>CM053771.1:502843521-502939924 GCA_028658325.1 Potorous gilbertii | reverse complement strand
ATTATACCTATTAGTATCTATGATATTACATATTACATCTATTATTATGAGATATCATACCTATTATTAGATATATCTATTACTACATATCATATCATATATTATATCTATTATTAATGTAGCCCTTTAAGGTTTGCAAAGTGCTTTCTAATATTAACTCATTTGATCTTCACAAAGGGAGGTGGGTGCTATCAGTATCCTCATTTTAAAGATAGGGAAACTGAGGCAGAAAGCATCACACAACTAGTTAATGTCTTAGGCAGGATTCTAACTCAGGTATGTTGGACTCCAGGTCCACCACTCCAGCACTGGTCCTTGTTGTATTACTCTTAGAAAAAAAGGATAAATCAGCATATTTACCTCACAGGATGATAAACATAAATAGGGATGGGATAGACCTTAAAGGGCTGAGATCATTTGGCCCAACCTTAGCTCTTTTTACAGATGGGGAAACTGAAACACAGAGGTGTTAAGTGACTTGCCCAAAGTAGTAGATGGGAGAGCCAGGATTGAATATATAATCTGAATCCAAAGTTTTCCACTGAAATTCACCATGTCTAATCTACTTAAGTCAGGTAGAGAAACCCCAGAAAACTTTATACATTTCTTGACAAATGACACATCAGGTGTTCTTTCAGACAGATTACTAGAAGTGAGCTGGTTTGAGTTTATTTGTTTGACTGAGGTTTTTTTTTTAATATTATACAGAATTAGCAAGTTGGCAGGGTCATCAGAGGCCAGCTAGCCCAACTATACATTATTACTGGCAAGTGGTTATCCAGCCTTTGCTTGAAGACTTCCAGTGAAGGGTTTCCTATTAATAAGTAGCCTTTATATAGCACTTTAAGGCTTATAAAGTACTTTACATATATGATCTCATTTATCTCATAAAAACTCTAGGAGGTAGGTGTTATTGTTATCTGCATTTTACAGGTGAGGAAACCGAGGTTGTAACATGCCCAGGTCCCATAGCTAGTAAATGTCTAAGGTAGAATTTGAATTCAGGTCTTCTCTATCCACTCTATCCATTGTACCACCTATTTGCACCTTTTGAGGCAATCCATTCCATTCTAATTGATTTAAAAGTTCTTAACATCCAATCTAAATCTTCATCTTTCCAACTTTTACCCTGGCTTTAAGAAACTTTCCAAGTGCCACAATAACAACTATTATGTTTTAAGGCTCTTTGTTTTTAGTTGCATTCTGGTAAGGCTTTATTAGGGAGGAATGGTTAATTCCTTTCGATGTTCCCTGACAGGACCTTTCATTGGTTTGTTCATTAACACATGTGGCTGCCGCAAGACTGCGATTATTGGAGGAATTCTGAATGCCCTGGGCTGGGTGCTGAGTGCCTACGCTACCAATGTGCATTATCTCTTTATCACATTTGGAGTGGCTGCGGGTAAGTGATGTAACTGCCCAGAAATCGAGCTTCCTTATTTTTATTGTGCCTTTTAGCAAAGGGGTTTATTGTGGAGGAGAAAACATCCCTCTTAATCACCTAACTCTATGTTCTCTCATCCTTTATAAGAGTAACAAATGCAGTGAGTGTGATAGGAAAGAAAAGAAAGTCCATGTTGTCTTTTCTTGGCACATGGGCAAGACTCCTGAGAAGGCTGCAGTGGAAGCTTGGTGCTGACTGCTTCTAAAGCCTTCCCCATAAGAGATGAGCTGTCTCAAAGTATGTCTCTATCCTGTCTGCTCACCTCCTTGCTTCCAGAAAATCTCTTGGCTTTAATAAGCCCCCTCCATGAGGCCTTTCCTGATTTTCTCAGCAGTACTAGTGCCCTCCTCAATTACCTTAGCATTTATTTTGTATTACTTACTTTTAATATATTCACATATATAAAAACATAAATGTATACATACACACACACACACATATATACACATATTGTCTTCCTCTACAAACTGTAAGTTTTTTGAGGGCAGAAACAGTTTCATTTACATTTTTGCATCTCCAGCACATCCTAAAAATGAATAGTCATGGCACACAGCCTGGCACATAGTAGGAACTTAACAAATGTTTATTGATTGGTTAACAGGTACTTAACAGATGCTTGTTGAATCATTAATTATTCACAATTTAGAAGGGAATTAACTCAGGTTACAAAAGAACTATACAATAAGTTATTTCTTTGGCATACAGATACAATGCTTTAGGCCTAGAAGGGACCTCAGAGGCCTTCTGGTCTAAGGCCTTCATTTTCAGAGAAGAAAACTGAATGGACTCGTCCAGGATTACAGAGTTAGTATATAATGGAGAGGGAATTTGAACTTGAGTCCTCTGGCTCCCACACCAATGTTTTCACTGTGACCTCTTTGAAAGAGGAGCTCATTCAAGGGTAGGCAATTGGTTTAAATGAAACATATGCATTAAGAAAGTTTCTCATTTGATTTCTGTACCATGACTTGAAGTACAGCAGTTTTTCTCCCTATAGTCATGTTTGACTTAGTGAGATGTCAGTAAAATGCATGTGTGTTTATGTGAGCAAGTGTGTATTTGTATATGTATATGTGTGTGTGTGCGTGCGTATGTGTGTGTGTGTGTGTGTGTGTGTGTGTGTATGTGTGTGTAGAAAGAGGCACTTCAAGAAGCCCATCTGAGATAGAATGTTTATTCAGGAGTGTGGAGGTTTGAAGTGGTTTCCGGGTGACCCACGTGTGCTGTGTAGTTCTGCTGCTAAGGCCCCCCCCCCCAATTTCCTTTGGCAAAAGGAAGCTTCCTGTATAATGTTTAGTTCTGACCACATTATGGTATACATTTGGCCTCTGAACGTGAACTACAGAGTTGAAATGACAACATCTCTGAAAGTACATCTTTGTTGTTGCAAAGCATTTTAGTGGCTAATCTCCTCAATTAGGTTACAGGATCGTAGGCTCTCAGACCTGGAAGCAGCCTGGTCTTACCCATGCTACAACATACCTACCTCTCTGGGCCTCACTTTCTTTATGTGTAAAATAATGGGACTGAATGAGCTGGCTTTTAAAACCTTTTTTGGCTCTAAATTTAGGTGGTGCCATGGATAGAGTACTGAGTGTGGAATCCGAAGACTCCTCTTTGTGAGTTCAAATGCAGCCTCAGATACTTACTAGCTGTGTGACCCTGGGTAAGCCACTTAACTGTTTGCCTCAGTTTCCTCATCTGTGAAATGAGTTGGAGAAGGCAATAGAAAACCCCTCCAGTATCTTTGCCAAGACAACCTTAAATGCAGAATGGGAAACAACTGAATAACAACATTTATATAGTGCTTACTATGAGCCACCACTGTGCTAAGCATTTCACATTTGTTCCTCTTAACAGCTCTTGGAGGTGAATTCTATTATTTACCCATTTTACAGAAGAGGAAACTGAGGCAATCAGAAGTTAAGTGACTTGCCCAGGAACACGCAGCTAGTAAGTGCCTGAAGTCAGATTTGAACTTAGGTCTTCCTGAATCCAGGCCCTATGCTCTCTCCACTGCAACCTTCCAATGAGAATGTTTTCATGTTCACCTCCCAAAACCACATGTTATATCAAATATTCTACAAAGATTGTGAACGTTTCTTTGGAACTGAGATTAGTCACATCATCCTTTGCCTTTTGGCTGCATCAGACTGAAGAGAACTTTGCAGAAAAACAAGCCAGTGTTAGCTTCTGAGAGCACAAGGAAAATTTAACACTTAACATTCAGAGTTATAGAAATATAATGCTCTTTATCTAAAATGTTCAATATTTTCTCTTTATAATTAGGCCTAATTCCAAAAATAATCAGAAAGACAGCTGCATTTATATGTTATATATTACCTAGCTTAACAAAATTTTAGCTTCAGACCAAAGAAGACAGCCAATCTGGAAGCCAAGAAGACCCGGGTTTAAATCCTACCTCTGACATATTGGCTGTGTGATCCTAGATAAGTCACTCAACCTCTCACTGCATTTGACAACTCTGTAAGATCACATGTTGCAGAGAAGGTGCCAATCGACATTGGTGACAATCATTTCTTCACCTGGGGAGTGCCCTATTCCATTGAAATTACAAGTCTAATCCCTTGAGGTCAATAATTTGCTGGAAAAAATGCAGTAAAGTTGGAAGATTATGAGATTTCCTATTAGAGGATTTGTACTTAAATCCCAAGCCTGATACTACTATGTCACCTTGGGTGGGTCATCTTTGCCCCGTGTGTAGGTTGGGCTGTGAAAACTCATGGAATGAACAGATGGAGGAGGATTTGCTTAGTGTTTCTTCTGTTTAAAGAACTGTTCTGACTGGATACACGTAGAAAAGTAAGGTTAGCCCTGCTCTCAAGGAACCCATATTTATTTTACCAAGGAAGACCTCAAGTGTTCAAGATGGCAGGTGGTTTACTGCTCATGGCTTCCACAGGTCAGGTTCAGTTACATCATACACCAAATATTCCTAGTGCATTGGCATTAAAAGCTCACTATATTTGGCACTGGGGAGACAAAGAAAGGAAAATTCGCAATCCCTGCCTTCAGGAAGCTCATAATCTAATGATTATATAATTAGCTACAAATGAAATACATACAGATTAGAGAGAAGGTCCTCTCAGGAGAGACATGACCTCTGAGATTCCATCTCAATAGACACTCGCTCTCATCCTAGTTCTACTCCAGTAAACAGTGTGTATGAGCTGTTTTCCGGCAGCGAGGTGGTGTGGTAGATAGAGTTAGCAAGACCTGAGTTCAAATCCAGCCTTAGACACTTACTAGCTGTATAACCCTGGGCAAGTCACTTAACCCTCAGTTTCCTCTTCTGTAAAATGAGCTGGAGAAGGAAATGGCAAACCACTGCAGTATCCTTGCCAAGAAAACCCCAAATGGAGTCATGAAGAGTCAGACACAACTGAACAACACATAAGCTGCTTTGGCCAAATTAATTCCTGTGTTTGGTGGCTACCCTTCTATCGATAAGCCTCTCGAAATTTAGTCTGGTCTTTGATAAAAGGACGCTCTGTCCACTAGGCCTATTTCAAAGTCTTTCCTCTTATCAGAGATTGCGTTCCATGAACATAGCCACAAGACAAGGTCAATTTCCTTACCATATAGGAAAACCTCAGAGTAGAATATTAACTGGAAAGAAGTTCAGACCTTCTTCAGCTGAGGCTGGGACATGTTTTCATTTTATCAGGTGTTCTTAATCTGGAATCTGTGAACTTGTTTGTTTGTTTTTTAATTGGGGGTGGGGTGAAGCAATTGAGATTAAATGATTTACCCAAGGTCACACAGCTAAGTAAGTATCTAAGGCCACAATTGAACTCAGGTCCTCCTGACTCCAGTGTTCTATACACTGCACCACCTAGCTGCCCCCAAAATATTTTTAATAACTTTATTTTAATATAATTAGTTTCCTTTTGTAAGTCTTTGTATTTTATCTAATACATTTGAAAATCTTGTCCTGAGAAGGGATTCATATTCTCCACCAGACTGCTAAGGGGCCATAACACAAAAAAGATTAAGAATTCCTGCATTATATGGAGATTTCCACATAATTTATTTTAATGGTAATCAGGATTGCAGCTTACTCCCCAAAACACATGGATCTATTAAAAGTGCCTTCCTGAGAGGTTGCATGAAAACATTTTATTGCTTCATTTCACAGGAGTGAGGTTTTTGACATTCATTTATATTTTCAAGGTACCTTTAAAATGATAGATGAGTTACTGCTGAAGGTCCTGGGGGAAAAACTAGAAGATTAAGGGATTTTTTTTTCTTCCCAGCCCAAAATATTTTTTCCAGATTTTTTTTTTTGAGAACTGAGGAATGAAAAATCACAAAGAAAGCTTTTTTTACCTGAATTTTTCTTTTTTCTTCTGGGTCTTTACATCTCCAGTTACTACAAATGAGGCATGTCTATATTCTATCAATTAAGCAGGAAAAATCCAAACTTGTTATGTGATATTATAGAGACACAAATCAGATGTTGGTTGACTGAATTTATTTATTTATTTTAACTCTCAAGGGGTTAGGTTGACTTACTTTAGATCAGAAGTTGTTTGGTTTTTTTTTTTTGTCTCATAGACCCATTTGGCAATCTGGTGAAGGGTATGATTGATCCCCTGCTCAGAATAATGTTTTTAAATGCATAAAATAAAACATGTAAGATTACAAAGAAAACCAATGAAATTGAAAGTTGTCAAAATATTAAAACAAAAAAACTGAGTTCCCAGATCCTGAATTAAAGGCCCCTCAGCTGAGAGGTAGCTGTTTCCCATAAAGTAGATGAGGATATTTGCCCCAATCTGTGAGAAAAGAGAACATTCAGAAACAGAGAAGACACCTGCTGCTGAGTGGTTAACAGTAAGTCGTTCCTGTCCTGTACTGCATTCTGAAAGTCAACGAAGAGATAAGCAAAATGGAAAACAAACACAAAAAAAGGCATTAAATTAATAAACAAAACGAGGAACTTCTTCAGGAGGGGCTGGAAACAATAAATTAGACCTTCTGTTCCAATGAAAGTTCCTTGAGGTCAGGAAATTTTTTTCTACTTTTTTACTGTATGTGTTCCTTCTACATCGTAAGCACTTAACAAATGCTTATTAATTTGTTCTCTTGATAAATCATTAGCTAGTGTGATTTATAAAAAAGAGGAAAGCTAAATGACCAGTACCAAAAATAAAAAGAATTCATAACAAAATAAAGATGTTGATTTGGATTGTGTTACAAAGTGTGGACAAAAAAATTGTGCAAATACTTTTTTTTTAGGGGGAGAAAGTATTTCTTCTTTTAAATTGATTTTAATTATTATCATTTTTATCACCTATATTTCTCCCTGTATTCCTTCTCAGAGTCATTGCTTATAACAAATAATTTTTTCAAAAAAAAAGAAAAAAATCTGACATTATATGCGGGGTTCTATATTTGTGAACCCCGACCTCTGTAGTAGTAGGAATAGTACAAAGGAAAGTCTGACCCTTCCTTGACCTCTTTGTTCTGAGCCCCACAAGCCCTTGGGCCTTCTGTGAGCTCATGGTTCTTATTATAATTGCTAAAATGTACACAGAACATTAAGGATTAAAAGTGTTTTTATGCAACTCTATAAGGTAAGTACCAAAAATCTTTATTCCCATTTGACAGATAAGGAAACTGAGACTGAGAAGTATTAAGTGACTTGCCCAACATCCCATAGGTAATAAATGGCAGAGCTGGAATTCAAATTCAGGACAGTATTGACTACTACATCCCACTAATGTGAGAGCAAAAATCAATCAATTAGTTAATCAAAACGTTTATTAAGTGCCCATTGTAGGTCAGGCACTGTTTGGAAAGGGCTAAGTGACAGTAGAGCAGATGTGGCCACGATTATTCAGTTCAATAGTGAAGTAAAATGTGATTAGATATTATTTTGTCCACTGATCATTTTCCTTCCTGGTACAGAAATATACATACATACATACATATATATATATATATATATATATATATATATATATATATATATGTACACACACACATATATTTACTTCACAGAGGATTAGAATCACTTCTACACTTGTGTTCAGACTCCTGAGATATCTTTTTTTTTAAGCTACTTCATAATTTCTTTTATGTAGAAATTTTGAAGTGTTGTGTTTATACTATCTTCACAAAACAACTATTCAAAGTAATGCCCATAAAGGATAAAGGGCCCCCCTTAAAGCCATGAAAATCTGTGTTGAAGTCCTGACTCTGACACATATTGTGTGATCCTGGGCAATAACTTTTCGGTGACTCCAGAAAACTCTCCAAGACAATAAATCACCAACAATTTGCATTCTGTGTGGGTGAAAGGGAGGATTTCCTCACATTCAGGAATCATAGATTCAGACCAAAATATATTTTTCTTTGTATATGTATGTATGTGTGTTTGTGTGTGTATAGATATAGATACATATATACACATATACATATGTATCTCTATGTATACATATAGTCACCCATATCTAAATCTGTTTATCTATCTAGATCTGTCTACATACATAACTTGCGCTTGTGTCTTAACTATAACACTCAAGTTTCAAAGGTAGTCTTTGTGTGTTTTCTCCCTTAAGCTGTAGGTAGTAAGCCCCCCACCAGTGAGTAACCCTTCACTAGTGAGCTAGTGAACCTAGTTAGGTCAAAGCAAAGATATTTACTGAGATAGAATAATTAGAACAGTAGTTACTTCGCTCTCTATAAACCTGAGGTAGACTATCCCCCAAATATATATCAGATGTAGTTCTAGTTTACTTGTATCATTAAGATTTAGAGAATCATTAGGGATTTTTAGATTACTGCCTTATGTGCCCTTGCAATTTGGGTGGTTGGGGGGGTGGGTTGCAGGAAGAAAATCAGGATGTATGATTTCATCATTATGGAAACATTTTCTATATAGGCAGATCAATGAGTCCTCTGTAATTTATAGTCTTAGAAAATTGCCCAAGCATTGTCCAGAGTCACATAGTGAGAACAGGAAAGAGGACTTGGTTGGAGATCTATGGATGGCCCTCTCTACTATGTGACTTTACCTCTCCTTGGAAGCCACACATGGTATTAATTTTAACCAGTTTTCTTCCACATTCTAATGTTAGGTCAGAATTGAGGGTCTGAACTCTGGATCAGCAACATCTCTGCCAGGTGATTTGCAAGGATCCATTGTGTGCTTTCAGGCATGGCCCAGTGGTGGTCATCCATTGGGTCATCAGGGATGGCCCAATGACTCATATTACCCAACATCTGAGTACTCTATTTCATAGGACACATAAAAAGATGGTAGAACAGAAACAGCCTTCTTTGCATGCCTAATTTAACTTTCAGAGCTGTCTCTATAAATGAGGAGTTACAGAATTCTGTAAGAGACCCCAGTTACTAGGAGACCAATTCAGAGAAGGTTCTCAACCAGGGAGACGAATATTGGCCAGATCTGGATAGAGGTGGTAGAAGCGGATGCTGTGAACAGTCACACAATTAAGCTAGATGTTATGGGAGACAGACAGAGCTCTCCAGTCATCATTCGTCACACCACTCACATGTCTATAACACTTAAGGTTTCTGAAGCCCAAACTCCATTGTCTCACGGTGAGGTCAGTGCTGTGATTATCCGCATTTTGCTGATGAGGAAACAGAATCAGAAAAGTTCAATGACATGTTTAAGGTCACACAGCTATTGTCTGAGATGGAATTTGAACGCAGGCTTCCTGACTCCAAATGCCCTCTGTCACCTAGCTGCGTCTCGTCATTGACCGCCAGAGGTAGAAATACAACTAAGCACAAGCACTTTCTGTATCGCAAGGAGGAATCAGTAAATAACAAGTTCCCTCTCCTTTGAGAATCTGCTTTATTTTGGAACTTACAAGTACACAGCTTTGTGTTAGAGGGCTCCAAATGTGAACCCAAGCTATGCGCTAACGCTGAAGTATCTGGACAGGGGCAGGATGGTTCAGTGGGGAGGGATCTTGTTCACCCCACGTTCAGGGTCAGCTGTGAGTCAACAACAGAGAAAAGAAGCTATGCTGTTTTCCAGCACTCTGTGGTGCTCTGCTTCTGAAAAATGGTGTGATTCTTCTCAAAACAAAGGCATCCGGCAGCTTGGCCAGCGGGTAACAACTTGCTTTTCATTGACTGTTAATATCATTACCAAATTATGAAATAGAGCAGAATGAGACTTTAGAGTTGACCAAGTCCAACCCTGCCATTTTACAGCTGAGAAAACCAAGACACAGGGAGATTAAGTTTTTATTATTTATTATTAATATAGTTACCAAATCATAAAACGTGTCACAAAAAATAGACCTGGAAGAGACTTTAAAGGTTATGAAGTACAATCCTCTCATTTTGCAAATGAGGAAACCAAGACTCAGGGAGATAAAGTCAAGTTGACAAGCATTTATAAAGTATCTGTTATGTGCCAGGGACTGTGGGAAGGGATAGATATACAAAGAAATGCAGGAAGAAACCTAGGCCCTGCTGTCAAGAACTCTCACTCTAATGGGTGACATAATTAGTAATGTATACAATATCTGTACATGGAAGGTAATTGCAAAGGGGAAATATGGGCAGCTGGGGGGAAGGGCAAGAACCTGAGAAAGGGCCATTTGCAGATGTGGTAGAGAGACTTGAAAAAATCCAGGGATTCTTAGAGGTGGAGGTCAGAAGGGACAACATTCCAGGAATGGGGGCATCCCAGGCGGTACAAAGTCACGATGATGGGTGATGGAATGTTGTATGTAAGAAATGACAAGTTTATGAATCATAGCGTATATGGAGGAGAGTAAAGTGTAAGAAAATTGGAAAGATATTTATAAAAAGTGCTAAATGTCAAAGGATTTTATAGTTCATCCTTGAGGCTATGGTAGTTTATAGAGTTAGGGAGAGGGAGTGACTTGGTCAGCCCTGTATTTTAGCAAATCACTTGGGCTATTGTTGGGAGGATGGTTTGGCATGGTTAGGGACTTAGGGCATCCTGCAGCAAAAAAGTTGAACTACTTATAGAGATAAAAACCCATACTCGCAGCTCATTAAACTGTGATTCCAGGACATAGTTATGCCCTGATCAGATTCCTGACTTCAGTTTCTTTTTCTAATAGTATTTTTTCCATTAAATGTAAAATTTTCAACCTTCCTCTTTATAAGATTTTGAGTTCCATACCTTTTTCTCCCTCTGTCCCTTTCTCCTCCTCCAAGACGCTAAACAATCTCCTACAGATTATCCATGTACAATCATATTAAACATATTTCCATATTGGACTGTAATTTCTGAAAATTACCCCCAAATGTCTCCTGGTCACCTTTATAAATAGTTATTCGCCTGGATGCCCGAACAGAAAATCTGTAAATAATGTTATTTAAATATATTTTTTCCTTAGTCTAGTATGCGTTAGCAAGAAAGCTAAGTTGGGGGTGGGGTGGGGTGTGGACGGGAATATCACCTTTCTGTGGCCAGAAATTGCCTTTAGGCTTTATCTACAGGGAGCCGAAAGTACTTTAAATATAAGCAAATGGAAGCATGCCCTTCTATGTCTCATTTTGCCTTTTACAATCCATGGACAGGGTTCGGCAGCGGTATGGTCTATCTCCCTGCGGTGGTCATGGTGGGACAGTATTTTCAGAAGAGACGAGCCCTAGCTCAGGGGCTCAGCACAACCGGGACAGGATTCGGGACCTTCCTCATGACGGTCTTGCTCAAGTACCTTTGCTCGGAATACGGTTGGCGAAGCGCGATGTTCATCCAAGGGGCCGTGTCCTTGAACCTGTGCGTGTGCGGGGCACTCATGAGGCCTCTCCCCCCCCACGAGACCCCACACAAGGGAGTCCTCACAAGCAGAGGTGGGGACAGGGACCTCCAAGTCCCTCTGTCCCACTCAACCGAGTCCATAAAGTCGAACGGGCACTGTAACACCACAGAAGAGAGGGAGGACGGGCCAGCCAAGGAAGACACGCTCCGGAGCTCCCCCGCCCCGGACAACCAAGGCCAAGACCGGGTGCGACTTGGAAAGAATCTGTACGCCCTGAGGATTCTTAAGATCGCCGGCCGACTCACCCTCCGGGTCAGGAAGGGCTTCTGGGACTGGTACTCCAGCTACTTTGGAGCCGCGTCCCTCTTTACGAACCGCATGTTCGTAGCCTTTATTTTCTGGGCTCTCTTCGCCTACAGCAGTTTTGTCATTCCATTCATTCATCTCCCAGAAATAGTCAAGCTGTACAATCTGTCTGAACAGAACGATGTTTTCCCCTTGACCTCGATCATAGCAATAGTTCATATCTTCGGAAAAGTCATCCTTGGCATTGTGGCCGACCTGCCCTGCATCAGCGTTTGGAACGTCTTTCTGCTGGCCAACCTGAGTCTCGTCATCAGTATCCTCATCCTGCCGCTGATGCACACCTATGCCAGCCTGGCAGCAACGTGTGCCCTGATAGGCTTCTCCAGCGGCTACTTCTCCCTCATGCCCGTGGTGACTGAAGATCTGGTGGGCATAGAACACCTTGCAAATGCCTACGGCATCATCATTTGTGCCAATGGAATATCTGCCTTGCTGGGACCGCCGTTTGCAGGTAAACAGCTTGTGGTCTGAATAGTGTTCCGGTCACATCAGTGACCCCATCTATTCTGGGGTTGGTGATCACACAACATTAGGTCTATAACCTTTACATTTAGTTCACAGCAAGTGAAAAAAAGAGGCAGCTACAGTTCAGGGGCTCCTAACCAGTTAATCCCATGGGCAGTCAGTCTGATGAAGCTCTGAACAGATCCCGTCTCAGAATAACAATTTTCAGATGGATAAAATAAAGTAAAATACCTAGGTTTACAAAGGAAAACAAATGTATTGAAATAATTATTTTTTAAAATTTCAAGTTCAAGGACCTCAGATTAAAACTCTCTGGTAATCATCATCATGGCAGCTAACATCATTATATGGTACTTACTATGTACTTGGTGCTGAACTAAGCACTTCACAATTAGAGTAGTAAATAGGGTACTAGACTCAGAGCAGGGAAGACCCGGGTTTGAATTCTCCCTCCTTTACTTGCTGCTGTGTAATCCTGGGCAAGGCAATTCACATTTCTAGGTTTCAGTCTCTTCATTTGTAAAATCAGGGAGTTGCATTCAGTGACCTCCAAAGTCCCTTCTAACTAAAGTGATATGAGGAGACTTACAAGTAACTGCCTTGTATAGTCTTTTTTTTTTCAAGAAATCAAATAAGATGTAAACCCTTTTTTATATATTCATGCTTCCTTTTTCTTTCCCATTCCTGCTATGTTTTCTTGCCCCTTAATATTTAGTAAGTTACCAGGGTCTTCCTTCAGGAAGGATTTAAGCACTATTTGTTTTTGGTTTATAATAGCTCTCATATCCCTGGAGGTGCTTTTTTAGAGTTTCTATGATGAGAATATGGGGCAGCTAGATGACTCAGTGAACAGAGTACCAGCTCTGGAATCAGGATGCTCCAGACACTTTCTATGTGGGTGAACCTGGGCAAGTCAGTTGCCTGTTTTGCTTCAGTTTCCTCATCTGTAGAATGCTAGAGAAAGAAATGGCAAGCCATTCCAGTATCTTTGCCAAGAAGACCCCCAGTGGGGTCATGGAGAGTCAGACATGACAGAAATAACTCAACAACAACAAAAATAATGGTGATGAAAAGATTTTAGAAAGCACTGACTGGTAGCTGGAGCAGCTGGGCTGCTGGTCTAGGTCATCAGGTATTAAGCACTATGGGCCCACGGGGCAATCTGATTGGGTCATCAGATATCAAGCTGCCAAGGGAGGGTGAAGAAGCCCAGTCTTTAAGTAAAGAAAGGTGTACATTGTTCAATATCAGGGTGACCACAGCAGACTTTCCTGGAACCTGTGGTCACAGAAAACAGGAAACAATCACGTCTGAAGACTTTTGCTGTTCTTTAAACTTGAGGCCAGACCTGTCTGCTCAGTTTCACCTTCTGCGTCCAGCTACTTGGAACTTAAAATGCCCATGGTGATGTGTTTAGTGAAGCTCCTTCATTCCAAGTCTCCTCTGTCAGGGACATCTTCTCCACATAGATTGGGAATGGAAGTATGCCAGAGAACTAGGTATTGGACCTGTGGTTTCCTTGACATTGGGAGGATTGTGTAATGGCCCTCCTCCTCCATGGGGACCTAACATCATCCCTCTTTTCATTGCTCCAGTGGTGGGGTCCTCAAAGCCTAGGTTAATCAGATCTTGTATGATGTAAAGATTGGGTCACCCAGGACATATTCCCAACCCTCCAACAGACCTTTAAGTTATAACCCTTCCAGTCAGCCAGGCATGTTAGTATATATGGGAATTTCTGGTTTTCTGGACTTTGAATTCTGTGTTTGATATAGCTCTGGATCTCACTTTAAAGGTGGTGAATGAAGTTGTGAGAGTTTGGGATATGTAGTCAATGGGCCCAAAGTATGAATGGCCAGGTAGGCAGGAGGAACTTACCCTTGGGACAATAAGCAATTGATGGTAATTAAGAGATCCCTGGCAACTTTGGAGAGAGTCATTTCAGTTGAGTGGTAAGATCAGAAGCCAGATTGTGAAGAGTAGATGAGAGGAGAGGAAATGGAGGCAAGAGCAAGAATAACTTTTTTGAAGAGTTTGGCTGACAAGGCCAGAGAATATAGGACAAGAAGAAGGGAAGTTGGGATTCTAAGAGACAGAGATAAGGAGGAGAGTATTCCAGGCTTAGGACTCAGCAAGGGCAAAGGTACACAGGTGATGCATCATTGTGTATATATAGAGATGTTGGGTGAACCTCAGTAGCCTCCTGGAAGGTTCTATGCTGCCACAGTTGGCCTATCAGAGAAATCTTCAGTATAAAGAATTGTGGAATGAACCATTGGTTATATTGGGCAAATCCAAGAACCTCTCAATGTACTTGCCACTATGGAACAGCAGAAGATCACTAACCTTCCAGGGTACCATCTGCTGAATGCAGGAGAGGAATTTCATTTTTTGGAGGTTGATGGTACATTGTCCTAGTTTAGTACTTAGTATCCAGGATTGTGGGCTATATCTTTGTTGGCCTTTAAACTCCACAGACATGGTATTATTTAGAATAATGAGAACAGACAAATTTCAGGCCCCCATATAGTTCCCTGAGCAAGTGAGCTTTTAAATAGCTGTTGGTCAGGGCCCCCAGCTACTCACTATGACCTACAGTGGTCGGGGAAATAAAATCTACCACTGCTGTTGTTCAGCGATACATCTTGATGCTTAGCATTGGTATTCTGGGCCTCTCATTGATCCCAACTTGACTGTGAACTGGACACCTGTGAGTAGTACCCATTAAGCAGACCTATTTGAGGATGGAATAACGAATGAATGAATGAGAGTGATAGATGGGCAGATTGTCTCTTTTGTAAGCATACTCAATTCTTCAGGCTCTACAGCCAACTGGGAGACTTTTTGTCATCATGCAGTACCAGTCCCTTAATCCCACATGATCTAAAATAGGCTCCCTGACAGGTTTCCATGGGATTACTTGGACTGGAACTAGATAGGAAATGTTTGGGCATGCTTCAGGATTAGGTCACCATAGGCCAGTCCACTTGTGCTCAAGTGAATGAATGAAACATTGATTAAGCACTTACTTTGTGCCTAGCACATAGTTCCAAATGCTGAGAATTTAAATACAAAAGTGAACATAGTGTCTGCCCTCAAGGAGCTTATATTCTAAAAACAGAAACAATACATATAGTGAAGAATGGTGGCTACGGTGAACATTGAGTGTGAAAAGTTTCAGGAACAGAGAGCAGAGTGATAAGGGACAGATTGACACATCCTTTCCAGTAGCCATGGAAGCATTGTTACAACTACGGTTTGAGAGCCGGAAAAGGATGTGGGGAGAGGAGCATCTGGTGAGACGCTGGGGATTGGGTAAGAGGAAATATAAGATAAAGTAATCTATATTGTAGGCTCATGAAAGAAAGGGTCCATAGAGGTCACTGAGGAGAACTCATTCATTGTATAGATAAGAAAGCTAAGGCACCGGGAGGTGCATTATTGTGATTCACCCAAGGCCTTGTAGGTAATTATTGGTCTAGCTTGGATTTAATTCCAAAGTCAAGTGCTCTTTTCACCACACCCTGCTAATTACCTCTGGCTCTTCCTTGGCATATCAGCCCAGCTCAGGGGTGTGCCTAGCTTCTTCCTTACATATTCTATACCTGCCCTGACCTTGATGAAATTTATCTCTACCTGAATCTCTGGTTTCACCCACCTAGAGTGTTAGCTTATGGTACTTGTCCTTGACTCTTGACTGCCCCCTAGTGAGTCCGTGCAGTATGACCTCCTGTATACATTTAGGCCTTGCAGGTATGTTGTCTACAGTTATTCAGAGCAAACAACTAAGAAATCATTCAAACTGATTATGACAACTTGATCCAAGAAGCCCCGGAACTTGTCATTTTTGGCTAAAAGTTAGACAAGGCATCAAACAAACCACCCATACATTCAACGTGCCCATTTTGAATATAGAATGTCATCTTTCATTCCCCATTACTCTATGGATAGATGACAGCTGTCAAGTTCTCACCTACTAACAAGTTGAAAGGGTGGAACAAACACCTGAACCTGGGGAGATGGGACCATAGGCCAAAAGGAAACAGAACACTTTGATGAGGCTAAGGCCAAAAAGTGCTCACAAACTTGACCAGGCTCAAGAGCTAGCTACTAGGGGTTGCTAGGTGGCACAATGGATAGAGTGCTGGGCCTGGGGCAGGAAGACTCATCTTCCTGAATTCAATTCCAGTCTCAGTCTGTGTGACCCTCAGCAAATTACTTAACCCTGTTTACCTCAGTTTCCTCATATGTAAAATGAACTGGAGAAGGAAATGGCAAACTGTTCCAGTACCTTTGCTAAATGAGTTCACGAAGAGTTGGATATGACAGAAATAACTGGACAACATCAACAAAAGAGTTTTCACAGTCATAGAATGGGAGCCCAGAGAGGCTTGTCCATAACTGAGGACAGAGCTTCATAGATCAAGAAAGCACAATAACAGAGAAAGCACAAAGCACCTTCAAATGACCAGTTGACCCACCCAATGTCAGAGAAATTGGGTGCCATTTTTCAGTAGGTTTAATTTTACTGTTTCACAGAAGCATAGAAGTTTAGAGATTAAAGGAGCCTTAGTGGCCATCTAACAGAACTCATCCCTGAAAAGGCATCCCTGCTACAACATATCCTACAGCACAGCCCAAAAAGGGCCGAAGATTTCCAGTTAAGGGGAGCCTGCCCACCTGCAAATAGTTCTAATTATTGGGAAAATTTTCATAACATCAAGCCTTGGTTTGTCTTATTTTTTTTTAAATAACTTGCACCCATTGCTCCTGATTCTACCCTCTGTACAAACAGAATGAGTTTCATCTCTCCTTCGGAGGTTGGCCTCTGAAGTCCCTTCCAGCTCTCAAACCTGTGATCCTATGAAAGACTGTTTCCTTCAGAGTCTCTACCCAAAGTTCCTATGAGCCACCCTCTAGTAGTATCAACAAACACCTCGGTCCATGCCCCTCACAGATCTAGTTTGGTGATGGTTTCATAAATGCAACTCTTATGATTAAAGATAAAGTCCTCAAGCACCCTGTGCTTGGTGAGTGAATGCACATAGCCCCTTGGGATCTCTATTTCTGAGGGACGAGTGTAATGGTGTAGTCATGCAAGTATGCAGGGACAAGGTGTCTGCTTCAGATGAGTGGAGAAAGGATGTGGTGATCATAGTAGCCTTCCTGCAAGGACAGGTTGGTTTCCTTCCTTATGATGGCCTCTCACTACTTCCTCTTGTAACCCCCACCAAGGACATCAGCCCAGTCTGGTACTGAAGGGACCACCTGAGAGTCCTCCAAATAGCTAGGTCATGCATGTTAGCCTTTGAATGCTGAAAGCCATGTAAGAGAAAAGAGAGGAATAGGTTAGGTCAAAGGTTAACACCTTCCAGGGGCCCCCACCTTGGTTTAATGGGTGACTGAGCCCCAAGATGATTGATCAGCCTTTTTCAGTAACTTAAAGAGATATTGGTAAGTTGGGATGAAAAGATGGAAAGAGTTTGGTATAGTAGAAGTAAGGGGAGGGAACAAGTATTTATTAAGTACCTACTGTGTGTCAGGTATTATGCAAAGGGCAAAGAGCCCAAGTTCTGGTTCCAAATGCATCACTAAATTATTAAGTGACTTTAGTTGAGTCCCTTGATCTCTGGACCTAGGTAACCTCATCTGTGAGATGAGGGATTTGACATAAATTTCTACAAGTTGCCTTCCAGCTCTTAACATCCTGAGATTTTACATGGGAAAATGGGGGTGGGATTCCTTATGTCTGATTGATCCTTAAAGAGTTGTTTTGGGAGATGATATGTGTTGTTGGAGGTCCCCATGGAGTCTTTAACCTCTCTCTCTGAATTTTTCAGACTAATCATTCCCTTTAGTTCCCTAACAGACATATACCATAGTTTGTTCAACCATTCCCTCATCATTGGATGTATATCTGGTTTCCATATTTTTCTTATAACAAATAATGCTGCTATGAACATATTTGTCCATATGGCTTTTTCTTGCTGTCAACAAATTCCCTAAGGGTATGTAGTCTCAGTTGTGGCCTCTCTGGATTAAAAAGTAGAAATTATTTGATAGTTTTCTTTGCATAGTTTACAGTTTCATCTACAGTGAATTAGCATTCTTGCCTTTCCACAAGCCCCTCAAATTGGGATTTTCCTGTCTTTTGTCATCTTAGCTAGCTTGGTAAATGTGAAATGATGTTCATAGAATCATAGACTTAGAGGGGGCTTCAGAGGTGATCTAGTCCAATTCCCTTCTATTACAGATGAGGAAACTGAGGTTGAGAGAATTTAACCCACTTGTCTAAAGTCACGTAGGTAGCAAAGCCCAGACCTGGGGATTTGAGCTCTGTTAGCCTGACTCCATGTCAAGTATTCTTTCCCCCATCTACCTGAGATGGCCTATCAGGATTGTGTTAGCTTACGTTTTCCCTACTATTTGTGATTTTAAACATCTTTTTTTTAGATGGCCAGTAATTTGTTTCATCTTTAGAAAACTGTTCATTTTGTTTGACTACTTGTCTATTGGTCATTCATTCCCAGCGGCTCACCATATTGATGCCAAACTTAGTGCAGACATCAGTGCCCCTTACACATCAACTCCCTATAAGTTTTAAATGTCAGACACATTCAATGCAAAGAATCCTCATCCCAATCTGTATCTTTTTTTCTGTTTCTAGTTGTGTTGATTTTATTTTTTTAATGCTTTTTAAATTTGCAGGTGGCATAAAACTGGGAGGTATAGCTTCCACATTGGATGACAGGGTCAGGATCCTAAAAGATACTGACAGGCTCTAGAATATGGGGGCCAAGAGTAATAAACTGAAATTTAGTAGTCATGAGTGTTGTCACCTTAGGTTCAAGATGACAGCCTCCAAGGACCCTTTCAGCTCTAAATTTATGATCCTATGTGTCTGGGCTACAGTTCATCTAATGAAGAACTGGATGTTTTAGTGCATTAAAAACTGAATGTGAGCCAGCATTATGATATGACAGACTTTTAGCTAATGGAATATTAAATTACATTAAGGGAGGCATAGTCCTTAACTAGGAAAGTGAGAGTCCCACTTTACTCTGTTCTAATTAGACCATATTTGGAGTATTATATCCAGTTTCAGATTCTGCATTTTAGGAAGGACATTGTTACTGAAGAATGTCCCAAGGAAGACTTGATATCATGCCAGATGAGAATCTCTTGAAGACATTGCATTAGTAGAAGAGAAGATGTAGGGGGATCTAATAATTATCCTCTAGTATTTGAAGGGCTGTCATATCAGAGAGGAACTAGATTTATTCTTTCTGACCATAACGGGAGGAGTTGTGAGAAGTCAGATTGAAGCATGATGGAATAAACCATCCAGATAATGGACATAATAAATTTAAGCTTGATGTAACAATTAGACTATCCAAATAATCCTAATAATTAGACTTATCTAAAAATGAATAAGCTGCCTAGGAAGATAGATGGGAGGTTGGATGGGTTATGGGGTATTACCACTGTTAACTGTTCTTCATAGGATATTTTGTAGAAGAGATGCTAGTTCAGGTGTGGATGGGTTGGACTGAGACTTTTTCCAACTTTTGAGAGTCTATGCTTCTGCCTGACAAATAAATTAGTAAATGCTCATTGGCTCCCTGAATAATGGTCATATCTCCTTGGCATGATCCAGTTAGTTGTGCCTGGAGCTCAGTACTGACTTAACTGTAATCACTGGAGTTAGCATTGTAGTGCCCAGGCCTTCTCTGTTCATTGAAGGGAGTTTCCTATACTACTCATTGTTGTAGTATTGATAAAAGATGTGAGGATCTTTGTTATTAGGCCCTTCATTCTTCCAACCTGACCAGATGGTTAAAGATAATAGTTTGGGATTTCACATAGTCTCTTTGTGGCTTGTCTGTTATGATGGATTTTTTTAAAATAAAAATTTAATTTATTATTTTTTGAGACGGCGCCTCCCTGTCTCACTGAGTAGTTCCTGAACCACTAATGGGCCTGACCCCTCCACTATTTATTGGTCATAGGATCTTTGATCTGCTCCATTCCCATCCCTAGCTGATTTACCCCTTCTGAGGTAACCTGATGCCACCCCCCCCCCCACTCAAGGAGCTCATCACATTGATGCCAAACTTAGTGCAGATACCAGATTAGCATAGCTCACAAGTCCAGAGCTTGAGATCTACCAGCCTCAGCCTCCCTGGTGCCACCATACCTAGTGGACATATCATGACAGATTAAACAAGACAGTCATGTAAGCAGAGGCTTCCACTCAGAAGCCCTGTAGCTGGGCAGGTGCTTTTATCCTGGCTTTTCCTAGTCTGAGAATCTAATGTAGCATCCTAGAAGTCCAGAGAACAGATCAGGGGTCCCTAAATCAGAGAATACTAGAAATGGAAGCCAGGTACCTTAAAGATAACCTAATCTAATCAATTCCATTCATTTTGCTGATGAGGAAATTGGTAATTAGAGCAACCATTGGTAATTAGAGGGCCATAATGACATGCCAGAAGATACAGCTAGTTGGTAGAAGGGTTGGGTCTAGAACTCAGATGTCTTTATTCCCTTACAGTTCAGTGTCCTTTCTATTATACAATGGGCTTCTGGCAGTAGTGGTTATTTCACAGGACTTCTGCTGCCTTTTAAGTTAGAGCAAGTTAAATCTACCTGCTCAGCTCCACCAGCCCTTAGCCCCTCTGGATTTAAAAAACTTTTAATAATCCCTAAAAAAAAAGTTTCTTCATTGTCAGTCTCTGTGGAGGAGGCATCTACTAGAAATGGATGGATATTGTTGTTGGGTTGTGTCTGACTCTTCATGATTCCATTGGGGTTTTCTTGTCAGAGATACTAGAGTACTCTGCCATTTCCTTCTCCAGTTTATTTTACAGATGAGGAACCTAGGGCAAAGACTTGCCCAGAGGCACACAACTAGTAGGTTTCTGAGGCCAGATTTGAACTCAGGTAGATGAGTTTTCCTGATTCCAGGTTTGGTGCTCTAGCCACTGAACCATCTAACTGCCCTACCAAAAAAAAAAAAAAAAAAAAAAGAAGGATGGTGGATCATCATAAATATCCTAAGGGATCGGGAATCCTTCCCTGACCCTAAGCCTCCTCATTTCAGCTTTTGTCCACCAGGGGTTGTATGATCACAGGACCTTAATTAAAGACATTCTGTACTTGTACTATCCAGTACCTATTTGATCTGTAGGATAATCACCTTCTAAGTCAACAAGCATTTATTAAGCACCTACTATGAGCTAAGGGCTGGTGTTATAAAGAAAATTGTGTGACCCTGGAGAAGTCACTTGAAATCTTCCAGAGCATCCCACTCCTCATCATAAACAATCCAAGCTCTCAAAGATCTCACAATTTAAAGGAGGAGACAACATGCAAATGACTATGAATTGGAGATATTTCTGTAGTCCAAGTGGCTATGATTTCTCTCACCAAGAACCACCTTCCATGTAACTGGAATTTTAAAAATGTACATTTTGGAGGAAATGTCTGAGCCCAGAATACAATCTTTTCCTGCTTCCATGAAATTTTGTGTGTGTGTGTGTGTGTGTAAATGAACTGGAGAAAGAAATGGCAAACCACTTTAGTATCTTTACCAAGAAAACTCCAGATGGGATCATAAAGAGTCAGACTTGACTGAAAAACAATACATATATGCACATATGTGCATATATGTACACATACCAAGAAACACTAACTAGATTATAAACTCTTGGAGGGCAGTACTGCTTTCCTTCTATTCCCAGCACCTGACCCATAGTAGGTACTTAATAATGCTTAATGATTTATTTCCAATTTTTGTGTCAAGCCACCTTATATGAATCAGAAATTCAGGAAAAGTAAGGAAGCAAAGTGAAACCTGATGATCACAGTGCTGCTGGAGTTGGTGGCATTTCTGGCACTGTCTCCCCCAAAGCGGGACAGAGGCAAGGCAGGAGGGTATACACAATTGCACCACGTGCCAATCAGAAATTACAACTAGCTCAGGCCTTGCCACAAAGAATACAACCACAGATGAATTGGGGAAAAAATTAACCCAGGAAAATGAATTTATTTCTTTTTCACCCCCAAAAGACTTAGACTGATAACAAATGCTCAGTTCCAGTGTTTTTCTAAGACTCAGGAAAAATCACACAGCTTTGTTTTGAAAACTTGAGAACAAAACCATACTTCCAATTAAAAAAAAAAAAAACCAACCAACAAACCAAACCAAACCCTGGCTTCTGGCTTCAGCAGCACCATTCAGCTCTGAGAACTTTAGGACCCAATTTTCCTCTAGCATTTCCAGGCATTGTCAAGTAGCCAGTCCAACAAAACATACTCAGTTCACTTCTTTCAAAAATGTACAAAATAATCCAAAACTCAGAAGTCAGATTAAACTGGACAAGAGTCTACACATAAAAACTAAATACCAAATAGTATTTTTTTCATCTCAAAAGACAATTGCCTGTTTATTATGTTCACCAGGAAAACAAGTTCCCCTCCTTTCCATGGTGGTTTCACATGAAAAGAGGATACAATCAACATGGTTGGATGGGGGGAGGGTGGCGTTTATTTTGAAGATGTTCTGAACTACTGATATGAGTCAGTTGGGAGGCAAGTTTGGGTCCAGTGCAAGGAGTTACAGTGTTGAGATCATATCTTGGGAGAGCAGTGCTGGAAAGACTTGTTCAGTACATTGATTCTTAGAAACTTTGTCTATGGAAGTGAGCCATTTCATCATGGAGGTCAAGGTCAAAAACTGCCCCAAAATCCTGCCCTGTATTACCCAATGTGTGAAGGACAAAGGAGAGGGAACATAAAGGCAGGATTTGAAAGCAGAGGTCAGGGTCCTAAGAGTTCTGGGAATAGATCTGCCGATTATGTGTTCCTTAAATTGAGGACCTTCCCTGCATATGAGTGATATTTGGGCTCTGTGTTGAATACTTGAGACTTGAGTTTGAATCTTGTTTCAGATACTAGCTGTGTGACCCTGGAGAAGTCACTTGAAATCTTCCAGAGCATCCCTCATTGTAAAATAGGGATAATGATGTTTCCTAAGAGAGTTATTATAGATTCTATAGAAATGTGAAATGCTGTTTTTGTTGTATCGTATGTTATTTTTGTATTGTATTTGTCCCAGGAGTTATTTTGTCACCAAGAAGATGACATCCCTTCCTTTTTATGGTGATTTTACATGAAAAGAGAAAACAAGTTACATGGTAGGGCAGAGGATGGGGAGGGATGTTTATTTTGAAGCCGTTCTGAACTTCTGACATGAGTCAGGTAGGAGGCATTCTCTGGTGGAATTTTTCACAGGTGATAAAAGATGGGATTTCCTAAGAAATCCTATTCGGCTTAAAACAATTTACTCAACTATGGCTCCATAGTTGAAGTTTTAGAATCACTTTTTATGCATTTAGTCTTTATTTTGTGCATTTTGTCTTCATTTTTATGCATTTTCATCTTTTGAAATTGGGAACAGGAAATTATATTTTAAAGTACTTAATTATAACCTCATCTCTCATTGAGGCAGCGAGCAGATAGATCTTCAGACTTGGTATCAGGAACACTCTAAGTTCAAATCCAGTCTCAGACACTTACTAGCTGTGTGATCCCAGGCAAGTCACTTAATCTGTCTGCCTCAGTTTCTTCAAATGTAGCATGGGGATAATAGCACCAGATCAAAGGGTGGTTCTGAGCATCAAATGAGATCTACTTAATGTGTTTTACAAACCTTTTAAAGACTATATAAATGTTAATTATTATTAAATCACTTATTGACATGGAAGAACTTAATGCTTAACATTTAAATGTTCAAATTCTTTTCATAAATAAAATAACTTGGATACAATTTAGTCCTGTGGTTCTAATTAAAGTCTGCCTGTGAACTTCTGTGATCTAAGGACAAAAACCCAGGATGAACCCTTAGAATTAAAAGCAGAGATGGAAGAATGACAAATGAAACGTTCCAACAGTCCTGTTGAAATATTACCAAGTAAAATGACTCTGCCTTATATATATATTTGCATTAAGTGAAATAGATACATAAAGAGGGATGGCAGAGAAACACGAAAAAAGACTTCTTGGATTTGTTTTTGTCACGGTCTGTACACTAATTCTCCCCATTTTTCTTGTTCTTGCAGGTTGGATCTACGACATCACTCAAAAATATGACTTCTCCTTCTACATATGCGGCTTGCTTTACATGGTGGGAATGCTCTTTTTACTCATCCAGCCTTGTATCCGACTAAAGGAAAAACCAAGAAAAAAATACATAGAAGGCACACATGTTTAGTGCCATTTGAAATGGAGTTCTCAGCACCCCATTGCTAGCCTAAAGAAACAAAGGTATCTCATTTAGGGCACTACTCTGGCAGGTGCTGTTCTGAATGTCAACTGAGTTTATACAGATGACATATACATCAAAGTTGAGCTATTCAAGAATTTCCAGAAACATCCTTATAAAAGCAAATACCTTGTTGCACATAGGACCCTCAGAGCTTGCTTTTTAAAAAAAGAGAAAGGTTTTGTTTTTTTTTTTTCACCTCTTTACAATCACTTCCTTTGTGAGCTGGGGGGGAAAAAAAGAAGAAAAATTTATCAGACTACTTAACATAAGCAGGCTGATAAATTGGTTTGTAAGCACAAGACTGCGGCTAAATTTCTGAACCAACTCTTACCTGTAGAGAATTAGTAATGTATCAGTGTACAATAAAACTGGCATATGCTCAAGATTCAAGTAGTTTTGTACAACTTTAAAATATTTCTACGATAAAGAAATAAATGCAGTTTATATTTTTCTCAAGAAATTCTGAAGATTATAATATTGTCACTCACAAAAAAATGATCTCAATACATTTTCAATAGTCATGGGCAACTAGTGATCCAAGGGCTATTACTTTCTAGGCACTTTGATTCTGATAATGCCTGTTTCAGATTTAAGGGTAAAACTTTGGGTAAATAAAAACTGGGAGTGGGGAGAGGATTGCGGGCTGGGTGGTGGACAACCAGTGTCATGATTTCCTTGGATATAAAGTATAGAATCCTTTGTGACTATCCTGAAAGGACTGCTGTGAAGATAAACTGGTAAGTCTTTGAAAAACTCCTTGTCAATACAATATGGCAATGATAAACTGAAAAGCTCCACATGTGTGTCCTTTTAAAACAAGTCAGTTCTTCATTCTGGTGATTCCCATTTCCAAGCAGAGAACCCATTTACTTGTATTCTCAACAGTTTTGTAAGCAGTTCTGTTGACAGGTTTCTGAACGAAAGAGCTACTATATATGACATTGGATTAGGTTCTCCTTGAACCATCAGACTGTAAAGCTACAAGATGCCTTGCCATTCACCCAGTCCAGAAGCTTTAAATTGTCTTATGTGAATCTCTGGTGTTGCACACAATATAAATCGAAGTCCCATGAGAAAACTTGAATTTCCGTGATATTTTCTCTTTAAAATACTCAATGTGATACCATGTATGTGTCCAAAATATTTACTATGTATGGTATTTGGGGTGTGAGAGGGAATGAAAATTGAACTAGTTTCCATTTTTGTGCTAAAATCTCCCTAAGCCCCTTTTATCTTAGAGTAGGGGTGGGGAACCTGCAGCCTTGAGACCAATATGGCCCTGTAGGTCCTCAAGTGCAGCCCCATATGGTCTCGAGGCCACAGGTTCCTTACCTGTAACCTACAGATAATCTACATGGCAAATGAGCTTTAAGATGAAGTCCAAAACACTGGACTATAAAGAGAAAAGTATTCCAAACCAAGATTCACTTATTTAACAAGAGTTACGTGTTTGGGAAGGATGGTTCCATCACCCTGCT
The DNA here is from genome assembly GCA_028658325.1 of Potorous gilbertii. Classification (NCBI taxonomy): domain Eukaryota; kingdom Metazoa; phylum Chordata; class Mammalia; order Diprotodontia; family Potoroidae; genus Potorous; species Potorous gilbertii. The sequence goes on along the minus strand of CM053771.1, from coordinate 502,914,094 downwards.
TTTGGATGATATTTATGGGGTCTGTCAATACTTTTGAAAGCAAGTGTTCCATGATCAAAACAGTTTGGCAAACACTTGTCCAATTCAACCCTCTTATTTGATAAGTGAGGAAACTGAGGTCCAGAGAGGATAGATAGGTGGCTTAATCAAAACCACACACCTAATGAAGAGCAAACCTGGAACTAGGTGCGAGATCTCCTGACTCCCACTCCAGTGCCTGCTGTCCTACACACCACACTGCCCGCAATAATCCATTTTTCTAAGTCAAATCTTTGTCAGATTGCAGAATGCTCCAAAAGAGATTTTGGAAGTTTCTGGCTGCCTTAATCATTTATGCATAGCTTAGAACTGTACGATATTTCTACTAAAATGTTTCCCATTACAACATGATTTCAGTTCCTCAGGACCTAAGACATAGAGTGAAATATGTTTAAGGTACCTCAATCTTGCTGATTCATGGTAATATAAGACAGAAATAGCTTCAAGAATATAAGTGTATATGTGTGTGTATATACATATAAATTTATATGTGTATGTATACATATATTTCTGTATATGTATATATATATATATATATATACATTTATACATATATATGTATATCTATGTGTGTGTATTTAAATGACCAAACCTAATTTTAGCCGGTAGTTTCAATCTTCTACCAAATCTTTCACTAGAACTGTTAGCAGGTGATAAAATGGACTTATTTCTCTCATTTCCATTTTTTCTTGCCCCTCGCTCTGGTAGAAAGGGCTGAACAGTAAAATGAAAACAGCTGATAAAAAAAAGAAACCAAGATACTTTACCTGCTAATAATCAAAAGCTGTCCAATCTATAGAAAATAGATTGCATGTCACGCTCTGATCAGTTTAATACTTGTTATAGTTACTAGTTTTGTCACTGTTAAGTATTAGAGCCTCTTCTGTATAGTTAATATAGAGTTTGGAATATAATCAACAGCATGGAAAAACCACTGTAGTCATTATAGGACATTACTTAAATTTTCTGATGAAACCAAATAAACAAGGGATGATATTGTTGACGGTGTCACTGGTGCTACAGCGAATGCATTCTGATGCGTTTATCATTGGCTTTGTATCACCCAGAGGAAGTGTAAAGCATACAGATTTTTTTCCCTAACTGCCTGTATTTCCTCTACTTTGAAGATCAGATTGTTCAGGTCCAATGTGTTATAGTTGTTCACTGAGTAAACATCTGTATGGGAATAATCATTTCTATCAAATTGTTAGAATTTTTTGCTTTATAAAAAAAATGAAATTTGCTGACAGTATTGTTTTATTAAATATATATTCACATGCATATGATTTAATGAGAATGCCATAAAAATTAAGTAGACCATACACGTGTGATGCCTCCTGCTGAATACATTCTATAATTTAAGTGCTCAGAATACTATTATTGGGGATTGGGAGCTAGTCATATATTTATATCATTTGTTTTATAATTTGTCTCTGATTTTTTTTAGATATGACTATGAAATAAAATTTCTTTTCTTAAGAGAAGTTCATTGTGTCTTTGTGTAATTGTAAGGAGCTATGGAATATAAATCTCTACAATCCACCCAGCCAGGCTGGCTATAAAAGTCACCAGAACGCTCTGGGCAAAGATTCTGTTGATATTCGTGCTCCAACATGCTGACCTGAGGTTCCCAGTCCAAGCCTTCTGACTTAGGGTTAGAAAATTCCTTTTAACTCTTGATCTTCAGTCTATATACCCCAAAACTATATTATGGACTCTATCCAACAAAGTTTTACAGGAATTTTATGGATAGAGCCTTCCTTCAGTTTCCATCATGCTCCCTGATTGGCAGGCAGATAAATCTAAGGATAAGATGAAGTCTAGCGAAAACCAGCAGAACCATTGTCCTCCAGTCCAGTTAAACAATCCTACCTTTCTTGTGCAAATATTTCAGCCACAAAATCACATTTTGTTGATGTAAGAATTTAGAGAAATAAATTTCCCCCTAAGTACTGCTTTGGCTGCATACTATAAATTTTGGCATAGCATCTCACTGTTGTCATTCTGTTTCATTAAAGTATTGATTATTTCTATGATTTATTCTGTGAGTCTTTAGTATTAGACTATTTACTGGTCATGTGGGGTTAGACATGACTGAAACTGAACAAAATTTATCAATATTTACCTCCTATTGGAAAAATATCAATTGTTCATGTGTTGGCCAAGCCAATATAATAAAAATGACAATTTTGCCTTGACTAATTTACCTCTTCAGTGCTATACCAAACTACTAAAAAAATTATTTTATAAAGCCAGAAAAAATAACAACAAAATTCATCTGGAAGAACAAAAGGTCGAGATTATCAAGGGCATTAATAAAAAAAAAATACGAATGAAGATGGCTTACCAATACCAAATCTCAAACTATATTATAAAGGAGTAATCATGAAAACCATCTGGTACTATGGCTTTCTTGGTAAAGATACTGAAATGGTTTGCCATTTCCTTGTCCAGCTCACTTTACAAATGAGGAAACTGAGGCAAATGGGGTCAAGTGACTTGCCCAGGGTCACACAACTAGTAAGTGTCTGAGACTGGATTTGAATTTAGGAAGATGAAACTTCTGGCCTGGTGCTCTATTATACTGTGCCACCTAGCCTCCACTGATATAATCCAACTAAAAACTCTGAGGAGTCCCCAGTAATTTAAGTGTAGAAAGAGGTACTGAGACCCCAAATGTCTGAGAACTACTGCCCTATGCTAATGAAACCACAAGTCCAGTCTTCAGCCTTAATTTTATGTTAAAGGCAATGATTTTGCCAGCTTACTTGTTGAACAGAAAACTGACCCCATTGATTGCAGCCTCCCATCCCCAATCTTTCACCTGCTGCATCTTTTCCTTGCATCCTCATAGCCTTTCTTGATCCATAATTGTGTTTTGCCAGTCAACAAGTGTAAACGGAAGAAGGCCCACCGCTCTATTGTACTATGTCTCCAAATCAGCAAATGTTTACTAGAGTACACAAAGTTTTTCCAGAAGTGGTGTGGGGTTAAAAAAAAAATGGTATAGTATGGTCCCTGCTCTCAAGAAGCTTATAATATATTTGTACTTGGAGAGACAAGACAGAAACATGCAAAAAGTGGGACAAGAATATAAGAGATAAGTAATTGTTCTTGACAACTGTGGATGTATCATCATGGGACTATAATTAGGTCAGGGCACTGGTACCAGTCAGGAAACTGATTTGATACCCAGTTAGCCAGACTAGGAAGCTCTTTCCTTTGACCACACTCTTGTGAGTCCCCCCTAGCCCATCCCAGCTCACTTTCCTGGCACCAGTGACCTTATTGGGGGTTCTCCAGGCCTTTCAGTATCTATGGGACTCACTGTTCTGAGATCTCTCTCTCCATCCCCTACCCAAGAGGTCTTGTGTCTCAATGTCCCACAGAAACAACAGGAAAACAACAGCATTTGTCCTAAGGACCAGAGTTGGTTGTTGTGGCTTGGGTTGTCCCTGAAATTCCTGGCACCAAAGATTCCAGTGGGGCAGAGGGCAACCTAGCTGCAGCGCCCAGAAGAAAAGATGCAAATGGACTTACAGAACGCTCCAGCTACAAAAGCCCTCTTCGCTCCTTTCCTTTTGAGATGAGGAAATGGTGGCCTGGAGGTGCCAAGTGATTTTCACAAGGCCACACAGCCACAGTTAATAGATCAGGTGAGGGATCAGCATTGTAACGCTCCCCCTAGGTCCAAGGGAGGAAAAAGCTTAAAATAAAGAAGAAAATTAGTTAAAATAAAACCTGAAGAACTTTAGGGGCACCTAGCAGGGTGCCTGGAGCATTCTAGGCACTTATAGTTAAATTACTTGTTGAATTAGTGTGGTTGCAACTCCAACATAGTCTCCTATTTTTAGAACTGAATTCCGTTGTTTAGAGTTGGAAAAGCTAGTACATATATAGAGAGAACGCATTTAGGGTTAGAATAGAGGCTGATAGAATCGAGTGCATTTTTAGGGTTAGGGTTGGGGTTAGGGTTAGAATCGAGGCAGACAGACAGACAGACAGACAGATAGACAGATAGATAGATAGATAGATAGACATAAATAGTATAGATATCTCACTTTAAACCTAAATGGTAATTGAGTTTTCAAATGAATTCCATGACATGAGACTTTGGAGACAGAAAGCCAAAGTAAGGTTCATTGGCCAAGAGTTACATGTTTCACAAGATCATTTCTATCATTCTACATTCTTATGTGAGTCTGTTCTTAGTAATAAATAAAAACTTCCTAATGGAATGTAGGAAATAAGTAAAAATAAGTATTCTTGGACCAATGATAGAGTTCAATTGAAATGGCATATACTTAAACTTAAGGATGGTCATGATCAAAAAGGACCATTTCTCTCTATAAGCAGCTTGTCAAAAATGATAAGCATCCCCTAACTGTAAGGAGACATCAGACATTCTTATATTTGCAAAAAAAAGAAGGAAAAATTAGCAATTACTGTGCATTACTTATGGTTGGTCCTTGAAACTGAGTCCTAAATTTAAAGCACTCATGGAATTCTATTCAGAAAAAAAAAAGGTATAACTCAATAACCACAGTAAGTAAAAGCATATTTATTCTTCAGTGTACATGAGTTTTATTGGGGGCAGAGAGAGTGGGAATTACAATCTACACGAGATTAAGAATTACTCTTGCACTATTGTATATATTTCCATACCATCATTGGGAAATGAAGTTTTGTAGTCCTGGACACTTATTTCAAGTGGAAATTTGACTAATAAATATGGTTTTATAGTTAGTATGCCTAACTGAAAAGTAGATATAAGATTTTTTTTAAAAGGACATTTAAGCTATAATAGAATCAAGTTAGAGATTTCAGTAGCACTGCTATCCTGGCTCACCCCCCAACCATACTTATACCCTATAAAGATGAGGCTGGAAATGTTGCCAAACAGGTACCTGACACAGCTTCAGATTTCATGACCCTGATTATACTTGGGCAAAAAAATGGTGATGAAGGAGGAAAGAATATAAAGCACTGTTGGAAAAACTCCAAAGACTTTCAGAAGCTATTACCACTTTTCTCCCTTTCAGTTCTATATAATAATAATTCTTGAAGGCAGCAGCTATAAGATTTCTGATGCTTAGATTTACACACAAATATCTATATAATTTGTAAAGCTTAGTTTTATGCCATTAAGAGGGGGGATTGCATATCACTGGAAGTGCAGGTCTTCAGATGCGTATTCTGTGAAGAAAGTTAAATATTGCTAAAAAATAAATAAAAAAAGCACCACAAATAACGAGTAAGGAAGAAAATTGAATGTATTTAAAAACCAGACAGATTTCTTCATTTTTGTCTTTTCAAAGTGATTTTACATATTTTCACATTTTCTAGGTATCTGGGTGCATCATAATTATGCGTGACAAAACCTCGCAATTGCTGTTTAGAAATGGAAACATTACAAATGAAACCTTTTGTTGTTAACATTTCAGATGGAGAGTTGGTTCAGTCTGTATCTACCATTGTGTGGTGGCATTCTGAATCATTTAAATATTTACACAGTACATTTATGTTATTGTTTGGGTCTAAAGGCAGATAGCCCAAAACTAGCTTGTTATCTTTCAGGCTTATTCCTCTTTCCTTCCCTTACACCCTCATCCACACTCACAAAGAGATACTCAAAAGTGACCATCAGGGTGACTTTACATCATCCAAAGTGACATAAGGAAGTAGTTACCTATCAGCTTGGGGACAACTCAGTGAGTGCTTCTGGTGTACAGACACATCAGCTCATTTATCTAACTCTGGATCAGAGTCCTAAGTGTGGAACTATCAGTATGCCAAGAACAGATAGGGGCAGAGGATCATGTTGGGGGAGGAAAGCAGAGTTAGTTTCCATATTCCATGTTCTGTCTGAGAATATTTAGTACTCCCCACAAGAACTGGCTTCAGGAGCAAGAAAAAAAAATCAGAATGGCTAATGTCCCTTCCCATGCTGCCAAAAGTCATCTTATGATTTTTAAAAGGCTTACCAAATGAATGACTCATTTATGCTTACTACAACCATGTTATGTGAACGGAATTAGAAGATAAGGGAAAGATTCATCTTGGAGACTTTCTGCCATGTGGTGAAAGAGATGGGGATGCCTGATGTTTTACTGTGTCATTGGAGGTCATGATTTAATCCACAGTTTAACTGACTCTGTGGTATTGCTAGGTAGCATCTAACAGATTGTGATTAGGTTTCTGTTTGGAGACTCAACACTTTTTTAAAACTTCTCTGATCAGCAAAGAAAAAAAATTCCCAGTGCACTGTTGTCAAATCAAGAATGTCCCAAAGAATGAAACAATGATGAAAACCCAGTCAAATTGTGAAACTTCTGTCAGTGGGGAGGTAGGTGGGTGTATGGGAAGGGGGAGGGGGTCAGGACCCCAGGGATGCCTAGGTCTCCACTGGCACCTCCTTCTTATCATCATTTTTTTGTCGTCTCTTCCGGATCTGCCGCTGAAGTTGGAGTTTGTTGGTAAAGAACAATTGTCTCCAGCCAATGTCCTTTGCCAGGGCTTTCATGTCTCGAGTGACGGTGTCGCATGTCAAGACCACAATCTGCTCCCACAGTTTGTCAGAGGTGCAAAGCTATCGGAGGGAAATGGAGAGAACAGATTATGTCCCAGACTGATCTCAAGGGGTCTCACAAGCCTAGTCTTCATCCCTCGCATATATTCTGATTCATAACTCATATTCATTGAGCATCTCGCCCCCAGAAGGTGCAGAATAAATGAATGCCAGCCACATGCAAAGGTCTGCACTGTGTATAAATGTGTAAGACACGGAAGGAGAAACCCAACAAAAACAACTGTTGACATTTATTGTATCATTTTAAGAGCTACGACATGGATCTCATTTGAACCCACAAAAATTTATGAAGTGAATGTAACAGCATTATCATTCCCACTTTAGAGATGAGGAAACAGGGGCTCAGTCAACTTATGGGACCAAGGTCAGACCCTAAAGAAGCTTAGACTGGAATAAATAAAAGGGGAGTTGTGATAAATATGGACAACAAAAGGTTTTTAAGGGTTCAGAGGTCACCGATCTTGCCCAACACACCTCCATTTGCTGTCAGTCATACACACCCCTTCTACTGTTGTCCATGAGAACACAACACCACACCTGTATGCAGCAAAGTACATACAGTGTTCAGTGCCTTCCTCTACTGAGCACCTCAGCCGGTTTGGACAGAATTGTTTGCATTTTGATCCCCCCTCAAAAAGGAGTTTCAAGAGCATAGACTATCTTTTCTATTCCCAGCACTCAACACACAGTGCCTGAAATACAGGAGGTGCTAGATAAATGCTTACTGACTGACTTGCTGGTAAAGAACTTCTCGAAAGCATCTCACCAGAAAGGGAACAAAAAAGTTAGTTGAGATTATTGGATTTATTTTAGAGCCTCTATCTGACAAGTAGCGGGGCACAGTAGAAGAAATGCTGAACCTGGAGGAGGGGAGCCGAGAGACCTGGATTCAAATCCTATTTCTGCCCCTTAGTAACTGTATAAATGAGTATTCAGAACCTTGTTTTCCTCATCTGTTAAACGGGGCTCATCATACCTACTCACTGAGTTCAAACGGACTCTATACAAGCAGGCGTGGTAAACTGGTTGGTTTCATTAGCTGTTTTCTGGGAACTTTGCTGAATTTTTAATTACCCAGAGTTCAACTTTCTTTTAGAGATATTTTCATTTACCTTTGCTGTGTCATTATGGGTGCTGCTCTCTTGGTGCTGCTTAATTAGCTTAACACCAGTTCACACAAATCTCTTGTTTCTTGTTGCATAATGAAATTCCATTATATCCACAGCTGTAGTTTGTCTTCCCATTCCCCAATCAATGGGCACATATTTTTCCCCCATTTCCTTGTTGCTGCTTCTACTACTACTACTACTACTACTACTACTGCTACTGCTACTACTACTACTTGTGTGTTCATCCTTCATTGCTGAAGAAGACCATGCCATCAGAGAAATGATGACATGACTTGCACTTGACTTTGTTTTGAGTGAGAGAGGACTGTCCAGGTCACCAGCCTCCCTTCTCCTCCAGAGCCATCTGAATCTAGTAACCAGATATTCATCAGGATGACTGGAGGTGACCCAGGATGAGGCAATTGGGGTTAAGTGACTTGCCCAAGGTCACACAGCTAGTGTCAAGTGTCTGAGGTGAGATTTGAACTCAGGTCCTCCTGACTCCTGCACTGGTGCTCTATCCACTGCACCACCTAGCTGCTGTTACTACTACTACTACTACTACTACAACTACTACTACTACTACTACTACAACTACTACTACTACTACTACTACTACTCCTACTACTACACACCCACTGTTACAAATATCTTGGAGCTGCTGTTACTACTACTACTACTACTACAACTACTACTACTACTACTACTACTACTACTACTACTACTACTCCTACTACTACACACCCACTGTTACAAGTATCTTGGTCCATATTAGATCTGTTTCTGTCTCTGACTCATTGAGGGCATGTCCCCAACAGTGGATGGAGGTAGGATATGAACAGTGAAGGATTTTTCTTGCATAATTGCAAGCTGGTGTCTAGAATTTTTGGATCACCTAAAAGTTCCATCAATGATATCCTCATGACCTTGTCTTCCTACAGGTCCTCTATGTCTGACTATTCTCATTTTTTGTCCTCTACCAATTAACTGACAATTTTTTTAAAAGATAGGCACATAAGGTAAAAATATGGGCGAGCAAGTAAGGAGATATACAAAAACCCAGCATGGAGCTATAACTCTAAAACCCCAAACAGACAAAAGCTGAAGATCAGTGTACAGATAACAAAAATCATTGAGTTTGAGGATGTCTTTGGGAGGGGAGAGTGGGGACAGGAGAGGAGTTGGCCTATGTTGGGAACAAGAAGACAGTCAAAGAAGATATAAGAGCAATTAATGTTCAGTGAGTGATGATGGTGAATAACAGTGAAAAGGCTAGGCTATGTTTATGTGTCCTGTTCCAAGGAAAATGATCTTGGGACTAGGGAGGAGAAGACAAAAATGTTTTATTAGGGAGTAGATTCTCAAGGCAAGTAAGGAAATGGAGAGAATCTCATTGCCCCAAATGAATTCGAGTCACACCAGGCCGAGACAAACTACATCATAGGATGTGATTGCTGAGGCACTCTTGGTGTCACTGAAAGATTTTGAATGAGTGAATTAAGGACTGGAGGAAGGCAAAACTTGTCCCAGTTTCCAAAACAGGGAAGAGAACAGAATTTGCAAACTATGAATGAGCTTGTGAGCATGGCTTTGATTCTGGACACTATCCTAGAACATATTTTTAAATGAATGGTTGCTGAGCACTGAGAAAAGGAAGCAGTCATCATCAAAAGACAGCCCAGCTCCATCAAGAATAGGATATGCCAAGCCAACTTCATATCCTTTTTTAAATAGAGTAACTGGTAGACTGGAAGACTGCATATTTGGGTTTCAGCAAAGCACTTGACAACATCTCTCATATTATACTTGTGCATAGGATGGAGACAGATAGATTAGATAATAGCACAATTAGGTGAATTCAGATATGACTGAATAACTAGACCTAAACAATAGTCACTAATGAATGGGTCAATATCAGACTAAGGAGAGGTCTCTGGAAGATGGCTGTTAGCCCTAGAGCACATTTGTTAAACACTCCCTATTTATCAAGTTTTCCACAAAAGTTTGCTCTGATGCCTTAAATGCAGAGGTGACCTTGGGGTCTCAAAGGCAAGTGCCATGGGACTATAGACTCTGGTAGTTTCATCCATGCTGAAAGCTTTGCATAAGGACAAGCCTGATTTCTGAGGACCAACCAGCTAAGGGTGGAGAGGCTCATGGCCAGCAGCTTGGACACTTGGTGATGGTTTTCTTGGCCCTAGAATTTATGAAAGAAAGAAAAACACAAACTGGCCATGAGTCCTCCAAGGGCTTTCCCTCCCTTTGCAGCGATTGTGGATCCTCTTGGAGAACAAAGGACGAGCGTTTTTATCTACACTTTGGAAGAAGCTATAACCAGCTCAATTTTTTATGCTTATAAAATTTGCAGATGACACAAAGTGGAAACAGATAGCTAACACTGAATCTGAGGAGAAGCAAGATCTAAAAAGAACCTGACAGGTAAGGATGACATGCCTAATAAAATAAAAAATGAAATTTAATTTTTAAAAATGTAGCAAGTTCCAGACTTGAGTTCAAAAAACATACTTCAGTCTAAGGAACAGAGTATTGCTTTACAACAATTCCTACGTAAAAAAAATTATAGGAGTCTTGGATAAATGCAGGCTCATTATGAGTCAACAGGTGACAAAAGAATCATGGTGATATTCATGTAATGGTTAGCAAATATATATTATCTCATCTGATTCTACAAAAACTCTTTGAGGGAAGTGCCACACACATTATTGTCCCTATTTTACAGAAAAGGAAACTGAGGCTAAGAGAGGTTAGAGTGATGCGGCCAGAGTTACACCGCTAAAAAACGTCTGAGGCAGAATTAGAACTCAGGTCCTAATGACTCCATGGCCAACAACGCAACAGGCAAAAAGAAATAAAAAGCAAGGCTAAGGTTGCGGAGGCACATTAAGAAAGGCATAAGGTCTGGGACAGAGAGCTCATAGTTCTGTCCTCCTATGCCCCAATCAGGCCACATCTGTACTACTGTTTTCAGTTTGGGGCATTATACTTAGGAATTCCATAAATAAGCTAAGAAGGATAGTTAAGACTACAGAATAAGTGCCATTTTGAAGGAAACTGGATATGTTTCCCCTGAAGAAGGAAGACATAAGGATGTGTAAGAGCTATCTTCAGTACTTTAAAGGAGAGAGGGATTCCATTTGGCCTATTTTGCCCCAAAGGGAAGATCTAGAAGCAATAAGGGGGTGGCATAGAAAGAAAGAGAGAAAGAGGGAGGGAGAGAGAGATAGAGACAGAGACTCAGTGTAGACAAAAAAAAATTCCTCATGATTAGCTCTATCCAAAATAGGAAATACGCTGCCTCTGGCACTTACCAGTTCCCCTCTTGCTGGCCATCACCAGAGGCTGCATGATAACTTTTGGGGAACACTGTAGAGAGAATGTGTTGATATGGGCTAGACAAGATGACCCTTGAGGGCCCTTGTACCTCCAAACAAGGTAGAGCAGTATAATCAAAAGCTTGCTATCACTGGAATCAGAGAAGCTAAGGTCAAATCCTGCCTTCAGCTAGTCAATATGACCTTAGGCAAGTCACTCCCTGGGTCTCACTTTGCTCATCCGTAGGATGGCAGGAGCCTTCCTCAATGGTACCAGTTCTAAATCTATGATTGTAATGCCTTCTGTGATTCCATAACGCACAAAGTATATTGTACCAGGTACTGGTTTGGATGTGGTTGTCTCAGGGATAGCAGTGCCAAGCCACATGGAGGGTTGTTGCCTACCACTTTGGGAGAGAAGAGGTTGGATGAATGTCTTTCACAGAAGGGAGGTACCTCTAGTCCCAAATCCTCATTTTACAGGTAAGAAAACTGTGGCCTGGGGAGGTCAAGACACATGCCCAAAGTCACACAGCTCTCTTGGATCTTGAGGTATGGGAGTTTTCATCTGAAAATCTGGATGTGGTTATGGTGATGTCACTGGTAAGTTTCAACATAAATTCCATTCCTGGTTCCATAACACTATTTAGCTGACCCAGGGAAAATTTACTTTCAGCCAGAGTATATTCACTGGCATCCCATTTATTCTCCCCTCCTGAGGTATCTAGGTTTTCCTTGAGCAGTAGCTGTTTCTACAAATTGGTGTCTTAAGGAGACATCAATTCAAACTTCAAACTGATCCCTGGAAGGTATTGCCCGTTTAGCTTCTTTCATTTTTTTAGCTCCCTCAGGCTTCACTCATCTCTCAGATTAATACAAAGGAAAGAGAAGTCAAGTCAAGCCAGGATCTTTCTATAAACTCTCTACTCCATCCTTTCCATCAGAGAAGGATAAAAATTAGAATTATTTTAGCCTAGAAGACTATCACTTTCAACCTCAGATAAGGTAAAGAAAGATCAAATTTGTGTCAATGAACTAAGAAAGATGCATGTTTCCAACATTTCTTTAAATGCTACTAAACTTTGCTTTGCCATTTGGAGTAGGTAGTGTAAGAATGCTCAGCGTACTAGAGATGTGCTAGTCTTAAGTGTTTACTATTTGCCAGGTATTGTGCTAAGCACTGGTAAACTGAGTCATGGGCCAAGACATCAAAGCCTAGAAAACCTATGGCTCTGAAATTCCAAAAGCCACTCCATGCAATCATATCATATCTATCATATAAAAACGGTAGAATTATTGAAACTGGGAACAAAATGAGAACTGCAATGTTATCCAAGCTGCAAACACAGCAGTTACACCATCTTGTCAAGAAGTGATGTAGATGAATGGATAAACCATTAATCAGAGAATGCGTTCTAACTCCCTGACTCTCCCTTCAATGAATGATTTTCCAAAAAAGAACAATGTTCCTCACTGTGCTCTTGACTCATGCCTATAGTGTGACAATCAATGAGGATTTAAATAAAATACATACCTATAAAGCAGCTACACACTCATCATTGGTTATACTTTTTTAGGAAGTACAGTCCATTCTTCAGGCCACTTTTTATTGTTTAGCTTTTCTATTTTTTATTGTATAGTCACAAGGTATTAGACATCAAGAATTTTGTTTAAAAATTTTTTTGAGTGGAAATCCCTTGCGGGCCGAGATTGTTTTATTTTTGTCTTTGACTTAAACATACCTGGTATGTTCTCAAATTCTCAAATGGGTCTGTGATCCCATCAACCAGGAAGTTTCATCCAACAATGCAGACCACAGCAAAACGCTCATCCTGGGGAACTCTGGTCCATAACTTCCTTCCTGTTGGTCACTCTTGGGGGTCCGCCCAAGGAGCAGGAGGCCTTCCTCACTTTCTCCTATCGTTGTAAGGAGACCATAGGAACATCTTGGCTGTCCCTCTCACCCCCTGGCAAGTAACCAGCCCTTCTCTTCCTGTCAGATAATCCCTCATTGGCTACATGTTCACTAGGTTCCTCTCTATTGTGATTTGTTGTTGTTTAGTCGTGCCCAAGTCTTCACGACCTCCTTTGGGTTTGGTTTGGTTTTTTTTTTTTTTTTGGTCAGGATACTGAAGTGGTTTGCCATTTCCTGCTCCAGCTCACTTTACAGATGAGTCACTTTTAATTTCAGAGACTATTATATTCAGAATCATCTTCCTAGCAACACTAGTAGAAAGTTAGTATTAAAAAGATGGGCTTTGGCTTTCATAATCTTAGAGTCATTCAAGTTTTGCAATTCCTTTAAGAAAATCCACATCACTCTCCTCTCCTTTTTCAACTCTGGGTCCCCTCACTCATGATCCATTCATTTCTACTGTTTGCTCAGATATACATGCCAAAGGATAAGTACCACAGGGCATGCATACCAATGCATGTTATAATCTGAAAAGTGGGCATTCTTCCTCCACTTAGTTCTTCTGTGGATGATCAGAAAAAAACCCCTCTGAATGATTATAGATCTCTTCCAAGAGGCTCTTCATTGCTCCAGAGCTTGATGTGATCAAAACATGACACCACTGGCCACAAGAAATGCTTCTTCCCCTTAGACTCTGTGCTGAATCTTCCCCATCACTTTTGGTGAGCATGTCTCCCTATGATCAGAGAGCTGTTAAACAGGATCATTTCTACTTTCTTGAGGGAATCTTTCTTTCAAAGAATCTTGAATGATTTTGATATATGAATGGGAGACACTTTATGGAAAAGATGATGCAAAGCAGCATTTTGGTCTACCAAAACAAATATTTTTTTGCATAATCACCAACAATAAGTACAGTGGCATCTTCAAGTCTTTTTCATTCACAACAACCTTTAGTTGTGAAATGTTAAAGATGTTGCCCACTGTCAAATATCACTGCTTGTTCCCTATGAATGCCCCATTGAGGACACTCTCAATCCATGTATATAGATGGCTTTCATAAAGATCTTGGGTTGATGAAAGAGTAGACATATGGTGGTTGGTAGTTGCTGATGCTCTCAGTTATCCTTTTTGAACATTAAGGTCCAAGATTTTCTCTACATCTTTGGTTATCTTTCCCTATTACTGATCTTCCAATGCCCTCACAACTGAGTGGACAGTCCTCCTCTGTCTACACCCTAATTCAGCTGCTTTTCTAATCTTTGTTCCTTAGCACCATTTCTATTTTTCCAATTAGCAAATGGAAACGGTGGTTAGAATCCAAGTATGGACTCTACTGGCTATGATGGAGGAGACAGTTTATAATACATTTTGCAGATCTCTTTCTTTTCTTTTCTTTTCTTTTTTTGGTTCTTCCATTTTATCCTTAAATATCCCTGGGAGACTTCTGTTTAGTTGGACATTTTTCCAAGCTTGCTCTAAATTGGTTTTACCTGCCAGTGATTCTCTCTGTTTTATAGATGCCAGTTCTGAGGTAGTAATTGTCCACCGTCCTACTTTATGAGATTTTACAGAAGCCACTATATATCTGGTCTTGCCTTTGGTAACCTCCTTTCTGTCTGGCAAGTGCCAGAAAAGTTTACTGAGATACTTCTGGGCCCTTTTGGTCTCTTTGTTATGGAAATTAATTTACATTGGTTTGACTTCTGTATAAAATTATCCTAATTAATATCAAATGTAATTTCTGTTGTTCATTTCTGATTTTTGAAGGTCAATTATGTGTTCTGGATGGAGTGGTTTCAATAGTAGTCTGTATTTTTCTCATTATTTTTCTTTTTTGCTTCCTTTCTAGTTCTGATCATAGCTCTGACAGGTCAATGGTCTCACTGTACACAGAGAGCCAATTACTAGAAATTTATAATTTAAAAGGGGGAGAGACAACTAATGAAAATTAGCATTTCCCAGTCAAGAACCATGATTCAAGTCTCAGAATCTCCTAACCAGATAACATCTTTTCCTGACTATTAAAATACAACACATTTTAGTTATTTAATGTTCACCAAGTCCAGTGACTACCAATTATTTTCTTAAAGGAAGATGTGAAGTTTCTGGTAATCTCTTTGGCCTCACTCATTCCTTTATCCTGGACCATGCTTTCCCACATATTTCTTCCTATCCTCACCATCCCTTGCTTTTTTAATGAGATCACCAAGTGCCTTAGTGTATATTGATTTAGAGGGTCTTCAGTTCTTCATATAATTTTTCTTCCTTTTCATCATGTTCCAAGTGGTCTTCTTGTAAATACTCCTCATCACTAGCATTACAAATCATAAAAATCAAATAGCACAAACAATCATGTTTCTTGTTGCCTTTGGGAGTGTGGTGGCACCCACTCTACCAATTCCTTTTTCTGCCTCTCCGAAGAGAATCTTGGAGTAAGCTAGTCAGTTGCGACTTCTTTCTTCTGGTTTCACTTAAAGCAAGAATGTCGAGATGAATATGATTCAGCTTCTCTGGCAACATTTCCACTGGTTAGTCACTGGACAAGAATCTCAAATTTAGAAATGGTCAAATAAAAGTTTATAGATGGTCTGAAAACTGCCTGATTCTTGGCACCTGCTCTCCCCTTTCCTGCCATCTCACCACCGTGGTTGTCGGTATTCGTGCTCGTCCTTTGTTCTCCAAGAGGATCCACGATCGCTGCAAAGGGAGGGAATGACCTTGGAGGACTCATGGCCAGTTTGTGTTTTTCTTTCTTTCATAAATTCTAGGGCCAAGAAAACCATCACCAAGTGTCCAAGCTGCTGGCCATGAGCCTCTCCACCCTTAGCTGGTTGGTCCTCAGAAATCAGGCTTGTCCTTATGCAAAGCTTTCAGCATAGATGAAACTACCAGAGTCTATAGTCCCATGGCACTTGCCTTTGAGACCCCAAGGTCACTTCTACATTTAAGGCATCAGAGCAAACTTTTGTGGAAAACTTGATAAATAGGGAGTGTTTAACAAATGCTTGTTGATTGATTCCTTTCTTTTCTTCATTTTGTCTTCTTTCTTTTCATAAGGGGGAAGGGGACATAATGTTAATGCCTCCCTCCTCATGAACTTATCCATCTCACCAAGTGTTATAATAATTTTTTGAATGCATAGGTCAGACCATGTCATTTGCCTGCTTAACTGTCTTCAGTAGAGTCTCTTTATCACTAGAATAAAATACCATCTCTCTCTTTAATGTGGCATTAAAGATTCTGCAACTTCAAACCCACAGGATCATCTTTGGCTCTCCCTTCTCTTTTGCCTTCCATATCCAATATTCTACAGCTTCTTTTCCAACATTTTTAAACGGTGATAGTAGTAACACCATATGTTTTGTTGTAAGGATGAAATGATATAATGTATGGAAAGTGTGCATGAACCTTTAAATACTATAGAAATGGTAGCTAGTGGTATTATTTTAGAATTGTGATACAACCTCCAGTCTCTGCTTCCTATTCCCATCTCCAGAACTTTCACTCAAAGCATTCATTACATTTCCCCTAGACTAATACAAGTGTCCTGACTGACTACACGGCTAATCTCTCTCTTTCCACCACACTTCCAAATCCATCTCACACAATACCACTAGATTAAGCTTCCGAGTACATGTTCTTGTTAAAAAAAATTTTTTTCACTTGACATTGCCCATTGAATGAAATACAAACTTTCTTTTCTTGAATTCAAGGCCCTTTAAGGGGACTCAGCCATTTCCCATTTCTGAGCCTTTGCCTGTGCAGTTCCCTATACCTGCAAAGCCCTCCTTTTATTAGCTGTATTACTGAAATCATCCTTTAAAGCCCAGCTCAAATGCCATTTCCTGACTTCCAGACAAGATGGTGTATTGCTAAAGTATTTTTTTTTGCTTAATTTGAAGATCTTTCCCATCCATTAATAGGTCCATGTGATCTGCTTAAATCACATGGAAGCTTGAGTCTCATGAGTCTGTGGTGGGAGAAGTTTGCTGAATGGGTGCAGCAGGAAGATGCCTCTGTTTGTGGGAAGGCCTGATAATGTGTGCACACTGCTTGATTACTATGATGGATTTGGTTTTCTAGTGTTTGAATAAATGTTTTGGTTCTGTCTTCCATGTGGAGAATCTGTTGTATTTTGCAATTCAGAATTGTGCCGACATAGTCATGGCCACCGTAGGCCCTGTGAATATCACACTGGCACTACAGGGGGCTACCTGAACAAGAGACAGACCGCCTGGATTCCATAGACCCACTTTAGAAAAACCCTGAAGTTTGCATCAAACTGAGTAATGACAAGAAAGTCAATGAGAAATTTCAGTCAGTGGTTTTTTCCTACCTGAAAACTGCACCAAAAGTAAGTCAGGATCCCATGGATAATAACAGGAAAGCCCCCACACACACCCCACCCCCCATGAGCAAAGTTAGTACTATCATTGGATAACCTCCCAGGGTAACCAGAGTCAAGACTCATAAAGTCTACAAAGAACTGTGACCAGAGGGATGTGAACAGAGGAGTCCTCTGAGAAAGCCCCAGGGTAATCAGAAAAATCCTCCCAGGAAGTTCTGGGGAGTGGCAGCAAGGCACTCAGTCCAACCAGAATGTCCCCTCAGGGCTTGGAGCAGGGCATGCAGGGCCAGGGGGTGGGGGGGTCTCCTGAGTCCCTGACACTCTGTCTGGAGGTGATGGCACACTGAACCTCCAAGATCCAGGTATGCTTGATCCCTGGGTCAGGTCAGGAACCAAGTGGACCCCAGGCTAGATCAAGAAGGTTAGACCATTCCAGCAAAAGATGCAGCAGGGTACACAGCTCTGAGACAATGTAGCTGATGAGTAAATTTTAAAGGAGCCCAACTAGAGGAGAAAAAACACAGGAAATGGTATCAGTGGATCGAGGCTTGAATCATGTTTATACGACCAAGACAAGGCTTGCATGTTTCCGAGTCTCATTTTCTCATTTAAAAATGAGGAAATTGGACTAGATAACTTCCAGTCTGAATGTGGGCATCAATCTGCCAATTCTATTATTTGTCAACAAGTCTTAGTTCTGATTCTGGACTACAAGCTTCATAAGGACAGGGACTCCTATCTAATTTTTTCTGCATCTCTGACAGAGACCAACAGAGTATCTTTATACACAGTGGGCATTCAGTAAATACTCGTTGAGTTTATGAATAAATCTGTGTACTGTGTCTTGTCTCCCCCATGGGTAAGGGCCTTATACTTATCCTTGCCTCCCCCTCAGTGCCTAGCACGGTGCTTTGAATGTGTTGATGTTGTCATTTGGTCATTCTTCAGTTGTGTCTGACTCTTCATGACCCCATTTAGGGTGCCCTCGGCAAAGATACTGGAGTGCTATGCCATTCCTACTTGGGCTCATTTTATAGATGAGGAAACTAAGGCAAACAGGGCTAAATGACTTGCCCAGGGTCACAAAGCCAGTAAGTGTCTGAAGCCAGATTTGAACTCACTAAGATGAGTCTTCCTGAATGTAATAAGCATTTAATAAAAATCTGCTGAATGAATTGACAGGAAAGACAAGTGAGTATCTCATTCCATAATCAGCAGCTCTCTAAGGCTCAATTTTATCCAGTCAAGATATGACATGCCCTAAATACAAGCAGCAAAGGGAAAACCTCAGAAAGTTAATGAATTTGTTTTTCCAATCAAACCTCAGATAGAAATGTGACATGATAGTTACAAGGCAGCCTGGGGCATGTATGTATTGGTAGAAATAAAATTGTAAAAGAAGTAACTTTCAACAGTAAGTCATTTCCTTAATGTCAAGATCCCCTAAAAGAGAAATCCTGTATTTCAAAAATATTCTAAAATGGCCATCAGTTCATTTTTCTCCATCCCCATATGAATGAGCTCAAGGATCCATCAGAATAACAGGTAAAAAGATGATGGGCAGGGGGCATGAATGAGATGCTCCTCCTATGCCTCCTCTCCCTTCCTGCCCCGAGGTGTGATGGATAGCTGGCTGGTACAGCCTTGCCCACTCGGTTAGGCTCATGCCACACTCAGCCCACAGCAGAGCTAGTGAGGGATTTAGCGCCCTCTGGTGACACTTTGCTTATTTAACACTTTTTATTTAGAGTCTTAAAAATCGTGATGGTTTAGGGCTAAAAGGAACCTTGCTAGTTGTGACACTTGGGGCAAGAAGCTTTACTTCAAAGGTCTCAGTTTCCTCATCCGTAAAATATAAAGCATTGACCTAAATGACTTCTGGAGATTCTTCACCCAACCCCCTCATTTTGCAGATTGGGAAACTGAGGTCAGGGATGAAGTGACTCGCCCAGGATCACATGCGTAGTTCATAACAGAGCTGACCTCTTAACCCTCAGCTAGTATTTTTGCCGCAACATCACCTTATATGCCTGACTTACAAACAACTTAGCATACAACCATCCTGCGAAGATTGTCTAGTTAACAATTCCTTGGCAAATCTTGTTACGTTTGACTTGAACAAAAAAGAATCCGTTTGTATGGCCCATCCTTTAAAAGCTAGGCAACTTTAAACCCAGGAAAGGACAAGACACTTCAAACAAGCTAGGTAACAACCCAGCCCTCAAACACTCTTGATGCTCCAACACCTCCCACCACTGCTTGGTTGGTTCTGTATGCCAGCAATTCCCTCCCGATTCATTTTTGTCTCTGGAGCCCCTCTGTGTCAGGCTAAAAGCCAACTCAAAGTCAACCTCCCCAAGAAGTCTTCACTAATTTTTATTTATTTATTTGCTTGCTTGTTTGTTTCTTTAACTTATTAAAGGCCTACTATGCACCAGGCAATAGTGATGCCACGCAATGATTCGATCCTTACTTGCAAGGAATTTACATCCCATAAGACTCCACATTTTCACCTCTCAGATGTCAGAGGCAGTTGGGTGTGTCAGCAGGTAAGAGTTGGGTCTGGAGTCAGAAAGACCTGAATTCAAATCCAGCCTCTAACCTTTACCAGCTGTGTGAAGTCAGACTGGTGTCTTTATCTCTGCCTCAGTTATCTTAGCTATCAAAGTGAGAATACTAGCACCTACAGTGTTGTTCTCAAGATCAAAAGAGATCTATTTATAAAGTGCTCAGCACAGTCCTAAATGCTTATTCTCTTTCCCTTACCATGGAGCATAATAACTATTTATCTTGGTGCCTTTGCTCATGTTGTACAGGAGCCCCTGCCTTAACTGAACTACACTGTCTCCCTTCTCACTTAGCACAGCCAACTGCCCCACTGTCGACACTTAATTAATGCTGACTGTGGATAAGCAGGGATGGGAGAATTAATTTCACTCTCTTTGAAAGAATGGTAAAGGAAAAGCTGCCTCATTTAAAGGCCCCCAGAGTGAGTCCTTCTGTGTCCTCTAGAGCCAAAATGGTGACTCCAAAAGAAAATTGAATTTTCTCAGCTTAGTTTTTCTCTTAACTGAGACCTTAGGTGAACCTCAAGTTACCCATTTGTAAAATGAGAGCATGACACCAGAAGATCTCCAAGGTGTCTTTCAGATCTGACTTGCCAAGTCTCTGAAAACAAATACCCCAAACCAAATATATCAATAAAAATGAAAAATAAAAAGTTTCTGGCTATTAAAATGTGGTTAAAATGAATTTCTTTTCCAGGAATATAAAAATAAATCCAATCCTATTACTTTTCCTTCTGGAGTAAGAAATTTGAAAGTTTAATTTTTTTTTTTTAAGATTCAAGACAAGCTGCCTGGTGTAATGGAAAGAGCTCTGACTTTGGAGTCAGAGTCAGAACTTGGGTCCAAATCCAAGTTATGCATCTTATTCTACCCTTGTGACTGTGGGCGAGTCATATCATTTCTCTGGGACTCAGTTTCCTCAGGTGATCTAGATGACATCTAAGATCCTTTCAGACTCTAAATCCTATCATTACCTCCCTAGTAGGTCATGGTTTTGTTGTTGTTAAGTCATTTCCAGTCATGTCCAACTCTTTGTGACTCCATTTGGGGTTTTCTTGGCAAAGATAGTGGAGTGGTTTGACGTTTCCTTCTCCAGTTCATTTTACAGATGAAGAAACTGAGGTAAAAAGAGTTAGTTAAGTGACTTGCCCAGGGTCACACAGCTAGTAGGTGTCTGAGGTCAGATTTGAACTCAGGAAGTAAGCCTTCCTGACTCCAGGCCCAGCATTCTATTCACTGGGCCACCTTGGACCCTTCTACAAACAGGGAAAATGTCAAAAAAAAACCTCCTGATGGGAGGAGTTGAGACCCTTGCTGAGAACGCTGGGGCTTATAGTGTTCCTTCCTCTTCTTAGCCTTGGAAGAACAATCTATGTGGGTTCATGCTAGAAGGGAGAGAGGAAGAGGGGGATCTGGGTTGTTATGGAGCTGATACTACAACTGTGGACCCTGAGGGCCTTTGGCAGCGTGTATTCTAGGATAAGGAACTGAGCAAGGCAATCAGCTGCTCAAAGAATTCAGACTGAACTCATGGCAAGGGGTCAATTTTTTTTAAAAATTCCATTTTCAGCTCCAAATTCTCTCCTTCATTGAGAAGGCAAGAAATATAAAACCTATTACAAATGTGAAATCATGCAAAACGGTTATCTGCATTAGCCACGCTCCTACCCTCACCTCAAAAAAAAAAGGGAAGGAAAAGAAAAATCTGCTTCCATCTGCCCTCAGAGTTCATCAGTTTTCTCTCTGAAGGTGGACAGCACTTTTCATCGTGGGTCCTTTGAGATTGTTGCGGATCCTGGTCTTGGTCAGAGCAGCTAAGTTTTTCCTAGTCAATCATCTTTACGATATCGTATTACTGTGGATTATGACCTTGTGATTCCGCTCACTTCACTTTGCATCCATTTATACAAGTCTTCCCACTCTTCTGCAGTCTCCCAAGTCTTCTGAAACCACCTCCTTCATCCTTTCTTACAAAACAACTACTCCGTCACAATCACTTATACTGAAATTTGTTCAGTCATTCCCCAATGGATGGGCATCTCCTTAGTTTTCAATTTTTTAGCTCCACAAAAAAAGCTTCTCTAAATATTTTAGTGCATATAGATCCTTTTCCTTTTATCTCTTTAGGATGCTGACTTAGTAGTGGTATTACTGGATCAAAGGGTTGGTTTGGGGGGTCTTTTGGACATAGTTCCAAACTGCTCTCCAGAATGGCTAGATTAGCTCACAGCTCCACCAAAAGTACATGGCACTTCTCACAGCACCTCCTCCAGTGTTTGCCGTGGTAGCTATTCTTTTTAGGAATTGTAGAAAGCTGTTAAAAAATTTTTTCTACCCCACTTCCCCACCACTACCCCTTTTCTTCATAATTGGGTACCAACTGGAACTTCTGATCTGTCTCTTCATTATGTTTTAAGTCATTCCTTTATACTGACTTTGCTTTTTATCTACATAAATACATAAGTAATCATGAAATGCCATGCACTTTGGTCTCATTCCTAGAGTATAAACTGTGAAACCTTTGGTTAACTGACTACACAAAATTTAACTGGCTGTGAAATTTCCCTTCTAGGTTGGTATAGGAAAGGAAGAAGCATTTATATAGTGACTACTCTTATGTTGGCACTGTACTAAGCATTTTTTACAAATATCTCACATATATTTACAAATATTATCTTACATGATCTTCAAAACAGCCCTACAGTATAGATGCTATTATCACCTCCATTTTACAGATGAGGAAACTGAGGCAAGCAGAAGTTAAGTGACTTGCTCAGAGTCACATTGCCAGTGTCCAGAGTTACACTGCCAGTGTCTGGGACAGGATTTGAACTCAGATCTTCCTGACTCCAGATCCCACATTCTATCCACTGTACCACCAGCTGCCTCTGTAATTTGGCAGCTGGAGGCTGCCTAGGGGCATGACAAATTGTTATAAATTTTACTGGTAACTTCCATATCTAACTAACCCTCAAAAAAAGCCAAACTTTAAATTGAATGTGAGATCTTTTTTTTTGTTGTTAGGATAATAAGCCTGCCCACTGTAAGAAGGCACATGGGTATGGTCTCTATCTCCTCACTCTATGGTACCAGAAGGGCACCAGAAATCCCACCTCTAAAGTAGCTCATCAGAGAAGGCACGCATGGCATTTTTCCAGAAGGAAAGGGTGAGAAGATAAAGTTCCAGGAGGTGGACTAGCCGCCCCTAAGTAGAAGTGGTGGGTACTCCTTCCTTACATGGCTAGATGCCCATCGTCAGGCATGTCCTAGTTGTATTTGTAAAGTTGGTTTTCTAACCCAAATGTAAAACTTTACACTTATCCTCACAAAATTTCATTCTGTTAGATTTGGCCTGATTGTTGAGATTGCTTTTAGGCCACTGAGATTCCTTCCAGCTCTGGAGTTCGGGGAGCCTTGGCTGGGCCCCTGAGCAGCCCCAGGTGAGACCAGAAGTTATAGAACTGCTGCATGTTTGTTTGTTGTTGTCATTCACCCTTCATTCTTGACGTGAGAAGGGTGATACCATAACTAGTGAGTGAACTGGGTTCAGTGAGGCAGAGCTTCGCAAAGTCACCAGCCCCACCTCTACTCCACAGTCGTCTGAGTTCAGGATAAGTGAAGATGACCCTGGATACTGGGGGAGACCTTGGTCTATTTAAGATAAGCTCTTTCCCAGGTCTCAGTTTGCCTGAGGTAACACCCATTCAATGATTCAGGTAAGAAATAAGGCAAAAGATAGCCTAGTTTGCTTACTCAGAAAAAAAAAAAAATATCTATCAATCTGGGAGGGGATTTCCCTCAGGATTTCCCACCAGAACAACTGCTACTTACTTGGAAACACAAACAAATGATTAAATTCTGTAGGATCTTTCCCCCCAACTAAAGCTTGAGTGATCAGGTTGTTTATTTCTCTGGTCTGGCTTTGTCTTAGTCCCACTAAAATCTGGACCCTAGTGCTGCCTTGTCAATAATGACACAAAATAAAATGGAAATACCAAATGCTTTTGTTTCTCTCCCAACAAATATTCCTTTGGGGGGAACAATACAAGTTAACTCTTTATCTAAACAAGTGAGAAATCCAAGCAATATGGAACCAAAACCTTGATTTTTTTTTTTTAAAGAAAGCTAAGCTCAAGGGGAGGAATCAGAAGACCTAGTGATTTATTTCAGAAAATCCCTGATTTGGGGGATGTCAACTTTCTGTTTCGAATATTTATACCTGGAAATGGACATCTGCTTTCTTTCCCTGAAGGAGAAAAGAATAACTACTCTACTCCCCATAAAAGGAGCCCATGGAGCTCCTTCTGAGGTGGGTGTTTTTCAGTGGACACTGTCCTGACGTACCCTGTTAATGGCACACCTCTGATGATATAATAGTGATTCCTTACAGCACTTTTCATTTTTAGAAAGAAATTGGTACGAGTAGTTACAGATTTAACATAACGTCCCCTTCTCTTCTCCGTGGAATTCCGGAGGTGGCTGCATCTGTAAGCGTGAACGGTTATATCAGTGACTTGTCTAAAAGGCACAAAGGGTGAGATCACCAAATAGGCAGGCAGATGACCCAAGCTGGAAGGGATAGCTAAGGCACTGAATGGTAGACTCAGGTTCCAAAGATGTCACCGGCTACCACAGTGGACTCAAGCTAGGGCAATGGAGGTTAAGAGAAATAAAAAAATTTAACTCTCCAAGTACAGGATCAGGGAGTGTGTTACTAAAATGATCGGAGGGTGTTAGTGGACAGCAAGCTCAAAATAAAGTGCAAGGGAACATGTAATGAGCATCTATTGCGTACCAGACTCTGTGCTGAAGGATTTATACCATTTGATCCTCACAAGGTAAGCTTTAGAATGCATCCCCATTCTATCACAAGGTACGGCTTGCCCAGGATCACACAGCTGGTAAGCGTCTGAGGCTGCATTTGAACTGAGATTTTCCTGATTCCAGGTCTAATGCTCTATCCATTGCACCACCCAGCTAGCTGACTCTTTAGTTTTCTACCCCAAATATACAACTTCACACTTATCCTCACAAAATTTCATCTCATTAAATCTGGCCTAATAAACTGAGATCCTTTTGTGGGTTCTGCCCCCTGCCAACTGCTAACTATCCCTTCTAATGTTCTGTCATCTGCAAATTTTCTAAGTGTATAATCTATGCCTTTATCTAAGTCGCTGATAACAATGTTAAGAAACAGCACAAGGCCAGAGAATCTGCAGACAAATATGTTGACAACAAATCAGTAATAGTTTGTTAATCTTTACATCTGGCCATTCAATGGGTCCTGAGGCCTCCTGGATTCTACAGAGACATAAAATATGGCAAGATGTCATGTGGAGGTACAAGAAATATAAAGCATGGATTCTATAGAGATATAAAATAAAGCTTTTGAAATCTGTGAGATGTCCTAGAACCTTCTCTCCATCTGGCCACAAAGCTGGCATAACAGGACTCTGTTAAAATCCACATAACCTATATCCACCATATTTCTCTGATCTGCCAGTCTAGGAACCCTGTCAAAAAAGGAAAGGGGCTCAGTCTGGTAAACTCCCTTTCTAATGAAACCCTGCTGGCTCTCTGTGACTCACCCAGTCGTCACTTTGATGACAGGTCTGAAGACATTACCAAGAATGGAAGGCAAGTTCGTTGGGAGATAGTTTACAAGTTTCTTCCTCTTCTTAAAAACAAAATCAGAACCAGTGGTGCCCTTGCAGCCCCTCTCCTGGTCTCAGTGACCTTCAGATATAATTGATAGTGGAATTGCAAGCTTTATTCTTTTCTATTCTATTCTAACCCCTATTCATTGGATGGTCTAGAATGAAGTCCATACAGACCCAGGGAGTTAGACCCATCAAAGGTGACCAGGGCTGTCCTTCTAGATTCCTACTTTTCTTAGGGTACCTCATTTGGAGGCAAAGTAATAATTTTTAAAATATACATAAAAATAAATATACAATAAAAATAAAGTGATGAACTCACAAAATGCTAAAACAACAAAAATTACAGGGGTACTTTTGAAGAGACACACCAGATTTCAGCTCAAAAGGACCCCAGCTCCAGGTCACTTGGGCATAGAAAAAAATTCATTCTTTCAGCACATAATAACCAGTAATCTCTACTTTGACTAGAAGAAAGCACATGTCTAAGCAGTTTTAGCACTACTTTCATTATGCTTTCATTCTGAAAGAAAAATGGTGAAGTATTATTCCTCAAACTGGGGGCATAGAACAGTTCCAATGGGGTTAAAGACAGAAGATATCTGAAACTCAAATTAAAGAGTTGGCATCTAGGTGGTGCAGCGAATAGCACGCTGGAGTCACAAAGACCTAAGTCCAAATCCAGCCTCTCTTAGTAGTTTTGTGACCCTAAGCAAGTTACTTAACCCTGTTTGTCTCAGTTTCCTCATCTGTCAAATGACCTGGAGGAAAAAATGGCAAACTACTCCACTATCTTTGCCAAGTAAATCCCAAATGGAGTCGCAGAGAGTTAGATATGAAGGAAAGTGACTGAACAACACATGGTAGCAGACGGCCTTGGAAAAATATGAGTTAATTAGTATCACTTTGTCTAAATATGATGGAAGGGAGGTAGCTTCCCTGCCTGTAGAGATGAATAATGAACACTAGCCTTTGGACCCCAGAGAATCAGGGTCAGTCAACGATAAGGTTGTTTGTTTGCAGAAGCATCAGAGACTTATAACCCAACTCTAATATTAAGTATTTTGTGAGAAGGACATGATGTTTATTTGATTTATTCCAGGGGAGAAGACTTAGGGATACCCTGACCATAAGTAAGTGGAGATCTGGCAGAGGCCTTGGTCTTACATCCCAGATTAAAACAAATACTGTGGATCAAAGTCTGAATTCTAGATCTCTAAAGAAAACTTTTCATAAAACCCTCTGTCAAAATGGGCCGATCTCCACCTGGGATCGCTACCTGCTATGTCACCAACGAATATTTCATGTGAGTGTCTGTCTTCACAGCACTTCACAGGATTCTAAACAGGTACAAAATAAGGCATTGTTATCACTACTACCTTTTGAAATCTGTGAGATGTTTGAGAGAGCCTGGCAATGTCTTCAAGATCCAGGTAAGAAATGATCCGCAGGAGCAGAGGGTCGGAGAGCCGCTCGAGGAAATCATATTTCCCTTTGCACAGATTGATGACATACTGTAGGATTTTGGAACCGAATATTAAGGCGATTTGAACTGTAATTCAAACAACAGGTATGAATGTTAGGCGCTGCCCTTTATATATGAAGACAGGCTGCTGCCCCCTCGCTCCTAGCTCAGGTAAGGCACCAGCTCTGGGATGTTTCTCTGGGTCTGGTGCTAGGTTACAGAAGTCATGTTTGCCTTTCACTCGGTTGCCTGGGTGACAAAGGCCATCTATCACTGGGTAGCTCTGTAGTGCTGAGAGCTAGGGAAAATCATCTCTCCCCATACAAGAAGCAAGGCTCCCTCCCTGTTGAACCCTTTCCCTGTTAGGTGGTACCATGGTGCACAGAGCACCAGGCCTGGAGTCAGGAAGATCTGAGTATAAAATCAACCTCAGACACTTCCTACTGCATGACCCTGGGCAAGACACTTACCTCTGTCTGTGTCAGTTTCCTCATTTGTAAAATAGAGATGATAGCACCTACTTAGTAAAGATGTTGTGAGGCCCAAATGAGGTCTATAAAATATTTAGCAAAGAGCCTGTCACCTAGTAGGCACTTAATGTTCATTCCCTTCCCTAGATGAACACATCATATGGTCATATATAAACAGTTTAGTGCCTGCAATCAAATAAAACTTCCAAGATTAGGCTGAGATATGTTGGGGTAATGGCTGGCTCAGTGAAGAGACCCCCGAGCAGCGGGACATCGAATCTCAGGCACGCAGAGATGAGGTGGGAGACAGAGATGTTGCAGGCTCCATTCATTATTAGCAAGTACAAGCCTTACATACTGTTCAGCCCTAAGTGCCATACATGTGGCAAGCTCGTGCTGCGATTACTTTCACCAATCCTCTTTCATTAACACACGCCTGTCCCAAGGACTCCCTCAGGATGTTAGTCTATTACTAAGATGTTTACCTAAGACCCGAAAGCCTTGGGGCTGTTGTATGAGATCCCGGAGGGCCCAACCAACAACCTTTGCTCCATTTGCACAATAGAGTGGGCTTATCAGGCCATCAAGTGCTCCAGAAACTGATGTGGCCCTCTACGGTTACCTGCTGAGACATATTAATAATATGCAGGGGGAGAGAGGGCTTATACTTAAACATTCAGAATCTGTGATTTGATGGGAGGGGATCCTTCCACATTAAAGCATCTCAGAACCCGGCCAGACCTTAGCAGATGACCTTGGGGAGTTCACTGCTCATGGCTCAGTAGCTAACCCTCTGAGTTTGAGTTTTTCTAGACTGGTTAAGTTAGTCCTTAAAAAGACAGATGATCTCTGAGACCAACCCTGAAGCCTCAGGAGCCTGCAGGGACTTGATCTCCTTCACTGGTCCTCCTAAGTGCTCATGCCCTTCCTCGATTCACTCTCTTCCTCTAGTCTGTCTGGTTAATTTACACACTGTCTGCATGAGACTGGGAGCACTCTCAGAGCAAGGACTGTCTTTTGGCCTCCCTTGGATTCCCATGATTAAGTTTAGTGCCTGACACACAGTAGGTGCCCAATTAATGCTTGCTGACTGACAGCACCCAGGGCTATCTGTGCTGAAACCAGCTTCGACCCGATTGAGTGGACTGTTAAATTTTCAGTGAGCATTTACACTCCAAAAATCAACAAATACAATAAATCAGGCCTTGATTTCACTGTTTTACAGATCATTCCAACTTAAGAAAGGGAGAGGAAATGTTAATAATTCAGATTAATTTTAAAATGTATCCTACAAGCCCCCACCCTCCAACCCCAGTCACTTAAATATTTACCAGCACACTCTGGCCTCCATTCAATGATAAGACAAGAGAGCAGGACTTTCATGGAGGAACCAACCATAAATCATCAACAATTCTCCTAAATTCCTGTGGTTTATATTATTTTTATGCAGATCAAGCTTTTAATTCATTCTCTTCTGTATCTATAAACATGGATTTATAGCTCTAGAGGAAGAGTTATCCAGGTCAATAACCAGCTGAGTTATATCTACTTCTCCCCTTCCAGTCTAGCATCTCTTGCTGGGGAGCGGGAGTGAGCGGGGTGCGGGTACCTCCTCTCTCCTCCTATCCTCAATGACACCAGGAAGGATAATACCTATAATGTTGTGGTCATTTTCCTTACCAACAGCTGTGTCATTATGGAAAGAACATTGTACTTGGACCTGGTTTCAGCTATGTGACCTGGAGCAAGTTATTTTACCAAAATATGCCTTAGTTTCTTAGTCTGTAAAATGGAGATGATGCTAACCGAATGGCCTACCTTATGGGGTTGTTTTGGTAACTTCATGAAATGACTCATAAAACACCTGTAAACTGTGACGCACTACATAAATGTCAGCCACAAGAATAGCAGCTATTACACTATTGTTATTGCCTTTACTAATATGAAGACGTGTCCATCGTTGTTTACTTTCACTTCTGAGGTCAAAAGGTACTTTGAACAGTCCCTCTCACCTCTGTTTGACCCCTTTTTCAAGGTATTATCTGTACTAGGGTTGAAAGATTTCCTGTGGACTCCAGATTCTAGACCTACTATTGGTGTAGTAGAAGTTAAGCTTGGCTTTACTGCAAAGGCCTATGGGGAGCATAGATATTGCTACCGCAGAGGATGATGGGGAAGTGATTTTTCTATGGGAAAATTTCAGTAGAACAATGGGGATGTTTGCTGAGCTTGCTATAATCAATTATCCGTTAATATTTTACCTTCTTCTTCTCAGAATACTCCACCCTACCCTTCTCTGTTTGACCACTGAACCTGACTTTATTATATGATATACCTTCATTAATCTCCCAAATTTGAATACCTCCATTGATCTCCTCCCTCAACATCACCCTTAACTGATTTTGGGTCTTTCAAAATATTATAAAAAGATTCCAGCTTTGCTCTAATTCGGCGAAGCATTTCTGCAGGGCACTAAGATTTTGTGTCTCTGGAGTAGATCTCTTTCGGTTCCAAGAAATAAAGTAATAGTTTAAGCAAATTCTGCTCAATTCTTTGATATTTCCCTAAATGCATTGCCATGATCGGGTCATGTTGTATTCAAATAAACTGTCGGTGGCTCCCCAGAGCTTTATATTAACTTTTTTCAGTTTGACTTAGGAAAATGCTTTATAGATGCTGTGATCCATAAAATCACAGAATTTTATGCTGGAAAGGACTAAAGGGATAATTTGTCTAAAGTCAGTAAATTTCTTTCTTTTGTTGTTCAGTCATGTCTGATTCTTCATGACCCCATTTGGGTTGTTTTCTTCTTTTCTTTTTTTGGCAATTGGGGTTGTATGACTTGCCCAGAGTAACACCATTAGTAAGTGTCAAGTGTCTGAGCCTGGATTTGAGCTCGGATTCTGCTAGCTCCAGGGTCAGTGCTCTATCTACTGCACCCTATTCGGGATTTTCTTGGCAAAGATACTGAAGTGAACTGCCATTTCCTTCTCCAGCTCATTTTACAGATGAGGAAACTGAGGCAAACAGGGTTATGTGATTGGCACAGGATCACACAGCTAGGAATTTGAAACCCAGATTTGAATTCCAGAAGAGAAGGCTTCCTGACACCAGGCCTGACACTATCCACTGCACCACCTAGATACCTGTTGGAATTATTTTTCTTTTCTAAAAGACTATTGAATTAGGATTGTCTGAGGGAGGGTGCAGAAGTACATCAAAAAAGAAAAATATGTATATATGTGAAGATATATATATATATATAAGATATATGATACATATAAAAGAAGATATATATATATATATATAGGTTATATCTATATGATATATCACATATATTACATATTATATTTATAAAATATGTAATATATATGATATATATATATACATACACATATATCTTCGTAAAGCTTGTGAGTTCTATGCTCTTATATTATACACTACTAATGTTATATTGATGATTTGAATCAAAGGAAGCACAATATGCAGGAAGAATGTGTTGTGCAAATTATTCTTTTACTGCAACCCAATACCACTCAGTACAGAAAAATAAGCTGACTTATTCCTGGAAAGTACCTTTACTATGTGGCTTGGGTCTAGATCCAAGAATGTTTGGTTTCCGTTAAGATATTTCATGTTTGCTTTGGTATCTGAATTTTTGTAACTTATTTTCAGTGTTGCTGTTTCATTAGAGATTTATCGCACTTCCTCCAAGGTTTCGTTCAGAAGATATAATGCATTCTTAAGTACAATTTTCACTCTGTGTCCCCATTTCTTTCCTGTGGAGGTTCAAGGCCAAGGTCAGAACTGAATTAGGACAACAGCAATTGCAACAATAATAAATCATGACTGACATTCATGTATCACTTTGGGGTTTGCAAGATGCTTGACATGTATTATCTCAGTCCATCCTTGGAACAATCTTGGGAGAAAAGTACCATAACTATTCTGATTTTACAGTTAAGGAAACTGAGACTCAAGGGAAGTCAACTGACTAGGTAGTATCAGAGGCAAGGCCCTCCTGCCTCCAGTCTGAGTGCTCTAGTCTGTGGTAGTAGAAGTTACTCAAATTCCACGTGCCTCAGTTTCCTTAACTGGTTGGATCAGATGAGTTCTAACTCCCCTCTTAACTGAGAATCTATCATCTACCAAAATGCAGAAATTCACTTGGAATTTCCTATTTGTCCCACTGTCTAAGAGCTCCCCGTAATGTAATGTAACTGAAATGGTAACGAAGAGGTTAATTGACTTTTCCATGGTCATATGCAGAGGCTGGTACAGGATGGCTAACTGGGATTATATGGTATAGGTATTAGGATATAAGAAGGGAACCTTTATTCTGAACTATCAACTTAAAAACCATGAACAAACACCAATATTCAAATATGTAAAGAAGGATTTTTAAAAGTATTGTATAGGGAACCACAAGCTGATATTATCCAGTTTGTTTAAAACCACATATTAAGCTGCAAATTTAAATTGTTTATATTGATTTTAACAAAGTAATACAGCATGCTCGTTTGTTTTAGAATTCCCTTTTGGACTTTTTTCGGTAATATTTCTAAACTTTGTGATCATATTATTACTGCCTTCCTTTTTTGGCCAGATGTGATTTAATTGGCACAGGAAGTTCTTGTTGAAAAACTTCTTCTAAGATGTCCATGAGAAGCTTCTCTGAAATTTATCAATTATCATGGAGCCTGGCACATAGGTGCTTAGTAAATGTTTACTGATTGACAGAATGACTGATGGATTGACTTACAGCCTTAGAGAGTTGCCTCTAATAGTGAGAAGTGACTTACCCAAGGTCACCCAGCCCAGAAAAGGGTCGGATAGTTGGGGGGCTGTAGCTGTAGAATGTTGCCTGTGTTGTCACATAGTTGAATATGAGTTGGTTTTGATGAATTTATTTTTTAACCTTTGTTAGGAGGGAAGGATTGCTGGGTCTTGGTATATTTGGAAATCAATGTGATGAAGAAGTAAACCCTGATTTTGTATTAGTTTCCTCTCTTCCATAACTGGGAAGAAATAGGCCTCACAGGATCTGTGCAAGGGCTGTTACATAAAAACAAAAGGCATCTCAAAAAAACAACAGCTAGTATTTATACAGAGCTTATTTTGTGTTCGGCTCTTTACAATAACTATCTCATCTGATACTCACAATAAATCTGGTGCCACTACTGTCCCCATCTTACAGATGAGGAAACTCAAGCAAACAGGTTAAGTGACTTGCTGGGGGTCAAACAGTATCTGATAGTATCTGAAGCTGGATTTGAGCTTGGGGTTTCCTGACTCCAGGCTCAGCACTCTATCCACTGGGCCACTTAGCTGAATGCACCTAGCAATAGTCACTGCATGACTGCAATAATGAAAATTAGATAACAACAAAACATCTCCAAGGGGCGAGGTAGGAGACCAGGGGTGTGGAATGTGGTTTGTGCTGCCAAATGCAGTCACTAAATTTTGCCTGAATGTTTTTCTTTGTCATGAGGGAGGGTTAAATTGGAGTTCAGAGGTGATAAGTGAAAATAACTGTTGTGTGTAAACAAATGACAACAATTAAGCAATTAAAAATATTTATGGCAAAAGTTTTTGTTACCAGTCTGGTTTTTTTCATGTTTTATTCTGAATGCACTACCTGTTTATTATGAAAAAATACTTTATTTTTACATAATGAAAGTCATCATGTTTGTTTTCTGAATAGCTAAAAATGTTCTACCTGTCACAATCATGATAGATACAATATTTCATTATCTTACAGTTTTAAGTTTTAAAATAAAATTTAGAATTGATCCATTTGGAATTTGTTACAGTACTTGGTATAAGATCTACACTAAATCTCCTTATTTAGCATGCTGCTATTTTCTTCCTGACAGCTTTATTAAATAATGAATTCCTTTCCCAGTAGTTTGTGATCTTGGATTTATCAAATTTTAGTCTACTGGATGTACTTGAGGCTAGTTCTTGATTTTCTAATCTGTCCTGATACATTTAAAAATGTTTGCATAAAGTACCGGATTGCTTCAATAGTAACTACTTCATAGTGTAATCTAAGATTAGTTAGTACAAGTTCTGTAGCCCTGGAAATTTTTATCAATTTGTTCTTTCATAAACATTTTGTAACTTTTAAAATATAGTTCTGATGGAGTGCTTCGGTGCCTGTGCTTATACCCTAATTTTAAAATCATATTTCTCCCTAGCCTCAAAACACTATCCCAGGCAGTTTCTCCTCAGCCCAAGGACAGCCTGCCCTAGATTTCTCTTCCTAATACAGTAATCAGTAGCACCTATAGCATTTATTAGTTTGAACCAGCTGTGTACTGGCTGAACTGGCTGTGTACTGAGTCATAAAGTTATTTACTACTCTAACAAGACACTGATGGGGGCAGCCTGGGTATTTCTCAGTCAACCCTGACCATTAGTTGACGAAGTGACATTTTAGGCCTAAAACCACAGTCCCACATAGTCCCCCACTTGGGCTATTTCCCAATGAACTCTGGGTAAAATACCTGTGCAGTAGATACTAAAAGTGCATGTTCCCTTAAGAACTAACCACTCCCTAATCTTTCCCTGAATCATCTAATTAGCATATTTGACACATGTTTTACTATAGAATATCTTATATAAACTTTAACTGTACCCCTCTAAGGTTGCAGGTTCCCTAAGAACTCTTACCCACTGAAAAGTGTAATAATTACCTTGACCTCAAGAATGCTTGAGTCTGCAAATTTTTTCCAGATGGCCCATGCAAGGGAACACCAGTCTTGGGGTTCCTGTATCTTGCCAGCCCTTGTCAGTTCTATGGAGTATACATATTGGCACTGATTTTCATTGGCACTGAATTATATCTACAGCTTAAGGATTTTCTCTCTAGAGTTAAAAGAAATGTTAGTGGCCATCTTAAGTACATTGATTCAACCTAGCCATATGCATCAAAGCTTTCCAATTATTTAATTCTTCCTTTATTTCTAACTGTTTTATAATTATATTTACAAAGGTCTGTCTTGGTAGATTTCTGACCAAATATTTTGTCTATTTTGTTGTTTTTATTAATCCTATTTTCCTTTCTAACAATTTCTTCTGGTTTTGTGAGAAACATAAATATGGATGACTTGAAGGGCTTCCCAATAATTGTGTTAAGTTTATTTAGTAAATTTGCTAAAGTTATTCATTACTTTGACCAATTTCTTTGGTGTGTTGGATATGACTTTTTACATAACTACGTAACTATGCCCTACAAAGAGATATTTAACATATTCTTTACCTGCTTTTATTTTGTTTTCCTTGCCTTGCTGCTTTGGCTAGCATTTCTAAAACAATGTAAAACTGCAATGGTGAGAGTAAGTAGACTTGCTCTACCCTTGTCCTTATAAGGAAATCCTCTGGTCTTTTTTCCATCACAAACCAGAGGGAACTTCTTGGAGAAGAACCAGGTTGGGTCACTTGGCAGTTGGAGGGGAAGAGGAAGACTGAAGTCTAACTAAGTCAGATACAGTTATAGTAAAAATTCTATTGGAATAACCAGCAATTCTTGGTGGTGAACTAATGCATCTCAAATTCTATGGTAATTAATAGGAAAATTAATTAAGTCCATAAACATCTGCTTACCTTCCATGTGCATAACACTCTACTAAGTATTATATTTAATGCAAGATAAACCTAGTTATATGTGATCCTGGGTTAAAAGCCAAAAATCAGAAAACAAGGATCTAGCGTCACTCAAATTTTCACCAACTCTCTCCCCACAGGCATGGAGCACTGAGTCATCAATTTCCCCTAATAAGAATAGTCTTATGCAAATAAGCTTTGAGTCAGGGATCCCATATGC
This sequence comes from Potorous gilbertii, assembly GCA_028658325.1. Taxonomy (NCBI): domain Eukaryota; kingdom Metazoa; phylum Chordata; class Mammalia; order Diprotodontia; family Potoroidae; genus Potorous; species Potorous gilbertii. The sequence goes on along the minus strand of CM053771.1, from coordinate 502,878,772 downwards.
TTTAATCTACAGAAACTTGCTTTGCAGTAATCTCTTCAGAATCATATCTGTTTCCTAAGGGTTTTTTTTCCCACTAAATGATGACTTTCTCCAGCCACCAGACAGATAACAAGAAGTTTAAATAAACAAGTTATGCACAATGGTAGGAATTTAGATGAAGTCATAACTTATTTAATCAAATGTTTTCATATTCAAACTCCCTAACAACGCCCCCCTCAAAATCCCTCATTTCTAGCTCATAATATTAAATGACAGAAGGTTTCAGTAAAATGTTGATCACTTGCAGATGCCCATGCAAGTTGTCCTGATTTTATGGGAATACATAAAAGTTAGATACAAATGGGATGTAGTTCTGGTGGTGACTGTGGTTGATGCTTCTGAGGCTCAGTTTCACCAAAAGTCAAATAAAAAAGTTAAAAAGAACTAAATGGTCTCTTATATTCCTCTTACTTCTAAAATTAGCCCCTAACTATTACCTTTAATCTTTTCTTTTAAAACTTATTGATACATTTTATTTTGACCTAGTAGATATTTCTCAACAAATGCTCAACCACACACTACATACTACATAGCAATCTTTGAAAAGTTAGCTTATTGACTATTAACAGGAAGAAGGAAGAGGCCCATTAGTCTGGATACCATGGTATCAACCCCGAATGTTAGATGAGAGCTTATTGCCTCTCAGTACTGACTTATTTTTATACCATTGTGGTCACTTTTTTCCAAAATCACTATTTGATTGGGAATGTGTTTTAAACGTATTATTATATTACATATTTTCTATATAAATATAAGGTACATATTTAATACATAAGCTATATATTTTAGATATGCATATCTAAAATACAGGTTAAAATATAAGATACACATTTTTAGAGAAAAAGACTTGCAAATCATAAGCATTTATGGGAGAGACAAGTAAGTAAGTAGCAAAAATGGTGCAAATGGACAGACTATTAGGCTTAGAATTAGGAAGATAGTGCTGACACATTTTGTCTCTGACATTTACCTAGTGGCCTTGAGCTACTTACTTCTCTTAACCTCTCTCAATTTCCTCATCTGCAAAATGGGAATGATAAGACCTCACAGAGTTGTTGTGAAGTTCAAATCAGAAGACGTATGTAAAGTACTTTGCAAACTATGAAAGCACCATATGTCAGCTATTATTAAGAAGCACTAATGACTGATAAAATCACTGGTAAGTTCAACATGTAGGAAGTTTCTATTTAGAGAAATGGTAAAATTCACAATGTCAGTAATAAAAGTATTTCATATATCCAGACTCCCCAAGGAATGAAAGATTCAATGAGGTTTTTGGTTATGCTTTCTAAAAACATTTTCAAGCTATTTTTAACAAAGCATTAAAGCCAAAGCTACATTTACCTTGATACTGTTATAATTATGTAGACCTGGGCTACTGAACATTTAGCTATAATGCCCTAAGAAAAGAGGTATGTGTTGTTTTCTGTTTCACTTACTAGCCAATATTATATTTTTCTTAAAATATATCACCATGTACACAGGATGCTTGAGAAAGCTTTCCTCCAAAATGGTGCTTCCTAGACATAGGGTTGATCCACTCCATGATCCCTGGGAGGGATGATGGAAAACAGAAGAGGGAGAACACAAGATGGGAGAAGGGTAAATGTTTTATTTTAAAAATAGAAGAGGACAGTTTGTAAACGATAGGTCAGTGAACATGACTTGAATTCTTGAGGAATTACCAAACAGATCATTAAATACTTAGTTGGCAAACCTCTAAATAGAGAAGAAGTGAATACAGAGAGCCAACATGGAGGAGTCAAGAGCAGTGATGTTGGACTTACCTCATTTCCTTTTTTTTTGCCAGGATTACTAAACTACTGAATGAGGGGAATGCATTGGACATAGTTTACCTAGTCGGGGGTGGGGAACCAACAGCCTGCAATAGCAAGGACTCCAGCATACACAGGACATGTTGCTATACAGGTTCTTACATCTACTTTTCTAAAAGGAAAGCAACTTTTGAGGGGTCAAAAATCTACTTTAATCAAGGACATATATCATTCACTTAGTTCAGGGGGAAAAGTCAGCACTCTGAACTTCAGAGAAAATACAAACAGAAATTGCAAGTAGAAATTACAAACAGAAAGACCAACAGAGAGGGCTTCCAACTATCTGATCATAGACAATACATATAACATATATAACATATATTGTTACCAAAGAGAGAAGCACCACCATCTGGGTTTTCAAAGCCAGGGAGCTCCTTAGTGGCTCCCCAGAGTTTTATCTGACACATGATCCTTCTTCCATAAAATAAGGCCCAAAGTATAACCTCACCTCAGAGTATATATACACTTTTCAGAGCTAGAGGGCATGATCCTTGTGACCCGGTGCCTACTTAGAAATTAACAAAAGATATCTGAGGCCTATTAATGGGCAGGGAAGAACTATAATTCTTCCCCCCACCCACCATTAACCTTACATTAACATTACACAGCCTCAAGGCCACATGTGGCTCTCTAGGTCCTCAAGTGAGGCCCTTTGAGCAAATTCAAACTTCATAAAACAAATCCCCTTAATAGAAGGATTTGTTCTGTAAAACTTAGACTCCATCAAAAGGCCACACATGTGGACCTAGAAGGCCACGTGTGGCCTCATTGCCACAGGCTCCCCACTCCAATAGGTTTTAGCAAAACTTTTAATCAAAGTTTCTTTAACTATTGTGAAGAAGATGGAGAGAAATAGATTCAAAACCAGCTGGATGGCTGGCTAGACTTGGAGAAGAGTTCAATGTCACTGGAGCAGGAGGTCTCCAGGGGAGGGCCCTAGGGGTCTATGTTTTCCCCTGTGCTATTTAATATTTTTTATCAATGTCTTAGATAAAGGCATAGAAGATATGTTCACCAAATTTGCAAATCATACCAATCTGGGAGGGATATTTAACATGTAAGATGACAGAATCAGGATCTAAAGTGTTTTGACATTGATACTAAGATGAAATTCAACAGGGATAAATGTTAAAGTCTTTCTGAAAAAGATCTAGGTGATATTGTGGATGATTGAGTGGTTCAATATAGTGATGTAGCTGCCAATAGGAAAGGCATAACTTCCAAGAAGGAGGAGGTCCTTTAAATCCCACTGTACTCTGTCTTCACCAGACTCCATCTGAAGTGTTAACAGTGTTTCATTCTGGACCCACAGTAAGACATTGATAAGCTGTTTCATGTTACATAAAGGTAAACTGAGGGAATTGGAAGTAGTTAGTTTGGAGATGTGCTGTCTTCAGTCTTTGAGGGTTTGCTCTGCTTGGTCCTGGGAGTCAAAACAGGAAAAAGAAGGGGAAGCTGCAGGAGGACATTCCTATCAATTAGGGCTTTCCCAAAGTGTGGAGGATCCCTTCCTTGGAGATCTTCTAGCAGAGGCTGGACAACCACTTGTCCAGTGTGTTATATTGGGGATTGATTTGTATATTGATTATTTGTATATTGATTAGTTGGACTGGCTGGCCACTGAGGTCCCTTTGAATTCAAATTCTCTGACTCCATGATCACACATTTTTCTAGATGTATATAACTACTGAGATGACTTTTGTCAATGCTTCTCCGAGGATGAATACCAAACAGAGCCCTAAATGGGAAAATATGCCTGCCAGAGGTGTTTGCCATTATCATGGATGTTAGAGACTGAATCGACACTAATAAGGTATCAAGGAAAATTTATTGCAGCAGAGTTCAGAGGAATTGAACACCTTTAGCCAAAAGTGGGCTCAACCCCCGCTTAGGAAGGAAGAGCACTGGATATAGAAGCAAGATGGGCTATATATACCATTAGTTCAAGACAGATTCTCCCACCAGGAGACAGAGTGATCCGTTCTCCATTAGGTCACCATCTTCTCCTCATGCCCATAATGTAATCCCTCTTGGTGTGATTCCCCCCTCCCAAACATGCTTTAACATAGGACCCATGATCAGAAAAGGGAGGGATAATTTTATGCAGATAATGAGTCTGCTTATATACATGAGATTCATTAAGCAAGAGCATTGAAGAAAAACTTTCTCCAGGTTATTCTAGGTCATTTTTCCTGACTGATTCATACCAGTTTCAGGCCTGGACTTTCTTATCAAAAATTCTGTGACTTTCTGAAGGCCATTGCCTATCTCTTGATTGGTTGAGTCCACCTGCAGTCTGCTGGCTTTCTTATTATCCGACTTAGTCTCAATGACTTCATCAACTAATAATTTCTGTGGAAACTTAACTTTTTGCTCTCTCTCACAGTGGAGGATGACCTTCCCAGGGTATAAAGGGAAAAGTGATTCTCTCTATGTTGTGGGTTCCTCCTAAATGCCCACATTTGAGATGATATCATGTTGATTTTCATCACCTCTGACAGTAAGGCAGGGCATTCTCAGTAAACTACTCAAAAGAATCTGTCCTATTGATCCATGGGACAAAAACTAGATGGATGAATGATGAATGTCTATGGTTCAGAAAATCTCCTGTATTTGTATAAGCAGACTATGAAGTTAGTATATTAATATATATATATATATATATATGTATATATCCTTGAAAGTTATTGCATTTGGGTGGTTTTAACACTGAAAAGAAAAAGAAAATAAGGCTTGATTGTATTTGAGAAATAGTTTCTTTTTTTCAATCATCTCAAACTATTCCCTTGAACATGAAAAACCATCTTCTTAGATGAGTGTTTTCCTAGTTATGGTTGGGGGCTATGAATCATAAAATACAACTATTACCAAGGAATCAAAATCTAGGTAGACCAAAAGGCAAAAGAGGGAAGTATGATGGGCATAAATCTACTGCAACTTATTACCATGGTAGAATGAATGTAATCAGTGGCCTATGAGTCATGAGTTATTATGGAAATATATCATCAGAAAATGTGGACCAGTCATGTCATGGGAGAGGCCCAGACACCTGACCTGGGAGATCACTGGCACAGGAAACTTCCAAGGAGGTCCACACCTCTTCTTGAAAGGTTGCCTAGAGCACAGAGAGTTTCCAGGACTTTCTTGGGTCACAGAGTCAATAGGTTTCAGAGTTAGGACTTAAATAAGTCTTCCTGGTTCTGAGGCCAGCCCTCTTTCCACTACACCACAAACCAGGGAGTTTAATTACTGTACTGAAATACGGGAAATGCTAAACAGTGGAAGAGGAAGGCTTCCAGTGCGTTGGATGGACTCTCTGTGGAGGACTGGTGGGAATACATGGACGAGAATAGCAGAAGATGAGAAGGCGTGGATGAGTCACAATATGAACTACTGGAGGCCCTACCCAAATCAAGGAGAACACAGCTCCACTAACGTATTATTTTCAAATGTAATATATTTTACTCTTCTTAATAAAGAGCACTCAGGGCAGCTAGGTAGTGCCGTGGACAGAGCCCCAGGCCTAGAGCCAGGAAGTATGAGCTTCAATCTGACCTCATACACTTACTAGCTTTGTGACTCCTATGCAAGTCACTTAACTCCATTTGCCTCAGTTTCCTCATCTATAAAAATGGAGAAGGAAATGGCAAACCATTCCAGAATCTCTCCAAAGAAAACCCAAAATGGGGTCACAAAAAGTCAGAGATAACTAGACAACAACAGCATTATAGCACTTTAATGTTTTTAAAATACTTTACAAATATTATTTCATTTTATCCTTACTTGGGGAGGTAGGTGCTATACTTATCTTCATTTTACAGGTAAGGAAACTGAGTCAGGCATAGATTAAAAGTGACTTACCCAGGACTACAGCACTGCTAAGTACCTGAGATGGACTTGAACTCAGGTCTTCCTCACGCCAAATCTAATGCTGTATCTACTATGCAACCAAGCTGCCTTGTCAAACTGTTTTTTAGTGAGAAAGAATAGACTTCCAGAATTATTCCTATACCCTACCTTGAAGATTCACATCATCCAAGAAGTCTTCATAGCATTCTTTAGTCATGCCAGGTCTGTTCAAACGGTGGTCATTTCTCAGGGAGATCCTCCACCATCTAAAGCTGACCTGTGAAGAGAGAAGTGGTGACAATGGCCAAGAGTCACTGTCAGTGTTGATGGGTTGAAACATAGGTTTCTAGTTGTATAAACTATTGTACTAATAATACATCATTACTGTGGTGACTTGAGTGGCCAATAAAATGAAAAGAGAAGGGGACTAGATAGACAGAGACATGGCTTGTCCACTCACTGTTTTACCTTGCAAAAGTCACAAAATTTCTCAAGTCTACTAAGATCTATAGATATTCAATAGTATCATACAAGATTCCTTCATGGATTGTAGCCACTAAAATTACTGTGGGACAATTTTCTGATTATCCATATTAAGTGCTATGTAAACCAGGGCTATGGATATCTAAGAAAAGTGACTGCCCCCATCACAGAGAACACAACTCAGATGCTCCCATTTGTGGAAGGCACCATGGCACTGACATCTGAAAAATGATGGGATTGGACCAGACAATCTCCCAGACCACTGTTAGCTTTAATATTTGAGGATTCCCAACCCTTCTTAATTCTAATGCCTTCTCTCTTTTAATTATTTCCTCTTTTTCCTGTCTATAGCTTGTTTGTAGTTGCTTGCCTGTTGGTAGACTGTAAGCTTCTTGAGTTCTGGTGCCTCTTCTTGTAGCCTCAGCACTTAGCACAGTGCTGGCGCATAGTAGGTGTTTAATAAATGTTTATTGATTGATGATTCTATGGTCTTATGTGTATCAAATATCAGGAAAAAATAAGACAATAATTCCAAATTTGATATGAATGTCGAATCGTGTGCTTGTACATATCTGTATTTTGCTTCAGGAGATCTGTGAAACTGCCCTATCCTTGCCAGGCAGATAGAGCAGCCAAAGGCAATGCCAGCTTAGAATATAAATTATAAAAATGTTGTGGAAGATAGCAAAAGATTATCAGTAATGCAGGCTCATAAAATGGAATTAAAAATACATTTAAAGAAAAATTGGTGAGAGAGCCTTATAAACAATTATTTCCTGAAGAACAGGGATTGCCTTTTGCCTCCTTTTTTATTCCCAGCACTTGGCCCTGTTCCTGACACTTAGTAGGTGCTTAACAAGTGTTTATTGATTGACTGATCCCAAGGGCATTCATGGATGAAATTGGAAGAACAAACAAAAGACAGAAAATATCTGCAAAGACAGTGATACCACATTCGAGGCAGCAGAATCTGTAGTGGACTGAGTCAGAGAGACCTGAATTCCATTTTGGTCTCAGATACTTACTAGCTGTGCAACCCTGGCCAAGTCACTTAATGTCCCTCGATCTCAGTTTCCTCATCTGTAAAAAGGGGGTGGGGGGAGAGATAACAGCACCTCCCAACTAGAGTTGATATGAGAATAAAACAAAATAGCATTTGTAGAATGTTTTGTAAACTTTAAAGTAGCATATTAATAATAACAGTAGAAAGAAAAGAAGAAATCCCCTCTTCGAATGCAAATCGGCAACCATTCTGCAATTTATAATCTTAAAATATTGTACTGAAAGATTGAGACCCTTACCCAGGGTCAAAAAGTCAGTTGAGATGGGTCTTTTTGCACTACTGAGTCAAAGGTATTTTCTTATTTAGAGTTAAAAAAAGATAGAGGGCAGTGTGACTCAGTGGGTGAGATCCGGTCTTACGAATCATATAAGATACCATGAAAGATGCAATAGATATCACTTCAACTACCTTCTGATTTTTAACATCAGGGGAACCATCAGAGAAACATCAGAGAACAGGGAGAGATACAGACTCATCAAAGGTGTCTGCCATTGTCATGGAGAGGGATGAGTCAGAGAAGGATTCCCTATAAATGGTGAGATCCCACAGGTGGTCCTGTTTTTGGATGACATTGTATTAATTAAATCAAGTCCAGGAATACTGCATGTCTCCTAAATGAGATTCATAATCACTCAAAGCAACTTGGTTTATCAACCCCACAGAAAAATCAAATAGCTGAAGAATGTCTGTTGTCAAGATTACAATATGGATTTAAATGACCACCTACAGTACTCGTCTATCCACATATAGGCACTGCAAATGCACATTGAACTGTACATGAGGAGAAGAGACCCAGAAGGCTGTCTTTGGAAGATTTCAAAGTTCTTTAAACTGAGATTCTCCTTAAAACAAAGGACCATCTTTTTTTTTCTTCATATTAACACTCTTTTCCTGACTCTGTATAAGATAGGGACATACACCAGGGATGTGAGGATGAGAAAGACGTATTACCAGAAAACAAGAGTGAGTTGAGTACATGGTAAAGTGAGGGACAACCAACATATAGCCCACGTGCCTGCCAGTAAGAGTGGCATAGCTAACAGCCATTATTAATATACCATTCTACAACCTGGCATATCATAACATTCTATACTATAGTGTTTAAGTGTCAGTGAATTGTCTGGGGTGACTGAAAAGTGCTTGACCTTAATGTAGTCATCTAAGAGTCATCCACAAACGAGAGCATCCAGAGTTCCTCATCATCCGCCCCTCTATCATTTCTACTCCACATAACAGTGACAGATAATGCCTTTCTTGAGCATACACAGCCCTGGCTTATATCTCACGTGCTCTGGATAATCAGAAAATTGTTCAACCAAATTAACTTTGCAGTCATGTCGATTAAGGAAACTTGTATATTAATCTGCAATGAAAGATGCCTTGCTGGAAAGTTTTTATAACTGAGTTTTGTTCTACTGAGTCAATATTTTTTGTAATCAATAAGCCACGAATGCAGAGGTCTTACATTCTCTGTGCCTTTCAATCAATAATGTGACAAATGATGCTAAAATCACTCATATTTTCATCAAAGTATCTGTTACGTGTGTAAGCCATTCTCATAAAAATGTTATGGCTATAAAAAAAATAGGTGCATAGTCATCATGTCTGCTTGGTGATGTTATGTTAGTTAATAATACTGCCTGTTATTCTGCCCCCCCCTTTGTTTTTTTGATATCTTCCTCTCTCTCAGCTATCTCAAAAAATCACTTCTTGTATTATCTTTAAAATTATATCCAGCAGGTATTTCTTTGTATACTGAGTCAAGTCATCTACTCTTTCCAATTTTATCTTCTCAAGTTCCACCCCTCTTCTAGGGTCATCTGTGATGATAGTAGTCAAGATATCCCTGGATATGCTACAAATCCTATTTACCAGCTAAGAGGTCTTAGAAATGGCCTGATCTTTCTAGCCCATGTTTCCTCATCTGCAAAATATGAAGGTGGAGATTAGTTGATTGCTGAGGTCCCTTCAGGCTTTGACTCCCATGGTCCTCATTTTAGAGAAAGGGAAACTCAGAACCAGAGAAATTAAAACGATTTGTCCAAGGTTACACAGCTATTAAGTTGGAGAGGCAGAATGTGAACCCGATCTGTCTCCAAAACCAATGTGACCTTTCTAGTCCTGTTTATTGGCAATTAAGGCCTAAATATCTTATTTCTTACTAATGGACCTACTTGACCATGCCTTTAAACCCAAATCATTCTGTTTTCTCTGATTGGCCAACAGTAGGTCCCAGCCCAAGACTCACTTCTACATTATTTAGGTTCTGATGGCTCAGAATGAGTAAAAATAGTAATTGTTTCTGTTCTGAATAGAAACTTTGAGGGTATTCCCCTCCCATGTTGGTTCTTTGTGAAGGCAAAGTAGGCCATCTTTTGCTTCAGTTCTTACCTAACCTTTAACTACTGAATGGTCGTTGCTCAGACAAACTGGGGCCTAGGAAAGACCTTAGCTTAGAAAGGTCAAGGTCTCCCATTGCTTCCAGGGCCATCTTCAGTCATCCTGACCTATGTCTCACCAGAGGATCCTTGGAAGACAGAGTGAGGCTGGTGACTTTGCACAGTCCTGCCTCACTTAAATCCAATTCACTCGGAAATCAAGACCTCACACTCCTCTGAGAGAAGGAAGGACTAACAACAATTATTTACTTGTAGATAATTTCCTTGAATCCAAACACTTCCAAGCACTTAGTAAAGCAGAACAGTTGACTGGGGAGACAGCATTTGTACACCGCTATGTTGGAGTGTACACCACTATGGTCAGTTACTCAGATTACACAGGTCCCATGGGAAAGGAGGTCAACTCTCTAGTGCCTTCATGCATACTTTCAGAGATGGCAGGAGCTGAAGAATGAGAACTCCAAAGACCACATGCCCCAGACCTTACCCACTGGGTGCCATAACTGAATCAAACCTCTTTACTGAAATGTCAATGAATCAACAACTGCTTAAGATGGCAACACCCATTACTGCTGAAAGTATATGTCCTCAAGTATCTCAATGGGCATGTTCATACTTTGTATAATTAACTCTCTTCAGACTATAGCTGGTCCTACCCTTTATAAATGCATTTTCAGTTTGAAACTACACAACTGGACAACGATATGGTACAGTGGATAGAGCACCTGTCCAGGAATCAGGAGGACCTGAGTTGAAATCTGGTCTCAGACACTTACTTGTTGTATGACTCTGGGCAAGTCACTTAACCCTGACTGCCTCCATAAATAAATAAACAAATAAGTAAACTAATAAATGAAAAATAAAACTTCTGAACTAAAATAATTTCTAAATTTCCTTCTATGTCTGAAGTTTTGTAATTCTCTGTAATACTCTAACCTTACCTTGGTCCTCTAAAGTAGACTTGCAGTGAAGGACCTTTTTAAAGCAAAGTGGATCATGTTCTCTAAGAACAAAACAATATAACAACTGAAAAGGAGAGAAAGGAGTTCAGGGGGAAGAGAAGGCAGGCTGAGAATCTCAACGTGCATCCTAACTATATCCCTGAACCTTAACCACATCCTTCACCTGTCTGCCATTTTGGACTTCAAAGAAAGGACAAAGAAGGAAAGAGGGTGGGTTCACTAGGGCAAATTTCACATGCTCAGGAGTGAAAAATTAAAATTAAATGAGAAAAAGGACTAAGAGTACTATTAATAAATATGTATTAAGTTCCCACTATGTGCCAGGCACTGTGCTAAGTCCTGGGGATACAAAAAGAGGGAAAAAGATAGGTCTTGCCCTAAAGGAGTTTACAATTTAAATTAATAAAGCTTGCATGCTAGTAACACAGTGAACAGAGTGCAGGCCCTGAAGTCAGGAAGACTCCTCTTCTTGTATTCAAATCCAGGTCTCAGAACTTAACTAGCTGTGTGACCCTGGGCAAGTCACTTCATCTTGTTTGCCTCAGTTTCCTCATCTGTAAAATGAGCTGGAGAAGGAAATGGCAGACTACTCCAATATCTTTGTCAAGAAAATCCCAAATGGGGTCAGACTGACCAGAACCACAACAAAGAATACCACCATCACTGACTTTAAGCATAGCACTTGGCTGGCTTCCCCTTAGTGAAAAGTAAAGTGTCCCCATTTCTGCCTCATATAGGGGCAAAATGGGTTATGGATCCTGAATGGAAGTGAGGGGACAGGGAAAGTGTCTTTTCCTCTGGCCTTAGGCACAGTGGATGAGACCCAGGGTATGACCACTGTGCTTTCCTGATCACATCCTTGTTTCTTGTAATAATGCATCTCCTAGGTCAAGCCATCAATAAACTCCCTAGGAAAAAAACTCCAGGTCCAGGTGGATTTACAAGTGAATTCTATCAAACATTTAAAGAACAGTTATTTTCAATACTATATAGACTATTTGGGAAAACGGTGGAGGAAGGCGTCCTACCAAATTCTTTTTATGATACAAATATGGTTCTCATACCTAAACCAGGAAGAGCCAAAACAGAGCAAGAAAATTATAGACCAATTTCTCTAATGAATATAGATGCAAAAAATTTAAATAAGATATTAACAAAAAGAATACAGAAACTTATCACAAGAATAATACATTATGAGCAGGTAGGATTTATACCAGGAATGCAGGGCTGGTTCAACATTAGGAAAACCATTAGCATTATTGATCATATCAACAAAAAAAAAAGAAACCACATGATTATTTCAATAGATGCAGAAAAAGCTTTTGACAAAATACAATGCCCATTCCTATTGAAAACACTGGAGAGCATAAGAATAAATGGAACTTTCCATAAAATAATAAGCAGTGTCTACTTAAAACTTTCAGCAAGCATTATATGCAATGGGGATAAGCTAAATGCATTTCCAATAAGATGAAAGAATATTATGAAGTGCAAAATGGATAATTTTAATTACATTAAATTGAAAAGTTTTGTACAAACAAACCCAATGCAACCAAGATTAGTAGAGAAGTAGAAAACTGGGAAAGAATTTTTGCAACCAGTATCTATGATAAAGGTCTCATTTTCTAAGACATATAGATATGTCCATTATCACCACTATTATTCAATATGGTACTAGAAATGTTAGCTACAGCAACAAGAGAAGAAAAAGAAATTGAAGGAATTAGAATAGGCAGAGAAATTAAGTTATCACTCTTTGCAGATGACATGATGATATACTTAGAGAATCTCAGAATCAAGTAAAAAACTACTTGAAATTATAAACAACTTTAGCGAAGTTGCAGACTACAAAATAAACCAACATAAATCATCTGCATTTCTATATATTACTAATATAGTCCAACAGCAAGAGATAGAAAGAGAAATCCTGTCTAAAGCTACAGTAGACACTATAAAATATCTGGGAGTCTACCTGCCAAAACAGACCTAGGGACGATATGAACACAATTACAAAACACTTTTCACACAAATAAAGTCAGATCTAAGTAAGTGGAAAACATCAGTTGCTCATGGATAAGCCAAGCTAATATAATAAAAACGACAATTCTGCTTAAATTAATTTACTTATTTAGTGCCATACCAATCAAACTATCAGATAATTATTTTCTTGAGCTAGAAAAAATAATATCAAAATTCATCTGGAAGAACAAAAGATCCAGAATATCAAGGGAATTAATGAAAAGAAATGCTAGGGAAGGTGGCCTAGCCCTACCATATCTCAAATTGTATTATAAAGCAGTAATCATCAAAACTACTTGGCACTGAATAAGAAACACAGGGGTAGACCAATGGTATAAATTAGGTACTCAAGACACTGTAGTCAATGAATATAGCAATCTACTGTTTGATAAACCCAAGGACTCCAGCTTCTGGAATAAAAACTCACTGTTTGACAAAAATTTCTGGGAAAACTGGATAACAGTGAGACAGAAGCCAGGCACAGAGGCACCATACACAAGAATAAAGTCTAAATGGATACATGATCTAGGTATAAAGATTGATACTATAAACAAATTAGGGGAGCAAAGAATAGTGTATTTGTCAGATTTGTGGAGAATGAAGGAATTTTTGACCAAACAAGAGATAGAGAATATTATGAAGTGCAAAATGGATTAGTAGAGAAGTAGAAAACTGGGAAAGAATTTTTGCAACCACTATATATGATAAAGGCCTCATTTCTAAGATATATAGAAAACTGAGTCAAATGTACAAGAATACAAGTCATACTCCAATTGATAAATGGTCAAAGGATATGAACACGCATATGAAAAAATGTTCTAAATCACTATTGATCAGAGAGATGCAAACCAAAACAGCTCTGAGGTACCACATCACACCTATCAGATTGACTAACATGACAAAACAGGAAGATGGTAAATGTTGGAGAAGATGTGGGAGAGCTGGAACACTAATTCATTGTTGGTGGCGCTGTAAGCTGATCCAATCCTTGGAATGTCATTTGGAACTATGCACCAAGGGCTACAAAAATGTACATATCCTTTGACCCAGCTATATTGCTTCTGGGACTGTATCCCAAAGAGATTATAGAAATGGGAAAGGGTCCCACATGTACAAAAATATTTAGAGCAGCTCTCTTTGTGGTGGCCAAAAACTGGAAATCAAGGGAATGCCCATCAATTAGGGAATGGTTGAATAAATTGTGGTATATGAATGTAATAGAATACTATTGTGCTATAAGAAATGATGAACAGGAAGACTTCAGAGAGGCCTGGAAGAACTGAAATGAAGTGATGTTGAGTGAAAGGAGCAGAACCAGGAAAACTTTGTACACAGCAACAACCACAATGTGCAAGGAATTTTTCTGGTAGACTTAGTACTTCACTGTAATATAAGGACTTAAAAAATTCACAATAGACGCTTGAGGCAAAATGCCTTCCACATCCAAAGAAAGAACTATCAAATTGGATCGCAGAATGAAGCAGACCATTTTCTTTTGTATTACGTTTTGTTTTGTAGTTTTTCCCATTCATTTTAATTCTTCTATGCAATATGACTAAGGTGAAAATGTATTTAATAGGAATGTATGTGTAGAACTTATATAAGATTGTACACAGTCTCAAGGAGGGGAGTGGGGAGGGAGAGGGGAAGGAGGGGGAGAGAGTAGAAAAAAATTTAAGATATATGGAAGTGATTGCAGAACACTGAAAACAAATAAAATAATTTGTGTATATATATATATATATATATATATATATATATACACTGCTCAGAGGTTGGTATTTTGACTTGGGGGTTTTGCTTATGAGAAGGACCTTTTAATTCCCTGAATCAATCTGTGTTTTGAGCCCACTTTGTTAAGAGCCCCCCACACCCCCCCACTACTCAGAGGTTTGTGTTCTTCCATCCAGTGGTATATATAGGTGGTTTGTTGAGAGAGTAAGAGCCCAATTAATCTTTGGGTTAATTTCTCTGCTGGTATTTTTTCTGTTTGCATTTTCTCCATACTCAGGGTGTTAACCTTTCCCCTGAACTAGTGAAAATCTTATATAAGTTTAATTAAAGGATTGTTAACCCCTTTGAAGCTATCTTTCCTTTATAAAGCAGATCAAATAACCTGTGCTAGCAGGCCATCCAAGGTGTGCTAGAGCAACTGCTAATACACCAGCCATGCTCCAGGAAGCTTGTTCTTGGGAGAGCTTCATCATCCTATAAGATCTCATCTGTCTTGGGACTCTGCCTCATCCTTACCCTCCTCTCTGTCTCTCTGAGAGAGGGTACAGCCACGAGCCCCAAGTCACCATTTAAGGAGGGAGTTCTCATTTGTCACCCAGCTGCTCTTCCATGCCCCCACCTTGGTCACTTCCCTTGTGTGGAGCCTTTCACCATCAGAGCAGAAGCAAGGACTGTCTTTTCTCACATTGGTTTCTGCTGGCACATAGTAGGTGCTTCATAGATGTTTATATGACGACTGTTTGTCTATACTTCTTGAAGGCAAGGACCTTTATTTTTTCTCTTTGAATATCCAGCATCTAACTGCTGTGCCCTCCTCATAAATAGAGATTTAATAAATACTTGTTGTTGAATGAACTCACATTTATGCAGCACTTTCCTCACAACTAATTGATACTTTCCACACACTAATAAGGGCTGACATTTATATAGTGCTTACTACATGCCAGACACAGTGCTAAGTCCCTTAAAATTATTCTCTTTTGATCCTCGCAACAACCCTGGGAGGAAGGTGTGATTATTAGTCCCATTTTACAGATGAGGAAACTGAGGCAAACAGAGGTCAAGTGTCTTGCCCTGGGTCACACAGCTAGTAAAGCTATTATATGTCTGCAGCTAGATTTGAACTCAGGTTTTCCCGACTCCAGGTCCAGCACTCTATTTTCCACTGTACCACCTTACTACCAGATAGATAGTTGCAATGATCATTTTTATAGAAAGGGAACCTGAGGCTCAGAGAGGCTGAATAAGCAGGAAAATGAACAAGGTAAAGTGTCAGATCTGGGATTCAAAACTGGATATTTTAGCTTCTCCAGTGCCTTTTTTCCATCATACAAAGAAAAAGAACTTGCTAATAAAGAGAATTTCTACAAAGTAGATGCCCATGAATTGGGAATGACTAACCATGTTCTGACACAAGAATGTCATGGAATATTACCATACTGACATAAGAAGTAAGGATTGTGAAGAATGTAGAGAGACACAGGATGACCTACATAAACTGATGGACAGTGAAGTAAACAGAAGCAGGAAAACAATATACATAATGACCTCAACAATATAAAGGAAAGCAAAACAAACTTGAACACTGTAATTAGCTTGTCCAAGCTGCTGGCTCCAGAGAAGAGTGGAGAAAGGAGGAGGCTATGAGTATGGAATACTGCATATGGTCTTCGCACAGAGTCAATGTGATGGTTGGTTGTCCTGAATGTGTTTTTGTTTTAAGTCTTCATTATAAGGGATTGCTCCCTGGTTAATGGGGGAGGCATATATTTTTAAATCAAATTGATATAAAAACCAAAGAAGTCAATAAAAATAAGATTTTTTAAAAAAAGAAACTGTCAACTTTTTTCTTGATCAGAATTCCCTTGGCACAAAATGATTGAATTTTTATCCCTAAAATGATATTTAGAATAAACTACTTTGAGATTGTGGAAACCTTATCTCTTGTACCTGGACACAAATCTCATTTGACACATTATTCTGTACATAGTCCAAACGCTAAAACTAGTCAAATATAATTAGAAAGCTATCTCAGCCCTGAAAGGTAATTTCTAAATCATGTTCTTTAAAGATGGTATTCTATTTCTTTGCTCATACCTAATCATTAGACTTTTCCTAACCACTGATCAATAAGAGATGCTATAATAAGGAAGCAACTGACTCCACTCAGCAGGCTGGAGTAGTTTTAACTCTTTATATTGAGTTAATAAGCATAGCTTCTAAAGAGTACCAATATTCATTGATTGACTATCCACACCTGATCCCCTCACTGGGCATTCTAAGGCTGCCCAAACATCTTTCTAGGAAATGGTTTCTATTACTTAAGCTATGGCTACTCATTGTTCATTCATTGCTTTCTTTTTCTGTGGAGTATGTGTATTCTCATCAAAACAAGTTTCTCCATGATTTCTGAATCATGTATAATTAAGAGATTTCCCACAGTGTTCAGATACTTCATTTAAGACTAGACTGGGAAATTAGATCCTCTATTAAGTGAATGGGATTATTTCAGAAGGCATGACTGCAAAATTTAAATTCATGGTTCCCATTTAATATTGAATCCAATATAACCTTTATTTTTAAAGTCTGTAGTAAATGTTCACCATTCATTGGTATTCCAAATAGCAAACAGTTTATCTCCATGAAAGATTATGAAGTTACTTCTCAGAAGCCATATTTAAATCAGAAATAACTTAGATATACTTTCATGGGAATAAATATTTGGACTTTGCCATGGATTTGAGAGCCATCTCATCCAGTATTTCTTCTAATATGGCTATCAAGAAAATTTCACATGTTTAACAAAGGTAATAGTGCTATTAAGTGGTACAAGTAAAGCTGGAAAAAAAATTGGTTTGAAGCAAACCATCAGTCAACAAGCATTCATTAATCACTCACTATATGCCAAACACCAATCATTGGATAATACAAAGAAAAAGTGCAAAAAAGTCCTTGCCTTTAGGGAACTTAATATTCTAAGGGGAAGACAACATGTATAGGTATATACAAGATATGTACAAAGTAGACACCAAGTAACCTTACACAGGAAGGTGCTAAGGAACCAGGAAAGACCTCCTGTAGAATCTGGTGACTGATCAGAGTCTAACAGGTGAAGGAGAGGAGGAAGAGCCTTTCAGGCTTAGGGAACAGATAAGCCAGAGGCAAAGAGATGAGAGATGCCAAATTGTGAATGAGGGATAGGAAGTAGACAAGTATGGCTGAACTACAGAGTATGTGAAAGTCTTCAATGTGTAAGAAGAAGAAAAAAAAAAACCAAATTGTGGTTCATGAACGCAATGGATTACTGTGGTATAAGAAATGCTGAATATGATAATTGCAGAAATAGGAAGTCTTACATGAAATGATGCAGAGTGAAATAAGTAGAGGAAAGAAAACAAAATGTGCAATGACTAAAAACAAAATGCGCAATGAGTAAAATAATGTCAATGAAAAATCTGACCACCACAAAGCAACTGAAAGTGAAATGCTGCAAAATGAGAAGGGACAAGCAAGGTGCTAAAGAAGAAATGTAAAGCAATGCCTTTCCCCTTCCTTTGCAGAGGTGAGAAGTCCACTGTGGGGGAATATTGCATATATTTTCAGATTTTTTTTGATGGATTGAGGGATCATTTTTTTCCTATATTTTTATTCCTATTTTTATTTTTTCCTATTTTATACATAAATATGTTTATTTTAAAATATATACAAATATTTTCTATTTTTCTTTAAAAAATTTTTTTGTTATAAGAGATGGCTCTCTAGGAAGGGAGAAAAGGAGGTGGGAAGGGATTCTAGGAGCATTTTAGACAAAAACAGGAGATAACAATAAAAAATTATTTTTAAAAAAAGACTGGAAAGGTAAGAGAGGTTCAGACTGTAGACTTTCACATGCCAAAGAAGATTCTATCTGATCCTAGAGGCAATAGAGAGTCATTAGAGTTTATTAAACAACGGGGTGATATGATTAAATCTGCACTTTAGGAAAACCACATTAGCATCTGAATAGGGGATGGATTGGAGGAAACCTAATAATTAGGAGGCTACTGTAATAGTCCAGGCAAGAAGAGATGATGCCCTGTCCTATCAGGAATTGTAGATATGGTTTGGAGATGATGTGGCTTTAGAAACCAGAAGATTCAACAACTGATTGTCTATCTAGGGTGAGGAAAGATAAGCAGAAAATGATACCACGGTTTCAAACACTGCGTGACTGGAAGGATGATGGCTGACAGTAAAAAAGATCAACATTCTATCAAAAAGACATAACATTTTTCCTTTAGTTTATTATCTTTCTCTTAAAATAGAAGTGTGTGTCTTTGGTCCTTGAGGGCAGGGACTGTCCTTTGCCTCTTTTTGTACCCTCAAAACTTAGCACAATGCCTGATATATAGTAGATATGTAATAAATGCTTATTGATTGATTGACTGCCTTCATAATTATTCAGTTCAATTCAACAAAGATTTATTTAGCATCTAATAAATGCCAGGTCCTCATTTATACTCATTCAATTAATCAATATTAGATACTAATAACTTCTAGGACCTTGCTATGTAATTCACTCTGCTAAATCTGGGATCTTAAGACAGGTCCTTTTGGAGGTGGAGGACAATCTCAAAACAAGTACCATAATCAAGTGTGACTGAAAGATGTCTTCCTCACAGACTCTGCCCTTACCAGATCCACTGTCTCACAAGATGGCACCTGGTTCTGCCAACAGGACACTACTAAGACACACCTTCTCTGTGGTCATGGCTTCCTTCCCAGTTAATGAACTGCAGAAGAGACATGAAGAAGCATTTCTCCTTGAGACACCCAGACAAGGTGTCTCATGGCCCTCCAGCCCCATACTCTAAGATCTTATATTTAACTCTGTAATGAATCCAATCAACCTAAAAGTAAAAAAGTCAGCCAGCCTACTTTAAAGCCATTGTGCATCATTAAAAGCTCATTCTCATAGAGCCCCCTCTATTTGGGCTATGTTACTTTGTCCTATCTGTGTGAGGTAGACCAATTATAGACTCTGCCACTACTGCTGAGCAGAGAATAGGGCTACTTTTCTTATGTCAGTGATAATTTAATTTAACTCCCCAAGCACTTACTAAATGCCTGCTGTGTAGAGGTGCTGGGGATACAAAGATACATAGCCCAAGATATACCAAGATGTTCTCAAGGAGCTTAGATACTGGGTAGACAAACATGCATATCATTAAATCTATAAGACCTTTCCGGCTATAAAACCAAAGTCTAACTTATGAGTAAGGAGCTGCGGTGGTACAGGGTACAGTCCAACTATGGGTTTAGTTGTGTCAGAATCCCCAGGGAGTCCAACTGGTACCACCACGAAGATTAAGGGAAAGATGGGCCCTAGGAAAGGGGTACCATAGTGACAGTAGCTCAATACATTGCACAGTGGTAAGAGTATAAAGACAACAGTCATCATCTACATCTACAACACCCCCCCCCCCAAAAAGATGCCTGCTTAAGAGAGGAATTTGTGCTGGTGAAAAGTAGTTTATATTAGCTACTGTCAATAATAACTTGTATAGAGATAGCACTTTGGGCAGCTAAATGGCACACTGGATAGAATGCTGGGCCTAGAGTCAAGAAGACTCACCCTGAGTTCAAATCCAGCCTCAGACCCTTACTAGCTGTGTAACTCTGGGCAAATCACTTAACCCTGCTTGCCTCAGTTTCCTCATCTGTAAAATGAGCTGGAGAAGAAAATGGCAAACCCCTCCAGTATCTTTGCCAAGAAAACCCCAATGGGTCATGAAGAGTCAGACATGACTGAATGACAACATAGAATGCTTTAACATAAACAAAACACCTGACCTACATACATCATCTCATTTTGATTCTCACACCCACCCTGTGAGGTAGGTGAGGTGAGGCAGGTATTATTTTCCCCATTTTAAAGATCTGGAAACTGAAGCAGATAGAATTTAATTTGTCCAGAGCCATATAACTAGAAAGTATGGGAGCTGGAATTTGAACTCAGGTCCTCCTGCCCCAGCACTGTCTCCACCATGTTATCCAACTGTCAAAATGAAAATAATCTTGTTACATTTGTATGTAGTGCTTCATGGCTTATAAAGTGCTTTCTTGACAAAAATTCCAAATGTTAGTTTGTGCAAATGTATTACAGATGGTTTGAGATTCAATTTACAATCATCCTTTCCACACTGCAGGGGTCAGGGTTACAGAACTCCTGTGACCTGGAAAATCCACGTAAAAATCTCTTTGTACTACAGAAGTCTGATTTTTTCCTTTTTCTTTTATGAGGTGTTTACAGTACTTTATTGTAAAATTTGTGTTGATATTATACCATACTGTACAAATATTTTATGCATTTTTGAGTTTCTAAACTTTTTCTGTATCATCTACTGGCCTTTATGTGTCAGTCTGTGGTTTCCTTAAAACTCCTCCAAAATTCCCATTTAACTTCTTATACCTACCTGTAACATACTGAAATGGCGATGGGGAAAGTCATGATGGGGAAGAGGTGACTGTACTTGCCAAGGTTGCAAGGACACTAGTTTGCAGCAGAGGTGGTACTTGAACTCAAGGTTTTTTATTTTTTCTTTTTACTTCAAAGTCATTGATCTTTTGACCACGACTATTTCTTTTACACAAAAGAAATGTGTGGAACCTGCTATAGGAAACTTTGAAGAAATAACAGGCAAAAAACCCTCCCAGAATACTACATAATGATATTATGAATACACATAAGGATTTCATACTTGGCCTGAAAGAAAAGATGAGAAAATACACCTTCCTTCCTTTTTTGGGTAGGTGAGTTCTGTTATGGACTGTGAACACTTTGTCTGAAAAGGCTGATATGTTGCTGAGCCCTGCATGCTGAATTTTCTTCTTTTTTATTCATTTAATAAGGGATATAACATCTATTAGAACAAAGAGCATTGCTGGGTAGCAGATGGAAGAATATACTAAAAAATAAGAATGCTGCAAAAACACAAGATAAGTTAAATGTGAAATTTTTTTAAAAAATTTAAATGTAAGTTTGAAATTTAAAATTTTAATGAAAAAGGATCATAGCAACTTATCATGAGAATAATACACTTTGATCAGGTAGGATTTGTACCAGGAATGCAGGGCTGGTTCAATATAGGAAAACCATCAGTATAATTGATCACATTAACAACAAAACTAACAGATACCATATGATTATCTCAGTAGATGCAGAAAAGACTTTTGACAAAATACAACACCCATTCCTATTGAAAACATTGGAAAGCATACAAATAAATGGAGCCTACCTCAAAATAATAAGTAGTATCTACCTAAAATCATCAGCAAACTTGTAATGGGGATAAGTTAGATGCATTTCCACTAAGATCAGGAATGAAACAAGGATGTCCAGTATCATCACTGTTATTCAATGCAGTACTAGAAATGTTAGCTTTAGCAATAAGATAAGAAAAAGAAATTGAAGGAATTAGAATAACAAAGAAGAAACTAAGTTATCACTCTCCACAGAAGACATGATGATATACTTAGAGAATCCTAGAGATTCAAGCAAAATACTTGAAATAATGAACAACTTTGGCAAAGTTCCAGGGTACAAAAATAAACCCACATAAATCGTCTGCATTTCTATTTATTACTAACAAAGTCCAACAGCAAGAGACAGAAAGAGAAATCCCATTTAAAGTTACTGGAGACATTATAAAATATTTGAGAGTCTACCTGCCAAAACAAACCCAGGGACTACATGATAAAATTACTAAACACTTTTTGCACAAATAAAGTCAGATCTAAATAACTGGAAAAACATTAATTGCTCAGGGGTAGGCCAAGCTAATATAATAAAAGTGACAATTCTACTTAAATTAATTTACTTATTCAGTGCCATACCAATCAAACTACCAAAAATTATTTTATAGAGCTAGAAAAATAATATCAAAATTCATCTGGAAGAACAAAAGATCCAGAATATCAAGGAAATTAATGAAAAGAAATGCTAGGGAAGGTGGTCTAGCCCTACCAGATCTCAAATTATATTATAAACCAGCAATCATCAAAACCACTTGGTACTGAACATTATACACAGTAAGAGCCACAGTGTGCAAGGACTATATCTGATAATCTTAGCCATTCACAACAATGCTAGGACCTAAAACATTTCCAAAGGACTCATGACACAAAATGCCATCCATATCCACAGAAAGAACTATAGAGTCAGAATGCAGAATGAAGCAGAGTATTTTCTCTTGTGTTATGTTTTGGTTTGGTTTGGTTTGGTTTTTCTCATGGTTTCTCCCATTTGTTTTAACTCTTCTATGCAACATGACTAATGTGAAAATGTGTTTAATAAGAATGTATGTGTAGAATCCATATAAGATTTCATGCTGACTTGGGGAAGGAGGAAGAGAGAGGAGGAGAAAATTTAAAACTTATGCAAGTGATTGCTGAAAACTGAAAACAAATTACAAAAAAATTTAATTTTTAAATTAAAAATTTTATTGAAAAGATATCAACTTGATTTTTAAAAGCTGATTTTATAATAAACTGATATTATAATAAGCAAGGAGTTGTTAACCTAGCATTCATGAGTTGAAAAAAAGTATTTTGATAACTCTACTTCCACATAATTGGTTGTCTTTGTAATCCCATGTACTTTGTGTATCTAAAGGCAGGATTCTGAGAAGGGGTCCCTAGACCTACCAAGCTGCAAAAGGAGTCACTGACACAAAAAGATGGAGAATCCCTGCTCTAAACAGTTCATTGAATAGCAATAGTCAAGGTTATTACACATTTGCACAGATTATTTAAAGAGATGTTATGTATCAACAATTAACTAGTTAGAAATATTGTTACATATTTGCTGGCTCTGCTTCCTTCCCACCCCTGACTGCTGGCCTTGAAAGCGGGGTGGAGGAGCTGGATCATGAGACAAGTAAACCTTCTGTACCAGCTCATAGCAGAAAGAGAATTAATGAGATTTGGAGCACCTGGGTTTAAACCCCAATTTTCTTCTTAATGCCTCTGTAAACTTGGACAAGACTCTTAATTTAGGAGAAATTATTTTGTTTTAGTCTTCACTGAAAGGAAAGGTGTAGGAGCCCTGAACTTGGAGAGGAGCTGGATTCTCCATCCTGACTCCTCAGGAAGGACTCTAGGTACCTTGTGGATAAAATGTTGGACCCCAAGGCAGGAAGACCTGAGTTTAAGTCTGGCCTCAGGCACTGACCAGCTGGGTGACCCTAGGCAAGGTGACAGCTGTGTGCTTCAGTTTCCTCATCTGTAAAATGGGTACGATAACAATAGCAGCAACCTCCCAGGCTTGTTGGGGAGATCAAATGAGAAGATATTTGTAAAGTGCTTTCACAGACCTCACAATGCTTACGGACTTACACAGACCTTAAAGACCCAATAGATGCTTGCTGGTATAGCCATGAATCTTAGCCTTGGTGACATTGAAAAGATGGTGGAAGAAAAGGAAGGGGTGATGGAATGAGGAAATACAGTTGGTAAATGCCAGCTATTGTGGCAATCAAAATCCTGCTCCTGGCTCAGAGTCCTTAGGACAAACGCTTTGGGTTGTCTTCCAGTTTTAGGGATGAGTTTATACTGATTCCCCCATACTCTTTTGCTCAATCCCTCTCGGTATCAAAATATTTCGAGACAGATGGCTGCAGACTGACCTGTGCTGTGCAACGATGAAAGAGGCTCCAAGCTGTCATGCCCACGGAGGGATTGGACCTATGACCCTTAAATAGCATGGCGCTCAATCCAGTGAGGTAAACAGACTTGCACATACTGCCCTGTGTGCACATTGTAATCAATAGGCCTGTTATGGATAGCCCTCCACTTAATTATGCAAATATTAGATCAAAGACCCAGAGATGGGAGGGATCTTTAATGGTCATGCAGTCCCACCTCAATTTACAGATCAGGAAATTCATGCGTCTAAAAGCATTTATTAAAGGTCCACCATGTGCAAGGCACTGTACTAAGCAAACAAGGCCACCAAGTCAAAAGGGAAAGCCTCTGCCCTCAAAACACTTACCTTACCTTCTATAGGGGAAACGAGCACAGACGAAGTGTATAACAATTTTATCTTGTTAGGTAAAGTGGGGAAGACACTTGTAGCTGAGAGGTCACCGAAAAGCAGCCCCCAGGAGGTGACACTTCAGCTAATTTTTTTTTGGAGGCAATCAGGGTTGAGACTTGCCCAGGGTCACCCATCTAGCAAGCCTGAGGATGGATTGAACTCTTCCTGAGTCATGCTCTATCCACTGTGCCACCTAGCTGCCCTGCTTTAGCTAATTCTTAAAGGAAAGCAGCATTTTTAAAGGGGCAGTAGTATTGCAGTGGATAGAGTGCTGGGCCTGGAGTCAGGAAGACCTGAGTTCAAATTCAGCTTCACACACTTCCTAGCTGGGCAAGTCACTTAATCCTGTTTGCCTCCGTTTCTTCATATGCAAAATGAGCTTGAGAAGGAAATGGCAAACCCCTCCAGTATCTTTGCCAAAAGAGCCCGAATGGTGTGGGGGAAGTAGCAGGAAGGGCAGTTTGACTGGTTTGGATAGCATTGATTTGTAAAAACACTGGAAAGGGAGGGAGGGGCCCCTTGTAAGGAGCTTTGAAAGCTAAAGAGAGAAGGGGCTATGTGAACCTAGAGGTACTTGGCAGCCACTGGAGTTTACTGAGTTGGGGAGGGAGGGTGGTGATGTGAGAGATTAAATGACTTGACCAAAGCCCCACAGATCTTACTTAAGTGGCTAAAGTAAAGTCTACACTTGGTTCCTGTAGATTGCAAGTTCATTCATCTTCACACTGTAAAGTCAGCTCCCTGCTTTGAATACTGTTAATAAAGCTACACTGTCATTTCTCTTTCCTAGAGCTTTCTTGCAAAATACATGGTTCTTTATTCTTGTAAGATTTAGAATTTCAATTCAGGACAAGTCCACAGCACTTAATGAGCATCTGCTATGGGCAAGAGATACAAAAGTCATCTACAACACAGCCCTTTATGATGGTTAACTAAGGAGAGAGGATCTATACATGGGAGACCATTAGAGAACATGACAAGCTATATATATAGTGTTATGTAAAGGCTGCTTCTTTTAATTATTATTGAGTTTACATCCACATCTCCTGCATTCAGCTCTTCCTCAGCTCACATGACCATCACCATAGTTTACACCCTCATCACCACTCTGTGGAATACTGCAGTGGCCTCCAAACTGATCTATCTGTCTCTAGTTCTCTCCTCTCAACCCAAAATAATCTTCCTAATGTAGGTCTCTGACCACATTGTTTCTCAGTTTAAAAAAAAAAATAAACAAATACCTTCAGTGGCTCCCTACGGCTAGTAAGACAGGGGTTTTTAATCTGAAATCTAGATTTCAGGGGGTCTGCAAACTTGATTGAAGAAAACATATCTTTATTTTTACTAACCCAAACTCGGCATTTTCTCCAATTATTTCAAAACTTCTGAACATGGGTCTGTAGGGTTCACTAGACTTCTAAAGGGGTCAATGACCTAAACAATGTTAAGAACTCAATGTTCAAGGATAAAATACAAATTCCTCAGCCTGGCATTTAAGAGTCTACATCAAACGGCTCTGATCTACCTTTCTAGCATTGATTCACATTATTTCTCTTCACATACTCTACATTCCAGCCAATATGAACTTTTAGAGGTTCCCAAACTTATATATTCTACCTCATATTTCCACACATTTGCCTATCTCCCCAATTTGGCACTAAGAGGTTGGCAGGCTGGGTCCTAGCAGAATAACTAGATCAGGTTCAAAAGTACTTTGTGGGTCTGTACTTCTACAACTACAGCTTGTAAACCCCTACTGGTGAGCTTCCTTTAAAAGTCGGCCAGTAGAAACAATTAGCTCTGAACCAAAGCATTTACTAAAATGACAAAGTAAAAATATCCCCCCTTATAAACTTAAGGCACCCTCTCCCACAAATATGCACAGAATCTCTGGAAAGAAGAGGTACAAACTTAGAATGCACACACACAGGCAAAGTATGTGGCTAAAGGATCTCATGCCTCTGGTAACACAGGGCTCTTATATAACCCTTTCTTCTCACTGGGTCCTTGCACTGCTCTGAGAACAGCATCTCTATTGGGTGGGGATTCCTTTCTATTGATCAGTTCTCCATTGCTGAGGCTTATTCTCCCTTGAAGCCATAGTTGGCTCTCTGTGGTCCCCCTAAAATGCCATAGTAGATGGAAGGTAGGAGGAAGAAAGAGAAATTCCCTCTTATGCATGGATCTGTGATAGAAGGGTCAGTTATATTCTTAAAAAACTGTTCCTAGCTTCAACCAACCCATCTCCTGGGAGGATTACCTATTTTAAAACTACCAGGAATGTGGCCAATTTGAGCCAGAAAATGTCAAACTCCCCTTCCAGATGCATCAGGAACACTTTTCCACACTTCCTAAAGGGATAACAAGGCAAAGACACTTTTTTTTACACTTAGTTGAATATATTAACACTTCATTACTTCTGCTATTGGCCCCTTGCTTTCTGCAATTAAATCAGCTAAGCAAGTCCACTGACATGGACAATAACACAACTCCTACCTACTACATGTTATTCACGTTTGAAATGCTTTCCTTCCTCTTTTTTGGTTTTCAGAATCCTATTTTGCCAACTTTCCATGGCTCTTTCCTCTCTTCCTCTCCAATGATTTCCCACAAATAGACGCAGATACTCAGATTTCTGCAAAGCTTTAAAAAAAAAACAAAACTAACAACCTTCCCTAAGGAGTCAACTGGGGAAAAAGCAACAATGACAAAACAAAGAAACCCTTCGTATTAAATATTTTGATAATGGTTTGATAGAGAAGATATATAGTTAACTACTGCAAATACTTAAGGCTAAAATAAATAGTCAATGTATATGAAGAAACGATTCTCAAAGGGAAAATTATAAATGACTAACAACTATGTAAGACATGATACCAAATCACTGTTAATAAAGAGAAATTGAAATCGGAACCACTCTAAGGCCTCACCTCATACCCAGCAATTTGACAAAGGCTACTGAAGGTATTGTGGAAAAGTAGGAACAATAAAGAGTTATGGATTTCTTCAATCATTCTGGAAAGGAATTTGGAATTATGAGAGAATGAAAAAAATTATTAAATGTTCACTACATGCAAAGTCCTGTACCAAGCTGTGGGGTGAAAATGCAAAATCAAACACAATTACAAAAAGAAAGTTTCTGAAATATCCATAACTTTTGATCCAGAGATATCACTTGGCGGCATATACCTTACCCCAGGGAGGTCAACGATTAAAAAGAAAGGGCCCATAGACACCAAAAAATTTTAGTGGCCTTTTTGTAGTTACAAAGACCTGGAAACAAAATAAATAGATGCCCATCTTTCCCTCTGCCTTATGAATCCTAACTCTTCATTCTCATTGTGACCTCCAATCCTGCCACCCCTTAATTCTTCCCCACTAAGCTTTCATCCCCTCTCCTCATCTCCCCACATTGGGTACTTGGTGAATCTGCTTGAGGGCAGGTACTCTCTGACTTCATGCTCTCATCAATGTTCATCTAGACTATTCTAATGGTAATAGAAGTCTTCTAGATCTTCCGGTTTCCAGTCTGTCTGCTCTTGGGTTCATCTTTCTCACAGTTGATAAATTACTATTCCTAACACAGATCTAATCATTTTGCTTCTCTACTCAAAGTTGTTCCCTATTGCTTCTAAGGCCAACCCCTTAGCCTGAGATTTAAAACCTTTTTACCACAGGACCATGATGTCATTGGGCCTCTTTGAAAATGATAGACAAATGATAACCATAGTCACCATCTACCTTTCTTGCCTTACTTTTATGCCTTCTATGTCCTGTCCAAAGTGACCTAGTAACTGTTTCTTAAACTGAGCATACCACCTCCAGACCTTTGTACAGTCTGTGCTCTGTGAACCAGTTTCTCTCTTCCACTTCTTGCAATTCCTTGATTCCTTCTAGGCTCAGCTCAGGTTGTTCTTGCTTTCTCCTTCCTAAAATGTTCTTATATTTACTTCTGTTGGTCCATGCTATATTCCCTTAGGGCTGGTAAGCTTCTTATGGACAGGAGCTGTAACTGTTTTCATGTTTGTGTCTCTAGTACCAGGCACATAACAGACAGTTTGCAAATGTTTACTAGATGGAATTAAATTGAAATGAGCACCCACTGAAAAATCCCTTTTATGAAATGTTTTAAGTTGAGCATTTTAGAACAAAAAAACGCAAAAAAACAACCCCACAACAACACATCTAAAACATCCTGTACTACTGAGCAATAAGGACATCTTAATGTGGAGTGTCTAAAAACCTCTAGTGATTTAATTTGTGAGCTTTTAAACTGAAGTTACATCTTGCCCGGATTATAAGGCAGGAAATGACAAAAAGGTGACCTGGAGGTTTCCCTCCCACTCTAAAATTTACAAACCTAGTCAAGTCTTAATCATCCACACAAATGGATCAGAGGAGGCGTGCCTGTGATCCACAATCACACTAATCCAAACACCATTACATTTAATATGGGACTGACGTGTCCTGGTAAAACCATAACAGTTCCAAGAAAATAATGATGACTACAGAAGAATCCAGCTTCCCCAACTAATACACTCTCCCCCATCTCTGCCCTTCAAAACACTGGACGTAAGCAACGTGGTTATCTCTTAGCCCACCCTAAAACAGAGCTGGACTTGTTCAAAGTTGCCTGTGTATGTGGGTGTGTTTTTATATGTGTGTGTACACATGTACACACATATGTGATGATGAGTGGTTTTAATAGTCTAAACAACATGTATATATATGTATCTATATACACACACATTATATACACACAGATGTGATGCTCCAAAAATTTGAGTGTAGTTTTAATAGTCTAACTAGTGTATCTATATACATATTATGTACACACATATATTATATATACTTATAGATATTATACATATATGTTATATATACACAGAGATAAACATACATACACGTATATATACCCATCTACTCTCTGTCTCTCCCTTTTAGTACATATGTATATACACATACACATTCACCTTCACATATACACATAAACCTAAAGGGCATGGTATATGTGACAAATATGATTCTTAGATTTGCATGTATTAATGCATGTGTGTATGTTTACTTATATGCATACACAAGTGTATGAACCATGCTCCTTCTGTTTACACACATACAGGTGTGGGTGCACATATGCAGACATGTGTAAACCTAAGAATATATATGCATGTGTGTGTGTGTATGTGTGTGTGTGTTTATACTCCTTAATTTTGAACAGGCCATTAAGGGATTGATTTTAAAACACTTTCCCACAGGGGTGCACCCAGCACGGGGGAGTGACAATAAATAAGACAATAGCTGTATCAAAGTACTTTACCATTCACTCTGCTTAATTAGGTCAGAAAGAATTAGAAAACAAGATTTACCAAGGATAATCCTGACTCAGAGAGCTGCCTGTAATACAGGGCCAGGAAACAAAGACAAAGCCAATAAACTTTCCAAATGAACATATGATCAGACTGGATGAAATGTCTGGGCTGGACTCTGGGGCCATGTCATCCAGAGTCAGAATTCGACTCCTTATCCATCCAGCCCTCAAGGCACAGCCAACAGTGGCAGAAGCACCTTGGGCTCTCACCTTAGGGACAGACCACTATCATCTGCTCAGACACCCTACTCCTCAGAAATGGGAAACACAGGCTTCAGTAAAACAAATAAAACAAGTCAAGTAAAACCTCAATTAACCAGAATGTAAAGCAACGAGAGTCATCAATTAACGCAAAGTGGGATCTTGAAAAGAAGATAAATGACTGATAATTAATTTTGTTTAGGGGCAGCTAGGTGGTACAGTGAATAGAGCACCAGTGCAGGAGTCAGGAGGACCTGAGTTCAAATCTCACCTCAGACACTTGACACTCACTAGCTGTGTGACCTTGGGCAAGTCACTTAACCCCAGCTGCCTCATCCTGGGTCATCTCCAGTCATCCTGATGAATATCTGGTCCCCGGATTCAGATGGCTCTGGAGGAGAAGTGAGGCTGGTGACCTGCACAGCCCTCCCTCATTCAAAACAAAGCCAAGTGCAAGTTATGTCATCATTTCTCTGATGGCATGGGCTTCTTTGGCAACAAAGGATGAGTACACATGCACAATTTTGTTTAAAAACACCTTTCAGTAATAGTACAAGGTGAAGTGATACATTCAGATCCTCAAAATCTTATCTTTCCATCTCTTCAATTTTTATAATATACGACAATTGTTTAGAGAGTAAAACTTGCAAAATGCTTTGCAGACACTATAGAGAAGCTAGGTGAGTAACTAGTATAATTAGAATGATTTTGCAGATGAGAAAACCAAGACTCAGAGAGGTCACACAGTTACTAAACACTGGAGACCGAATTCAAACCTTTGGCCCTTCCTTACTGCTCATGCAAGGCTCTCTCCCAAACACCACTCTGCACCTGGTCTGGAATCAACAAGACCAGAGTTGAAATCCAGCCTTAGACACTTACTAGTCATGTGATCCTGGGCAAGTCATTCAATTTCTATATGCCTTGGTTTCCTCAACTGTAAAATGAAATTACAAAAGTACCTACTTCGACAGGGATATTATGAGGATCAAATGAGATATTTGCTAAGTACTTAGCACAGTGCCTAGCACAAAGAAGCTACTTAATATATGCTTATTCTCCTTCTTTCCTTCCCCCTAGCATGCATTGATGTTTCAAGATCCCAGATCATCAAAGGACTGTTCATTGTATAAGACACAGAGGATGCTGACAAAATAGAAGATGATACTGGGGAAGAGGTAGCTGAGAAGCTTGTCATCTGATGGTTTAGAATAAACATGATGCATTCTTGAAGCCCTTTAAGAAAGACAGGACTGTTTGATGGGATGCAATATGGAAGCACACGGAAGAGGAATGTGAATGGAACCAGATGATGGTGAAGAAATTGCAGAGGAAATGAAAGAGAAGGCTACTTTGTAATAGAATTTTAGTGACTTGCACTAATTAGGAGGCATTGAATTTTAAAATTTGATTTGAGAAAAATCTAGAACACAGTTAAGAATTTCTAGGAAGACCACATCTAATGTAACTAACTGTTTGTTTATGGATTTTTGAATTTTAATATGACAGTGATCTATAAAGAAGTTTAGTCACCATACTAAGGTTATTGTTTTTTACTAATGTCAGGAAAAAAGTGTTCTTTTGTTGGTGTGGCATTTTTTCCCACCAGCATAGGTCTCAATTATAACTAGGGGAGAAGGTGTCTTAGGGATTTTTCTGAGTCTCTGAGAGGCTGATTTGTCCAAGGTCATGTGCCAGAGGAAGGAGCTACACCCAAACCCAACACTGTAACTCCTGTGTCATACATATCAACTCTGATTTTTGTTGAAAACCTGCAGCACAGTGTGATGGATAGAGGACTAGATATGGAATCAGAAAGGCGGTTCAAAACGTGATACCTTGTTAGCTGTGTGACTTGGGACAAGTCAACTAAGCCTGCTTCCTTATCTATAAATGGGATGGTAATGACATCAGCCTCATGGGATTGCTGTGAAGCTCATAGGATATAACCTATGCAAAGTACTTTGTAAAGGTTAAAGCACTATATAGGTAAATGTTTCATCAATAATAATAGAAAAAATAATTTTTCATCAATAATATAAGGAACAAGAAAAATAGCTTAGGTTTCAGTAACATCATTCCAAAGAAGTCAAAGGACATAAAACTGTACAAATTAATAATAGCTGAGCTTTACTCAATGCTTTTAGGTTTTCAAAGTGTTTTGTTTCATACATAGTGTTACATACATATTTACAATAGACTGAGTGATGGAATGAAAATGTCATCACACCCATTTTATAAGGGAGAAAATTGTATCTAGGAGAAGTTAGTTGATTGCCTATGGTCATAAAGACAGTAAAATGTTGAGCTGGTCATATGGAACACAGAGCTATAGAATTTCATCAGTAGAAGTCAAGGACACTTGTACTTAATTATTGTTAATGAGTTAATTATAAGCATAGATTTTTTTTAGTTTTCCTCACTGATCAGGTTAATGTCTTTTATACAACTAAATTTGTCTAAGAATCATTAAAGTCAAATGCTTTCAAAGGAACTGGGCAGCTTTAAAAAAATATTCCACCACCACTGACCCACAGAAAACATCCATTAAATTGTTGTTGTCTTTGATGTGGCTAAGGACTAAAGACTGACCTTTTCTGAGGGTCTGGTACTCAATTACTTCAACAGTTCAAGGGAGCTGTGACCTCTTTCCTGTATGGGTACTCCCTCTACCAGTGCAGGTCACCAGCTATCTATGGGTCCCCATCCTGTGTGACAATTGTCTTCCCATCAATCCTCCTTCTTCTGGTTCTTTCCACATTTTGTGAATACCAAAGCAGCCTTGGGGTTAAATTTTGTGCTGGATAAATCCCTGTGTTTAGAAAGCACTCCCACCTGATTTTTACCATGCAGAATCTTCCTTCTTAATCTCCCTACCCCACCACATTGTGAGTACTCTCTCCTTCCTCAATCTATCCTCTGTTAAATGTTACATCTCTGCTCTCCAGGAAGATGTAAGCCCTTGAAGACAGGGACTATGTAGTTTTTGAAAAAGCCTGGCACATAGTAGGTGCTTAATGATTGCTTGTTGCTGAAATGAATTTTAAGGTTTTGTTAGAAAGTCAAATTACATGAGTTCAATAAATCCATAATCCTTTATTGTCTTTATTATGCCAGGCAATCAACAAGCATATACATTGCAGTAGGGCCTATAGTATATATGAATCTATGAATCCAAACTTCACAAAACAAATCCCCTTCGTAAAAGGATTTGTTCTGTAAACCTTAGATTCAGTCAAAAAGTCGCACCCAAGGACCTAGAAGGCTACGTACATGTGGCCTTGAAGATGCAGCTTGCCCACCCCTGGCATATACTGATCTACATGGGGGGGGGGCCGGTAGGAGGGAATAAGTATTTATATGGTACCTACTATGTATCAGTACTGTGCTAAGTGCTTTACAAATATCACCTCATTTGATACTCACAGCTACTCTGGGGGTAGCTGCTCTTATTATTTCCATTTTACAAATGAGGAAACTGAAGCAGACAACAGGTAAGTGACTTGCCCTGAATTAGACTAGATTTGAACTCAGATCTTCCTGAATCCAGGTCCAGCACATCTGTCCACTGAACCATCTAATGCCTCCCTAGTACAGTGTTTTCTCACTAGATGTTCCCTAAATCAATAAAATCATATGTTCTCAAGGAATGCAGGAAGGCAGGTGGGCAGGAAGGAAGGAAAGAAAGAAGAAATTCCAGGTAATGGAATTCAAATCCAACCCTAGAAGCAGGGGCTCCAGACATTTAACTAGCCAAGACATTTAACTTCTAAAGCCCTAGGCACTTTTCTAACCCTGAATGTAACAGATCAGTCATGGGCATTGCTAGAGAGAGTTTCTTTATTGGGAGCTCCCCACACCAATGAAACTACAAATCTAGACCCAAAATCAAACCAAACCAAATCGAAAGGTTCAAATTGTTCCTTGATGGATGGTCTTTCTATGAATTGTTGAGAAGTAAAAATAATGCTATAATTTTTTCAGTTTTAGACTCCAGAATGGATCACATGTTAAGTGGGAAGGAAGCCAGATTGTCACAAGAAATGTCACACCAAGAGCACTTTGACTCTCCCTTCCCCCGCCAAAAATCTTAAGACTTTTCTAAAATTCGAAGCTAAAAAGGTGAAAACAAAAGGGTATGCCCCCTTCCCATCCCAAACCCAAATGAACTGGAAGAACCACATGGCTATAGAACCTAGGGAAACCTTCATGATTTAAACCATTTAGAATGATGATCTATTACGATTTCTCAGGTTGTCATTTTGTTATGGATACTTAAACAAATTAGATCATCAGAAATTGCAGAACTTCCACGAAGAAACCATCCTCCTGAATTAAAGCAACCCCTGTTTTCAGATGCATTTCAACATATGATGAAATCTTTTTTTCCCCTTAGGTATAGTCTTATTTTGTTCTAAGTAAGTTAAACTTTGTTTTCTGATGGATGGAGGTCATTGTTCTGAATCATGTTTTAAAGAATCCAAAGCTAGATCAAGGCTATATTTCAAGAGTTGAAGAGAGTTTCATCCAAAGAGCTGACTTCAGTACCAATGAGTAGCTGGACAAGGTGCTAATTGGGGGCAGAGGTATCATGGGGTGTCTTTCTGAAGTACTGAGTGGGGTTGTGACAGGTTGTAGGTGAACAGCACAGTAATAACCCAGAATTTGTTCTGCCTCGTCTTAAACCCTGCTCAGGCTGCATTATTTGAATGGGTCAAAACACCTTAGGTGGGCACATTAACCCAACACAAGGCGGGGCGGAGCCAAGATGGCAGAGTAGAAAGACTCACATTTGCTAGCTCCGAACCCACAGCCCATAGATTTCCTGTAAAAAGAACTCCTGACAAATTCTGGAACAGTGGAAGCCACGCAGCAACACAGTGAAGGAGATTTCTGTTGCAGAGAGCCCTGAAAAACCGACTGCAAAGGTACCCCGGACGGGAGCAGAGCCCTCCCCTGCCCTGGCCGCACCGCACTGAGAGGAGCGAGCAGACCCAAGCAGGCTTCAGGGACCAGAATCTCCAGCAGCTGCGAAGGTCCCTCCACCCACAGACGCACAGGTCAGTGAGAGAGACTGGCTGAGAGGGGAGTGGGGTATCTCCGGGACTCAGAACCCCTCGGGAGGTGGTGGCCCCGGCAGAGGCAAGAGGCAGCTCGGCCAGAGACTCCCAGAGCAGGCAGCTCCATTACAAAAGGTCTCTGCATAAACCCCCTGAGGGAACTG
>CM053771.1:502821800-502842646 GCA_028658325.1 Potorous gilbertii | reverse complement strand
CAATTTAAAAATTATGGGACTACCTGAAAGCCATGATCAAAAAAAGAGCCTGGACATCATCTTTCATGAAATTTTCAAGGAAAACTGCCCTGATATTCTAGAACCAAGGGGCAAAATAAATATTGAAAGAACTCACCGATCACCTCCTGAAAGAGATCCAAAAAGAGAAACTCCTAGGAACACTGTGGCCAAATTCCAGAGTTCCCAGGTCAAGAAGAAAATACTGCAAGCAGCTAGAAAGAAACAATTCAAGTACTGTGGAAATACAATCAGGATAACACAAGATCTAGCAGCTTCTACATTAAGGGATCGAAGGGTGTGGAACATGAAATTCCAGAAGTCAAAAAAAAAAAAAAAAGAATTTTGCCTTACATTTTTTTTTCCTATTCAATTGGGAGCAAATAATAGGGCTAGCAATTGTAGTTGCCAAATTATATTGTCAATTTGACAACTGTATTGTCAAAAAATGAAAAAAATAAAGGTATTAAAAGCATTTTAAAATACATAGAAGCAGACTGAAGGAAGTCTGGAAAGAAAGGTAGATAAGCAAAGCATCTTTGAAAGTAATGTTGAAGCTAGCTGGGCCTGGTGTCAGGAAGGGCTGAGTTCAAATTCAGCTTCAGACACTTAAAAGCTGTGTGAGGATAGGCAAGTCACTTAACCTCTTGGCTTCAGTTTTCCCAACTATAAAATAGAAATAGTTACAGCACCTACACCTCCTAGCGTTGTTGGAGGTGTTGTTGAGTATCATCAAAAGAGATCATAACTGAAACGCACTTAGCATAATGCCTGGGACCTAGCAGTCACTACCAAAAATGTTTCTTCAAGGCCTTCCCTCTTTACCGAATATTTAAAAGGAATGTAAGCTGTGACAGAGGTTTGCTACTTCTTGTGGCATTATCATTAGCAGCCCATGTGGAAATGCTTATTTTACTTGGTGTTTCTTAAGCTCACAATATAGTAATTTTAAAAGAATTGACCAGGGTAGCCTGTGAGATCTTCTGATATCCATGTAAAATGGAGGAGGCTAGAGGAAGGCTTCTGAGTGGACTGAGGAGACCCCTTAGGAGAATTCCTAGGAAGGAAAGGCCATCAGCTGCCTACCCCCAAGTGATGACATCAGATCCTCCCGAAGTTCCTACCATTTACACCTGAATAATGACTTCTTACATTTTAGTCATAATCAAATCCAGAACCAGAATTTTCTCATGAATTCTTGTAGCTTTTGAAGGGCAATATTATCATGAAGGCAAGGAAAAAATTATCATTTGCTTTGCTTTTGTAAGAAAATTCCAGCAGATATGAGAAGCAGCCTGGTAGAGCAGAGAACACTCATTGTGGAGTACAGAAGACCTGAGTTTGAATTCTACTGCCAGTAACTAACTCCATTACCACGGTCAGGTCACTGAACGCTTTTCTGAACCTCCATTTTCTTATCTATAAAATGGTGATACCCATCATACTTACTTCTACTATGTATGGATGGTATATGTTAAACAGATACTTGCCTCTTTCATGAAAAGGCTGGGTTCTCAAGGGGAGAGATGATTCTTGCCTTGCCTCACTCTAACTCCATAATATGATAGACTTTTATCAAAAGCTTTACTAAGATCTAGGTAAACTCTATTTATAGCCTTCCTTTTCCCTCCCCCTCTTCATTTACCTCTTTTAGCCATTTCTTCACAAAAGGAAATGAGGTTAGTCTCGAAGGACCTGTTCTTCATGACACTATTCTGGTCCTTTGTAATCACTGCTTTCTTATCTAGATGTTCCACAGCCATCTCTATCATGATTCATTTTAGAATTTTCCCAGAATTGAAGTCACATTCACTGGCCTATGGTTTGCAGACTCTGTTCTCTGCTTTTTTTTTTTTTAAATACAATTGGGATATTTGCTTTTCTCTAATCTTGCAGCCCCTCTCCCGTTTTCCATGACCTTTCAGATACTGCAGATCTTGTGGTTCTTGTAAAACTCAAGGGTAGTCTTCATCTGGGCCAGGTGACACAAATCTCTCCAGGGGCAACTGAGTGTTGTCTTCCTTTCATTTACTTGTCTTCTCCACTGTCACTTTTTTTTGCCCCATCCATTCTGTGCAAAGCTTGTGTTTCTGATATTCCTTTTTTTCCCCATTTTTTTCTCTTTAAAACTATAAATTGTAGAGACAAGTGCCTATCTACCTAGGGGGAAGCAGTTTCTTTGTCATGAGTTCTCTACACAAATAATTCTGGTTGAAAACATTTTCATGTGATTTGATTTGATCTAAGACATGGAAATCTTTTTTTAGAACTCTGACCCTGTTGTCTAATTGCTTAGCTATACCTATCAGATTAATTTCATCTGCAAATATAATAAGCCTAACATCTATGTCTCTAGCCATGTCATTGATTAAAAAAAATATTACATTACATAGGACCACAGATCCCCAGGGCACGTTTCTTTCCAAGCTGACATCAAACCATTAACAATTTTCTTTGGGTCTGGCCATTTAACCAATTTCGAATCCACCTAATTGTATTATCATTTAGCTGAGCCTACATCTCTACAGCTTTTATTATAATAATAGTGAATAGCATTTAAATAGTGTTTTAAGGTTTACAAAGCACTTTACAAATGCTATCTCATTTGGTTTTCATAACAACCATGGAAGTAAGTGTTTTTAACTGTCTAGTTTTACAGAAGAGGAAAACTGAGGTTAGGAAAGGCTAAGTGACTTCCCCAGGGTAACACAGCTAGTAAGAGCCTGATCTGGGTTTGGAACTTGTCTTTCTAACCCCTAATACTCTATCCACTGTGCCATCTAACTGCCACACAAGAGTAACATGACTATCAACTATGTCTATGGCATTCCCTTGATCCACTAAGCACTCACTATGAGTCAGATTATGTAAAGTGCTAGGGATGTAAGTACAAGCAAAGCAGAAAGGAAGATAGTCCCTGCCTCAGAAAACTGACATCCCAGTTTAGTTAAGGGTAATCTGGCAAGACCTATTCTTCAAGAAGTCATGCTGGCCCCTTGGTGACCATCGTTTTATTTTCTAGAAATTAATTTCTTTAAATTTCACCTCTTCAACGAAGCCTTCCCTGTCAGGTGGCCTGGCTCCTTCAGATGTCACAGAGCACATTATTCTGCTTCTCTCTAAGGCACCTTTTCATGCATATCGTTCTCTGCATTTTACGCAGTATTTTCCAACTAGACCACAAGTTGTGTAAGGGCAAGGGCTGTGTCTTATCTTTTTGTTTGTCTCTTCCAGGGAAAGGGGTGATTAATAAATTGAATGAATGAATCAAAGTACAGAATCTTGGAGTTGGATGATAGTTTAGCCATCCTTTAGGGCAACACCCTCATCAAAAGAATGAAGAAAGAGGATGAGGGAGATTAAGGGCTTGCCCTAAAATCCTATCGTTCCCTATTGATTCAACTGTGACTAGGTTACGTGATTCTCAGTCCAAATGCTCTTTCCCCTGTCCTGCTCTCCTAATCTAAGGGACAAGATTGTGATAAAGGGAAGTGAAAATGGCAATCTCTTTATCTTGCTTCACTTTGAAGATAAGGGAGAACGTTGATAATTCAAACACTCAGCCATGTCATGCCTTGAAACACCAGTTACGTCATTTTAGACACTGACTGCCAACTGTTCTGGAGCATGACATTATTCGTTCCTCTTTGTAATGCTTGCTTTCCATACCTTAAAAGTACCATCGGGAATTGTGATGATTCAAAACTTTATTTTGGAGATACACATGGGTATTACAAGGCTAAGTCTGGGAATCACAGCATGATCAACAGCTTACATGACCCATGTAGAATCAAAGAACATACTCGTTCCAGTTAATCTGCTCAGAAACAACCATCAAAGAAAGAAATCAAGACATCAGAAGAAACAACAATGTCCTCAGCTCTGGGGCTCTGCAGAGGAAAGACAGACTCAGAAAGGAAGGAAACTTATTATTGAAGGGTAGAAAACCAGAAACCATGATATGAAAAAGGAATGAGAGGACTGAGATGACAAATGAATGGTGGTAAGCAGCAAAAAATGTGGATGAAAATTCTCATTCAATTCCACTGAACAAATCCATACTTAGTGCCTACTTTGTACAAAGCACTCCTAACTTTGTTCTCCTGAACGAATAAGAGCAGTAATGTGAAAATATTCTGGCTGAGGCCAAGTATCAAAATGGAGGGCAGCTCATGGAAACAACGAGAGGATTAGCATGGAGTTTTATGGAAATGAGAGAGAAACAGAGAGAGAGAGAGAGAGGGAGGGAGGGAGGGAGGGAGACAGACTATGTAGAGCAAAGGGTAAGGTGAATAGTAGTTTTAAAATAACCTCTATAGGAGGATGTCAATCAGAGCAAGGAATGGCAAACCAATTAACTAATTATACATTGGTAGAATCACAATCAGAAAGACTTTGGGGACCAAGTAGTCTAGCACAACTGTGCAACAGTCCTCCAAAACCTACTCAGGGTGCCAGTCACACAGTTTTTTAAGACCTCTTAGCTCCTATCCACTAAAAAGAAACTCTAAGTGATGGCTCTAGAACAGGGGAAATCTGTGGCTTTGAGGGCACATGTGGCCCTCTAGGCCCTCAAGCATAGCCCTCTGACTGAATCCAAACTTCACAGAACAAATTCCCTTAATAAAAGGATTTGTTCTGTAAAACTTGGACTCACTCAAAAGGCCACACCTGAGGCCACAGACTCGAGGCTGTGGGTTCTCCATCTGTGGCCTAGATCCTTGGAAAGTTACTTTTTATATCAAACCTAAATTTCCCTCTTTGCAGACTTCCACCCACCATTCTGGCTTCTCTCCTCTGAAAGAGGCAGGGCAAGTTTAATATCGGATTTGTCATTATTTCATTATTTAAGAGAGGCAGCAGAATGTGGTAGTTGTGGACAAAGAGCTGGCCCCTAGGATTACAGGTCACCCTCTCTCAGGTTGTGTGAACCCAGACAAATGACTTGACCTCTTTAGTGCCTGAGGAGAGTCTCTAAGGCAATAAAGTGTAGAAGAGATGCTAATGGGCACTGACAAGGAGAATTTCTTCTCCAGGTAGCTCCCTACTGTGGCTAGACCAAAACAAAACAAAACAAAGTTATGCTATTTAAGGTTATGATATTAAGATGTGGTTGAAACATTCTCAAGACAGTCTTGAAATAAAGTTGAATTCACTTTAACATATCCATAATATCTTCATCTGAATAGCACTTTACAAAGCACTTTCACTTGCACTATGCCATGGGGACCTCACAAGGGTACTACCAGTCACTCCAGTCTACTTTCCTCACAGGATTTCTCTATAAACCTTAATATACTATAGATATTCCAGCTGTTGTCATCTTCATCATCATCATCACAGATTTGCAAATGGTGGTCAGATGGAGCCTGAAACCCAAGACTTTGGATTCCCTTTTGAGGACTGTTTCCATGACGTGATGCTGCTTCGAATCTCCATGTGTTCTAAGTATACATCTCAAGGCAGAAGCTACTGGGACTGAAGGGAACATGCATTTACTAAACACCTACTGTGGCCAGGCACTGGGGTAAACACTTTACAAAAATATTGCCTTATTTGCTCCTCACAACAACCCTTGTAAGTAAGTGCTATCAGTATCGCTATTTTACAGTTAAGGAAACTGAGGCAGACAATGAGATGACTTGCCTTAGTTCGCATAGCTATTAAGTGTCTGAGGACAGATGTAAACTCAGATCATCCTGACTCCAGTCTTAGCACTCTACCCAGTACACCACCTAGCTGCCCCTTCTATCTCTTCCAATACTAAGAAAAAGTACTTAAAAAAAAATCTCTGCTTTTTCCCAACTTCCCTTCCCCAGGCTTTCCCAGTAACGTCTACTTTTATGTATTCTTCTCTTTTCTTTAATGTAAATGTTTCCCATATTTTGATTTTTACTGCAAACATAGAGTACCCAAGGGTTAGTTACAAATAAAACAATTTTTTTTTTAAATCAGGGAAGCAAGTATGGATGTTAGTAATTTTTCTGACTGGGGGCTCTGAGCTACTATGAGTGTATGAAAAGCTTTTTCTCGGATACAAACTCCTTAATACAGAGAAAAGGCTCCCAAAACCTCAAGGCTGTTATATTGAGGGCCCAAAGTACGGCAACCCCTTCCAGGGTTCATTTTCCCAAATCTCATTCTCATGTACAGGTTGAGTTCCCATAGAGGCCTATGACCACTACTCTTCACAGGGTTCTAGGGGATAACCCTGAGTAGAAAGTATTTTCTAATACCATGAGCCCTTCAATGGCATACTTCCCATTGATTGTCTGCCAAATTTAATTTGCTTTTGGAGAGGGCAAGCAAATATAGTAAGGCCATTATCACAAAAAAAAAATGCCCTGCACATTTTCACCTTGTATACACAAGGTCCCTAGAAAGAGTGGGCTCATATTTAGAGAGCCAATCATTCAGTTTGGCATAAGGAGAGGGGTGTTGAGAGAGAGGGATGGAGAGAGAGAAAGAGAGGGGGGAGGAGGAGAGGGAGGGAGGGAGAGGGGGAGAGAGAGAGGGAGAGGGAGAGGGAGAGGGAGAGGGAGAGGGAGAGGGAGAGGGAAAGGGAGAGAGAGAGATAAGCAGGGACAGAAATAGAGACAGAGAGGGAGGAGAGATAGGGAGAGAAACGAACAGAGACACAGAGTTAGGGAGAGGGAGAGAGAGAGAAGGGAGAGGGTGTACTGTTAATGGGATACTAATATCTTCCCCGGTCCATTAATGGGCCCACTGAGGGACAGAACTGCCTAAGAAGGAGCTTGCTTAGAAGGAGGCTTGTTTGTAGGAAGGCTTCCACACCTTTTGGTACTAAATTGATTAGGCACTGAGTCCGGAGGGTTGATATGCCTTCTGGCTCTGAGAAGTGTATATATACTCTGAGCTAGTATTTTGCTTTGGGGGTTTGCTTATGAGAAGGACTGGTTGATTCCCTGAAGGAAACTCTTGAGGAGCTGTACGTTCAGACTCCATCAACTGCTCAGATGTAAAGACTCTCTAGATCCAGTGGTGTATGTAAAGTGTATAGCCGTATTGCTTTGATTTCAGACAGTCAAGGTCTCATTGGTTGGTCTTTATGATAATGTCTCCGCTTGTATTTTCTCTGCTTGTCTTTTCTCAGATGTTCAGGGTACTGACTTTTCCCCTGAACTAGTGAATGTAATTAAAGAAGATTGCTGACCTCTTAAAAGTTGCTTTCCTTTAAGAAAAGCAGATCCAAGAACCTGTGCTAGCAGGTCATTCTGGGTGTGTCAGGGTGCTTGCTGTTATAGAGGGAGAAGGAGAAAGACAGAGGGAGAGGGAAAAAAGAGGAGGGAAAGAGAGGGAGGGTGGCAAGGAGAGGGAGAAAGGGATAAGAGAGAGAGATTACATTCACATCTGATTATGGGGAGTAATGAAGGTTTCAAAAAGAAGTAGTTTTAAGAAATGGATAAGACTGAGCTCCTCTAGGGTAAGAGCTGTTTCTTGTTTGAATCCTTCTATCCCTGGCACTTACAAAGTTCCTGGTATATGGCAAGCACTTAATAAAAGCTTAATGAATTGAAATGACAGAGTGGGGAGGGGAGAGAAGGGAAATGCAAGTCAAAGGATGTCACTGAGGGAGAGCATGGAGGTCAAAGATTGTGGGGTACCGTGTGTGTGTGTGTGTGTGTGTCTACGTAAGGCTGAAAAACAATTTGGATTAGGAACTACAGAAGGTTGCATTAATTCACTCCACAATGGAGAGCCATTAAAGGTAGATGAGGAGGGTAGAAAGGAGAGTTTTTCAGACTGAGAAGTAGAGAACAAAACCTGTTAATAAGGATTGAAATCCAAGAAGAGTGAGGAGATAGCAAAAAAGGCTTCCAAGTCACCTGATCCAGTTGAATTTTATTCCAAAGTATAGAAATAACTTGCAAAGGTGAATGATGAATTATCCTTGAAAGGTGAAAACCTCTACAGGTCTAGCAGGTCTGGGAAAAGTCCTGACTTTCCAAAGGGGGGAGAAGTTGTACTCTTCTCCCAAGTGTCCCAATATGAAGTTAGATTCTTGACAGAATTCTTGGGATGATTCATGAGCTCTTGGAAGGTGATGATCTCTGCAAACTGATGTGGCTCTTCAAGAAGAAGGCATGCCAAATTCACCTCATTTCTTTTTTTGGGCAGAGTTACTGTACTGGTATATCAAGGATATGTCCTACTAGATGCAGCCTACCTGGGCTGGAGTTGGGCACTTGACTTCTGCCTCCTGGCTTCCTTTAGGTGTCAGCTCAAATTCCATCTTCTTGTTAGAAGTCTTTTCCATCCTTCCAGGTTCTAGTGCCTTCTTCCTGAAATCATCTTTCATTTAACTTGTATATGCTTTGTTCACACACGCAATGTGCATGAGGTGTCCCCCTTTACATTGAATTGTGAGCTCCTTTTGGGCAGGGGTTGTTTTTCTCTTTCTTAGTGTTACCAGCACTCAGCATATTGCCCAACACATAGCAGGTGTTTCATAAATGCTTACTGACTTACCTGAAAAGATGTATTAATAAATTTTGTTTCAATATATACAAATACCCAGCATACACCCAACCGAATTTGGCAAAGCAGTCTCCTGTAACATCCTTGTGAACAGACTATTGTTCTAAATTACCATCCTCTATCTTCACTCCACTTTTTCAAACTCCTTTAAAAAAAAAAAAAGAGGTCTCTACTTCTTGCCTTCAGTTTCTCGTCTCCACTTACATGGCTCTCCTTCATGTCTCCACTCTTTGCAATCTGGCTTTTGTCCTCATCACTCAACGGAAACTGCTCTCTCCAAAATGACCAGTATTTTATTAATTGCCAAACCTGATGGCCGTTTCCCCCAGGACTCACTCTTGAATGTTCCACAAGCATCTCACCCTGAGTCCAGACAGAACTCATCTTTTGCCCAAATTCCACTCCTCTTCCTTTATTTTTGTCAATCCCCTCAGATTCTCAGGTTTACAATCTCAATCTTCACAGTGTCTTACTTTCCCTCACACCACAGATCGATCTAATCGAGTCAGTTGCTAAATCTTCCCCAATACCATTTGCATCTGATCCCTTCTCAAAATTCAGTCACACCTTAGTTCTGGCTTCTATTACTTCTTGGCTGAACTATTACAATAGCCCAAGAATTGGTCACCCCGCTCAAGCCTTTCTTCCTTCCACTACATCTTTCACATAGCTGAAGAAAACATGATTTTTTTCTTAGTTGTAAATCTAACTATGTCATTTTCCTACTCAAGAAACTCCAAATAGGGTCCCTATTGGGGAGTTCTGTTCCCAAACAAAAATTCTTCTGTTTGGAATTGAAAGATCTTCATAATCTGCCCCTGACCTACCTTTCTGACCTCATTATAAATTACTCCTCTTTCTACATTCTTGCCTTTAGTCATACATGACAATATCTTTCTGTTCTTCCACTGTTTTCCATTCTTGGAATGCCTTTCCTTCCTCATTTTCAGTTCTTAGAATTCCTGTTCTTAAGGTACCACTT
Organism: Potorous gilbertii; assembly: GCA_028658325.1. Lineage (NCBI taxonomy): Eukaryota > Metazoa > Chordata > Mammalia > Diprotodontia > Potoroidae > Potorous > Potorous gilbertii. The sequence continues at coordinate 502,833,147 of CM053771.1, read as the reverse complement.
CACACCTATGAGATTGACTAATATGACAGAAAAGGAAAATGATAAATGTTAGAGAACATGTGGGAAAACTGGAACTAATGAACTGTTGGTGGAGTTGTGAACTGATCCAACTGATCCAACCATTGTGGAGAGTAATTTGGAACTATGCCCAAAGGGCAACCAAACTGCACAACCTTTGGTCTAGCAATACCACTACTAGGTCTATATCCCAAACAGATCATAAACAGGGAAAAAGGACTTACATGCACGAGAATATTTACAGCAGCTCTTTTTGTGGTAGCAAAAAATTAGAAATTGAGGGGATACCTATCAACTGGGGAATGGCTAAATAGGCTGTGGTGTATGAATGTAACGGAATACTATTGTGCAATACGGAAAGATGAGCAGGTAGATTTCAGAAAAACCTGAAAAGACTTCTATGAACTGATGCAAAATGAAATGAGAAGAACCAGGAGAACACTGTACATAGGAACAGCAATACTATAGGATAGTCAGCTATGAATAACTGAGCTCTTCTCAGCAGTATAATGACCTAAGCCAACTACAAAGACCTCATGATGGAGGCTGTTCACATACAGAGAAAGAACTGATGGACTCTGAAGGCAGATTGAAGCATACTATTGTCACTTTATTTTTTCTCATGGCTTTTTTCTTTTGGTCTGTTTCTTCTTTTACAACATGACTAATACGCAAATGTGTTTTACATGACTACCCATATATAAATCTATATCAAGTTGCTTAACATTTTAGGAAGGGTGAGGGGAGAAAGGGAAGGAGAAAAATTTGGAACTCAAAATTTTGCAAAAATGAATGTTAAAAATTGTCTATATATATACATGTATACATATATATAAAGTTGGGAAAAATGATTAAAAAAAAATCTGTGTTCTCCTTTAAGACTCAGTTCAAGCACAACCTTCTAAAGAAGCCTTTCCTGATTCTTCCAATTGTTAGCCCCTTCCCCAAACTATCCTTATTTTGTATATATTATAGTCTATATGTACTTTATATACATGACCAACTATACACACATCTACATATACACATGTATTATGCACGTATACATACACATATGTATACACATACACATGTAAATGCTTACATACACGTACCTTTTGTCCCCCTGAAGCTTCTTAAAGATAGGGACTGTTAATTTTCTTTATGTATCCCTAGTGGCTAGAATGGTGTCTGGCATATGGCAGTAGGTCAATAACTGACTGCCTGATAAGATGGAGGTCCTTTAATAACAGAGGGATAAAGAGCTAGTTAAAGACCATATTCCAAGAATGGTAATTAATGAATTGCTATTACTCTGCTCTCTGCTGGGGGTCCACAGAACTATGTCCCTGGCCTTATTACAACAATTTAAATAATTTGGATAAAATTATAGATGGAATAATGACCCAATTTCTGGCTGATGTGCAGTTTGGTGTATAGGTAAGTAAATATATAAAGAGCATGTTGGATGGCAAAATCTAGAGCTAAAAAGATTTACATGGTCAAGAATAACAGATCAAATAATAAGATGAAATGTAACAAGGATAAATATAACGCACTGGATTTGAACTCAAGTTAAAAAAAAAATACAAGTACAGAATAAGGAAGATGACCAAGATATCTTGTCCATGTGAAAAAAGGCCTTGAGGTTTTGGTTGACTATTTGCAGTCCAAACTTAATAGATCTTCACACAATCCCACACATTTTCCATTACTTCTAGCCATTTTTTGGCCTGCCCTTCATAACCTCTTTTATGTTAGGATATTCCTATGTGCTAACAATTGATTAATTCAAAATGAGTTAAAAGTATGTAACATATAGGCCAAAAGGTGAATTCACTTTCAGGCTGCATGCATGATGGCAGGGTGAGCCTAGAAGGAGGCTGCTGGTTGTTCTGTGGCTGTCCTTCAAGCTCGGATCCCTCTGCCTGTGGCGTTTGGAGATGTTTTAGAAACACTATTGACAAACCTACGAAGAGGACAGTGACCAGGACTGTGAAGGAAACGGGAACCTGGCATGTGAAGAATGTCTGAACGAACCAGATGAGGATGTGCACTGTGGAAAAGAGATTTTGAAAATCTTTGAAGGGCTGTCGTATCAGAATCGGTTGGTTTGTTTTTTGCTTGATCTTAGAGGGAATGGAGGAGAGAACCAGTATCAACAGGTGGAAGCAGCAGAGCAGCAGATTCTCAGTTTAATACAAGGAAAATTATCCTACAATTAAAGCTTCGGTAGGGAAGCTTTATTTATTTCAGGCTAAGTGTGTTCATAAAGTCGTTGCTAGTCCTTTGAAATTTTTGTTGGGCATGAATCCCCTTCTAAGTGGATTTTACAGAATCAGTGAAACTAGGGGCTTTTCAGAGCCAGGACTGCCCACTCTTGCCCTAGCACCACACAAGGGTTGGGTCTGAGAGTTAGTAATGAGACAACTGTGGCTTCTCATTGGCAGCACAGCCTGGTACTTTTCCTCGATGCCACGGCCCAAATGCAGCTTAAATATTGTGAAGACAGATAAATGCTGGTACTTCTCACCTTTGCTCCCAATTCACTCCCAACCTACTACAGTAATGATGGTTGTCTCAAGGTTGAACACAGTCCCTTAGAGGGAGGTGTTCAAGTCATCTGCATTTTGTAAAAGGGATTCCTACCCAGCCATGGACTGAACTAGATAAATTCTGAAGCACATTCTACCCTGAGATTTTGTGATCACAGTTGTATTTTAGGAGGATTAATGGGAGCTATTGAAATAGTGCTTGGAGAAATGGTTAAGGCTTAGAGGAAGATCTCCAAAATTCTAAACAGAAAATACACTAAACTGAACACCAGAGAAGAAAAAATAAAAAAGTGTCACCCTAAATATGGGGACAGGGAGTAAGATCTTTATGAATAAATAGGGGGAAGAGTATGTTACCTGCTATGTGCCAGGCCCTGAGCTAAGTAAGCACTTTACAGATATTATCTCATTTGAGTCTTACAATAACTATGAGGTAGCCGCTTCTATTATCCCATTTTACAGTTTGAGGGAATGGAGGCAAACAGAGATTAAATGACTCGCCTGGTAAGTGTCAGCTAGTATGACACTGGACATGCATGACCAGTGACAGAGCCAGTAAATATCTGAGGCCGGATCGTACATATGTATGTACACATACAAACATGCAATAAACTTTTTAAAAAATTGTCTACACTCGTAACTTCTGTTTCTCCTCCTGTTCACTGTATGTCCTCTTGTAATTTTTGCTCAACAGGCCCTGCTCTCAAGGAGCTCAGAAGAGAGACTAGGGCTGGATATAGACAGCTGGGAATCATCTGTATTGGGATAATCAGGTTTTCCTGGTTCTGGGCCCAGTGCTCAGTCTGCTGAGCCATCAGCTGCTCCATATACATTAATAAGTTTGTACCTAGATAAGATTCCAAATATTGTAAGAGAGCAATGTATGAGAAATAACACAGAATTAAGTGACTCTATTTCTGACCAACTAGAAAGGACTAAGATGTGTCCCTAGGCCCAGAGACAGCTATGGGCTGCAAACTTGAGGGGTCTTTCTTCCCCTTGATGGGCTGCAGGCTGAAGCAGTGGGCAGGGCTAGCAGAGAGGTGGGTGTTGTGGCTTCAATCAGAAAGCTACTTTTATTCCTCATGTGGTAGCAGGCAAAAGGAGCTGGACAATTCTAGCCTTGAATGTCCCCATAGTTTCACAAACTCTCTAGAAAAGGAACAAGTGGATGGAAAATCAAGGAGTAGTTTTTACTTCATTATATCCAGGAAGGGAGTTCCAGGGAGTCTAGATTTTGTTGGGAGTGAGTAAAATGAATAGCGCTGATCAATTCCGGGCCCTCACAAAGATGATTAATTTTTGGAAATACCCAGGAATGAGGGGGCCACGGCCCTGGGGGATGTATGCAGGAAAGAATGCACAGCAGCTGTTGGATAGATCGAGGGCCCCCCACGCTTGTGGACCTTCCAATGCCCCCAGAGGCATATCCAGAATTCAAAATATAGGTCAGTGAGTACAAAGGTCCTTGCTGTGATTTGTGGGGACTTCAAATTTTATCTAGGAGGAAGAACGTTGGGTAGCTAGGACCAAAACAGGACTGGTCAATACTGTTTAAATCTTTTCTTTTTCCAAGCCTCCTAAAGTGACCGCTTCTTCTGAGGTGGAAGCAGCATTTACCCTCATGTAGGTTAGGTTAGGCAAAAGGCAAAGAATTGTGCTTGAGGTTTAACTGGTGCAGGGGGACTAAGGCTCAAACTACTGACATTGTTTTCTAGTTTTAGGATTTAGAGAAGTGTAAAAGCCCAGAGTACGAGCCATCAAGGGCTCCACCAGCTTGATACAGGCTGCTGGCTGGGTGCTGTGCCCAACTGAATCAGTGCTGTATCCCTGATGGAGATCCTTCCCAAGGTATTAGAATCTTATTTTGTGAAGCTCTAAATGATTACTGTCGAATTTCATTCTAATCTGAAGCACAAGGCCTGTCTGACTCCCTCCCAGCAGATGATATCACTTCCTAAATAGAAACTATTTCATATCACTCTTCCTTTCCCTGCAATTCTATGCTTCAAAATGTCTTGAAATCACCTCCTCTTTTCTCCAGTGGCTGATGAAGAGGTGGTCCTTCCATCTTTAGGAACCAGACCCTTCTCCCCAAGTCTGCACTCCTGTCCCCTTCTCTTGATGCCCCTCAGGCATTCCTTGTGTCTAATCTTCAACGTCTCAGTATCTATCAGTTCCTTCACTGCTATCTAAAATCATTCTCACAATTTCCCATTCTTTAAAAGACAAACAAATCCCCCCAAAACAAACTCTTACCATTACCCCATTGCCTCATCAAGTTATCAACTTACATATGTATGTGTGTGTGTGCTATGTATATCTAAGCTGATACTGGCATGTATATATGTGTTATATATAATCATAAGGCATGTGTGTGTATGTATATATATATATATATATATATATATATACATACACACACATACACATTGATATGTAGATGTGGGTATGTATGTAAGGGTTTGTGGACAAATGCATGTTTGTATACTTTGATTAATATATGTGCACGTACATGTATGTTGGTTTACAGGTGTGAGTATATAGGTATATTAATGTATGTGCAGAGATGTGTATGTATGTATGTTGATTCATGTGTGGGGGTACACATGCATACTGATACATGTGTATATGTGTATCACTATAGGAATGCACATAAGCACATGTTGATATCGATGTGAGTTGATACATATGTATGTATGTGTATATATATGAATACATGTGCATATATGTACATACATATGTCAATACACATGTGGACCTGCATACTCACCTACCTATCTACCTATGTATGGATGTATAAACTCCCAGAAAAGGGGGTCTACCCTGGTAACTTCCATGTCCCCTCCTCCTGTTCACTTTGTGTCTTCTTGTCATTTTTGATCAATAGGACCGGCTCTCAAGGAGCTCAGAAGAGGGATGAGGGCTGAATATGGACAGCTGAGACTCATCTGCATCAAGAAGACAAACGATAGATATAGTACAAGAGTGAAAAGACAAGATGGCTGAGGACTGTGCCTTGTGGGCATGATGGTGGGGACGAAGAGCCCCCAAAGGAGGCAGAGGTGTGGTCAGCCCCAGAGACACAGGAAGAGAGAACACTCAGGAAAACCCAGAGAAGAGAGTCTATAGAAAGATGATTACATGCCATGGAGAGGTCTAGAAGGATGAAGACTGAAGAGATGTTATGAGATCTTCTGATGGAGAGAATGCTGCTAGCTGGGGAGAAGAGGTTCAGCTGAATGGTGACCCTCAAAGCCAGACTGATGAGGTTACAGGATTCTTAGAGACCATCTCGGTGGCCAGCCTACTTTACAAATGACAAAAAGAGGCTCAGAGAATTTTAAAGACTTACTCAGCCTTCTGAAGGTAGCAAAGTAGCAGGACCTGGATTTAAAACTGAGTTCTTCTAATTCCAAAGCTAGCAAGCACTCACTTCATATTACCAGCTTGATTTCTCTCTCTCTCTCCATATGTATGTGTATATGTGTGTACATATACATATGTATATATATTCATTAAACTACAAATTCTACTGTTGTTTGTGTTACATATAAATTGGTCTATGGGAAAACCTGTTCCCTTTATTTACGCTTCTTATTGTAAGCTCAGCTGAGAGATAAACAAATCAAATCAACAGAAACTTCTTTCCCCTGAGTTATTCTTGATATCTCCTTTTTAGCAACTAAGTATTACATCAGCATATCTGCAATGATATGACTATGTTTCAATAAGTGCAACTAATGAATACGTGGTTGTGTATATTGGAATTTATGCTATTCAAAGTTTTACTTGATGTAAAATAGGGCAATTGTGGTTCCAGTCTGGAAGCATTCAGCGTGAATTTGAATAATGCAATCACTTCCAGGGATTCATTATTTGTACTCATTGGGACCTAATTATACAATATAAAGGGCAGGGGAGAGAATAAACAAATTTGGACCAAGACAGATAGGAGATATTCTCCAGTAAGTCTCATAAAAATTTGAGTAAAACATTTTGTAAAACTTAAAGCACTCTAGTTGAGTTGTTTTCCATTCATATCCGAGTCTTAATGACCCCATTTGGGTTTTCTTGGCAGAGATACTTAAGTATTTTGCTATTTCCTTTTCCAGCTCATTTTACAGATGAGGAAGCTGAGACAAACAGGGATAAGTGACTTGCCCAGGGTGACACAGCTAGTAAGTGTCTAAGGCCAGATTTGAACTCAGGAAGATGAGTCTTCTTGACTACCCACAGTACCATCCAGCTGCCCAAAGCATTATAAGCATTTTTAAAATGTGAATTCTAGTTAGTGGTGTGGCTCCTGTTTGCCTTTTGACTGTCTTAAAAGTTTCATCATCTTGGATTGCAAAGAACATAGTTCCTCGAGGGGGATGTGGGGATGGGGTAAAATATTCTTGAAATTGTACAACTATTCGTTAATCTATTTAATTAGCCCCAAGTTGTAAGAACTGAATCTTTCCCCTTAAGGAAAGCAAAATTCTCTTATTATAACAGCAGTACTAACAATAATTGATATTTGTGTAGTGCTTTGAGGTTTGCAAAGTACTTTGCCTTTATCCCATTTGATCTAGGATTTATCTGTTATTATAACTGCCTTGCTATTTAATGTGTGTATGACCCAGAGAGGATACTGATGAACCTTTTCATGAAAAGGATGTGATCTGTCCAGTGAAAGCACAGGCTCCCTAGCCCTTCAAATGGGGGCTGGAGATAGATGCTCTGCTGGCACCATATTCTGTCTTCTCTAAGCACACTCTAGTATTCTTGATGTGGTTTTCTATTTCTGTCCATCAGCATATGACTGGTCCGTGTATTGCTTGAGTCAGATTTCAGTGAGTTTTTGGTTTCCTCTGGCCAATGAATGTTTTCCGTTGTGTAAAGACTTCCCTGGTGCAGGCTGATAGTGGCCTTAGCTGTCCTCAGGTCTGCCATGACTCTTACAGTTCTACAGGCAGTTTCTGTGCTTCAAAAGCATAGGCACATCCAACCACAACAGTTCCTGGATGTTTCATGTGCCTCTGATGGGTGCCATGGCCTACTGCATTGAAAGGATTTCTCAGGTGACCGAGAGCTATTTTAAACTGGCTAGGGACTACCTGACTGCTTCCTTGAACAGGGCTCAGTAAAAGCAGTCAAATAAGACAAAGCCTCATGAATATACCTTCTATTATTTTAGTGATTTGGGAATGACTAGGTGCTAAATGGATAATTATCCCAACATTTTGCCCACTGCTAAGGGCACACAGGGTAAGCCTTAATAAATGACTAACTTTATCAATTGTGGGATAGATTAGCTCCAGTATGTCTGAAAATTTCTTGGAACCATCCAACCCACAAGCATTTATCAAGGGCCTACTACGTGTCAGGCACTGTGCTAGGCTTTGGAGACAATATAGGGGAAAAAAAATATGTCTACCCTCAAGGAGCTTACATTCTAATAAGAAAGGCCCAAATATGTGCTAGGTCTACTATTTTTTAAGTTCTATAAGCTCAGTATATAATGATGGAGACAATTGAGTATGCTGCTGGTCCTTATATCTGAATGAATGGGAATAAAGTCAAAGGTGCTCCAACTAGGGACAAAAAGGCCTTGATCAATTATATCTGGAAGGTAAACTAAACTGGAATGCTGTGGTACAGAAAAAGTAGTCGATTGGCTGAAGAAACTGAGTTACTTCCTGTGGGTATTTTACAGAAAGGAGAGTGGCATGGATGAATGAATGCTCTTGTCAGTCCCTCTGAACAGCAGCTTGGTGGGGAGGGGACGACTTCATCTTCTACCTCTATGGTCATCTGTCCTCTTTCCCTTGTTGTTTGTCTTTCATTTTCAAGGAGGGCCAATGACATCATGGTGACATCTTGGCTTATTCATGAACTGGATTTCAGGGAGGTAGAGTTGCACAAGGTTGTCAGCCTCACTCTCTTTTTCAGAGTCATTAAAATCCACAGAAGTGCAGTGGCAGGACAAAAGTCAAGACTGATGATGGCAGTGGATGCTGTGGGTGATGTGGTTGTCTTCAACGGCTGACCAGGCTCTAAGCACTCCACAGCACCTTCGAGGCCGCTGGAATAAATTGTTCTCATTTGTTCATTCTACCAGGGAAGTCTTCACATGTTTGGGGAGTACATCCCCTAAATCAGGTTTGCCGAGATGGTTTTATTGGTGTGTGATCACTGTGCACATGATGGCTTCTTGGAGCCACAGGTGAGAGTCAGGGGAATCAGGGGGACCCCAAAGGTGGATGAGCAGTCCTGGAAAGGACTTGGCAGGCCTTCTCACCAGAAGGGTTAGTCCTCTTGAACACCACATACACCCTGATTTCCCCCGCCAATAACAGGTAGGAGTTGTGTCAGAGAATTTTGCTGGGATGTTTAGTACCAAGTGTTCTCACTACATCATCTCAGTAACTAGATCTTTCTAAAAGCTAACAGAGTCTGACTAACTAAATGATACCAACAATTATGACAAGAAACACACTGGTATGGACTTGTGAGCTTCAGTATTAGTAAAGACAACCCCCTAGTGCACTGAGGGGATCTAGTAGCCCATCTATGAGAACTTGACTAGTAAATGGGAGAGGAGGTTGGGATAGCTGTTTCCCAACATTTGCTACAACCAGGAGGATTTGGAGGCTGTTCGCTGAATATTTTATTCACAGATTACTTCTGTTGTAATAACAATAGGGAATAACAGTTAGCATTTATATAGCTTATGTAAAGTTTACATGGCACTGAACAGAAACCACCTCACTTAATCCTCACAACAACCTGGGAAGGAAGTGCTATTACCACCCTCATTTTACAGATGAAGAAATGAGATGGAAGGAGCGTTTTGATTTCAATAGAAAAAATACTGACTCTTAAGAACATCAGTAAAAATCTTCGAAACTATCTTCTTTGGTATGTTTTTCTTAAGTAATCTCAGGGCAGAGTGATTTCTCCTCTCAATTTAATTCAATAAGCATTTTTTTTATGGTTGGGTAACAGACACTTTCTAGGTGCTGGGATACAAAGACAAAAATGAAAATAGTCTGCAGCCTCAAGAAGCTTATAGTCTACTGGGAGGGAGGAACAACATGTGTACAATGAGTGAATGCAGAATATATGTACATATGTATATAAATTTTTTGGGGGAGGAGAATATGAATAATTAGTGGTAGTGGGGAATCCACAAAGGCGTCATCTGGGAGCTAACTTCTGAACTGAGCCAAAACATATTGCTAATATAGTATTGTACATACCCTTAATTTTGCAACAAATTAGATACCAATTTCTCTTACAGGACTGTTAATAACAATTCAGGAGTTCAATTTTTATGTACAAACTAAACTGTAAACTTTCTGGGAGACGGGGACCATAACTTATTTTTCCTTGTATCCTCCACAATACCTAGTATAGAGCCTTGCTTACAGTTTAGGTACTAAATATATACCTACGTATCTGTTAATTGATTAAAAGGAATAAAGCAAGAATACTCATGGCAATAGCCCCTTCCCCCTTCCCCTTCCCTCCTTATATATCATTCAGCAGGTAAACATGGCACTAGGTACAATAAATTTCCACTTAGGCAGTCTGTGGATGTTTGGTTAGTAGGTAGTTAACAGACCTTGTTTTCTGGATCAGTAGATTTGGTCTGATAAAGGATTGTTTTTATCAGCTTTATCACCTCATATCATAATTAACTTTTAAACTGTAACTGTCCCAGATAATCTGGAATGTATATACAAGTACACAGGGTGTAGTTTATCTACACACACTCACTCTAAAAGTATTTATTATGAACATCCATTGTTGTCCTATGAGTGAAAAAGGTATAAAAGATGAAGAAGAATCTATAGTGATCCTACGCTATAACACAAGTCACATTTTAAAACGTAACATTTTAGGATGTTTATAATTTATCTCACTCATAAAAAAAGGTGTTATTGGAGTTTTCTGACTGTTTGGATGACAGATAAGCTATAGCATAAAAAGAACGGACACAGAGCTCTTTAAGGTTCGCCAAACTCTTCCTATAGGGCCAACTTTGTCAGCTAGCGAGTGCCATTCCATGTCAGGGTTGGGCCATTTCACTGACTTGCCCAAGGTCACAGGGGGTCCACGCTACCAGGGGCCCTGAGCCCAGGTCCGGCTCTCTGGGCACTCTAAGGCCTGCCTCCTCTTGTGGGGCCCGGCTGGGGCTGCACGTGGAGACAGAACTCCACATGGTCTCCACGTGGCAGCCATACGACAAGGGCAGGGAGCTTCGAAGCACACCCAAGTGCTTCCGAGGGGCACAGCGGGGGTGCGGACTGCACGGGAGCACGGGAGGGGCTCTGCGGTTGGCTTATTAAGGTCTAATGTCAACAAAGTACCGGCGATGGGCTCATTCGGAACCCTTAGAAAGGGCTGGAGGAAAGCAAGGCCATCTCACACCATGTTCTTGGCGAAGGCATCCAAGTCAAGCACAGTTCCACCTAATCTCTTCTGCACGTGACTCCCTCCAGGACACCTGGATTCCCCGGTTATTTATTGAGCGCCTACTACACGCGGGATTCTCCGGTTATTTATTGAGCGCCTACTACGTGCGGGATTCCCCGGTTATTTGTTGAGCGCCTACTACACGCGGGAGTCCCCGGTTATTTATTGAGCGCCTACTACACGCGGGAGTCCCCGGTTATTTATTGAGCGCCTACTACACGCGGGATTCTCCGGTTATTTGTTGAGCTCCTACTACACGCGGGATTCCCCGGTTATTTGTTGAGCTCCTACTACACGCGGGATTCCCCGGTTATTTATTGAGCTCCTAC
>CM053771.1:502802500-502821700 GCA_028658325.1 Potorous gilbertii | reverse complement strand
ACTACACGCGGGAGTCCCCGGTTATTTGTTGAGCGCCTACTACACGCGGGATTCCCCGGTTATTTGTTGAGCGCCTACTACACGCGGAAGTCCCCGGTTATTTGTTGAGCGCCTACTAAACGCGGGATTCTCCGGTTATTTGTTGAGCGCCTACTACACGCGGGAGTCCCCGGTTATTTATTGAGCGCCTACTACACGCGGGATTCCCCGGTTATTTGTTGAGCGCCTACTACGTGCAGGATTCCCCGGTTATTTATTGAGCGCCTACTACGCGCGGGATGCCCCGGTTATTTGTTGAGCGCCTACTACACGCGGGAGTCCCCGGTTATTTGTTGAGCGCCTACTACACGCGGGAGTCCCCGGTTATTTGTTGAGCGCCTACTACGTGCGGGAAGGAGAGGGTGACATTTTTAAAGCAGCGTTCCCTCCAAACCGAGGGCGAGGAGCTGTGTGTGAGGGCACATGAGAACGCAGGTGATCGTTCTTAAAAAAAGGTCCAAGGCGCTTGCGCTTTTTGGTTTCTATAAGGTCGCGGGTCTTGAACAGATCGGTTTAAATTTTAACAAATGAAAGAAAGGCTTTTAAAAGCCGTTCGCCTTTTCCCAGCTGGGGCTCTAGGAAGATAACGACAGAACGGAAGCGCTGGCCCGCTTTCTCCTCCCGAAGGCGCCGTGGTACCCCGGGAGTGTGCGCCAGGCCCGGGCCAGGCGCGGGGAGGGCGCCCCCGGCCCGAGCCTTACCCTCAGGGAGCTTCCCCTCTCCCGACAGTTAGGAGACAGGACTAAGGAGAGGCCCCGCCGGCCGGGGGCGTGACCCCCGAGGCGCGGCCGGCTCCCGCCCCAGGCCTCCGCAGGCCGCGGTCAACAATGGGGGGGGCCGCCGGCGGCGGCGGCGGGGGTGGGCCCCGCACTCCCCCGACAGTCCAATCCTCGGTCACATTGTTGAGAAGCAGATGTCATTATGGGTGGAGCTGACACTGCCGAGCAGCTGAAACATTTTTCTAGCCCAACTCACTCCCAGCCTGCCCCGGGAGAGGGTCCGCGCCCCAGGCAGGTAAGTGGAGCTCCGTCCGGCACCCTCTCTCCAGCACCGCCCCCCGCCCCAACCCCCACCCCCTTCAGGGGAACCCGGAAGTTCTGACCCGGGCGGCCGGAGGCGTAAACGCTCGAGTGAAGAGTTCAAAACTTGCTCCGGCCTCTGGGCGCCCGCGCAGACTCGGGCCCCGGAGCCTCCCCCAGCCCGGCTTCTCCGCGGGACGCTCAGGAACCGGCCGTGCTCGGGCTCTCTCCTCGTTTCCTACTGCGGGCCGAGGCCTGGAGGCAAGTAGGGGTGGGGAGGAGGGAGACCGGGGCGAGCCCGAGGCAGGGCCGAGGCGGCCTCTGCGGGCCTCTGCCTCGGCCGCGGCGGGGATGTGACGGGGGAGTCTGTGCGGTTGTTCAGAGCTAGGGCTAGGGAGCTTCCGGCCCGCTCGGGCAGCGCCGGGGGACCCTATCTGGGGTGGGGTCGAGCGGGGACGGGAAGGTGGCCCGAGTGGGCGTTCCACGGTTCGCACTCGCCTGGGACCGGGTGATCTGCAGCTGGTAGTAGTCTTTACTCGGCGCCGGGCCTTGTCCGCCGGCTTCGAACAGAGTCTCTGGCAGCAGCGACGCCATCTTGGGACGCCACCGCCGTCGCCTCGGCAACCAGGAAGGGGCGGGACTTGGGCTGGGGTCATGGGGCCAAAGTCCTGGTAAATCGGGGCCCAGCTTAAGGGCTAGAGGGCTTCCAATTTAACGTGCTCCGGGCACCCCTTTATCGTCTGTGGGGCCTGGTTCAAACCACATCCATTAAACTTATACTTTGGGGGCCCCAGTAACCCGAAGGGGAATTAGTTCCTGCTACCCAAAGAGAGACGGGTGGGGGTGGGGGGGTGACCCCGGCGGAGGGATACCAATAGAAGCCTACACATCCCCCTTCCTGGTCCCTCGTAGGGATCGGGAGATCCGAAAGCGGTCGGGGGGGGAAACAGGGGTCGGGCGGTGGGGGGCTGGGGGGGGGGTAATGTGATGTGCCGCGGGTCGGGCGGTGGGGCCTGTCCCGCGGGCATGCCCCTGGCGAGGAGGGTAAAGTAGTTCCTCGCCAGAGTGTTAGAACGGGTGGGGGGGCGGGAGGGGGAGGGAGGTGAAGGCGGAGGGGGACGCTCGGCGCGGTGCTGCGGCTCAGCTGATAATTGAAGGGACCGGAGGATCCGCCGCCGCCGCCACCGCCGCTGGGGGGGGGTGGGGGGTGGGGGAAGAGAGTGGAAGTTACTGCCGCGCCACGGAGTCCGGAGCGGAGACTCGGGGCCCAACTAGGTAACTGAGACGCGCCTGCCGGGGCCGGGCGGGGAGGCCCGCCGCCGCGGGAGGGGGAAGGGGCGCTGTGGAGCCGGGGGGCCGGGGGGAGGGGGCGCGGGAGAGCTGGGGGGCGCGGGGGGGCAGAAAATCCCCGGGAGCCTTGTCGTGTCGCCGCCTCCTTTCGGCCCATCTCGGGCCTGCTGGAGGCCGGGCCGGAGGCGCCAGGCCCGCGGTGAGGGACTTGGGGAGGTTTAGGATTCGGGGCCCGGGAGCGCCCGCCGCCCCCGGAAATGAGGGGCCCTGGGAGACAGTTAAAGGGGGTGTGTGTGAGGGAGACGACGGGAGAACGGGGAGCCCGAAATGGGGGTTCGGTCGTCCGAGGGGGTAGGAAGCGAGTAGTGGGGGGCCGGAAGTGCAGGTGGGGGGGTCTACGGAGACGGAGAGGGTTCCCCGGAAATGGGACGGGGGCCCGGAAATGGGGGGAAAGGACCACTGGGAGGCTCGAGGCGGCCCGGAAAGGGAAGCCTGGGAGCCGGCGGAGGCACCCTGGGGCCGGAGGACCGCCGAGGAGCCGAGCGGGGCTGAGGGAGGCCGCGGGCCCTCGAGCCTGGGCCCAGCGCGGTGTGTGCGCCGCGGGGCGAGGACGGAGGCGGGGAGGGGGCGGGGGCGCGGAGACCCCGAGGAGGGGGCGGGCCAGGGCTGCCCCTGAGGAAAAGTGAAAAGTTGGGTCCGCCGAGGCTGTGGGCCCTCGGCCCGGGGTGCGTGTCACGGCCTCGGCCTTGCCGGCGTGTGTGCGCGCGTGTGTGTACGTGGGCATCTGGTGCGTTAAATAAACACCGTCTCGTCTCCTCCCGGCCCCCCAGCACCCCTCCCCCCGAAATGCTTGGAAAGGAGGGAGTTTCAATGACAGTGCCCGAGGACACGGACCCCACGCGTTCTCGCGCATCGTCCACCCACGCGGCGAGCTTCTCCTTTGAAGAGGCAATTCCCCTTCCTGCTCCTTTTGAGGGGGGAGCTTAGAGCCCAGCCCCCACCCCCAGACTGGCCTAAATGACGCCGGTGCCTGGGCTCCTGCCGGGTGGGGGATCGGTTACTCCTGCGCCCTGTGGCGTACCGGGAGGCTGCTTGCAGTCGTGAGGAGGCTTTCGGTTTGGTGAACGCCAGTTGGCCGTGGAGGTGGGCTCTGACGGAGGGGGAGCGGGATCGCGTTCGGAGGAGGAGGAGGAGGAGGGGAGGAGGGGAGGAGGGGCCGGGGGCTCCGGGCTCCGGGCTCGTTGTGGGTGTGCTCGGACTCTCCTGGGCTGGCCCCGGGGCTGCCCGGCCACCCGATCTCCCTGCTTTCCCAGCCTCGTTAGGCCCCTGCCTGCTGGCTTGGAACTTTTCATGCTGCTCCAGAGTCTCCCCGACCTGTTCGGGGCATTGACTCTCTCAGGCTCCCCGTTCTTCAGTAAAGGCAAGTTTACAAAGTTGAAAGAGCTATTGAGTAGGGAAAAAACGGGCCCTCGGAACAAAGGTCCTGGTTGTGTGGGAGAAGGCGAGAGGCCTGCATCCCAGGCCTGTGTGTGTCGCATTTACACCGTGGGGGAGGGAAGCGTTCAGGGCTGGCTTTAGTGGTTGGAGTGATTTCTGTCAGAGGTTAGAACATAATTAAATGCTGAGGATTTTTTTTAAAGGTTTGCTGGCTATATATAGTTTGCTCTGTGTACAGGGCCACAGTTGAGTGTGAATTTTATATAGACGGAAGCTCCAATTCTCTTTTCACTCACCTTCATATAGAAAGTACAAGAAATACCGAATCATTGTGGATTTAATGTCATCTTTGTAAATGAAATTGTGAGATTCCCCGTATTTCATTTATTTTCCATTTTAAGATGTACAATATTGTTGGAGTTTGTTGGGTTTTATGCATGTGTATGATGTCTAAATGTTTTCTAGCCATCTTGACTTAAAGTATAACTATAATTAAGAACCTGTTATTTCTATTTTACAGACTTTTTCAGGAGTTTGAATATGTTGTTTTAAGCTACTTAGTTAAGTTGTCATTTACTTTGTATACGACATTTTTGTCATTTTTATTATTTTGAAAATATGTACATTTATATATTTACAAGCCTCTAACATGAATATAAATGTAGCAAATTTTGGAAGTTGAGAAACTTAAGGTTAAAAATTTTGAAGTACTGAATCAGACCTAGGTAATCTGTAAAATTATTACATTGACTAAGAAGTTATTTAAGTACTAAAAATTGTGAAAATTCACCATAATCAATTTTTGTAGTCAGAAATTGAAGATTTGAAAATAACCAGCAGGAAATTCTTCTGAATTGTGTTATTTAGTTGTATTATTAATATTTTAAAAATGCTCTTGAATATAAAGTTATTTTAAAAAGACCTGCTTTACTTGTAATTTATGCATGTTACTTACATGTCATATATAGCCTTGTGTAAATGTAGAAAATGTAAGAATGAAGTGAATTGATTTGATGAAGCCAGTGAAGAAAAAACACTGGATTAAGAATGAGAAGACCCAGGTTCTAGTCGGACAGATTGCATTATCTTTTGAGTATCAGTTTTATCTATGAAGAAAATGGACTCTACAATCTCCAAGGTCCATTCTCACACTAAACTTTTAATAGTTCTGTAGAAATGAAAGTAGGGCCCAAGGGCTATTCAGAACTTCAGATAATGTTAAAAGTATAAGGAAAATTTTCAATTAAAGAAACTTGAATCCCAACTACTAAAAATGCCAGTTTTTGTGTTTATGTAGTATTATTTTAGAGGAAGGAAGGAAACAAGTAGTTACTAAGATACTTCTACAGGAATTGTGCCAGGCTCTTTACAAATGATCCTCGCAGCAATGCTATGAGTGAGGTGCTATTATTTATACCTATTTTATAGCTGAGGAAACAAACTGAAACAGGTTAAGTGGCTCCCCAGGTTTACACAGCTACTCTGAGGTCAAATTCAAACTCAGTTCTCCTAGACTCCAGGCTCTAAGCGCTATCTAGAAAGCTGCCTAATAGTTCAATTAACTTTCGCGTAATCTTAATCAAGGTAAATGAATAAACCTGACACTTGAAAGTGCCATAACCAGAGAAATAAAATGACACTTTAAAACTTAAAGAATCAATAGAAGCTACATACTAAATTAACACAGTGATTCTTTGGTTTTTGGATATTTTTTTCTTGCAGTCTAGAAGGTAAAAGAAAATGTTCTATTCATCCCTCTCCCCCTTTTTGTCCTTGATATATTAACTGGGGAATATGAATCCTTGTTATGTTTCAAGATGTATTGCATTCTGTCTCTTATTTCTTTACTGTCTCCCACCCTCAGCCCCCATTTATAAGGTCATGCCCTTTTAAATAGGGACCTCTTTGTTCCTCTGTATATGCTTTCACTCATACGGCCCATCTGGAATGTGCTCCACTACTTCAGATTCTATATTTCATTTAAGATGTGGTTAAGGCTCATCCCTCCAAGAAAACTTTCTTAATTCTACCACAAGGGAGTCTTTCTTTTGAATTTCCTAAATGATGTGTATAAGCTGTATACCTATAGTATTATGAATCTGTTTTTTGCCTCATAATTGTTATTCAGTTGTTTCCTCAGCTAGGTTGTAAACTTTTTGATGGAGAAGAAGGATCTTCCTTCTAGGAAAATGTTATGTAGAGTGCAGTGTTTCCTAATAAAATATATACTGTAACTGTTGGTACTTTTGTCAACTAGGACTGGACTTAAGGGGGAAAGTGGGTTGGATATTTGGAGTTTCAGAACCATATGGAAACTGGGTGAAAGAATAGTTCAAGTTTATAGCAGTTTATCAACGGAGAAATTGCCATAGTGTACTTTCATAGGATTTCTCCTTCCTGCATACCCTTAGCAACTCTTAGGACTTATTCTTGTCTTAATTCTTCTAGATCAGTATAGAGATGCAGAGTGGAGAGAGTTTTTATCCATTCTTGAGTTAAACCACCCAGGTTCAGAAACTTCTCACAAATACTGACTGGGCCTTTCACAAGTCCTTCAGTTTCCCAGTGCTCCAGGCAGTGTTTTATATAAGATTAGAAGTTGCAGAGTAGTTAGACATCTGCAGAAGTTCCCTACAGTCATAAAACCAAAGGCTATCTGTCCCAGGACCAAAAATCTCCCCAAATCTTACTCAGAGCTCCAGGTTTTTTGTCTGTAAAATGGTGTTAATATACCACTTACAGGGATTTTGTGAGGAAACCTGTGTACACTTTATTATACAAATAGAACTCTTATCATCATCATTTCATAGGATCATAGGTTTGGAATTGGAAAGAACTTGAGATGTGAGACAGAGCTTAGGGTGATTGGGCAAAGGTTTGACGCAGGCAATCAAGAATTTGACCAAAACTCTTTTACAGATGCAAATTTATATTATTTCCCTAAATAGGGAGAGAATAAAAAAAATGCAAAAGGTCTAAATATCAAATGTATTTTTTGGACTTTTTGGCATCTATTTTTGCACTCTTCCCATTTTGATTGTAGACTTTTCCTTATCAAGGTAAAGACAAGACCCTATTTACTATTGATTTTGACTCTTCCACAGCATAGTGACTCATGCTGTGGGCACTTGGTACTCTCTGACCATTCTCTCTCCTCCCCTTTTTCTCTCTGCTTTATGAACTCCATGATCTGTTATCTAATACTTTTCATAACTGTAACCTGGCCTTTTTTCTATTCTTCTGCCTTATTCTACAGCTTAATGCTCTAACCTCACCTTTGTGATCCAGCTACACTGACCTACTGACAGTTCCTCACCTTTCATCTTCATTGGCTTTGAGGCGGTCAGCTGTCACCTTGAACCTCACTTCCTTCCTTTTGTGTTCCCTGGCTTCCTTCAAGACAGTTCAAATATTCCCTTCTGCCTTTTCAGCAGCTAATGACTTTCCCCTTTAGATTACCTTGATCTCCCTACTTTCTCCAGATCTTATATGTCCCTAGGTACTTACTTATTATTTCTCCCATTAAAACATAAGCTTCTTGTAAGCAGACCTTTTTTTAATTTTTCTATCTTTGCATCCTCAAGTGCTTAGCCCTCTGCCTTTCATGTTGCCTTGATAGTCTTAGCTGCCTGGGATAGTTAGGCAAGTATGCTGGTAATTGTGTCACATTATCAATTGGTTATATTTAGTTTAGATATTGTTAGACATTATTGGTTATATTTAGTTTAGATATTGTTAGACATTTTGAAAGGGTTCTACAATTAAAGTTATTATGATGCAATATATGTAAAGCACTTTGCAAACTTTTAAGCACTCCATGCAAGCTGGCTTTTTTATTAATAAGCATAAATGAAATACTTAGGTACTTGGTATTTTCAGTAGAATTATTTCTTTTTCACAAAGAACATACTAAATATTTTGAAAATAATTTTTAAATGTTCATGTTTTGTTTATGTGGCACCCTTTGTCTTTATAGAGCATAGAGAGTGCCAGACTTCTTGGAATCAGGAAGACCTAAGTTCAAGTACAGCTTTGGATAATTTAATAGTTATGGAACCCTGGACAACTATGGATTTTGTCTCACTTTCCCCATCTGTAAAATGGAGATGATAACACCTATTTCTAGGGTTGTTAGGATCAAATGATTGTAAAGTGCTTTTGCAAGCCTTAAAAGTGCTATATAAATGTTAGCTATCCCTCTCCCTACCCTCCCTAGTAGACCATTTTTGGTAATGACAGAAGAAAGGGGGAGGAGGGAAAGCAGTTCAGCAAAACCAGTCAGTTTATCAGCCACATATGACAGAATGTGCAGTATTCCATACTCAGTGTCCCTTCTCTTGTAAAGTGGTTAGGGAGGTACATTTTCCTAGCTCTTTTCTTGGACCCAGATTGGTCACTATAACTAGACAGTGCTCACTTTTATTCTTCCCTTTTACATTGTTGTGTGTCTTGTCTGTATTGTTTTCCTGGTTCTTCTTCTTTCACCCTGTGTTACACTACTTCTCTCAATTCATATTTATTTGTTTTTTAATAGGATAAAGATCGGTGAGCTTTAAAACTTGAACTGGGTCTGATTTGGTTATGCTTTCTATGACATTAAATCAACTAGGCTGAATAAAAGAAATAAAAACTTATCTACTGGACTCACAGATTTTAAGTTTGGACCTTGGGGTGTGAATTTTTTTTGAAGTACTGGAATAATCAGGGCTATGTTACTTATTGTTGGTTTTTTTTGGCTAGTTTTAGAGGGCTTTTGGGACTAAGGGTTTTTAAAAGAAGATTGCTTACTGTTATTGATACTTTATGGTGATACCTAGTTCTAGTGATAAAATACCTTTAAATTGTCTGCTATAATAAACTACACTTGACAGATTTTTAACATCCAAGTCATTTTGCTTTGCTTACTTAGTGCTGTTTCAGAAGGTCTCTTCTATCTGTTGAAAACGAACTTTAATAGTAAATATTAGTAGAACACATTTGGGTGCTGAATTTACTTCCAAAACATAATAATGTATCATAAGCTGTATGAATGGTTTGCATTGCCCATTGCAGATAATTGAGTTGATTGGATAATTTGAAATTTACAGTGAAGGTCTAAATAATATGCCCTGCTGCTATTGTTAAATAATTTGAATCTCCAGCAGCGTTAAAATGGTAGGTTAGCTTTAGCTCATTCCCATTGTTTCCTGTTAGAAAGAATACTCTTGTTGCAGCAAATGTAATGATGTCATTACCCATACATAGATTCTGAAAGCTTTTATTTATTTGTAAGCATAAGTGCCAATCACCAGTCTTCTAAGACCCTATTCAGTTTGAATTTGTATTTTAATCAACTTGTCAAACACAGTGAGTTTTTGGAAGTATTCCTTCGCTCCTACGTATTAACTTGCATTAAGTCAGTCCCTTCTTAACTACATCCGCATAAACAGATTACTTTGTGCTATATATTTTAGGTCACTCAGTCTGATCAATTGTAGGAGTGATTTATTCATTTAGGACTTTCTACTGATCAACAGCATGTTTGTGCTTTAATGATCTACAAATTTTTCAGGAAAATAATTTTAGTTTGTGTTTACTTACCTGCAAATTACTGAACAAAATGTAGTAATTATGTTCTACCCCCAAATCCACTTTCAGTGTTATTCAGTTATGTTATCATACTAATAATTATGTATTATATGTGTTTTATGTATCAATATATGTATACATATGTATTATGAAAAGTTGAACAAAAACAGAAATTTAAAAATGATGCAAAACTGATTAATATTTAACCCCAGAACAATAGGGAGTCATTCAAGTTAATTGAGTATGAGAGTGATAACTATCCAACCTGAATTTTAGGAAAAAATCATTTTGGTAGACATGTAGGTGATGGTTTGGAGTGGGAAGAGACTTGGGACAGGGAAGCGTTACTAGTTGATAGGCTATTTCAATCGTTCAGGTAAGAAGTAATGAGACCCTGAACTGGGGTGGTGACTGTGAGTGAGAAAAGGGAACAAATGCCAAAGATGAGGAGGTAAGCTTTAGCAACTGATTAGGTATGTGGGGGTGAGGGAGGATAGAGCAGTGGAAAATGACACTTGAGGTAGTGAACCTGGGTAACTGGAAGGATCATGGTATCCTTTACAGCAATGTGGAAGTTTGAAGAAGGAGTTGGGGGTGGGGGAAGATAATGTAATAAGAACCATCATTTGCATATTATAATCCATCCAAACTTACTCATTTTCTCCCACTCAAAAAAAGATGGAGTTTTTATTCATTGGTCACTTGCTTCCTGGGCAGCTCTGCCTAGGCCACTGGTTGATCTGTGGGTATGGGGGTGGTTATGCTGAGTTTTTATGGGTTATGCTGGCTCTTCCCAGTGGCACAGCTGTTGTTAGTTAGGAGTATGTATTAGTTGGGAGTATAGACAATGGAGGGAGAATTTGGAGTCTGGAAGGGTTGGGGTTAGGTGTGGTTAAGTTGGACAAGGTTCACGATGGGTTTGGTGGAACATATTTTTCCATCTTCAGATTGGTTAGTTATAGTATTAGTTAGTCCCCAAAGGGATTTAACACCCCACTTTGGAGATGGTTGTTCCGTTTCCATGCATCCTTTCTGAAGGCTGCATGGTGTTGTAATTACTTGTCCATATGTCCTTGAATGGAAAATTTGTGTACTGTAAGTTATGATCTGTTATTGGAGAAATGGTAATTGAATAACTGCTCTAGGGGGAAAAAAAACTTTTTATGTGAGAGAGGCAGGATGTGTGTATAAGAGACTTGGCCTAAAAGTTTGAGAAATATAGAGTTTGTTAGAATTAGGTAAATTGATGCAGTGGATGGAGTGCTGGACTTGAAGTTGGGAAGACTTGAGTTCAAATCCAGCCTCAGACATTTAATAACTGACCCTGGGCATGTCATTTAAGTCCTGCTTTAGTTCCTTATCTCTAAGATGGGGATAAATATAGTATCTTATCTCCCAGCAGAGATCAAATGAAGGTAACATTTGTAAAGACCTTTGCAAACCTTGAAGTACTGTAAAAATGCTGCTGTTATTATTAACCAGAGGGAATGGAATAAACATTTCTATAGCATATTCTGTGGGTCAGGTGTCACGCTTAATAAATGCTTTTATATGTTGATGATGATATGACCAGTTAACCTCTTCGTTTCCCTAGGCCACTTTCTTAGTTCAAAAATTGTAGAAAAGGCCTCCGTTGGCAATTTGTTCCTGGAAGTACACTATCATAATGAAATCAAGTTAAAAAATTGTTATGGTTATATTTAGTACTACTTCAGAGACAATTTTCTTGGTAGGCAACTTATTTTAAGGAATAAGTAAATTCTACTGGTGTACTTAAGTAAGATGGTATGTTGCTATCGTTTCAGTGATAAGCTTTACTTTTGCCTATCTTGGTAGAATTTTTCCTAAAGCTCCTTTGTGCATTCCAAAGTTGGGTGGCTTATAATGACAGTCTAGATGTTTCAGAGTTAATTTTGTTTATCATTAGTAGACACAAATCATGTAGAGAATTTTCAGGGCAGTGGAAAATAGTCTTTTAGCTTTTTCAATTTCTTAGGAAATGTAAAATTCAAATTATGTCCAGTTGGAATATTGCTCTCTTCTCAACTCCTTCACTAGATAGGAATAGCAGTGTATAACATTTTGACCTTTAAGAAAAATGAGCTCTAATACAGATAGTTGGAAGAGTCCTTAGAAACCTACTTCATTTGCTTCATAATCTCTTAGAATACAGTGTAGGTAAACCCTGGTTTTCACCAGAGTTGGTTTATGGAAATTTTCTTTAAAGATAAAGAGCTGTGGTTTCCAACTGTTTGATATGAGGACCATTATTAGTATCAGAAAGTTTGCAGATGCTCACATGATAGTATTTGTGATATGCATATGTTTATTGAGGGAATTCATAATGACCAAAAGCAGCTGTGAATTGAATAATATTTTTGTAGTTTTTAGTAATAACTCTCTAAGTGTATTTATATTATCATAATAGCATCTATGTAGATGTGAAAACGGTGGTAGGTATTGTGAGACATTTTTTTGTTTACAGCTTATAGATTGGCTCATAGCTTCCTAGTGTCTCAGAAGGACTCTAGCTGATTCCTCAGTTTGGGAACTGTTGAATTAGGTTTGTTACTCATCATTTTATAAAAGTTGCACATTTAGGGTTTATTATTTATTGAATACCTGCTTACGTTCCTGGCGTTGAGGTAGTTACCTAATTTCTTCTTTTGGTCTCCTGAGGCGAAGGATAGTTGGTTAGGGAAGGAAGGAAGACAGACACAAATGAAATAGAACCAGAAATGTGACAAGGCATGGATGGATCTGCTTGTTCCACATGAAGGATGTTTACAGTAAGAAATTATTATTTCATGGATGAAAAGGTCTCTGGGGTTTGAAGTACTAAGATTGGAGACCACTCTAGGATTTGTTTTGCGTAGGTGGTTTGGAGGGCAGGCCATTTCTGGTTTGGAGGTTGGATGTGTGAGGTAGTGGTGAGCCTGGCCCAACTGGAGTGAAGGAATGAAAGGGAAAAGATTGGAAATGCATGTTTGAGACTAAGTTGTGGAGTGATTAGATACCAAGTTATAAAGAGTCTGGCATTTAGGATAAAGTTGGTAATGGGAAATCTGTGGAAGTTTTTGAATAGAGGAATGAATAAGAAAGTATTCTATGAATATTAACATGACAAGTTGGCACAAAATGAATTGTTTGGGAAATTTTAAATTACTTCAACCTGGAAAAATTCTTCTTAAACAGTTTTAAGGAATATTTTGTCAGTCAGCTAGCATTTTAAAAGCTGTATGGTAGGAAATGTGCAAAGAACAAGAACTGGGGATCCAAAAAAAGGCAAAAGAAACCTCGGCTCTCTAGGAGTTCAGTCTGTTGTAGTGTCCTGCCGGGCTTTATTGTCAGATAGAGGGGACTGGGAGGGATCAAATGTGAGTGCTGCCTTGAGCCAGGTTAAAATAATTAGGATAGATAAAAATACCATAGGACATAGACAATGTCCATATGTATTTTTCTAGGTCAGTATGAGGTCTGCAGGAGTTCTTATTTACACTTTAGTGACCCCATTTCTTTTTGAGTTTGATACTTCTGTTCTAGAGCAAGGTACATACTATGCTATAAAAGCTTTAATTTTGAGGGGGTGGGATGGGTCTGCAGATGGTCTTGACCAGCCTTGTCAAGTTTTGCAGAGATAGAAATCTGGCTACTGTTCTCTGTTTGTTACTCTGCTTGTGTCCTTGAAATTTCCTTTCCATGGCAGTGTGGAATTGTGATCTACGTTAGAGAATGGCTTCTTACACCAAAGAAACTGCAGAATAATTGAATGAAAAGGTACTTACTATTTGCCAACCACTAGGATAGCCAGGCAAGTCAGTTCTTGCTCTTGAGGAGTTCAGTCTTGAATTGGAGAAGATAACATTTAAAGAAGATTTAACTGAGAGGTGGATGGAAAGACTTCCTAAGTTACAAGGACAGAGGAGTGGGGTAGATGTCAAGCGATGTTTAGAGTTCTGTAGAACTTTTGAAGTGTTAACATTGGTTGCATAGGATAGGCCTAAATACCAATAACTGTTGAAATTATTTTTATATCAATCCTCAGGCCAGCTGCTATATAAAGAAAGCTGTATACAAAAGCTATATAAAACTGGAAATTTCTGACCTCATGAAACTTGATCATACTGGGTAAAGAGGTTTGGAATAGTGGAGATGAGTTGATTGGGGTTGTATACAGTTTTGAGGAAGATTGTTTGAGAGGGGACAAAAAGGAAGCTTCTTGTTGGGGTGAAGTAGCCGTACATAAGATTGTGTAAGAGGGCCTCTGTTTCTAGATTGAAATGTTTTTATAGAAAGGGCCATTTGTTTGCCCTCAAATGTGTTAATGGCATGAAGAGATGATGTGTTAAAATAATTCTTGTTTGAAAGCAGATCAAAGGAGAAATGAATAGAAATTCTGTATATAAGTACTATTTGGATTACATATTTCTTTTATTGAATAAGCTCCATTTCTTCTCTCCTAATTTTTCCTTTTAAATGCTATTTTATTATGCCAGGAAAAGCTTGCCAGTTGTTTAAACTAGTAACCTAATCACAGAATTTGTTCCAATTCTAAGTGACAACCAATTTGAGCATTTTCAGTCCTATTTTTAAGAGGACTTTCTTGGTTAGCTATGTGCAGTGCAGTGAAGCAGTATATAGCAAAAGTGAGTACTTGTTAAATGTTCAGTTCCTGCTTTAAAAGTTGATTCTTTACCCAGTTTTTATCAAGAAGTAAACATTTTAATATGTTTACTTTTTAATGTGTAAATCTGGTCCAAATGGTTTTGATTTGAGGTTGCATAGGACTCGTGTTTAATATTTAACTCTTCTAGGTTACATTTGACTTTTCTGATTAGATTGTTGATGTGCTTTTATATTGTTTGTTGATGTGTCTTTTATATTGTAGTTTTTATTAATTTGAATCATGGATAGTTATAGTTGGTTCATAAATACAGAATATATATCCTTTTATGGTTTCGTAGTGGGAAATTCCATCTTTTCAGTGTTAGAAAGGTACAGCTAAGATGCTAGAAATTTCTGCATGTTTATGATAGTCTTTTATGATACTTACATATTGGTGTAAAGAGCTTCTGGTGAGGAAGTTTCCTTTGCCGGTATAGATTGTGAACTGTTGCCCAGGATCAAACAGCCAGTTGGTGGCAGAAGTGACTTGAACCTTTGGGTCTTTCTAGCTGAGGTAGTCTCTATCCAGTTTTTTATATTGTCTGTCTTGATTGTCTTGTGTGCTACCTCCTATTGTAATCTGCCAAGATATGTTTAAGATGGTGCTTTTTGTCAACTTAAGTTTGATAAATAGCATGAAAAGTTTCAGATATTCTAGTATTAGAACAAGGAGCTAAGTTGATCATATTTCTGCAGTGTGTTTTCCCCATGAGGCATATATTTCATCCCCTGCACTGACTCGAATAAAATAGATTAACTCGAAGAAATATTAGAACTCACTAACCCTAAAGTTGGGCCAAATGCATTTGTTTCCTTCCTCCAGTAGATGGCAATGGATATGTTAACTGAATATTTTACAGTGGTTCTTAAATTCTTGAGTCCTTTTTTTGCTAATTATGTTTTTTGAGGGTTAAATTATTAGATGTGATTTGCAGTAACTCTTTGTCTTTGCCCTGGTAATGTTTGTCTAAGAAAACTAGATAGCTGGTTGTTGTTTTGCATTTTCCTGTTTCCTCAGTTTCCCCCTGTATATTGGAAAAGCTCTGTACTTCCAGTTGTTCCTGGGTAGTAGTAACATCTGTCAGTGCTCAGGCAATTCTAGGATTTTTGGTTTGATTTGTTAATATGCTTCTGTTTCTTTCTAGCTGCTTGCTACTTCTGTTGATTTCTGTTGCCTGTTCATCAGACTACTTTTTTCCAGGTAGTTTCCTTTATCAACTCGTAAGTTCTATTGGGTAGAAGGAAATTTATCAGTTAGATAACATATGCTTTACTGTCCTTGTAGCAGCTGTTTTTAATGGAGCTGTTTTATTCTATGCTGATCAAGTTTTTAGAGATAGGTATAACAGTGTAGTTGCTTTACTACTTTCTTTGGGACAGCCAAAACCTTATTGTTCATATATATATATTGATAAGATATGATTTGATCTGTGGGGCTCTTGTATTCGGAATCTTTTTTTTTAAAGGTAGTTGACAAACTATCTTGAATATGCCATATAATAGTAAATTACTTAGAAGACTTACATTCCTTGTCGTATTTTTTTTTTTTTAGCAGAACCTTAACATCTAGATTTTTAGTGTTCAAATGGGGTTAGATTCTTCAGAAGAATAAGTTAAGTGACTGTTTTAGTTAGGTTTAGAATAATTTCACTAAAGTCCCTCCTCCTATAGAACAGATAGATGTGAGTTCTTTGAAGATTTTACTAACAGAGTGCCAGGTTCCTCACTATTAGACTGTGTTTTCATCTTTTGAAGGTGAGGCTTCCTGAGTTTGGAAAGACTTGATAAGTTATCAAATGATTGGCCACCTAGTGATGAATTTTTTTTTGGTAGAGCAACTCAATTTAAGATAGACACCAAGATTAAAAGACATGAAAATGAGGGTTTTGTCTGTGCTTAGAGGTAGTGCTTATACCTACTAAATCAATAATTGAATGCCTGAAATATATTTAGTGTAAAATTATTTTAGGAACTAGGTCAGTTTTTCCTCCTTCAGAGCACTGTATAAAGATCATTTGTTTTTATCAATCTGGTATTTATTGAATGTTGTCTAGAGAGAGAGAGAGAGTTGTGTGCGTGTGTGTGTAGTGGTATAGTACAGAATGATAAAGAAGCTGTGCCCTCAAGAAGCTTACAGTCTAGACTAGGTGTTAACCTGTTTTATTATTATTTTTTTTTTGGTCTTCATGAACTGCCTTGGCATCATGTTGAAACCTATGGCACCTGCTTATGATAATGTTCAAATATATGAAGCAAAATACATAGGAAACCAAAGATTACTGAAAATAAAGACTTTTTTTTTCTCATAAACTCATGAGCCTAAATTCTGATGTCCTGCCTTAATAGATGTATGTTATTCTTTTATGCAAATGAAACAGCAAATGATGAATTACAAGGCAGCATTGCAGGAACAATGGAAAAAAGTGTTGGCCTGGAGTCAGGAGGACCTGAATTCAAATATTGCTTTTCAGGTACTTGCTACCTGTTTGACTGTGGGCAAGTCAGTTAACTGAAGTTTGACTTAGTTTCCTCATGTATAAAATGGGGATAGTAATAGCTCCTACCTCTGAGTCATTTTGAGGATCAGGTGAGATGGTATTTGTAAAGTACTGACACAGTGCCTGGCACATAGTAGGTGCTATGTGAATGCTAGTAGTTATTACTGTTAACTACAAATTGGTTGCTTTAGTGGCTAAATAAACAGAGCTAAAGGGTTGTGTAAATAGAGACAGACTCAATCTGTTTTCTGCTCAACAGCTGGATAAACTTAGTGATTCCGTCTTGAAGGAGGTCTCCACTATTTTTAGAGATCTCTTGCCCCACCAAGATATTCTGATGGAAGTATCAACAAAGAAAACATTCTCACTAGAACAGATTTGATCTTTGTAACTTCTAAGATCCCAATGTTAAATTATTCTCCTCCAAATCTCCTGAAATGAGGAAAGTATCTGAACAACCCCATCTGATGGGCTCCTTTGACCACTGGTGATATCTCCCTAAGCCTGTGTAAAAGCCTACTACATATATGTTATCTCCCTTTGTTCCTTGGCTTTACTGGCCACCTGGCAACTGCCCCATCAACTGATGCTAATTAAATTTCTTATATTCTAGCTTTGGCTTTTGATTTATTGACCTTCAGTCAGAGGTACCAAGGTGGCATTGTTCTCCTGGAGGATCTTAGAATCTTTAGGTTGATAAGCCTTGCAGAAAGTGGGATTTAAAGTGAAGGTGAGAAGTCAGAATGCTTTAGTCTTAGCATTATAGTCTCTGAAAAATCAAAGGCCTTCCTATATACTAGACTGTGCCTAGGCACAGATATAAATATGAATTGGACAAGATGGATTCTCCAGACCAAAAGAATGTAGTTAGTGGGAAATGAAGACATGGCTGGCTTGGAGAGAGGTCTTTTTATAAATGAAGGTTTTTCGGAGGGGTTGGTTGTTTGCTCCGCTCTCCAGTCCTCCAGTTAGAGGGGCAGAAAGTACTAATGATGTGTGAGTATCAAAGCCTAAGGCAAACCCGGCAAGATGGTGAATTTCCTGGGGCCATCCATGTTGGAATCCAGTCCTAGGGAGATGTGAGCTGTCATATACAAAGATTACCAAGATCAGCTTAATCTGGTCATCTGGATCAGCTTTTAATCAGTTGGATCAAAAGGGACAGGTGTGAAAGAGGCCTAAGTGTTAGAAGATTGGCTAAGTAGGGAAGGTGGGAATAGCATTTTATATTTGATCTTGGAGAGAAGGGAGCCCCTGAAGATTTTTGAGTTCAGGGGAGTGATATGTGCTTTAGGAAAATAGCTTGAAGATCTGAGTGTAGACATCGATGGGAAGGGGAAAGGAACAAGTAATTATTAAGCACCTACTATGTGCCCTACACTGTGCTTCACACATGTTATCATTTGATCCTCAGAACAAGAGTAGCAAACCTTGTAAGGTAGTTGCTATTATGATCTCCATTTTCACATGAAGATACTACGGTAGGAATGTTCAGTGACTTGTCCAGGGTCACACAGCACATGTGTCTGACTTCAGATCTGAGCTTGGGTCTTGTTGACTCTGTCTAGTGTTTCATCTACTGTGTCACCTAGCTTATCCACCAGGAATAGAGATAGAGACCAGGCTTGACCCAGATCAAGACTGACCCGGGGTGGGGGAAAAGAACAAAGTAAAAAATGCACAACAAAGAACAAAGGGAAGCAAAGAAAAGTTGGACAGCTCGCTGCACAACGTGTAGTACTTACTATATGAGCTTTCTTGAAATGGAAGTTTGTTACTACGTATTTTGAATCCTCTCTTACATTCTATTGTGCATGGATGATTTTTTTCTTACGTATTTGTTTTTCAGTATTTAAGTTTATAATATTTTTTTCTTATTGTGTATTTAAGTTTCAGTAATTAAAAAAAAAAGGAAAAAGAAAGACCCGGAGTTGTTTAGCTTATCTTCTAACTTTGCATCCTTCCATGCTCTCTTGGAATGAGATACAGCAGTGGGCCCTCAAGATGAGCTCAGTCAGACTAAGGAGCCCATTCATTGGGTAGTTTATTGACCAGATGCTCAAACTAATGTCCCTTCTTTCTTAATAGTTTAGAAATCATGCAGTTCATTTCTCACAGAATGCTTAGAATGGTAGACCAGTCACACAGTGCTTCCCAGTTAAAATCATCTTTTAGCAGAGGGCTGACCATGCCATTCTGCTGCTGAAGAATTTTCAATGGTTCCTTGTCAAACTGCTCGACTTGGCACTGAAAACATTTAACAATGTGACTCTTCTAGACATTTCGCAATATGCATACATTCAGCTCAGCCAGTCGGTTGCCTTGATGTCTGCCCAAACAGCATTCCATTTTGTGCCCCTATAACTTAGCAGTGTGACTCTCCCTGTCATGTCTGGGTACCTCTAAGCACATCTCACCTCTACTTCTTCTTTTTTTTTTTTATAAATTTATCCAACTTTTTACATTTATTTTCACAAGATTTTGGGTTCCAAAACTTTCTCCCCAATCATTTGTCTCCTCCCCCGTCCCCAATACACTGAGCATTCTAATTACCCACATCACCAATCTGCCTTCTCTTCTTTCATCCCTCCCTTCCCTTACCCCATCTTGTCTTTTGTCCTGTAGGGCCAGATAACATTCTATTCCCCATTACCTGTATTTCTTATTTCCTAGCAGCAAGAACA
>CM053771.1:502786105-502802000 GCA_028658325.1 Potorous gilbertii | reverse complement strand
AATATCAGGGCAGTTTTCCTTGATAATTTCATGAAGGATGATGTCTAGGCTGTTTTTTTGATCCTGGCTTTCGGGTAGTGCCATAATTTTTAAATTGTCTCTCCTGGATCTATTTTCCAGGTCAGTTGTTTTTCCAAGGAGATATTTCACATTCTCTTCCATTTTGTCATTCTTTTGGTTTTGTTTTGTGATTTCTTGGTTTCTCAGAAAGTCATTGGCCTCCATCTGTTCCATTTCTAATTTTGAGAGAACTATTTTCTTCAGTGAGCTTTTGCACCTCTTTTCCACTTGGCTAATTCTGCTTTTGAAAGCATTCTTCTCCTCATTGGCTTTATGAACCTCTTTCGCCAATTGAGTTAGCTTATTTTTCAAGGTGTTATTTTCTTCAGCATTTTTTTGGGTCTCCTTTATTAAGGTATTGACCCTTTTTTCATGCTTTTCTTGAATCTCTCTCATTTCTTTTCCCAGTTTTTCCTGCACCTGTCTAACTTGATTTTCAAAATCCTTTTTGAGCTCTTCCATGGTCTGAGCCCATTGGATATCTATTTCCAATGTTTGGGATACAGAGGTCTTGACTCTTATGTCTTTACCTGATGGTAAGCAGTTTTCTTCCTTGTCAGAGAGGAAGCTTGGAATCATTTTTTCACCAAGAAAATAACCTTCTATGGTCTTATTTTTTTACCTTTTTCTGGGCATTTTCCCAGCCAGTTACTTGACTTCTGAGAGTTCTCTCCACCCCAGGTCTAGGTCTGCCCAGCTAGTGCTTGGGATCTGAGATTCAAATGCTGCTCCCCAGCCTCAGGGCTTTTGGCGGCAGGCCTGGCTGCTATTCAATGGGAGCTTAATTCCTGGTGCTCAGGTAGGGGCAGGGCTGCCTCCCAGACTCAGTTCCCTCAGGGGGTTTATGCAGAGACCTTCTGTAATGGAGCTCCTGCCTGCTCTGGGACCCTCTGGCCTCCTGCTGCCTCTGCTGCTGCCTCCCGAGGGGACCTGAGTCCCAGAGACATCCCACACCCCTCTCAACCCATCCAGACGTCTCTTTCAGTGTCCTGTGCGTCTGTGGGTGGAGGGACCTTCTCGGCCGCTGGAGATTCCGTCGCTGAGGCCTGCTCGGATCTGCTCCCTCCTCTCGGTGCTGCGTGGCCAGGCCAGGGCAGGGCTCTGCTCCCGTCTGGTGTGGGATGGACCTTTGGGGTTGGTTTTTCAGGGCTCTCTGGAACGGAAATCTCCTTCACTGTGTTGCCGTGGGAGTTCTTTTTAGAGGAAATCCATGGGCTGTGGGTTCGGAGCTAGCATATGTGAGTCTTTCTACTCCCACATCTTGGCTCCGCCCCCCTCTGCTTCTTCTTAATCCTGGATTCCACCTCCTCTTCAATTTACCTAGTCGTTGATGTATCAGAGTACCACATGGTAGAGGTAAACTTCTTGAGGGCAAGGCCTTTTTTTTTTTTCCCCTCTTTGTAAATAGTATTAGCACACAGTACCTTGTATATAGAAGGCATTTGATAAATGTCTGGTAGTGGTAATACAATTTTCTCGTGTTGCACCTGGCATTTTGAAACTTCATTGAGGACTTTGACCAACTTTTTTTTTAACCATATGATGTCTGTATTTAGGCTAATATTTTAATTGACTAAAAGATAAAATGAAAGATTAACAGTGCATGTCAACTTAGGTAACAAATTTTTGAGTTTTTGTCTGGTTTTCTACTTATTTTTACATAGTGGAGTATGTATACTTGGGTATATATAGGACAAGAAACAGAAGAATTTGTAGGTTCAGACGTCTGTTCTATGTAGGTAATGTTTTTGTTTTAATATCGTGATCATATTTGTCTGAAAAAGTAAATTTGGCAATAGGAATTTCTTGATGAACTAGAATTTAGGTAGACCAGTGGCTTCATTTACAGAATTTGAAACTGGAATGCACTTAGCTTCCTTCAAGGTTCAGGTCACCTCTTTAGTTCATTGGCCTCTTACTTCTAGAAACCATAGCTAGTATTTTGCCTCCTCAGATTATCTGATTTTTACTTGTTTGCATAGCTGTACTAATGTTCTCTTGATGGCTTGGGTGTTTTTTTTTTCCTTTTGAGGGAAAGAGGTCAGTGTCTTGTATACAGTTTTGTGTTGCTACTGGTTTTCCTTTGTTTGATGTGATACTTGATATTTTGGCTTTTGATAAAAATCTAAATTACTGGATGATAGCTATTTTCCCAGGTCACATTTGTATGCTGACTTGTTAGGTATTGAATTGATACCAGAAGCACAATTTAAAAATTGTTGAAGATTTTCCATTTGGTGATTTAAAAAAACATCTGGGGCGCAATTTGTAAATTTCAGTCATGCCTTAAGTTTTTTTTTCTTTTTACCACTGTTTACATGTTCTGTTGTATATAATCAATGTATGATAATACATTTTTTGTAATTGTTAAAAGCCCTTTTGGAAAATAGTAGCTACTTAGACCAGTAGCACATTCTTTTCATTGTGTTATGATCTATGTTAAATAGATATGTTTTCTTCCACATAGGCATACTAAAGTTTTTAGCTCAGGTTGTTGTAAAAAGGTTAATGATATTACATAGTAATACTACTACCTAGGTGACTTTATTTTCTCCCAGCTAACTGCTTAATTCTGTACAAGCATCAGAACTCATTTCAAAGCTATCCAAAATGGACATGTTTCCTTAAGCTCTTGTTTTTGAACAAAAAAAGAAATTTGGTTTTACTGGTGTATTTTGTTTTTAATATTACAGACATTTTCCATCTTCTCCAATTTTGAACCATCCCTTTTGACAAATGAAAACAAAAGCATCTGAAACGGTGACAGTATCTAATAATATAGGTAATATTCTATTTTAATAGCTCCTTCTTTTTTCTGCTTTAAGGGAAGAGATATGTTTCATTATTTTTCATGTCTGAATTGAACTTCCTTTTTGGTGATCTCCTTTTGTTTGCATTATAGATGTAGGATCCTAGCTTTAGAAGGACCTCAAAGAAAGCCTAATACAACATTCTCTATTTACCAATGAGAAAACAGGCCTAGGGAGGTTAAAGGACTTGCCCCGAAGGTTATAAAGGTGGAATTCAAACTGAAGTCCTCTAGAGTAAATACGCCTTCCCTTATATTTTTTTTTCTTTGCTCTGCTTATTTTGCTTTACTAGTTCAAATAAGTATCTACACATTTTTCTGAATCCTTTTTCTCTCTTTAAAATAAAAACAAACTAGACCTATGATTTCATTGTAAGAGGGTATTCCTGATGAGGAAATTATCTCCCACAGTACAAATTGGTACTTGCTCAAAATTTATAGTCTCAGAAAGTTGCCTGTGGCATTGAGAGCAGAGATTAAGTGCTTGCTGGGGATTTGTAATTATTTCAGTTGTCAACTTCTTTTCCCAAATTTTCTCTATTGTTCTCTAGGACATCACTATTTTAACAGTTACCTAGAATTCAGTTTTCATTATCATTCTTAGCTCCTTTCTTGTACTTATTCCACTTATTTAGTCTGTTGCAAAATCTTGTAGGATCTATCTTCATAATGTGAAAAATAGGGGAGTCTGTCTAAATTATCTCTCCATTCCAAATCATCTTCCACTCAGATGCTAAAGTGATTTTCTGTCAGACCAAGTTAACACCTCCCACTCTCCACTCTTCCCTCCCCCATCTCCAATGGCTCTCTTACTACTTTTAGGAATATAAGGTTCTCTTTTGTCATTTAAATCTCATCATAGTTTGACTCTTATGTACATTTCCAGTCTTATACTTTATGGTGCTGTCATACAAGTCTTGTTGAAGTTCCTTGAACACAAAACTATTTACTGACTACCTTACTTACCTTTCTGCACAGCCCTCACTCAAAAACAAAGTCAAGTGCAAGTCATGTCATTATTTCTCTGATGGCATGGTCTTCTTCAGCAGTGAAGGACAGACACACACACTTACCTTTCTAGTGACTCCCCCATGCCCCCCATGCCTGGAATGTTCTCTCTGTTTATCTTCATTTCCTTCTTGGCCTTCTTCAGGCCTCAGCTCAAATCTCACCTTCCACTAGAGTTGTTTCTGACCCTCTTGTTTGTAAATAAATGATTCTGTGTAATCTCCATCATAACATAAGATCTTTGAGAATTGTAACTCTTTGCTTTTCTTTGTATGTCCAGAATTTAATATGAAATAAATGCTCCTGTCTAACAGGATGGTGGTAGTACTTATTAAATTTTCCTGTCTCTTCCCATCCTGCTGCTCTCTGTGTCTGAAATTTTTTCCCTATTCATTTTCCATATTTGCTTTCTCCCTCTCATATGGCTAAATATGCTAGAATTTTGTGTAAAGCAAAAGTAACAAGGAAAGCCTTAGAGAAATGGGGGAGATTCTTTCTGTCTGTAAGCATAAAGAGCATAGGCTTAGTCAAACAACAAATATGTATGTCCCAGACCCTGTGCTAAACACTGGGGTACAAAGAGTGGCAAAAACAGATAGTTCTTGTCTTTAGGGAGCTCCCATTCTAATGGGAACACATGTAAATTGCAAGGTACATAGAAGATGTATACGGTGTAGGAGGAAGGTAATTTCAAAGAAGCTGGCAGATGGGAGAGTCTTAGGAAAGGCCTTTTGCAGAAGGTAGGATTTGAGTTGAGTGTTACTAAAACCAGGAAAAGCAAGCAGTAGAGGAGAGAGTGCTCACGAGTGAGCATGTTTGTGTGAGTCCTCATGTGAACATTCTAGGACTTACTATTTTGGTGTCTTTGTTGGCTTTGTTTAGTTTTCAGGTGTATTTTTATTTCATTAAGGCTTCAAAATAACTGATGTCTCTTAACTCCTAGCTTGTTGGATACATTACTGTTCATCATTCCACTGTATTCTAAAATAAACATTTTATTGATAACTTCTCTTTTACATGACTATCGCTTCCCATTAACCCAAATTTTCCTCCATTTGGTACCTTCTTCCATAACAGAGAAAGGTTTCACAAAACATTTGTTATGTCTTACAATTTCTGCCTCAGTTTGTATTTATAGTCTCCCAGTTCCTTCTGAAAGGGGAGGGAGGAGCACTGTTTTATTACCAGGTCTCTGTACCCAGCTGATCAGAGTTCTGTTAATCTTTCAGTGGTTTTTTTTTTTAGACTATTCTTTTACAGCTTTACCAATTTAAGTTTTTCCAAATTTGTCTGAATTCATTATTTCTTAAAACACATTAATATTTCATTTATGTATCTATATCTTAATTAAAACATTCCGTAAGTGATAATCATCCATTTTGTTTCCATTCTTTGCTGTCACAGGAGTGCTACTACCAGTATTTTTGTATGTGTGTGATCTTTATCTCTCTTTGATTGCCTGTGCGTATATGCCTATTAATATTAGTGCTACCAGGTCAAAGAATATATACAGTTTAGTGACTTCTAAAATAGTTCCAGGTTCAGATCAGTTCAGAGCTCCACCAGCATCATATGTCTTCCCACAGCTGTCATTTACAGCTTTTCCCCCTTTCCTTCTTTTTGCCCCTCCCTGCCAAAAACTGGTGGATATATGAGCTATAAAAACTCTTTAATTTCCATTTCTCTTATTTGTGTTTTTGCAGTATTCTTTCATGGTTGTTGAATATTTCCATTTCTTCTTTTTGTAAATTTTTAAAACTTCTTGTTTATAGCCTTTGACCACTTGGCTATTAGAAAATTGCTCTCATTTCTGTTTTTATCTACTCTCTGTATATCTTGGATATTGGATGTTGCTGGATATTTTATGTGAATTTTTTTTTTCAGTTGACATCTCTTATTCTGAGTGCATTTGATTTTGTTTGTACTAAAGGTTTTTTTAAAGAAACATAATAGAAATTCTTTTATGACCACATTTGTCTCTTTAAGAATCTCTATCATGCAAGGTACCTTCTTCCATTTTCTTTAAAAAAAAGATAGTACTTTTTATCTTAAATATTGGTTTTTATCTTTGTTGGTTGCTAGTGTTAGATACTAGTTAGTTAACTGTCATATTGCTTTCCAGTTTTCCTAACAGTTATTATTGCAGAGGGAGACATTACCCCACCAAGAGTTTGTTCTTGAATGGACTGGTTGAGTGTTCCTTGTTCTTGAAAAGGACCAAAATGACATCTGTGTGTGAGAGTCAAGTTATGGTGTGTCTGACTGGCTAATTGACCAGTCCCAGCTCAGAATGCCCTACCAAGGTCAAGCATAACTAGTCCCTGTGAACATTTGAGGTGGATTCTCTAAATTTCCCATCTTGCGTTTCTTTTGAGCTACTTCAGTTTTGCTTTGCTCATAGAGCACAGCGCCTTCGCTGATGTGGGCACGCCATGCTGAGCAGTCCTGTGCCAGTGAATCCTATCACACAATCAATTCCAAAGTTCTTGAGACTTTGAGAGTGTCCTTATCCCTTTTTCTGACCACCATGTGAGTACTTGCCTCTGTGTGTTCTCTGTAAAATGGTCTTTTAGGCAAGCATACATTTGGCATTTGAACAATGTGGCCAGCCCATCAGAGTTGCACTTTCTTCATTAGAGTGTGAATGCTTGGCAGTTTAGTTTGAGAAAGGACCTCAGTGTCTGGTATCTTGTCTTGTGATGTGATCTTTAGGATCTTCCTAAGACAGTTCACATGGAAGCAATTCAGTTTTCTGTCATGGCAGTAGTAGACTGTCTGGGTTCCACAGAAGTAGAACAATGAGGTCAGCACAATGGCTCTGTAAATCTTCAGTTTGGTAGTCAGTCTAATATCTCTTCTCTCATATTTTCCTTTGAAGCCTCCCAAACACTGAGCTAGCTCTGACAATTAGTGTATCAATGTGGAAAGTATATTACTAAGGTAATTGAAACTTAAACACAGTATTCAAAACTTAACCATTTGCTGCAACATGTTAGACTGGACAACTCCAGGAGAAATACCTGGAACACAACAGAGGTCTCTACACGATGTTTGTAGATACGCAGATCTTGTGGAAAATTATTTCAAAATTTGGTTGATGGAGAAGTTCATTAATATTGTACGTCAGCTTCGTAATGGCATGCTTCTCCAGATTCTCTCTGCTGCTTTTCCGGTTACCAGTGTGAAGTGTGAGTGGAGTAAAATAAGGCTGTGATCTTGCTACCATACTTTTTAGTATGATATTTTCAGCCTTGTTAAAGGCCTCCAATGAGGACAAACACTGAGTCAAGATCAGCGACCATACTGATGGTAAGTTATTTGATTTGAAAAGACTACAAGCCAAGACTAAAGTGGAGGGAGTGTTGGTGCTTGATTGTTTTGTTTGCCTCTGAAGCTGAGGTGAAACAAAGCTGCTTGTTCTGCACCCCAACTTAATAAATAGAACTTTATTTTTCCAATTACAATTAAAGGTAGTTTTCAACATTCACTTTTGTAAGATTTTGAGTTCCAAATTTTTTTCTTTCTTCCCTTTTCCCAAGATGACAAGCAGTTTGATATAGATTATACATGTATAGTCATATTAAACATTTCCACATGTATGGGATAGCAAGACCCCCTACTCAAATTGACTACTCAGAGGCGTCTCAAAGTGTTAACAGAAAGTTCCTTTTTTAGATTCTCCAGAGAAGCGGGGCAATCCAGGTAGTCTGGAGCAGGGAAGCCCAAGAACAAAGGCAGAGCTGTGATATATATAGATGGAAACGTGAAAACCCCTCCCACCACTGACCATTATTCTCATTGGCTGAGAAATATTCTTACATTCTAGGTGCGAAATCTAGCCAATAAGCCAATCCCTTTTGAAATCTGGTTAAAATTTCCTGCCTCCCGTCCTTTACAAAGCCCGCCAAAGTACACTTCAGCATATGCAAATTAAGTATTGAGAATACATGCAAATGAGGTACATGCAAATGATATGGACCTGTTTGAAGACTGGGGATTGCTCAGACACATGCAAATTAGGCATTGAAGAGTTAGCGAATTCTATCCAGTCATTGAGTTTCTAATATGCTACATAGCCTATATCCTTATTTGGGAATTACTCAACTCTTGAAGGCATTGCAACCAGAGCCTCTGGGTCTCCTTTACCCCTGGGAGAAGAATTCACATTCCTGAGAAGTTTTCGCTGAATCTATTCCTACTCACACGTTAATCAGGTTGTGAAAGTGCTATTTGTTATTGAATATTTGACCACCATGTTTGCTTGTTGATCTTGTTTACCTACCTGTTTCATTGGTGAATTTTTGTTTTTTAAATCCGTACCAGGTAGTTTTGATGATTACTGCTTTATGATATAATCTGAGATCTGTCAATTCTTCGTTTGTGTGCCACCTTTCCTTATTTCTTTTGTTTCTTGACTTTTTGCTATAGATAAATTTCATTGTTTATTTCTATAGAATAATCCCTTGGCAATTAGGTTGATACAGTGCTGAGCCTATACTTTAATTTAGGTACTATCATTTTTTTAATATAATCTTTCTGGTTGTTTCTCTTTATTTTTATAAGGAGTTTTTTGTGATTGTAATGAAGACCTTAATTTAAGTATTTTGGTAGCAGAATTCATTTGTCTTATTATGAATACCTTTACTTTTTCCGTCCCTTCTCCTAGGCCTTGTTGGTTATCAGTCAGAGAAAAAAACATTTATTTTCAGTACTTTACTATCTTGAGGCACTTGTGCTAACCACTGGGGATTCCAAGAAAGGTAGAAGACAAATCTCTGCCCCTTGGAGGGAGCTTTCAGGTCAGTGGGGGAA
This sequence comes from Potorous gilbertii, assembly GCA_028658325.1. Taxonomy (NCBI): domain Eukaryota; kingdom Metazoa; phylum Chordata; class Mammalia; order Diprotodontia; family Potoroidae; genus Potorous; species Potorous gilbertii. Next base: position 502,793,311 of record CM053771.1, on the reverse strand, counting down.
AAGAGAACACAAACAAGTTATAGACAAGAGTAAAGAAATAATTAATAGGAGGCAAGCGCTTAGAATTAAGAGGGATTGGGAAAGGCTTCCTGTAGAAGGTGGAATTTTAGCCGGGACTTTTGAGGGAAGCCAGGAGAGGAAGGGGAAGATAACAGCCGAAGGCGAAGATAACAGCCATGGAGGGGGTGTGGTGAGGAGTTATTTTAAATCCAAATAAATAGAAGTTGTTTTTTCAGTTGTTTTTTTAATCAGATCCTTGTTGAAAATGACTATATCATCTGAAATAAAGATACATTTTTGCCTTCTTTTATCTTTGTCTTTTATTTTTATGATTTTGATTTCTATTTGACAGAATAGCAATGGACACTCATATTGTTTACTTACTTATTCAGTCTTCATGACCCTGCTTGCGGGTTTTCTTGGCAGAGATACTAGAGTGGTTTGCCATTTCCTTTTTCAGCTCATTTTACAGATGAGGAAACTGAGGCAAGTAGGGTTAACTGACTTGCATAGAGTCCTACAGATATTAAGTGCCTGAAGCCTGATTTGAACTCAGGAAGATGAGTCTGACTTAAGGCCTGGTACTTTAACCACCAAGACACCTACCTTTTTACCTTTGGAAAGCTTTCTAGTGCTTCTGCATTACCCCTAATGCTACTCTTAGTTTTAGAAACTTTCTTGCCAAGGAAAAATTCATTTTGTTCTTGTGTTTCCTTAATGTTTTTAATAAAAATAAATTCTGTATTTCGTTGAAGGCTTTTTCTGCACCTCTTAAAATAATACTTCTATTATTTTTGTTATTAATGTTACATTGAGGTCATGTCTAACTCTAAAATTTGGATTCCCTGCATTTCTGATCTGTCTGACCTAGTTGTAGTGAATATTTTTAAATGATCTCTGAAGGCTGTTTTAGTCATGGTTTTCATCACTTAATAGCTAAGTAACTGTTAGACCAGTAGTCCAGTCACTTATTCTTTTCTACCCTTAAGTTTCTCCTGTAAAATGTATTATCATACTTGCCTTAGTTTCATGGATTTGTTGTGAAGCTCAAATGAGAGCATATGTATAAAGTCCTTATAAATTGCTAAAACCTACACAAATTAGTGAGGTGGTAAAACTGAAATTTATTTCTAGTATGCCAGTTTTACTAGAAAAGAGACTTAAAATCTCTTCCCTTTTCAACCTTACCAGTATCAGTTATTCTTTCACTTATTCCTCATCTCTGATTTTTTTGGAGGGGGGATCTGTTGGCATATGTTATTTGTCTGATTTTATCAGTTTTACACCATAATTTAGATGGAAGACTCTCATCTGAAAGCTATTTCTTCCATATCTTTCTCTATCACTAGCTTTTTTCAGTGTCATGGAAATCTTCCATTTATGTATTTATACACATGTAGTGTGTGCCTCTGTATATAATACAAAACAATGCATTTGATTCAATAATTCAACAAGTATTTTTTGTGGAGCACACCCCAAATTTTTAAAGCACTTGCAATTTAAAAAAGCAAAACAAAATACTAAAGTACTTGGTTCAAAATAAATCTGTTGAAGAAAGGTGGTAGTGCAAGGATTATCCACTTTTTATGGAAATGAAAACATAAGCTTAGATAAGGTGTGAATTGTCTTGCCTGAATTTTTGGACTTTTTAAACCTTGGTCTCTCGACTTCAGTTTTTATACTGTGCATTATACTAATTTAAAAATAACTTGCAATGTAATATTTCTAGGCACAATAAAAACCACAGATCTTTTTGGGAAAATGGGCTTAAGGATACAACATGATAGTTTGTCAGTGATGTACACAAAAAAAGATGGAAACTTCATAAAATGGCAGCACGGTTTTATCTATGTTAAAAATGTTTCAGAAAAAATACTACAATAAGTAGTGGAAAGGTCCATGTCCTTGGGATGCTGATAGACTTTGGTCTGATTTTGGGCAGGTTACCAAACAATTCCTGCATCAAGGCCAGCTGCTGTGGCAGAAGATGTTGGCACAGTACACTAGCCCTCAGTTTGCAATTTCTATGGCCCTGGAATAGATAACAATATATATGGTACTGTGCCTTGACAAAAGGACCTGCTCACTGAAAGATTTACAGCTTGAGAGTTACTGTGCATTGGGGCAGTATGCTTTACTCTTGCTGTTGGAAGAAATCCTGCAGAAATAAACTTGAAATTCTTAAACTCATCATTAGTACAAATTGGTGTTTTTGAAATGAACCTCATGGTATAACTGATTGTATTTCAGAAGTGTTATGAGAGTGTATATCATTATTTTAACATCATTTGTATGAGAAGTACATGTACCTTCGCTAGAGAATACATATGCCTACAGTTCTTCCAAACATGGTATGTACAAATTTCACATTTTCTTAAATAAACCTCTTTTTTTAAAAATATTGGAGCAATAAAGAAATTTTAATTTTAAAAGATGACTCTCAAGCTTTTGCTAGTTAATATCCTATTCTTTGAGTTGAAGATAGATGACCTTATCCTATTCTTTGAGTTGAAGATAGATGACCTTTCCTTTCTGGAAGTAATTGAACTTAATTTTAAAAATTGAAGTGATTTCAGGATGTGGAGTTTACACTTAATGCTTTTGGAATTGAATGTGTTTTAAATACTTAAATGCTATAGTGAGTTTGATTTTACAGAATCCTTCTCAGTCAGAATTTTGTTGTAGAGGTATTGAAATTTTAAGCTATTTTTTAATAATAACATGAAGGTATAGGGTGGCATTTGAATAAGAACACTTTCACTCTTTCCTCCAATTGATATTAATTGATTGATTCTGGTTATTTCAGTCTCCCCATTAATCATTAAAGTATAATTTGGTTTTTTAATATTGTGGTTTATATTTGAGAAATACAACAGGGTACTATAGTGGGTGGAGAACTGGCCTTGTAACTGGAAGACCTGAGGCAATTTTAATGTCCTTGGGCATTGGGCAGCTCAAAACCTTGAAGTTTCAGAGGACATGCAGAGTCCCTTGTACTTTTGAAATCCCAAGTCTGCCTTTTATCCTGTTATGGAAATGTTTGCATAATAACCAGGGTTAGAAATGACTGTTGGGCATAGAAAGATCTGTCTTACCAAGTGAATGGCTCTCAGTGTTCTAAAATTCATTTCTTTTGGGTTCCTTTAAAAATCATAGAATTCTAAGAGTTGAAAGGGACCTTTGAGGCCATTGCAGAAGCTTCTGAGAAGGCCAGACCTGTACTTGAACAAGGTCCTACCTTACTAGTTTGAGATTAAATCCTTCTGCTTTTTCCTGAAGACTTCCGTTTGGAAGGAGGAACAGCTTTCTTATCTTAGGAGGCAGCCCAATCTAGTTTTAGATGGCTTTCACTGTTAAAGGAAGCTTTTCCCTCCAAGCCTAAATTTTGCTTCTTTGCAATTTTTACCTGGGTGTGTCCTGAGGCCAAGTGGAACAAATCTTTTCTCTCTTCTTTACGATATCCCTTCAGATATTTTTAAGATTACTGTGTGCTTCCAGTGATAATTATATAACTGAAAAGTGATTTTAAATAGAATGGAATTTGCTTTTTAATATTTTTTTTGGGTAGGTAGGGCTTTTGGGTTCATATGAGTTGGGTGAATAAATTTCAAATAATTCATTTGGACACATGGAGTGAGGGAGCATGCAAAGTGTGTGTGTGTGTGTGTGTGTGTGTGTGTGTGTGTATATATATATATATATACCTTCTCATTCCTTAACTAACTCACTATCACATTTTCCCATAGAAGCTCCCCTCAGTCCTGTCAGAGGACCACATAGACTTTGTGGAGAATATAAAGGCCATTTGGCATGAGCTTCCTCTTCTCCCTTATCTCAGTTTGATATCTTATTTATCTCATTCTCTTTTACTGAAGTCAGTCTCTGATGAAGAGGAAGCCCCCTGATCGTTTACTTGTACTACTTCCAGTCTCATCTGACAGATTATTCCCATAATCAGGAGTATTTAATCTGCCTTTCCTTGTCTCTCTTCTCCTCCCCTCTCAAACACCTGTAGGTGTCCCCCAATTTTTTTAGGCATTTGAAACTTTCCCAGGGTCATGCAGCTAGTATGTGTCTGAGGTCAAATATGAACTCAGGTTCTCCTGACTCCAGGTCCAGTACTCTATCCACTGTGGCACCTAGCTCTCCCTTCCCCAACTTTTAACCTTATCCTGGTACTCTCTTTACTCTCAGACTACTAGAAAAAAACTGGCAAAACCTTTGGCTTCCATTTCTTCTTAAACATTTATTTACATTCTGTTTTGTGATATCATCGGTCAACTTAAACTACTCTTTCCAAAATTACCAATGGCATTTTAATTGCCAGGAGTGACCTTTTTCTCAGTCCTCCTTTACTCATCTCTGAAACAATAATAGCCAGTATTTATATAACACTTTAAGGTTTGCAAAATGCTTCACATGTGCACAACAGTCCTTTGAGGTCGCTGCTGTTGTCCTTCTTTTACAGATGATGAAACTGAAGTTGAAGAAAGTTGTGACTTGTATGGGGTCACCCAGATAGCAAAACTGAAGATGTACTTACTTCCTGCCTTACAGGACTCTTGTGAGCATCAGATCAAATGAGAAAACACACTTAAAGTGCCTTGAAAATCTTAACAATGCTATAGAAATACTGCTGACACTTGTTCTGAAGCATTTGATGATGTTGACTACCCTCTTTTCTTGGGTCACTTTTTCCTTCGTGGGTCTTTGTGATAGTACTATCTGCTGGTTCTCCTCTAGCACACTTGAATTCCTCTCTGATTTCTTGACTTCCAAGGGACTATCCTGCTCCCTCTTACGACATATCTTGGTTATCTTAATGGTTCCCTTGAGTTCAGTTATCTCTCTGCCAGAGATTAACCAGCCCCTTCTGCTGTACCTGTAGTACGTCATCACCAACTACATACTGAAATTTCCTGCTGTATTTCCTTACGAATCTCAGAATGTCTATAATAGAACTAACCCACATTTCTCTCTTCCCTACCCCCAATCCATCTTTCTACCAAACTCCCTATTTTTCTACAGATTAACACCACCTTTCCAGGCATTTAACGTTTGTAACTTGAGAGTCACTCTCACTTCTGTCCCTCAGCTCTCATATCCAATTCATTGCCAAGTCTAGAGGATTCTACCTCCAGAGTGTTTCTCATCCTACTCAATCTTTCAGGCCATTCTGCTGGTTCAGGACTCATCATCTCTCAGAACAACTATATTGCAAGTAGCCTCCTATTTGGTTTACTGATGTCCATCCTACCCATTTGTCAAATTGATATTTCCAAAGCACAGTTTGTGCCATGTTATTTCATGTTATTGCTTAGTAAGCTTCTTGGTCTCCCTATTGCCTTTTTTGAGCAAATACAGGTTTTCTTTGGTATTTAAACACTTCACAACTTAGCTCCAAACTACATTTTTTGGTATATTACTTTTGTGCATGCTTCAGATCAGCTAAACTTGTCTCACTGTTTCTTGCACTTGACTTTTCCTCGAACTGTTCCCTCCGCTTGGAATGCTTTTCTTCTTACTCCAGCCTCTTAGAATCTCCCTCTCCCTTCAGATTTCCGTTCAGGCGGTACCTCTGGAATCAGAACTTTATTCATTCCTCTCTTATACCAGCTAGCATACCGCCCGTATTTACCTTGTAAATCTACGTTCTATAGTGGAGAATGTGCAGGGATCATTTCACTTTTATCTTGTTTCTGTTGAGTCTAATGGAGTACCCAGCATATAAAAGGTGTTTAAACGATAGTTAAATAAAATGAACTTGTACCCTCCCTCATTATTCTTTCTCATCCTTAATCTTTTTCTATGTTTCAGTAGTTCCTTTATTGCACACAAACTTTGAGACTTGTCTTTATCCTTAAAAACACAAATGAGAAGACCAGTAACAGTTTTCACCTTGTGGTCCTTTCAGGTTATTAGATTACTGTATTCCACTGTTGGACTCCTTGAATAATCAATTACTCTAGTACATCTACTTTCCCAGCATCCCCTGTATCCCTTTTAAAATTGGACTTTAGGAACCTTGTTCTCTAAAAAGTGGGTACAGTCTCTCTTTACAGCTCCTATATGGTGACATTTCTCAGTCACTATGTACTCAGTTGTTTTCTTAGCTTTTGATACTGTTGGCCTCTCTTCTTTGGTAACTTAATTGTCTTAGACTTTTGCCCGGTTCCCTTTTTTACCTTTCCTCATCTGCAAGGCTCACTTGAGTTTCTTTCTACTCTACAAAACCTTTCTTAACCCTCTTTCACCTGTTGGTGTTAACTTTCTAGTTTTCCTGGAGCTCATGTAAATATTTTCCACACCTCCTCCTTTCTGTGCATAGTAATGTGTACATGTTAATTGTTGTGTTTGTTCTACATGACTTGCAGTTGACTTTGATTTCAGTAAGGGAGGACTATTTCATTTTTATCTTTATAGTTCCAGCACCTAACAGTATCTTGCACATGGTAGACTCTTAATAAAATCAGTGTTTATTGAGCACTTAGACAATCACTGTCATAGCTGCTGGGGACACAGAGATAAAGATGAAATAACTGACCTCAGTCAGCTTGCTTATATTTTGTTATTTGGATTGAACTGAGTTGGAGGGGAGAGAGATTTAAAGGCCAGGAGACTGCTGCATTATCTGTGTGAATGGGTGAAGGCCTGAACAAAGATGGAAAGGTGTGCATATGTTTTGAACCAAGATATACAGTGTTAGGCATGTATCTTTTAGAGGTCAAAGAGAAAGAACCCATGGAAGAAAAAATATTTATAGTTGCACCTCACTGGCAATGAACTGTCAAGAAAAATAGTGCTTATTGATAGGAGAAAATGGCTGAATTAAATTATGAAATATGAATTTAATAGAATATTGTGCTATAAGGGACAAATATGAAGAATTCATAGAACTTGTGAAGATTTGAACTGATAGAGTGAAGTAGACAAAACCATGAACAAATTTTACACAACATCCATAATGATATAAAAACACTATAAATGAAAACACCTTAGAAAGACTTAAGACGTCTTGCAAATGATCAATAATGACTTTAGAAGATTTGAAAATAAAGCATGCTTTCTATCTACCCTTTGACCTGCGTGGTGAAGTGGTAGGAAATGAAGCAAACCTTTTCTTTTTTTTTGTTATAAATTTATTTCTTTAACTTTTTACATTCATTTTCACAAGATTTTGGGTTCCAAAATTTTCTCCCCATTTGT
>CM053771.1:502749848-502785605 GCA_028658325.1 Potorous gilbertii | reverse complement strand
CTGGGTCATCTCCAGTCATCCTGATGAATATCTGGTCACTGGATTCAGATGGCTCTGGAGGAGAAAAGTGAGGCTGGTGACCTGCACAGCCCTCCCTCACTCAAAACAAAGTCAACTGCGAGTCATGTCATCATTTCTCTGATGGTACGGTCATCTTTCGCACTGAAGGACAAACACATATTAATTAATCAGTTTTACTTACAGTAATTTAATCAGTTCTAAAGCCCCCTGACTATAATGTTGAGTGCTAGCCTTAATTGAAATTTGGGTTTGAATCCCATCTTCTGTGTTTGATAATAGCATGTTCGTGGACTTTGCTGAGCCTCTGTTTTTTTCAGTAAAATAAGGTTTAAACAAATGTAATGCTAGTATCAGCATCCTAGAGTTGCTGGTGAGTCCAGAGAGAGCGAGATAATTCCAAAATGCTTTGCAAACCTATTCGCATTGTCCGCTTATTTACATACATGAGATTCATTAAGCAAGCGCAGTGAAGAAAAGCTTTCTCTTGGTTATTCTAGGTCATTTTCCCTGACAAGTTTAAGCTAGTTTTAGATTTGGTCCCCTTTATCAAGAACTTTGTAATTTTCTAAAGGCCATTGTGTGTCTCTTGATTGGTTGAGCCCACCTGCAGTCTGCTAACTTTTTTATCTGACTTAACTCTCAATGACTTTTGCAACTCTGTGGAAACTTAACTTTTTGCTCTCTCACACTATAAAAGAACTTTAGCTCAATAGTCCATTTTGTTGATGATGGGGAAACCCGAGAGTTAAACAAAACTCCTAAGGCCAACATACCCATCTATCAGTAATACACCCATCAAAAAAAATGAGCGAGGGAATTTAAACAGGTGGTAATAATTTCATAGATAACCCGACTCCTGTTGGATTCATGTCTAATATTGGTCAATGAGAGGTATATTTTGTTCAGAAGGAAGATTAGGAGAGTAGCTCTGTTTGTGAAGGTTAGTCACTTACTTTGAGAACATTTCGTTTAAGGATTGAAGGAGAAATTCAGATGATGTCTGAAGTATTGAAAAATGCAATAATAAGCCCACTGATAAACCTGATTGACAAGTTTTTGGTGCAGATTGCAACGCTGGTAAAGTTGTGGGAGACTTAAAATATCTGGATAGTCTGTTTTCTCTAACTTTTTAAAAAATTTTTTTCTATAATGTTTTTCTCCTCTTTTCTTCCTCCCTCTTAAAAGGAAAATAAAAACTTTGCTTAAAGAACGAAAACTTATATTCAGCAAAGCAAATTCCCATGTTAGTCAGAAGTGTGTGTTTGATTCTATGTTTTCATCCTCTGTTAAGAGAGAGGAGCAGTCTTTACCAGTTTTTTGTAATCATGATTGAACATCTAGTTATCCAAAATTATGTTTTTATAATGTAGTATAAATTGTTTTCTTGATTTGGCTCACTTTATTCTGCATCAGTTCATAAAGTCTTAGGTTTCTCTGGAACTGCCTTTCCTCATTTCCTCCTACAAAATGGTATTTCCATATTAAGTGCATTCAGAGTGGTTTTCAAAAGTAACTGGCTTTTTCCCTCTCAGCTTGATTTACCTTTTTTTTTTTTTTCCTTTTGCTCATTAAAGGAGCCATTTCCTGATTACTTCTTAAACAGACTTATTCTCTGAATGGGCATTACCTCACTCTTAAGTGAGTACCTGAATAGGCCAAGGTCTCCCATTGCATTCTGGGCCTTCTCCAGTCATCCTGATGAATCACTGAATCAGGTCACTGAATCCAGATGACTCAGGAGGAGAAAGTGAGGCTGGTGACCTTGCACAGTCCTCCCTCACTTGAAACAAAGTCAGGTGCAAGTTATGTCACATGACATGATCTTCTTTGAAAACAAAGGACAGACAGACAGACAGAGTCCATTATATTTATATACTATAATTCAACCATTCTCCAATTTATAGGCACTTCAATCTTAGTTTCTAGTTCTTGGACATTACAGAAAGATATTTTTGCCTATCTTTTGGTGGTTTCTTTGGAGTATAAATATAGCAGTGGTGGTTCTTATTTGTCCTTCATTTGTTGGCAAGGAGAATAGTAATGGTCAAATAGCACACACAGTTTACTAACTTGGGCATGAATCCAGCTTGTTCCCTGGAAGGCTTATGTCCAACAATAGTTTAGAGAGTCCCTCTCTCCTTCCCTTTTTTCTTAATCTTCTCCCTTTCTTCCTTTTTCGTATTCTTTGATCATTTATCAGTTGGGAAAAGGTTCTTATTACACATGTGAATAAGTTTCTCATACCCATCATCTTTGAATGAAGCAGTGGAAGCGAATAGAAAAGTGTGTTGATCGGGATTTCACTCAGCCCAGTGGCTAGGAAAGTTGAGGTGACAGTACTCTTATGGATTAGTAGCTTATAGTTTACTAGGAGGAGGGCAACTTGGAGACACTAATTTTCTTTCCCTGAGGTCTTAGAGGATGAGATAACTTCTTTTCCTGTCAAATTCTATATATGCCCTTGATCACATTCATTGCCTTTTTGGTGCTTACTTTTCAAGTATTCTTTCCTTTTCCTTTTCTAAAACTCCACCTTTATTTCTTTACTCTGCCTTCATGTGCTCATTTCCCCATCCTTTTTAGTATATATTTTATTTTGATTTCTTTTGCAGGTGTACAGACTTTTGAATTGTATAAGCAAGAAATTAAGAAAAAGTAGTCCCTACTTGAATGTATGGTTTATAGCTTTCATTAAAAGTAAGACTTAATTTTTTTAGCACCTTTATAATGTCTTTCTTCTTTCAGAGAAGAAAAATCTAGAAAACTTCAGATGGGGATGGTTTACTACTGTAGAGATGTTAAACTCAGACATGCCCCAGCAGAACCAAAATAAAATGTAATTGGTGAATATTTAACAAAATAAAAATAGAATATTGATAATGATAATTGGTGGTTTTACAAGTTAGTAGGTGGTCTATTGGGATCCATTTCTGTTTGAGTTTGATGATACCACCGCTGCTGTGCAGTCAAACTCAAGTAGAAGGGGGATTACTAAACTGTAAGGATTCCTGAGAGCTATGTATTGTCTTAGAAAATTACTTATTAACAGTCTCTTGTTTTGTATATTTGTTAAATTTCCCAATTACATTTTAATCTGGACCTGACCCAAGAGTGTTAAGGAAATGTTGCCAGGCACATTAACCCTCAGACAGCTTTGGTGTGCCATATCTGATGCTGTAAAAAAGTCAGAGAAGGTGACTACGCAATTCTCACAGACCAAACTACAAGGTAGTTGCCTCCCATTTGTAGTGTATTTCTTACTGTCAGACCTTTGTTACTTGAGCCATAACTCTGATTTTTTGATATTCATTCCCCATGCTGATCTTTTGAGTGCTTTAGTTATACAGTTACCTAAGTCCCCCTCTTAGGTTGTGGAATTAAGATTTTACCAACCTTAGTGAGGCATGTCCAGAAAGATTTCCTAACTGGAGGAGAGTCTGAAAAGGCGCCTGAGATACCAGCCCAGTGGGTTGGATTTTGTAAGTATGGGGTGATGGGAGGGAAATGGGGAGTGGATGACAGATACTGAGTAAATATTTTAAGAATTAATGTTGATTGATATTTTCATTTATTTACATTTCCTGCTTTAGTTCCTGAATTGGAATTTTGTGCCAGGACAACCTCGAGAGCTTGGGTCATTTAGTTGGCCCTTGATCCACTTTCTTCCTGCACTGATCTCTTGTTGGGATTAAACTTGTTAAATATTCAAGATTCAGTATTCTGGAACTTTAGGACCCTCTTGGACATCTCAGGATGAATGTTAGGAACCTCTGAAGCCCAGCCTTCCGTGGGTGCTGTGGTATTGTGTCTATTTGATGAACTTTGCCTTTTCCTGGGACTTTCTGGTACCCCTAGGTTTTCTGATACTTTGTTCTTCCTACCCCTCCCTTTCCAACTCACCCTTGAATCCCCTTCCTCCTACCCTCTTTCTTGGGGGACTCTCTAGTGTCCCTGTTTTTAGAACTTAGAACCTTCCAGGCTATCTCTGTTCATCTTTGCTCACACTGGAAGGGAAGGGTATCCTGCACTGACACCTGCTTGACAGGTCTTGCTTGTTGGCTTCTGGAAGAAGTTACTTATTGTCGTTTCTCATTGTATTTCTTCATTCTAATCTAGTCTGCTTGGAATTTTAGGGTTTTGTTGAGGTAGGCATATGTAAACTGGGTTACATGGTCTGGGGAATTTAGTGACTGGAAGTCTCCATAAAAGACTTTGTACGGACATTGATGCTTGGGTTTTATCTGTTAGGCATAGGTGAGGAAGGCAGTGTGAGGTATTCCAACTATAAGGGCTCATCGGAATAGGAGATGGAGTCCCGTGTGAGGTGTAGAGAGAAGGCTGGAGTATGGGAAAGGGAGTAGTATAAAATGAGAAGAAAAAGGTAGATTCTGGACCTGGTTGTGAAGGTCTTATAAAAACCAAACAGTTTGAGTTTGGAGTTAGAGCAGGGGAGTGACTTGTTCCTCTGAGTGTAAGCCACAAATCACTTTGGTGGCTGCATAGATCAAGATTTGAGGTGTATGGAAAAGGTCATTACCAATAGTTTAGGTAAAAAGTGATAGGTTACTGAACTAAGATGTTTCTTTTTACCAACAAAGTTAACTAATTTATCAGTTTTGTTAGTCTCATTGGAAATTTGCTTTTGAAGATTTTCATATGGCCACCACTAAAGATTTACTCATTTTCTGTTCATAACTATAATTTCCTTAAACCGAATTTTATATGTTTCTGTTGGATTTGTCGGGGCCTGATTGAAGAAACTGGTCACTTACAAGAGCAGATAATCATAGATTTAGTATGGGGAGGGGAGAGCCTTTGAGACAATAGTATTGCAACATACTATTTTGGTTTTGCATTTCATTTAACCTTTCTTCTAAGAATTTGGATTCTGTATCATTTACTGTGTGTGTGTGCATGCACATATGAATGTATTGCATAACATAGTTGTATATTGCCATAATTTTTTCATCTTATAACTTCAAATGTTAATTTCCTAGTTATTAATTATTTGCATTCTAGTCTTATTCTCCTTTCTTAATTTTTAGTGGTTTGTCACTTTATACATCAGAAGACCTTGGATTAGTTTTGTTAGGAGGAAAGAATGTGTTGTTTCTTGAACATTTAAAGAATCATGGTGTACTGAGTTTTGCAGGATAAGCAGTTTTTAGGTATAAGATGATTTTCCTTTTGGGGCATTCTCATTTTTAACCCTTCTTTTTTTGTAATTGTTGAGTAATCTTGTACAATTAAAATTGATGCTTTCTGATAAAAATTTCTTTGGAATATTTGCAAGATGCTATATTTGATAATCAGATTCATGACTTGAGTATATCAAAATACAAGGTTCCTTTTACCAGGTATCCTATGGATTTTATTAAGTTTTACTTTTCCGTTTTTTAAAAACATCATTTTCCTCAGTTAACAAAAATACATATTCTTTCTTCTACTTGTATCCCCACTTCCAAAGAAAAAGAAAGAAAATGCCCTTAGAGCAAATACGCAGAATTTCACAAAACAAATTCCCACAGTGACTGTGTCTCAAAAATGTGTATCACAGTCTTGACTCAGTTTATCAACTCTTGTTAGGAGGTTGGTCATTGCATTTTCACAGTCCTTATGTCTTCCAAGTTGTTTTTCTTCACAATGTTGTTATCTTCATATAAATTACTCTTCTGTGCCCTTTTTCTGCACCAGTTCTTATGTGGCTTCTCAAATTTCTCTCAGTCCTCATTTCTTACAGAACAATACTATTCATATACTATAAATTAGCCATTCCTCAATTTATATGTACTACTTGTTATCTCAAAAAGAGATACTATTAATAATTTTTTGGACAGACTTCAAGAGATAATGAAGGAAAGAAGGACCTTTGGCTTGCTGTGGTCCGTGAGGTCACAAGAGTCAGACACAACTGAAAGACTGAAAAAACAACATGAATATTTTTGTATATGTGGGTTCTTTTACTCTTTCTCATATTGCTTAGCAATTGGATGTTCTCAGCTTAATACGGACAGTTCCAAAATGCTTTCCAGAGCAGTTGTGTTAGTTACCTAGTTTATGCAGTTTTCCTTGCCCTTCTGGCATTTGTCATTTTCCTTTTTGTTTAACCATGTGCTGGATGTGAAGTTGAATCTCAGAATTGCTTTGATTAGCATTTCTCTAATTATTATTGATTTGCATAATTTTTATTCATGGCTATAAATAGCATGGGTTTTTTCCTCTTCTACTGCCTGTTAATATTCTTTGATCATTTATTAATTTGTTAATGATTCTTGTTCACATAAATCTGAATTAGTTCCTTTTAAGTCTTAGAAACAAGACCTTTATCAAGAACTACCTGCAAAGATTCTCTGCCCCCTCTTCCCCATTTACCCCCTCCTCTTCTAATTTTAGCTGCATTGTTTTTGTTTTTCTAAAACCTTTTTGATTTTATAGTAGTATGTATACCATTTCTCCATTTTCTAAAACCTTTTTCTCCATTCTATTTTTAATTTGTTATTTCTTCCTCTAGCTATAGATCTGAGAGGTATTTCTTTATTGCTCCTTTAATTTGTCTTCCTTTATGTTATGTCATGTCTCCTGTTTGGAGCTTAGCATTGTATATATAGTGTGACATGTTGGTCTATGCCTAGTTTTTGCCAGAGTGCTTTCCATTTTTCTAGAGGTTTCTGTCAAATTTCAAGTTTTTACTCCAATATCAACATATATTTGGGTTTATTAAATAAACAGTAGGCTGATGTGCTTATTTGTTTCTGTATGTTGTATACCTTTACCATTCCACTGATCAACTACTTTTTAATCCAGTACCAAATCATTTTGGTGATTACTAGTTTGTAGTATGGCTTAAAATCTAATACTGCACCATTCCTTTGCACTTTTTCATGATTTCCTTTGAAATTTTTCTAGCTCTATATAGTAATTTGATTGGTGGCAGTGAATTATTAATTTAGATAGTGATGTTATTATATTGGCTTAAAGAAATCAATGTTTCTCCAGTTATTTAGATCTATTTTCATCTGTGTGAATAATGTCTACAGTTGTTTACAAAAAGTTTCTATGCCTGTCTTGGCATGCATATTGCAAGGTATACATTTGTATACTTTAAATGGAATCTCTCTCGTACACTCAGATACACGTTGCTGTTTTTTGTTCAGTCATTTTCATTTGTGTGTGACTTTTTAACCTCATTTCTGGTTTTCTTGACACAGATACTGGAGTGATTTGCCATATCCTTCAGGATATATATAACACATGTACACATACACACTTATAGATACATGTTGGTGTGTATGCATATGTTTATGTATATGTAAGCATATGTGTATACACACATGCACATAGATATACATGTGTGAATACGTACACATGCATGCAAACATACATACATGTGTGTTTCGTTTGTGTGTATGTATGCCATCTCTTTTTCCAGCTCAGGGTTACAGAAGTAGTAATCGTCTGAGGCCAGATTTGAACTCAGAAGGGGCGGCTTCTTGACTCGAGACCCAGTGTTCTATCTCTGTCACCACCTAGCTTCTGGGTTTTGTTGCTGATATAGATAAGCTGAATATGTATTTTTTTTGTATCATTCAACTCTTCCATAGTTACTGTTTGGACTAATTTTTCATTGATTCTCCAGGATTGTCAAATAAAGCATTGTATCATATGTAAAAGGTGATAATTTTGTTTATTTGTGTATACTCTTTCCCTCAATTTTTCTATAACTATTTCAAATAGTAATGATGGTAACGGTCATCCTTGTTTTACTTGTTGTCTGACTGGAAAGACCTCCAATTTATCCCCATTACCTATAGAGGGAGAAGGGCAGGGTAGGATTTACATTACATAGCATTTACATAGTACCTATTGAGTGCCTGATACTGTCCTCTAAGCACTTTACAAAATGGGTCGTATTTGATCCTCGCCACAACCTTTTGATGTAGGTGCTGTCATCTTAGTTTTACAGTTGAGGAAATGGAGACATACAGAGATTTTGTGACTTGCTCAAGGTTACACAGTGAGGATGTATCTGAGGTTGATTTTGAAGTTGGGTCTTCCTGATTCCAGGTCCCACATTTTATTTACTGCGCTGCCTAGCTGCTACTTAGCCAGAGCTGTTGGTTCTTGGTACTAGTCGTATTTTGGGAAGATCTGTTTATTTCTGTGATCTTTCTCTTGCTCTCTCTTTTTTTTAAATAGGAATAAAAGATTGTATCTTGTTAAGTGAGTGGGGAGCTAGGTGGCACACTGGCTCTAGAGTTAGAAGAACCTGTGTTCAGTCTAGCCTCTTTTCAATAGCTGTGTGATCCTGGCAAGTTACTTTAACCTTGTTTGCTCCAGTTCCTCATCTGTAAACTGAACTGGAGAGGAACGTGGCAAACCACTTGAGTATCTCTGCCAAGAAAATCGCAGACAGAAATTTTTCATGTTTTTTGTTGTTAGAATAATTTTTTTTTAGTTTTTGTGGTTGAACTATACAGAATGCCTCATCAACCTCATCATAATGTATAATCTTTGTAGAAATTTTTCAGTAGTCTTGCTAATATTTTATTTAAAAGTTTTGCAGAATTATTAATTTTGTTCCCTTGTTTTGACTTTCCTTCGTTTAGTTGTCAAGACTATATATCAGAAGTTTGTTAGAATACTTTTTCAGTTTTTTAAATAGAGCATATATTTAATTTACTTTTTGTTTATATACTTGATGGAACTCACTTATAAATTCATCTAGTGTGTAGTTTTTGTTTTGAGGAACTCATATATAACTTGTTCAGTGTTAATAGCATTTTTAAAAATTATTATTCTATTTAATTTATATTATCAATTTTATAGGTGCATAGTTGGGCAATTAATTTATTTTTTAAATACTATTTTCAATTACATGTAAGGATCATGTTTTAAACATTCATTAAAAAAAATTGAGTTCCAAATTTTCTCCTTCCCTGACCTCTCTCCCTTCCCTAAAACGGTAAGCAATTTGACATAGGTTATATATGTGTAATTGTGTTGATATTTTTCCATGTTAGTCATGTTGTGAGAGAAGAAACAGACCAAAAAGGCAAAAACTACCAAAAAAAAAAATGAAATGAAAACCGTATACTTTGATCTGCAAACAGCAATTTTGCTGTTACTGTATACAGTGCTCTGATTCTCCTCACTTTGGCTGTGTAATGCATACAATGTGCCCCTGGTTCTGCTCACGTTAATCAGATCAGTTCATATAAATCTTTGCTGGTTTTTCTGAAATCTGCCTGCTCATCATTTCTTATAATAATATTCCATTATATTCATATACTACAACTTGTTTAGCCATTCCCCAATTGATGGACTTCCCCTCAGTTTCCAATTCTTTGGAAAAAAGAGTGCTGTAAATATTTTTGTACATTGTGAGTCCTTTTCTCATTTGTAGAGTCTCTTTGGGATACAACCTTAGAAGTGGTATTACTGAGTATGCAGTTTTATAGCCCTTTGAACATAGTTCCAAATTACTCTCCAGAAGGGTTGAATTAGTTCACAACTCCACCAGCAATGCATTAGGGTCCCAATTTTCCCCCATCTTCTGCAATTTTTATCATTTTCTGTTTTGTCATGTTAGCCAATCAGATAGATTTGATTGTGGTATATTTGCATTTCTCTAATAAACAGCCATTTAAAGCATTTTTTCATATGACTATAGATAGCTTTAATTCTTCATTTGAAAACTGCTTGTTCATCTCCTTTGTCCATTTGTCAGTTGGGGAATGACTTATATTATAAATTGCACTCAGTTCTCTATATATTTGAGAAATGAGACTTTTATCAGAGATGCTTGCTGTAGAAATTGTTTCCTACCTTTCTGCTTCCCTTCTAATCTTGTTGGCATTGGCTTTGTTTGTGCAAAAAACCTTTTAAATATAATGTAATCAAAATTATCCACTTGACATTTCATAATGTTCTCTGTCTCCTGAATGGTCATAAATTCTTGCCTTCTCCATAGATCTGACAGATAAACTATTCCTTGCTGTCTTTGTTTGCTTATAGTACAGCCTGTACATCTAAATTGTGTAGCCATTTTGACTTGATCTTGGTGTATGGTGTAAAATATTGGTAGTTTCTGCCATGCTATTTTCCACTTTTCCCAGCAGTTTTTGTTAAAGAGTGAGTTGTTATCTCAGAAGCTGGAGTCTTTTGTGTTTATCAAACAGTAGAGTATTATAGTCATTGACTATTGTGTCTTATGTACTTAACCTATTCCTATTTCTTAGCCAGTACCAAATAATTTTGAGGATTGCTGCTTTAAAATGCAATTTAAGATCTGGCGTGGGTAGCCTGCCCCTTTTCTTGAAGTGTTTTTTTGCTTAGAACCTTTTATTTCCTCTTTACTCTTCTCTTTCTGTGCCCCTCTTGAGTAATATCTGTTTATGCACCTAACTCTGTTAGTCTATTCTGACATCCTTTGATCAATTCAGATGAAAGTGAAGTTCAAGTGGTCACCCATTTCTCCCCATTCTTTTTTCCTTGTTTTAGTTTTTTACTTATGTATCCCAGTTATGTGGAAATTTCCCCCACTTTACCCTCCCCAGTGCATTCCTTTTCTTAATTTTAATATCTTAATATCAAATCTACTCCAAAGACTTCCCTGTGTCTTATTAGACTCTCTATGATTCATGACATGTATGACTGTACATGTATCATCTCCTGATAATAAAATGTAAATAGTTCATCCTAGTTTGTTCCCTTAGGATTACTCTCTCATATTTATCCTTTCCTATTTGTTTGGCGTTTGTATTTCAAGATTTCTATGCAATTTTGGCTTTTTTTGATCAGGAATGTCTGGAGGTCCTTTATTTCATTAAAAACGTCTGACAAAACCTATGGACCCCTTCTTAGAATGATGTTTTCAAAATGCATAAAATAAAACATCCAGAATTACAGAAGAAACAGAATTTTAGTGAAATTAATAATGTAGTTTCCCCCATCCAAGTTCATAAGACCCCCCCTGAAATCTGTGTATAGATTTCTTTGGGCTCTCTGGACTGTAAGTAAAGAATTTTTACCCCTGAAGGATCTGCAGTTTCTTTGGTGTGGGGTGCTCTTTACCTACCTCAAAATCTGTCATGTGGAGATTTGTTATGGTAAAAAACTTCATCGCTTTGAGGCCAGATAGATGAGCAGTTATTGTTACACAAGACCATTTGCAAGAGTTACTTATTTCCATTTTGGTTTGCAGCACACACCAGTCTCCTTTTTACTGTGATGAAGCTTTAGAGATGACTTTGGGAGACAAATCTTAAAATCAGCATATATATGTGTATATACATACATACATACATACATACATACATATAATACTTTCTGATGAAAACTTTCTCTTACAAACTTTTCTTACAAAATTTCAGTTGGAATTTGTTAGAAACAAAATGGTTACTATGAAATTATTAAAAGCATAACAGTAGACCATGCCATGCTGTTAAACATTAGACATAGAAATTGTGCAGTTGGAAAAGCAATATAAAGGAAGCAATTCAAATTAAAATTCATTTTCTGCTTTCAAAACACCAGAAAAAATGGAATGCCACGCATTGAAGTCACCTAGCAATAATGAAAATGTATTCTACAAAAGATCTTTAAAAAACTACTCTTCCAGATTTAAGTAAATTTAAAATGATAAGAGGATTTAGTGCAATTTTTATGTGATAGTAAGTTTGTCTCAGATTGTGTCTTAGAGTCCATTAGTTTATCATTTGACTCACTGAATTTTCAAAATAGAGAGCTTTACTAATTCTTATTTAATCTTTCTAAACTAAAAACAATTGTAATGCTTATATACTATGTAAGGCTGATGTTTGAGACAAACAAATCAAATAAAAATGATTCCAAGTTTAAAATACTATGTGTCTTACGTGATGACTCTGATGTTTTATTTTCTTTTTCAGTCAAATTACAGAAAAGTAGAAAAAACTCTGGAGGTAGCACATTATTTGAGTATGGCTGTCAGTAGGAAGATTTGTATGAAGTGGCTAAACTATAGGAGTGTACATAAAGAGTCAGCAAAACACTGGTCAGATCAAGGCAGTGTTAGTGCCATCTTGTCAGTGCTCAAACTGGATTAATTTATTTGGAGAAACTTTTGTTTTTAGGAGACTTACTAGAAAATACCTTTTTAAAGCAAAATGAGGTAAGAAATTTTAAGAGTAAATTTTGGAGGTTTATGCAGAGTAGTGGAGAGATGGGACATGAGCTTCAGTGAAAAGTTCTGTCCTTAAAATTAAGCAGTTTATTACTTTTAGTAGAATGGCACTGTTTTCTCTCATTCTTATCAATTTGATAAAAGCTTTAGCTTAAATATCTGTTGGTAGCATTAAGGCGGAGTGCTAGGTTTAGACTCCAGATTCGAATCTGTTGGTAACACTACATTGTATTGGTATGATGGACCGCTCTCTTATTTCTTTCCTGGGCCTCAGGTTCTTCATTTCTGTGTTGAGGGACTTGGATTAAATGACCTCTCAGGTTCCTTCTGTGTCTAAATCTGTGATCTACTGGGTTTGTTTTTTAATAGTTTATGAATATTGATTCAACAGTTGCAAATGCAATCCTGTAAAAGAGACTACAATAATTCATCCAATAAATAAGTTATTTTGGCCCAAAATTAATTTATACCAGTGCTAGAAAAATGGATTCAATGTTGAAAATTCCACTATATTAACCATATTAAAAACACAAAACATTCAAAACTGTCTGATTATCCCAACAGAAGCAGAAAAAACCCTTTACAAAACACAATCCCCATTAATGCTAAAATCTCACAGACCATGGGTAGAGAGAGCACTCTTAAAAAATATGAAAAGCATCTCTCTGAAATCAAAAGAAAGGGTTTTAATATACAGTGAGCGTACAGTAGAGCCCTTCCCAATAAATGAGAGTAAAGTAAGAGTGTACTTTCATCATATTTTTAACTACTAATAGCAAGAAAATATGAGAAATAAGTTACATACGTATAGTTGAAAAAGGCAAAACTATTCTTATTTCCTAATGTTATGATAATTTACCTGGGAAATCCTAGAAAATCCTCAAATATTTTAATTGATGTAATAGAGATCTTCAGCAAATTTGAAGGCTAGAAAATATGCCCTCACAAATCAACTGAATTTTAATTCCACTGGTTTTTAAGTAATCGTTGTTTATTATTGTGCATTGTTTGAAGAGAAATTTAATTGGAGCTAAATGAGTGTTTAAAAAAGTTAAGGGAAGGTCGCCATTATAGCCAGCTTTTGGTTCTGATAATTTTTGGTTTCAGTTTGAATGACTTAATTTCTCATAAAAGCTTAAAATTTCAGCTTAAATTTTTACACGACATCCTAATAAGTAGCAAAGTTTATAGCAAGTTGTGATGGTCAAGGTTGTTGGTGTGCATAGCCATTCCACACCGCCTTTGGTATGGTTGTCTGAGCCAATATCTTTAATGTTAAGGATCTTATTAACAGCAAAATAACCCATTCGATTTTCATACAGTTTTAATTATTGAGAAATTCTTTACACTGAGCTAAAATCTGTTGCTCTGTAATTTCTGCCTATTAGTCCTAGCTCTTGTCTTCCACAAATATATATGACTAATGTAATGCTTCTTTCATGCAGCATTCCTTCAGATATTTGAAGACAAATATTATTTGTAAAGGTTTTTCACCAATCTTTTCAACCCATTACTATGATCTTGGTTTCTGGTATCTTAAATTTGCATTGGATTCTTCTTAAAACGTGGCACTTCGATTTGAGCACAGTAATATTCTCAGGTGTATAGTAACTATAGCAAGCTTGTGAAAAATTAAGATCTGTCCAAGTAATAAAACTCAGCCTTCCTTCTGAATATAATTATTTTCTGCCTTTTTTCATGGTCCAGGCCTGCACAGTCTGTGGCATGCCAGAGAATTTCAGGTAGCCTGCGGAAGATGTAGAGTAAAACATTTTTCATTTTTTTTGATGGTTTCTGGAAATCCTTTGGTGTGCCTATGGGCCGCAGGTTGTTTAGACCTATTATAGTTATTCCTAGCAAAAGTTTACTAATACTTATCTTCAAAGAGAAGTAAACATAATTAGAGGAACTTGAGAGTTTTAGTTGGCTTGTTTTGTTTTTGGTGGATCGAGTGATTCAGGGGCTAATTAAAGACTTTAATTGGTAAGTAATATTTCTAGTACACACTGCAGACTCTGGGACATGGTGAGTTTTAGTTGATTGATTCTCTTTAGAGAACAGGGTACCCCCTTCAAACATGACCCACCCATCTTATTGGCACTTTTCACCTTTTCTCAGTGTTAGTTTCTGGAGTCATAGATCTTTCCAGAGCCCTTATCCAGGAAGACTTTCTGAGAACAGGCAGTCTTCCTTTTTTTAAAGAGCAAAAGCATTTAACATATAATATTTTATTTTTGGTCTTGGACTTTCTTAGCTAACTTTAGATGATCTTCACTGACAGGTTTTATGATTCTGCAGTGTCCTTGCAAGTTTAGGCTATACCAAATTGTTTATTGGAATAGATTGTGAACTTTAATTCTGTGACATAAAGAAGGGAATAAGTACCAAAATACTGTCATTATTTTTATTCTTTGATTTATAAAATGACAAAATTTTAGAACAGCAAAAAGTGGGGGACCTTAGAGATTTGTTCATAAGAAAAATATTAAGTGTAGGGATAGGTATTAGATAATATTTCTTGCCTGCAATGGTAGGTACATTATAGGTGCTCAACAAATATTGTTAAATAATGGGTTAATTTTAGTCTGTTAAGTGAGACATGACTTGAAGATATTTCAGGGTTATATGCATTTAGTGAATATCGAGTTTCTTCAGGGGAGTAGGTTCTTTTTTTAGTTGGCCTTCATAGCTTTCCAAGTTAATTTCTGGTACATTAATGGACTGTTTTTCTTGCATATATTTTTAGTTAATAAGTTTTCGGACTTGTGACAGTTAATTCAGTTGTGACTTGCACTCTTCTAATTGTAGTTGAAATCTAATCCCTTATAAGCTGTTAGGGGAATACAAAGAAAGACCACTTATTAATTTGATTCCTATTCCATCTAAATTAGCAGAGTTCATCCCTCTTGCTCAATTTATAGACTTTTTAAACTTGAGATATTTTTTGGTAGCATTTAGTTTTTAAACATCTTGTTAACTAGAAAATATGCTTATTTGTTGGCTATGGCAGTGTCAACTGAGGAAGGCTGGACAGAAGGCAGTCCCGGAAGGTGCTAAACTCACGGGTGTGGCTACTCCCTGTCAGGGAGCAACATATCAGTTCTGTTTTGGTATACCAAGGTCGCAGAAGTCCAACTAACAGGTAAAAATTAAATTGTGATTTGTCCTTAAGTGCTTAAAATACAAGTTAATTTCTACTTTTTAATGTTATATACTGATTTGTAGTTTAAATGTCAGGTTTTGTCAAAATAGCACTTTGGGATATTGGAAACCTATTTAGTATATAATTATTTGGCACATAATTTTGTTGGACTTATTTTAGAATTTTAATAAATATATTATAAGTACATTTCTAAGGGATTCTATGTGTAAAAATACATTGATGACCCTGTTTCGGACGTTGTTAAGCTATTGAAGTTTCCGAAACAAATTTCTTAAGGGTTTCAAGTAGGTTTTTTTGGGTTATACTTTTAATACTGTCATATGTTAAAAATATAAAAAAGAATTAACAAAATAAAACATTTGAAAGGGTACATTTTCAGTGGTTCAGTTCAAGAAAACTGTTGCTAAAGGAAACTGTTGCTAAAACTTTCCTTAAAGAGCAGGCTATTGCATAAATTTTTTGAGGGATTCATAAAAACTGTAAGATTTTTATTTTATTTAAAAACTAAGCAAAAATTTAGTGTTTAGATATATATATATATGTATGTATGTATGTATATAAAATATAATCAGACTACTCTCATGAGCTACTCATGGACCCTCATATTTACTGTTAAAAAAGGGTATTAGGGTAGCTGTGGGGCATAGAGGAGATACGTTACCTGAATTTAATGTGGAGTAGGAGTGACTATGATGCCTATCATCTGGAAATTTATAACTTTTCTATGGAGATATTTGTTATATTTTTATTTCTTATTTAAAGAAACATCACTAACATTTCCCCTAGTATTCTTTTACCTGCACCTCCCACAAAGCCATCCCCACATAATAAGTAGTATTTTTCAAAGGTGAAAAAGGGAAACATCTTACAGAACACTACAGTGAAAAAAATCTGAAATCGTGTGTGTAGTACACAACACTTGTAAGACTTCCCATTGTTGCAGACAGCAAACAGTGAACTTGGGAGGGTCTTCTTACATCTCATTTTGAGCCGTACTTGCTTTTTATAAATATGCAGTGTTCACTTTTGATTTTTTTTTGGCTTATTTTTATTTACATTGTTTTAGCCACTGTGTGTAGCAGCTAGGTAGTGAAGTGGATAGAATGCTGGGCCTGAAGTTAGGAAGACTTATATCTTCCTGAATTCAAATTTGACCTCAGATGTTATTTTGGGTGTGACAAACCACTTACATTCTACTTGCCTCCATTTTCTGAGCACATGGGGTTCTTAAGAGAGAGTTGAGGAGAGAGTGCTTTCCAGTCATGGTGGCCAACCATGTAATGGAGACTAGTTATGGAATAGTTGATTTGTCTGGAATGTAGAGCTTGTGAGAGGAATTACTGTGTAATAATAATAGAAAGGTAAGGGCATGGGAGCATAGATTTAGTAAGGACCTTGGAGACCATCTTGTCTAGCATCCTCATTTTTACAGAAGAGGAAATGTTAAGGCCCAGGAAGCATAAATGACTTTCCGAGGAGGACCACAAAGCGAGACTGCTGAAAGGCTTTACGTATCAAATATAGTAGTGTGTATGGAATCCCAGAGGAACTGGGGAATGACATGTACTACTTTAAAATACCAGTTTGACATAATATGTGGGGGATAGTTTAGAGACAAGACAGAGATCAAGTAAGAGACTTGTAATGATGCAGTTGAGAGGACATAGTCTGAAACTCTTAGATGGTTTCTGTGTGAACGTATCCAGAAAAGTTGGAGTCTAGAGATGTTGGTTTACCTTCAGGACTTAGTAGCTAATTGGATATAGTAGGTGAAGGAGCATGGCTTTGCTTAACTTGAAAGTGTGGAAGAATAGTGGCACCTTTACAGAGTTAGAAAATTTGGGAGTAGATGGATGAGTTTTTATGGAAATAGTGTAAGTTTTGCACAAACATCTAAGGGGAAATATGTACAGTTCATTGGTAAGCTGAGACTAGAGCTCAGGAGAAAGACCAAGCCTGGATATATAAATCTGGTATCATTTACATAGAAGAGAGAATTTAACCTTGGGAACTGATGAAATCATCAAAAGAGTAGGTCTATAGAGAGAGAAGAGCTCTCAGGACAGAGCCTAAGGTACATCTTACTTCAGGAATAAAAAGTAGAAAAAAGTAATGTCTATCTTACAGATAAATGATGTTTCACATAAGTTGAATTTTCAAAAAATTGGAATCATAAATTATGCATAGAATATGAATTTTAAAAAATAGGAACCTTCTGTCTTTTAAGTGCCAGTCATATAGTACTTTCAGCATTTTTGCTGGAACTTTAATGGACTTAATTCATTAGTTTGTAAGTCTCTGATTATCTTTTACACTGCTTTTGATGCAAAAGAGAGCTTTCCAGAATTCATCATATAATTTTCAATAAACAATATACGAAGTGTAATGTAATAATTCCTTGCTTTTTGACTCAGGGTTGTTTGACATGTCAGTTACCGTTGCTCTTTTGCACTGTAATATTTTGATAGCATCATTATGAAGTTTTTACCTTGATAATAAATGCTAAAAACACTGCTTTTTTTGAGTTCTTTAATTATGAATTGTTACTGTAAATGACTCTACCTTTAACAGTTTCTTGACATAAGTTGTTTTGCTATCAGATTCCAGTATTTCTGCAACTCTGCCTCTTCTCTTAAAGAAATAGAAGGAAAAGGAGTTATAAATCGTAAAGTGGTATATGAGTATAAACTTTTATTTACTTACCAATTTAGCTATTCCAATATCATTTTTGCTTATTTCTACAATGTAGCCTATGTTTCCATTAATTGAGATTAGTAGATAAAAGATGACAGATCAAGAATTTTACTGTATGTATAATCAAACTCAATTATTTATTTGAATTATTTATAGTGAAACTTAATTCCTGTTCAGCATTCCCCATGTAATTTAGCATTACCTGTGTAATTTAGCATATTCCTGAGTTTCCCACTGCTACTAGCAATTGTATATTTAGAAAATGTCCATTAATTTTGAAATTTGCTTAAATAGAGATTTGGTAGAAAAATAATAAATTTGGGCCAGTTTTCTTTTTAATAGCCATAATAAATTTCATTATTAACACAATTTTTGTATTCATATCACTAATAAAATGTTTTTATTTGTGGCACAGTTTTAGAATGATTTGGGTTGGCAGTATTTTGAATTTTGAATTGTGCATTTAGAGCTGAAAGAGATGGTAAGAGCAGTCTCCAGTCCACCCACCTTGTTTTCCGCTTGCTGACATAGGGTGACTGGCCCAAGGTCCTGCAGCCATTTTAAGTAAGTAAGTCAGGTGCTGGAGGTCTTCCTGACTACAAGTTCAGTGCCTTATCATCCTCTATGCCGTGCTGCCTCATCAGGTGATAATGCTTTTACTTTAGCAGCAAATTCTTAATCATCTTTGTGACGAGAAGCAAACCAGGAGTGTATGGCAGAGCAGTAAATAACATGGGAACTTTTTGAACTACATGGATACTTTCTGGTAGAAGATAGACAATTTAAATATTCTATCCGTCATAATCTTAAACTTTGATTGTTTTCCCTGTTTGATTGTTTGATAATTTTGCCACTGAGGGAGTAGAGAGAAGAACCGATGTCTAAGTATCTGGCTCGGGGTGGGAGGGGAAAGTAAGGCCCATTGTGAGCAGGTGCTCACCTCAAAATGGGGGAAGCCTTCTTCTGATTCCCCAGCTGCTAATGCCTTCCCTCCCAGACTACCTTGTATTTAGCTAACTTGGTATGTATTTTTATTTATTAACTTTATGTTTATACTGTGCATGTTTCGTTTATTTGAAGTTTTCTTCATGCTCTAATACATTCTATGCTGTCATCTTTTGCAGTTCTAATTTCACTTTAAAAACTTCAGTTAAGCAAACATTTATTAAAGCACTATACCAGTTTATGCTTGTTGAATATAAATAGAAAAATGAAACACTTGTACTCCCTGCCCTCCAGGAGCTTCATAGATAAAGAACCACTTGTTGTTTTGTCTCTCAGGTGACATCCTTCTTTTCAAGATTGATATGTCAGGTGTATTGTAATCATTTTCTTGTTGTATTCACTGCTTTTGGGGACAGTTACTAGTTTTGCTGTTTTTGGGAGGTGTGTGGTCTTTTCCATAGTTAGCACTATGCCTGGTTTACGGTGGGTGCTCAGTAAATGCTTACTTGCTGTGTTGGAACATAGACATTTTATTTCCACCTTTATATCAGAATTACTTTTAACAGTCTTGTCTATTGTATAACGTCTGGATGTTTACAAGTTGTTAGAACTGTACAACTAAACAGTGTTCTCATTGTAGGGTGCTTATCTCTGTTAATAGACTGAAGGAGTTTTGCCGTGAAACAATACTTTATTAAAACTGTACTTAACTTCCTGAGATATTATTGTGATTTTTGCCATCTATTCTTTAGATAACCAGCCATCTCTGATATTGGGTCTGACTACTATGAAATCTTTTTCTTTTTCCCTCTTAGTAATAGATTGTATTTAACCTATTAATAAAGGGTTCTTTAGATTGATTTTATTTTAAATATTTATCCAGATGCTTTGTGTAGTTTTGGTTTTGTGATTTTAGATTTGGTCATACTCTGGCAGTTAAATTATTCTCCAAGCTTGTCTCAGGCAGTGTTTTAGATCTTGGGGATTCGGAAACAAAGCAAAATACTTCTGGCCCATGAGATGCTTCCATTTACAGAGATTGCAAGCTGGTAACAGAAGAGGAAGGGGACAAGCATTTGTGGGAACTATGAAAGGCCTCTTGCAGTTGGTGCTTGAGTTGAGTCTCAGATAAAAGCAGAGTTTTCTAGAGTCAGAAAGGTGAGGCAGGAGTGCATTTTAGGCATAGAGATAGCCAGATGCAAGATGGAGTGTTGTATGTGAGGAGTAGAGAGAAGTCCAGTTTGTCTAAGAGAGTAAGCTATAGTAATGCTGTAATGGTAGGCCAGCGTCAATCAGGAGCTGTTGCAGTAGCCATGAAATAGTTGATAATGGAGGATGATAGGGTGGTCTTTATGTGAAGAGAAGGGTACGTAAGGGAAATACGGTGATTATATGTGTGACTTTACGAAGGATGATTGGGATAGCAACAGAAATTGGAAGCTTGGAAGAGAGAGGGGTATGTTTGAGGAAATGATTGAGTTCAGTTTTGGATATGTTGAGTTTGAGGTGTCTGGCAGGTTTCCATTAGGCATTTGGTGACAGATGCTAGGGAGATGAGGAGGAAAGTACCCACATGGGGTCACAGTGGTAAAGTTCAGTGAGTCAGAAACAGAGCTGGTGGTGTGGAATGTAGGATTCTTAGCCTGAGTCTTTTCCCAAAATGGAAACCTTGGAAGGAACTTGCCAATGGAAGAATGGGTCAGGGTAGGGTAGGAAATGTTCTAGGGTGAGATATAGTAAGGTAGTAAAGTCCAGAGAGTCAGAAATCCAACAAAGTTGGAATGGAAAAAATCATGCTACAGTTGTAACTGGGTCCAACACAAATTTACATCAACCTCGACTAGGCCTTCCCTGCTGTTAGGTAATTGTATCCTATCTCCCTTATGAACTCAATATCCCATTCTCTACCGCTGGTCTTCTAAAACTTTTCCTCCCTCCCCAAACCTCCTATTGCACCTTTCTCTCCACCCCCTCTCAAATTACTTCACCTTAGTTAACACGCTAGAATTTATTAATGGAATTCAATACAATCTGGCTTTGGTTTAAGAAAGTTCTAGTTTCTCCGAGATGACAAAGTCACAAATCCTTTTATCTTTTTAAAAAGCTTGTTACCTCTTTAGTTCTTAGCTTCTTTAGGGATTCTGCCGTTTTTCATTCTTGTTTCTGGGGGTCTGCTTTTTACTAGAATACTGGAGGTGTTTATTGACCTTTCCTTTATGGTATTGTATTTCTTCATTGTGTCATGGTCTTCTTTGTTCATGTCTTTGGTGTCTCTGTTAGTTACTCTCTAAGTCTGAAATGGTGTAGCAGAGAGAGCACTGAGCCTTCGGGCAGGAAGACTGGAGTTTAGATGTGGCCTCAGACCATTATTATTAGCTGTATGGCTGTCACAGAAGTTCTTTAGCCTCGTTAAAAAATTTTCTACATTACCTTCCTTGGCTGTAAAATGGGGGGTCAGAGTAGCACGTACCTTCTAGGGTTGTGAAAATCAGGATGACCTTTGTAAAGCACTTAGCATAGTGCCTGGTTCTTCAGTCATCTGGATGAATATCTGGTCACTGGATCCAGATGGCTCAGGTGGGGAAAGTGAGGCTGGTGACCTGCACAGCTCTCCCTCACTCAAAACAAAGTCAGATGCAAGTCATGTCATCATTTCTCTGAGGGCACGGTCTTCTTGGGCAACGAAGGACAAACACAGACAGACAGCATAGAGCCTGGTGCTTTTGGTTAGCCACTTACACATATTTCCCCCTTTTCTTGGTTTTACTTTATTTGGAATGTTTCTTGCTATTTTGAGGTAATGGAAGGGAGCTTTACAATAATGCATTTTCATCTTTTTCTGTAAATAACTTTATTCAGCTAACATTAAGTGTTAATTATACGGAAACAAAATGCAGATTTCATAATTTGTAGAAACTTCAATTTTTAGTGGTCTGTTGCCTATAAAGCATCAAAATGTTCCCTGTTTTTTTGGTTTATTAATTGGATAAAGTCATTAAGCATAGTGATACTACCCCTTATAAAATTCAAGAGCTATATGCTTGGTATGCATGCTGGTATTGTGATTTACCACAGGGTAATGGCATTCCAAAGTAGTGGCATTCATTGTCAACAAAAGCTGAGGACACTCCTATGTATGAACCCTGGTGGCAGCAAGGCAGTGTATCATAGGTCTTTGGTGAAATTAACTGTCTGTTTAAGATGTATTAGAAATCAGAACATGTTCTTCAAGTGTTCTACTTGGTACTAAGGTAGCAGATCAGTCTTCAAGCATATATGTGTTTACTCCAGGCCAGGTACTATGTTAAATTCTGGGTATACAAAGAAAAAGGTTAAACAGTCATTACCTTTTATAGCATGTGCTCTTATAAGGAGATACACCACAACTAACAGGTAGTTTTTGGAGTGAATATTTGTAGCTAGGAGGAGGGAAGTTGGAAAAGATGTAGAAGATGGTCCTGCAGAAGTTTTGAAGGAAACCAAGAATTCCAAGATGGGAGCTAAGGAAGGGATTGCATTCCAGGGAGATGAGAAAAGCCTCTGTAGACGCTGAGAGAGAGAGAGAGAGAGAGAGAGACAGACAGACAGACAGACACACACACACACACACACACACACACAGAAACAGGAGATGGAAAATGAATTTAAAAAAACATTTATTCACTGAGCAGTAGTATTGGGGGGGCTATGTGTGTGTAGATAAGAAACTTTTTAAATCTGCAGAAAGATTTATTGTTTAAAGGAAATATGACTATGTGTAACATTTTCTTAACGAGATAAACCAGTATTTTTGATGAGAAATCTTAATGTGACCTGACATTGTCTGTGAAGCATTAGTTTGTAGTTGCCAGAATTTCAATGAATACTTTTTATTTTTTTCCCAAATTTATTAATTTCTTTGTTTTCAGTTTTCAATAATCACTTTCATAAGTTTCAAATTTTCTCCCCCTCTCTCCCCAAGATGGCATACAATCTTATATGGCTCTACACATATATTCCA
This sequence comes from Potorous gilbertii, assembly GCA_028658325.1. Lineage (NCBI taxonomy): Eukaryota > Metazoa > Chordata > Mammalia > Diprotodontia > Potoroidae > Potorous > Potorous gilbertii. Next base: position 502,762,619 of record CM053771.1, on the reverse strand, counting down.
GTTAAACACATTTTCACATTAGTCAAAATGAATATTTTTTAAAAAATAAAAGATGATTATTACTAAAAAGAACTCAACAAAAGGACTGATTGCATATCATGCTAATCAGTCACACTTTGACTTCTTACAAGTCTAAACTAATTTCCACTTGTTGAAACTTAACTTCACATCAATGTCCTGTCAGTTGTCAAACTCTGCAGTTTGACATCTCTCTACACCCCCAAAATGAAACTATTTTCTCAAAGATCACCAATGACTTTTATGGTCCTGACCGTAGCAGTTTATCTACTTGCACCAGTAGTGATGTAGTTCTTTAATATTCTTAAACCCCAGATTGAATACTGTGTGCAAAGCACTGTGCTAGGCATTGAGGAAACCAAGACCAAATTCTGAAGAATCCTTCCTGTTCACTCCCGGGTGGAGGAAAATGGGGAGGAACAAACGTAGATGGATGAGTGGATGCCAGGAGCACTAACATCAGCAAAGGTTTCTCATAGCATATAGTGCCATATAGAGAAGATATGATAGAGAAGAGTGCCAACCAAGGACATGCAAAGTATGTATGTACAATAAGTACATGCAAAGGCATTGATGGAGATGGAAAGCAGAGGGGGGGGGGGACTACAAATGTAGGACCTTAGATTTTAGGGATTAAACGTTTTGTTCATTCTTTCCATTTTATTGATGGGGAAAATAGAGGTCTAGAGCAGTAGATTAACAACCTAGGTTACACAGGCAGTAAATGGCAGAGTCAAGATTTGAACTAGAGCTACTGACTGCAAATTCATATTGCTTTCTTCTCTTATCAAACGTTGCCAACTTGCGTAGAAAACGTATATATACAACTAAAATAATTCATGACTTCAAAATTTGGGAGATCAATTTTATATCAAAAACAAATTTGTTAAACTTGATATTAAACATTATGTATAATTTTCTTAAGAAAATTTTTTTTCTGTTCCTTCCCTCATCCTTTCTGTTAATTTTATTTTTTGTTGCATTTTAAGTTCCAAACTGTCTCCCTCCCTCTCACACTAGAGAAAAGGCTATCATTTGACTTACCTACCTACCAACTAACTTACCAACTTAGCATCTTTCCATATCTATCTATCTAGCTGTCTGTCTTTAAAACCATATTTTGACTTTTTTGTTTATCAGTTCTTTCTCTGGAGGTAAATTGCATCTTCCTTCCTAGGTCCTTTATAGTTGATTTGATTATTTATAATACTCAGAATAACTTTGTTCACAGTTATTCAAACAATATTGCTGTTAAAATATACAGTGTCTTCTTGGTTTTTTTTTTTTGTTTCACTCTTTATTTCCTCAAGGTCTTTCCATGTGTTTATAAAATCAATCTGCTCATCCTTTCTTAGTGCACCTTAGTATTCCATTACAATCATATACCACAACTTGTTCAGCCATTCCCTGTTTGTTGAGCATTCTCTCAATTTCCAGTTCTTTGCTACCATAAAGAGAGCTGCTATATGTGTTTTTAGAACATAGAGGTTCTTTGCCTTTTCCCCAGTCACCTAATTGGTGGTATTGCTGGGTCAAAGGGTATACCCCTACTATTTCTGAAATGTAAGCAAAATCGCAAAAATGCTACCATTATCAATACCCGTTAAAATGTCTCTTCCATGTATGAAGAGGACAAATCTTAGAACTTTAGAACCAAATGTGCTGAGTTGTTGAGCATTTCTATCTCAACAGAGACTTTTTACTTTCTTTTTATGTCCATTGCTTAATTGTGCCTAAAACTACTACCGGAGGTACTCAATGGAAACTTGTTGATTGACTGACTAAATTAATTGCTGTTTGAGTGCCTAATATGTGCAAGACTGTAATGTAATTGACATCCGACTACTGTGAATTTCTATATGTATATGTGACTAATATATTGAAGTCTTTCTTGTTAATAGGTATAGAGATAGATATTTGTAATATGTTATATTAGAAGCATATATCTCTTGGGATTGATAAGAAAAAAGGTCTTATACATACATACACACATACATACATACATACATATATACGCATATCCATATATATATATATATATATATATATATATATGTATATGCACACCTACAAAACTACATTCTGAGATCCAGCTCTAATAAATTACTATTATGTAATTACTATATATACATGTGTATACTGTATATGCATATATACTATATACTGTATATTATATATTACTATGTATACGTATATGTACTATATATTGTATATTATATTACTCTATTATATAATACATGCTATATATTAATACATAGCAAATATAATAGATTATATATTACATATACAATATATAGTAATTACATAATTACTTATGTGTATGTATGTATACTCTCCCTTTCTGTCTTGTTTTGATTTAGCCAGACTCAGAATTGCATTGAGTGGCATTTGGGTGGCTTGAACACACAAGATCAACGTGTTCAATGAAACTATTTAATTAAGTTTCTAGGGAATTTCTAATACCTTATGGGAAATAGTGCAGTGTTTGGAGGTGAATATTCATATTTTCTTCACATCATGTCAGGAAATGTGTTAGCATTCTGTGACACTTGAAAGATCAATGGCTAATCCAGAACCCTTTGAGTATTTAATATGTGTCATGTGAAAGTGAAATGTGGTTGATAGAAGTTGAGTGCTAAATTCTGATTTGTCTACAGTTATACCGTTAATTATTTTTGACATTACTACTACATTATCAAATCAATAATACCCTAAACAGATCACTAGCCACAGAGGGATTAGGTTAATGATATTGAAGCTCTATCTTTTAATGATGGCATGATTTTTTTCTTTATTCTCATGGTCTGTCCTCTTCTCTACAGTTTTCTCATCTGTAAAAATGAGGGTGTTGATTGCTTTTATCTTTCTTTTTTTCAGTGAATGGTAGTGTCTAGAAAGGGTATGTCCCTTCAGGAGAGAGGTGCCAATGTCCAACCGGCCTAATAACAATCCAGGGGGGTCACTGCGACGTTCACAGAGGAACACTGCCGGGGCCCAACCACAAGACGACTCAATAGGAGGAAGGTATGTGTTTATCAAATGTTTGAACTCAGTTTTGAATATATGTGCTAAAAACTGTTTGTAAAGGCAAAAACTTGCATAATTTAGATCTTGTTTCATCATGTGTGGTTTTTTCCCCACTTCAGTTCCTTTGCTTCATTATACAGATAAAACATTTTATTTAGAAATTTTTGAGCTGTAGATAATTCTTCACCAGCTCAGGTATTTGGTTGTTTTATATTTTAAATAAGTAGAGGTAAGAATTGTTTAATGTCCTAAATTTAAAAAATATATATATATATATGTTTGACTAATGCTTAAAATGTAGCTTTTGTATTTTCATTTGATGTTAGATTCTCTTTCAGGCTCAGATACTTTGGTCAGTTTTCAGCTTTGAAAAATGTCTTGTCATTTGTAGATTGTTTACTTTTTTTATCCTTCTTGCTTGTCATTTTAAGCATATTCCTTCATGTGTACATCCATCTGTACCACTAGTCGTCTTTTTCCTTGGGAATGGTTCCATATGAACATTCTTGATAATTAGGCACTATTTTTCTGTTTGAGTTACTCCTTTATGGTGAAATTTACCTTTAGATTTTGACAATTTTTGAATTTGACCAGTTATTAAGGTGCTGTGTGCAAACAAAAAACCAAAGGGACCTGTCAACTGTTCTAGTTGGGTGATCAAATGGTACATCCGTCCATCATTTCATGAACTATAGGTTACAGTGTTCAACAATTTTCCATGAATCGAGGTGAAATGAGGCCTGGCATTCTATTTATATCTTTTTGCAGTAATCTGATCCAATCTTTATTTGTATGCTATTTTCAGCTTAATGATTTTTTTCCCCTCATTTTCTTAAACTGGAATTCACAATTTTAAGATTTGGTAAATGAACTTAGAGACCTTATTTTTTAGGGATACTGAGCATACTGAGATCCAAGGAGACGGGTGAGAGAGAGGGAGAGAGAGAGAGAGAGAGAGAGAGAGAGAGAGAGAGAGAGAGAGCTAATAGAAAGAATTGAGGGTGCTTTTTGGTTCATTGACATCACTTTCCTTTGGGACATAGATTCTAATAAGAGTATTTTTGAAGGTAAATATAAAAATGAACTTAATGGGGAGTGAGAGAAAACCAGCTTTATTATTGAATCTTTTCATTTTGCCTTAAAAGTAAGAAAGTTGCATCCCCACTGACCTATCCCTAAACCATGACTAGCACATTCTTTGCTTCTTGCAAGCACCGGTATTTTGTCATTTGGGTAAGGATTGTTACTAGTGGCTAATTTGAGAAGGGAATTGCTGTATTTCCATTCTGAAAAACCAGGCTTTTGAGCTCTCATAGCTACTGAAGGAGCAGTAAAGGATTTCTAGAAATAAGGGAAACGTTGGTTTATGACCTGACCTTAGTGGCAGTGGCCATAAAGAGGTGTAGATGAGCCAGTGGCCTTCCTACCAGTGAGCAACAAGGAATCTATTAAAGGGAAGAGAACAAAGTCACCTCAACAAAATCAGTCACCACATTAACAGTCTTAATATTGTATATAATATTCCACTCCCATAGCTCTCTGCCTCTGCAATGAAGAGTGACGGGCTTTTTCTCACCTTTTCTCCAGGACTGGTCATTGTAACTACCCAATGGAAAATTTCTGTTTTTGTTCTCATTTACATTGTTGTCATTGTGTAATTTCTTAACATACTCTAAAATTTACTTTAATTTTTTACATTGTGATGATCTTTTTCTTGTCTTTACCATATTTATTTATACCTGAATATTTTTGTGTTCCACATCTGTCAGTATTTTTTTCACTTCATAGAGAACAATCATGTGGTCAGTATTTTATCATCCTAATTATGTTTTTTAATTTGACTCCAATAACTCTGATTTCTAACTTCTGTTTATTGCTAAATTTTTCTTTTATTGGAATTTATCTTTTGAAGCAATGTAGAATTTCTTGTTATTTCCATGCTCTTTGGGTAGTCCACAATTCTCTGTCTTTTTATCAGGCTTCATTGGTTCATTTACCTTCATATTATGATATTTGTCAGGAGAACTTTGTCTTTTCCTATTGAGACAAAGTCTTGATGATTTTAGAATCTTCTCTGCTGGTTTTTCTGCATGTGCACTGGGCCTTTTTTTGAGGCTTTTTATCTTAGTGGCCCTCTCTCCCCTCTCCTTCTCCAGAGTCACTCTCAGTTGTCCCCTCTGCCATTACTTGGAAGCAGATCCCTAACACCAGTCTTCTGGACTGTCTTGCAGTGTGGGGTGGGGGTGGGGGTTTATCGGCTTAACTGCTGCCTAGAGTAACCGCTAAAGGAACAGCACTGATTTCCCCCATGCTCTTTTCATGAGTGTTCACTTTATCTTGGTTCCTCTTTCTGCTCCCTTTGACCCTTACAGTTACTGTGGGAGGAGTTTTGGAAGGTTTTAGAGACCTTTGTACTTTAAGACCGAACCTTGTAAGAAGCTTGATACTGGGTTTCTCTTTTATTCTGAGTGGGGCATCGAAGGAATGTTATAAGTAATAAGGTTTTTCATTCTTATTTTATAAAGGATTTTACTTTCTGTGATATACTTTTGATCACTCTATCTGATGCATAATCCTTTGGGGAGAGGTGTGCTGGACAGTCTAATCTTCCATGTTGCCAGTCACATGACCTGTAAGCCATTCATTTCACTCTATATTAGTTAATAAGTCTTTCTGAATTTCTCAGAATCCCCCCTCTTCATTGTTTCATATTCATTCATTACAATTTGTTTAGCACTCTCTTGCCCCTCCCTCCCCACAGCCCCACTCCCTCATTGATGAGTTTCTCTTTTTTAATTTTTTTTTGTTGATCCAGTAATTAGTGCCTGTAATTTTGAGGGAAGAGCTTGATCTAATATTTAGGTGTAATGCATGGAAATGTATAATTCATCTTCTGCTCTCCCCTTTCACCCCAGTTTGACATAGCCCCCAATACAATTATAAACATTGCAGGATTTAGAGTTTTCACATTGTGACTTTCAAATCTCTTGATAGTCTTTTGAGGACTACAGGAGCAGCTGGTGGGAAGAATTTTCTTGTTCAGTTGAGTTTACCACTGCTGCTAGGGAGATTCTGATTTACCTGGGGTTAGGTAATTAGGGGAAGTTTTGACTCTATGGTGTACATTATTCCATCATAGGCACTGATCTGGAAAATCTCCATCTCAACTCATAGTTGTATAACTTTCCTAGTTTGATGTGATTATATGCCCAGGGATGGTATGTTCGTCGTTCTTTGCAGGAGAGAACCATGTCATCAGAGAGATAATGACATGACTTGTACTTGCCTTTGTTTTGTGTGAGGGAGGGCTGTGAAGGTCACCAGCCTCACTTCTCCTCCAGAACCATCTGAATCCAGTGACCACATATTCATCAGGGTGACTGGAGATGACCCAGGATGAGGCAGTTGGGGTTAAGTGACTTGCCCAAGGTCACACAGCCATTGAATGTCAAATGTCTGAGGTGAGATTTGAACTCAGGTTCTCCTGACTTCTGCATTGTTGCTGTATCCACTGCATCACCTAGCTGCCCCAAAGGATATGTTCTTTCAGGTTGCCTATGGTCATCAGATGTATACCTAGATTTTGAAGTTAATGAGTCCCTTAAAAATGAAATTTTGTTATAAAACCAACTGTAGTAGAAATTAAATGTTCTCACTTTATGAGAAGCAAGATTGCCTGAATCTTTAAGGAAGACGATCTTAGGCAAAGTGGTAAAGTCTATTGTAATTTTTTTAAGCTTTTAGTTTCTTATGAAAGTGACTCTCCTGCCTTTATTCAGATACTAAGTGCCCTCATGTTCTCTTCACCCTCTGTAAGACTTTGACATTTTGCTTTGATTACTGATGATCTGTGGGCCTTATGTGTAGACTGTAGGCTGTCAGAGACAGGCTGGACTAATTCATCAGAGAGTAATTACAGTCATGAAGAACCTCAATATATGCATAGCCCACTTGTTAAAAATGGGGAATTATTCCTCATTATCCAGTTTTATATCACTCATTTCTCAACATTTACTTGATTGCCCCCATATTACACACCCCCTTTCCATTCTCAATTGTTTTCTTTTGCTAAAAGTAAAATTGATAATCTCTGCAATATTCCTTATCTGTAGTTTCCTAAACTCCACTGAAAAAAGGAAACGGGCCCATTCACTTTGTCAGAACTCTTTAATGTTCAGTGTGTCGGATATATTTGTATATTTTATGCCAATTACCAGGTTGTAACATAAAGTTTTTCTGGAAGATTAAATTTTCCTCAGGAACTAAACTTTCAACTTCTTAACCAAAGCAGGAATTCTTAATCTGGGGTCCATGAAGTGAATTTAAATAGTTTGGTTAGCTATTTCTATATAATTTATTTTATTTGTAACCTTATACATTTTATTTTATGAATTTAAAAATCTCAAGAATAATGGATTCACTAGAATAGTATTCTTGTAAAATTTAGCTCCTTGCATAATTTTATTTTTGTTGAAGATTTCAGTTCTTCACTTGTATGATTGCCCACATGTATCTCTTGTTTTTGACCATGGAAATTTCTTCACTAGATTTCAAATATTAGCATTTTGATTTCCCCCATCCCCCTCCAAAATACAAGTGTTTATTTTCTATTTGGCTTTATGGGGGAGAATGCTTAGTTTAAGAAGGAAAAAGTTGTGAAATGTGCAGTGCTGGCTTGTATTGTACCTATTTGAAGCATTTACGATTTGCCTTTGCAGTTTAACCTGCAAGTAACTTCTTACTTCACCTTTCCTGTTTCGAAATATTCTTTTAATTGAAGCATAAGCTTTCTTACTTGGACAGATGTGTTAAAACAGCTATGGAAATAGCTAGGAGATACTTGCACTCTGCTAAGTGTGAGATTGCTCTTGACTGTTTATATTTTTTGAAGAGAGATTCTTTTTCTCAGTCATGCTGTGCAACTTGTATTATAAATTCAACCAGGATCCTTAACTTGAGTAAGGGTACAGATTTTAAGACATTGACTTGTTTAATCGTGTTTCATAGAAAAACAGACACACACAATGAGTACATATGCAATATACACATAGATGTGTATATTTATATTTATGCAATGTACACTGGGTGCATATTTGTGTGTGTATACCACCTGGAATCCTTGAGCATAAAAATATCCCTTTATACTAGTCTGATTGTATGTCTCTGTGCGTGGTGAGGGCTGTAACAGGATGGTTTGACCCTGCAGCCTTTTGTGGAACTACTTCGGTCATGCTGACTGTTCCTCACTAGCATATGCATGGTCAAGGTCAGGTAGAAGGAGATATTTACTCTTTCTTTTGCTTTTTAAAATCAACCAGATCTTATGTTACTTTTGAGCTTCTCTTTGAATACTTGTTCGTTTTTCAGGAATATGGATGAAATAAGACTTAAAACAGACGAATGAATGGGAGGTGTTCTCGGATTGGTATTCCGCAGCTTTAATTAAAGATAGTGGTTTTTCTTGCTCTTTTGCCCTTAAATTTATATGATTCTTAAAAAAAACAACAACTATAGTCATAATGTTTACATCCAAACTATTTAATTATCCAAGCCAACGTTGAAGTCTCATTGGGAATTCCCTACAGAGCCAATTTTATTACTACTGTTTGTTTCCTTTTGGAAAATGTTTCCTGATCTCACCCAGTTTGATGTTTATTATTGGCAGGCTTCATCCCCCTGCTAGTGAGCAGGGGAACCTTGACCTGATCTGTTTCTAACTGGGACTCATTTGCCCAGGTAGTCCTGTTGCTCTCCAACCTTTGTTCCTTATGACTCCTTAGGTGAATTTCTGAGATGCCAGACTTAATATGGACACCCTGCTCCTACACCTAGCACCAGCCTCCCTAGAAGGAGGGATTAACATGTGCACCACCAAGCATGGCAGCTTGGCTATTCTTAAAGAAGTATTACACGATTTTAACGCTCAATTTTGGCCCAGGTTTCAGAAGGTGCCACATTTGAGAGGATTAGCATGTAAGTCGTGGTTTGAAAAAAGACATAGCTGCTTCACTGTCTCTTTTCACGTTGTCCTTTTGAAGAAACACCAAAAGAAGTCTGAAGTTAGTTGGTCTAGAATTGTTCTTTTGGAAAAGTACCTTAAAGTGGTTTATAAAGAGGAAATATTTATATAGTCTATGACTTGTACTGTGGAACACTGAGTGAGGCAAAAGTTTTAGGCAATATAGATAATTCACTTAAACAAATACTGACTCTACGAAGCTCTGTGATAGGATAGGTACTGAGGATGCGAAGAAGAAAAATGGTAATCCTTGTTTGAAGGGACTTATCAGTCCGTTGGAAGATACATGTAAATATACTCAAATACACAGTACGGAGTTAGAAGGATAAAGAGAAGAAAGTAGGGGCTAATAATATTGCATGCTTTGTGAAAATTTGAGGGGTACGAATGTTCATATGAGGAAAATCAAGTAAACCTTCATGGAAGAGAAAGAACCTGATTTTAACCTCAGTACAGAGGGAGAGAAACTTATTTAAATGATACAGTCAGTGGTGGGAGAGAAAATATTATTTCCATAGGGATTGAAGAATAGCAGGAAAAGAAGAGGCATCAATTAGTCTAATTTGGTTGGGATATAGAGTATTTGAAAAAGAATAATGAACACTAACAAAATCTGATTTGGGCCTTCCACAATATCTTAAGAAAGTGGTTATCCTTCTTCAATATAAAGACTTCAAGGAAGTCTTCCGGTTAGGCCCCAAAGCCATCTATGCTGCTTCCAGCAGCTCAGATAAATTTTGTTTCCACATAACAGACTTTCAGTAGACACTCAAACCTGCCCCACTTTTCCCTGGTTGGTCAGTAACTGAAGTAGGGATTCTGTCCTTTTAGATTTCATCACACGGTGATGGTTCTGCTGCGTTGGTACTAGTTAGCATTTATATGGCACTTGGAAGCTTTCAAAGTACTTCACATATATTCTCATTTGATTTCCATAAAAACCTTGGAAGTTGGAAGCTACTCTTATTCTCATTTTAAAGATGAGGAAGCAGCCTCAGGATCACACAAGTTAGTCTCTTAGGTGGGATTTGAGTGTTGTATTTTGCCAAAAGTTGGTCACCTTTCCATGTGGGCTTTATTACATAAGTTTTTAGAGTAAGTGTGTATTCAGTTGGCTCTTTCTTTATTTTGCATCATTTCATATAAGCCTTCTCGTGTTTGAATTTTTCTTACCTATTATTCTTTCCTTCACAGTTATATTCCACTGCTTTCATTTATCATTTAGCCTTTCTCTAACTGTCAGTCATACTTTTTGTTGTCACAAACAGTGTTGCTTTGAATGTTTTTCTACATTTGGCTCTTCTCCTGGCATAACCACCTTGAGAAGTAGACCCACTTGTGAAATCTGTTGAACATTTTAAGAACTTACATGATTGCAAATTGCTTTCCAAAAGGGTTTGACCAATTGTGTTAGCAAAACAGACCTCTCTTTCTAAGATGGAATACAATATCTGGAACACATTATTTAGACACAGTTTGACATATGCATGGCATATTGGGGCAGCTCGGTGATCCTGCGGGGAAAGGGCTAGGCTTGGAGTCAGGAGGAACTGAGTTCCAGTTTGGCCTCAGACACTTACACTGTCTGTGTGGCCCTAGGAAGGTTACTTAACCTCACTGTCAAATGGGGATAACAACAGCATCTGCCTCTCAGGGCTGTTGTGAGGATCAAGTAAGAGAATAATGGTAAAGTGCTCAGCATGATGCTTGGCACGTAGGAACTGCTTAAAAAATGCGAGATAGCATCATCACCATCATCATCATCATCATCAGGTGATAGTCCACATATCCAAGAAAGTCGTGCTGCTACCACCTGAGGGCTTAGCATTTTCTCTCTTGAATTAATCACTGTTATGCATTATCTTCCTTCTAAGGCATATACAGCAAAACATCTTTAGCCCTCTTTGAGCATGTAAACTCATCAGTGATGAAGGACTCAAGGTTCTAGAGTGTTTAAGGTTCTTTAGCATCAGTCCTGATTATTCTTACATATATTTTTATACTTTGATCTGTAGTTGATTGTACCTACTTCTGTTTTGCTTATTATTCATTTTATTGAGGAAGAAAACAGTTTTTCCTCTTTTAGCTCTTGGTTGACCATTCATACTTAAAGCCAGTGTTTCTTGGAGTTTGTCTTCTAGAAAATCATTTCTACCCAGACTTGTGGTAGTTCGTCCTTAGTCTTTTTGAGCTTGTTTAGTGGATTCAGTCCAGAGTCCGTGTTTTGTCAACCTAACTTGTGGCATAGTGGCTAGAGCCCTGAGCCTGGAGATACGATGATAAGTTCAAACACTGACTTTGACGCTTACTTGCTAGGTGATTGATCCTGGACAGCTCATTTAACCTCTTTGCCTATGTTTCTTTAATTGTAAAGTGAGGAATTAACAGTGCCGACGTAGGAGGATCAGACAAGATAATCTGTCAAGTGCTTTGCACAGTGCATGGCAGATGCTACTTATTTATGTTTAGCTTATTCTCTTCCATTTCCTTTTATTTAGTGGACTCTTTACTTTTTGTTTTGCTTTTACCTTTTAAAGAGATCTGTAATACATTTTTTTCTTTCCTGATAACAGTAGATCAGAACATATCTCATCTTGGAGAATAGTATTTATCAAGTTGTTATAATTTTAAGAACTAAAAGTATTTTCCCATTACTTAAAAAAAACTCAGTATCTATAAAGATCCAAAGGAAATTAATATTTCATTTTTTTCTTCAAAAATTACTTTTTAAAATATTCTCTTCCAAAGATATATGGAACCTGTAGTTGTTAACTTAAACAAATTTACATGGCATTTCCCATAGAATGTTTGATGTATGTCAGGGAAAAGACTCAACAGGAACATATTAAAACGTGGGTAAAGGGAAAACAACAATAATAATAAAATAAGAAGTGACTTTGTAAAAGTTTAGTAATCTGCAGCCAAGAAATGGTTATTCCTAGTTATTAGTTATTCCTAATTATATACAATTATATATATGCAATACTTCACCTAAGTATTAACTTTTTTAGAGTTAATTGTTTTAATCTTACAACTCCTTGAAATTATCTTCCACTTGCTTGTGTTTTCTTCATTCTCCAACAAAGAAAAGGTCTTTTTTTTCAAGGCAAACCTCAACTCCATGTACATTTGATCATCCCATTCCCTTTCACCTTCCTCAGTAGCTTACATCCTCATTCATTTTCCACACTCTCAAATCTTCAGCCTTTCTCTGTCAGCTGGTTTCTTCCCTATGCTTTCAAACATGCCTAAGTTCTCTCCCATTCTTGAAAAATCTCCTTTAAATCCTAACCTCCCCTATGGTTATCTTCCTTATGTCTTTCCTCACTTTCTCAGGAAAAGTTCTTGAAAAGCTATTTGTCCTCTCCGCTCCTCAATACCTTGCAGTCTGGTTTCCGATTTTACCACTTAAATGAAACTTATTTCTACAGATTTACCAGTGATCTCTTAATTGCAAAATCTGACTGGCTTTTCTCAGTATTCATCCTTCTTGACCTTTCGGCTGCATTTAACACTGTTGACCATCATCCTCTCCTGGATTCTCTCTCTGGGTTTTCATGGCATTGCTTTCTGTGTTTCCTCCAACATGTCTTACTGCTGTTTCTGTCTTTGCTGCCTTATCATCTGTATAATGTCCTCCAACTTGGGTGTTTCCTCAAGGTTCTGTCCCTTGCACTAACTCCCATGGGTTTAAACTATCATCTCTC
>CM053771.1:502620795-502739977 GCA_028658325.1 Potorous gilbertii | reverse complement strand
CCGGGAAAAGTTAAAACAAAAATCCTTAATTGGCCATGGGTTGTTTTTTTTATTTTTTAAACTCCATCTAAACTCTTGAGTCTATCATATTATTTCTATTTGAGTCCTGTGAAATTGTGATTCTTCATTGTGTTCATCCAAGTTCTTAAGAAATTTTTCTTCAGCAGTATTATGAATTTATAAATTTTGTTTTCTTTCACCAATGAAATCCCAGGTTCATCCAGGCTAAAGCCAGCATTTCTGAAACTCTTGTCAAGTCACAGTGGAAAGAGATAATAAGGCAGTGTTGCTTTACTCCTGAAGTAACTGGGATTCCGTGTGTGTGTGTGTGTGTGTGTGTGTGTGTGTGTGTGTGTGTGTGTTTAGAAGTAATGGTTTTAGTCAACACATAGTTTTTTAAAAGCAATAAACCAAAAGTCCTGTAACTTAATTCTTTTTTCTCTTTGACTCAATTTAAAGTGATCTCTCCAGAGCTACCAGTAATCTTCTTACTTCTCAAGTTTGCTGGCCTTTTCTCCGTCCTAATCTGTTGAGATCTGTGTGTGAGAGTTGATATTGTTGACTCAGACTTTCTTCTCTGCATTTCAGCTTCACTGTTCTCTTGTGCTTCTCCTGCCTGTCTGGCTGTTCTTTCTCAGTCACCTCTATTGAATCATCCTCTATACCACAATATCTAATTGTGAATGGAATTCCTCTCAATGCCCATGTGATGTAGTAGACTCAGAATTGGGAAGACTTGAGTTCAAATTTGGCCTCAGACATTTAGCAACCTTGGTCAAGTCATTTAAACTCAGTATGCCTCAGTTTGCTCATCTGTCGATGGGGAGAATAATAAATAATAGTAGTATATACCTTCCAGGTTGGGGTAAGGGGAAAATTCGAAAGCATCTGCCCAAGTGCTTTGTGAACTTTAAAATGCTAGCTTATTATTACTTTTTTATTTGCTGACCTTTCTAACTCCCATGGGTTATTTTCAGTATCAGTGTAAATGAGTCCCAAATAGGTTATGTCCAGGAGGCATTTCAAATTCAACATCTTCAAAAAACAGAATTCATTGTCTTGACCCTATTATACTGCTGAAAGTTTTTATTTCTTTGGAGTATACTGCCGTATTTCTAGTTACCCAGGTTCACAGCTTCTTTTTTGACGCTTGGCTTATTTTCCATCATCCCAGATAGCCAGTCATTTGCCCAATCTAGTAATCTCCACTTCTGCAATAAAATTCTTTCCACAATTCACTCTTTCCCTTTTCTTATCATCATTGCCTTCCTTTTCCTCTTCTAGATGGTTGCAGTAGCATCATATCTCTTTCCTTTCCAATTCAGCCTGCTCCTAATTGCCAAAGACATTTTCCTAAATTTTAATGAACTCTGGTGGCTCCCTTTTGCCTCTAGGATTATTCTCTGTGGAGCTTTTAAGGCCAAGCCCTTCACTGTCTGGCCCCCATCTCATTTTCTGTCTTCATTATATACCAGTCTCACATTCTGTGGTCTAGACCTAGTGATTATTTTACTTATCTCACACACTGTAGTAATCTATTTCTCTTCTCCATTGCTTGGCACTGGGTCTCTCCTCTATATCTAAAATATACTCTTAGCTCACTACAACTTTGGGAACTCTATTTCCTTCACTACTTAGCTTGAGATACCTTCTACACATAGCCTTTCCTCATCTCCACATAAAAATGTGAGCTAGACATTAACTTTGTACATTCTTTGTATATATTTATTTGTAGGTAGTTACCTCCACATTAGAATATATGTTCTTTGAAGGCAGGAGCTATTATATTTTAATTTTTGTCTGCCTAGTGCCTTAGTACGGTGCTTGGTACGTAGTTGGACGCTGAATAAAATGCTTGTTGATGGATTCTCTTCAGATTTTAACTGTTACTTGCTTTGTCATTTTTATAAATATGTATAGATAATTTAAGAGTGCAGCTCAAATTTTGCCCTTTCCAATTATTTTACTTTTACATTCTTTATAAGATTATCTTTTTAAACCTATCTGAAAACTATCATGTTAGCTTCTACTTCATTAACATCCTCACAGTTCCAACTGCTTGTATTCTACTTATTTGAATGTTTTTTACTATAACTGGAACAATCAAGATCTCCCTTTCTTTTCTCTAGTTTCACCTCTACACCACTTCCAGTAAATGACATACAGACCATACTATCTCTTTACCTAAAAATCAGACTCCCCATTTTTTTCAATAACAACAGCTCTTATTTTCCAACCTTCAGGTCTGACTAACTTCTTCCCTTATCACTCCTTAAGGTTTTCCAGTTAAAGTAATTTATAGTTCTTCTAGTTTCCTCCCTTTATACAGTATATTGTTCACATTTTCTCCTTGGCCTGGAATTTTCTTCATCCTCTCTTGTACTTTTTCTGTGTATTGAATCACTTCCCATCCTACTCCCAGGTCAGATGTGACATGAATATTGATACTCCCTCAAATACCCCAACCTTCCAAAACTAGCTAAATTCCTAGGACCTACTCTTCCACTTCACTCGAGCTACACATAATGGTTACATGCCATCATCCTGCCATCACCCAAAAAATGTTCCACATCTATATTCATTAACTCTGAAGTTCCTCTATCTGGGCGTTATTCATCTTCTCCCTCTGCCTTATAATCCTGAATCTTGTTCTTTGTCTATGCCGTGACCTCTGATCTCTTGATACTTCAGTTCTTTCCCACGTCATCACCTCTGCACTAGCTACACTCTTTTCCCTTCCCTACCTTTTACTCTTTGTGAATCAGTTTACCTCTATACTGTCCTCTTCTCTCAGATGGAGAGTTTGCCTTCTCAAATCTCAGCCTTGGATTATTTTCATTAGAATCTTCATTCATGCCTGCTCAAGTTCTGAAAATTATGGGCCTATGTTGAGTCTAACACAAGTTTGTTGTATGTTCTCAATTGCACCTTCATTGCTGCAAGGCACTACACTGTCCGACTCATCTGAATGGTCTTCAGAACTTTTCATCCGTCTTCAAACTTACCTATGGTCTGCCTTGTCAGCTGAGAATCTCTCCTCATGTTTCAGTAAAAAAATACTGGGTCATTTGCTGAGAGCTTCCCCTCATCTATCACTGAAATGCCTTCCCACACTCTCTTGCTTCACCCAGTCTCAGATAAAGAGGTGACATTTCTTCCTGTCAAGGCAAATCCCACTTTTTATGCATAAAGGATCCCAATTACTTCCATCTTCTCTAACAAATTGCCCCCTCTACTAAGCCTATTCTTGGAGTGTCCTTTGCTCTCTGGGGCATCTCTGTTGCATAGTAGATAGGGTGCTGGACCTAGAGTCAGGAGGACTTGAATTCAAATATAGACTCAAACATTAATTACCTGTGTGACCTCCAGAAAGTCCCTGAATCTTTACTGGACTTAGTTTCCTTATCTGAAAAATGTGATAGTGATGACACCAGGTTTGTTATCGGAGGAGATAACGGAAAATACTTAGTGCAGTGTCTGTAGCATGTAATAATAGTAGTTGTTGTTACCGTTGTCTGAGGCTTCCCTACCACCTACAGATTTCTCCCTTTGCTCAGAAAGTTCTCACATCCTTCCCTGCTAGCTCTTGTCTGTATTCCCTCTGTTTCGTGGCTAAATTCCTCGAAGACCCTCTACAATATGTGCCTTCACTTCCTTTTCACTTTGCTCTTTGCAGTCTGCTCTCTTTGTCATTCAGTCAAAATGACACTTTCCAAAGTTAGTAACGATCGCTTAGTTATCAAACGTAACGGCCTTTTCTCTGTCTCCTCCTCCTGGGATTTCTCTTCCCCTTGCTACTCTTTCCTCCTCCTTCTCTTACCTCCATTGGACCACTGTCTCCTTGGCTGGATCGTCGTCCGTGCGACACCTTCCGTGATGTGATGTTGTACTCAGAGCTGTCACCCAGGTTCCCATGATAGGCTGTCCTCTGCCTGTGACAGTCTTCCCCATCTTCTCTGTCTCTTGTGGTATTTCTTTTTCAGCTAAAGATCATTGTTGGATGTTTGGATAAATAAATGTCATCATATTGCCCTACTCCCAATCCTCATCCTCCTCCGTTTGGTTTAGGTCCTTTGAGATTCTTTTATCGCTTAAATGAAGGAATCCTTCGGCTTTTGTTTGTCCCTTAAGAGGTGGGGTATGTAAACAGATGTTCATTTAACAATAACTTTGAATTGGATGCCAAATTTCAGTGTGATTGACTTTAGACTTTTAAGGGCAAAAGACAGAATTGGGAGTAGTGTTTCCTCTTGTCTGCATCCTTTGGGGCCCAGCACTGGATGTTGATTGAAGAAAGTAGTTCCAAAAATTTATGTATGTTACAACTTTAATATTAAAACTACTCAGATTATGTTGTTCAGGATCCTTCATTTTATAGATGAGAAAACTGGAGTTTGATATTGAAGTTCATTTGCTTAGTGTCACGTGTGGCATAGACTATAATCAAACTTTTCCTTTTTGTTCAGATTGTGTTCCTACCACTTATGTACTTACATAGGTTTTAATAATACAACCTCTATGAATTTCAGGCCTCATTAGCTCTTGTCTGGGCTTTTTTTTTAATGCAGTGAATGATAATACATCATCCTATTAAAATGATGGTAGAATAAAGCTAGACTAGCTAATGAATTTCATACATTATTTTTTGTTTTTTACACACACACATATATGAGACAGAACTATTTTTATTGTAAACTAGTCAAATACAGACTTTTAAAAATAGATGAGATTTTTCAAGGTATAATCCAGCATATTTGCCTTAGAGAATAAACACCTGTTTGGTATTTCCCTTGTTCTTAGTAACTTTTTTTAATGTTAAGGTGTGACTCCTCCTTTTGGGGTGAAGAGAGAAAAAGTATGTATAATACCTTTAAAGTATAAATAGGTTGATTCTTTTGATGTTTTTTATTCCATTCCATCTTCTTTTCCTAATCATTCTATTTCTTGTTATACCCATTTAACGGAAATCATTAAATATACACAGTTGCTGGTTTTGTCCCACAGCTTCTAACTAACCCCTTACAGTTTTTCTGCTCCCTTCCTCTACTCTCTTCTACCTATTTTCAGCCTAGTTCCATGGAAGGTCTGAGTGGAGGGAAGGAATTGAGTGAGGTATAGAGGGAAGCTTGAGTGTCCTAAATGGGGGTTGGAGGAGTGGTGCCAGCCAGGTATGTGCTTTTTCTTGGTAGGACTTGACTTATTTGCAGAATGTGAAGATTGGTGTCAGTATGTGCCAGTATTTCTATAAAGGAGAAACAGAAATAACATTTATAGCATTCACATTTTGTATAGCAATGATTTGTCCTTATGACCTACCTAGTCTTCTACATATATATACACACTGATTTCCAGTCTGCATTATTAATAGGGATCCAGGTACATTTGGGTAGAATGGATGGATTTTTAAATTTGATTTTCATTTCATTCCAAAATAGTAATTCACATGTTATCATTGTAAACTGAGGACAGTTTGTGGCTCTATGAGCCTTTCTTGAAATGAGATGCAAATATTGCCTTTCCAGAGCTTTTGTAATAAGTGAAAGAATTTGCCTGGGATGTGGATATAAAATCAGAAGTATTCAGTAAGTTTGGTTCTACTATTTTTAGGAGATTTTTTTTTTTTAATACAGGGTAAGACTTTTTATTTCTCTGATTTGAGAGCTTTCTCCATTTTCTGATCTGAAAAGGATTCAGACCATATCACTTTTGGTTTTAAAAAACATAGAAACACCATGGATTCAGTTCTTTCAGAACACATTAATTGATCCTACTTCCTGCATAGCAGTGATGTCTTGCACTCTGCTGCGAGAGTAGCATAGGGTGAAACTTTTCTTAAATAACTAAACCTCTTTATCTGGGGTCCAAGACATTGATTTACCTTGTACTGAAATTTACTCACTAGAGTAGTAGGGATGGTTTTAATGGCAAAATTGAAAATTCTGCATTTATGCCATTACATTTTGTTTCTAAAGATAAGCTTTGGATTTTATTGTAATTTTGGATGAAATGATAAGGTTAAAATCTTATAAAATGAAGATTTTATTTTTACCTAATGTGTAAAATCTTGTCTAGCTCTTGGGTGGGCAGATAGGTCAGTAATCCGTATTTTTAACTTGATGCTATGTGTCTTGGAGGTCAGTTCATTGGCATTTTGAACCTTAAGTCAGTTGTCACATTCAGTCCAAGTAATGGGAGTCTTGTGATTTGCAGTTTTGGAATGTATCGTTCCGTTGGATAGCATCTAATATGTGGCCTCACTTTCTTCTTCCAAACAAAGTGCCTAGTTCTATTTTATGTATTAAACACTGGAAATGTGACAGTGAACATCTTGTCAGACTTTTTTCCCCCCTTTGGATATGCTAAGTAATCACTAAGGACAGGATAGATGAATTAAATAATCCTCTTGGCAGTCCCCGTTCACCTCTGGTAATTTTTTTCTTCTCAACCCCCCCTCTTCCACCTCCTCTTTGGGGGATGGTGAAAGAAAAATTAAAATTAAATTTATTAATCATCATTTGATAATTTCTTTGCATATCCACACATCATAGTTGACAATGGGATGAAGTTTTGTTTTGTTTTGTTTTTTAACACAAGAAAATTGGTTTTTAATGAATTGTGCAGGTGTTAGATACTGGGAAAGAAGCCAATATCAATAATGGGAAACTAGCTAGGGGGTGGGGATTAATCTAAAGGTAAAGGTTAAGGATGATATTGCTTTAGTTGGAGATTGGTTAAAAGTTTGTGGGGTAGGTAACCAAATGGCCAGTTTGGGCACTGTAAATTTCCTGTTTTTCCTTTTGATATTCTTTTGAGTTTATTTTTAGTATTCTTGCTGGATTAGCATTTTAAGCTTTATTTTTTTTTTTTTTAAGAAAATCTGCATTCTGAGTGATTAAAAAATAATTATAGCAGACTGGCATTTTTTCCTCCAGAAAGCAATTTTATTAAGGAAGTCAAAGGATTCTATTGTTAAGTAATGTTAGGACTGCATATATAGATTGTCATATTTTCTTAAGTATGTTAGGTGATAATGCCTAGTGTATTGGTAGATGCTTAGACTTATTTGCTTTATGTGCAAAAATGCACAGTACTATAGTTGAGAAAGTAAATCTGGAGTCAGAATGCTTTTATATTTTAACATGTAGAATATTAAAGTACAAAAAGCAATGATATTTCTGTCCAAAGAGGGAACATTAAAAAGCTCCCAACACATAATCAGTGCGGGATGTAGACTTCAGATGATTCCGGTTGTTTTTATGACTAATTTTGAGGATCTCTTTAAATTTCAGTGAAAAACTGAAAGATTGGAAGGAACAGAAAAAACTATTTATTCTTTCTGAACAGGTCTTGTAGCCAAACCACTAACATGATCATTTTTGGACATGCCATAGACATGCAGTTTGCTAGACTAGAACTTGTTTTTTTAAGCCATTTAGTTATTGGTACCTTAGAATATTCCTTGTTTTTTAAAAGCCACCAAATAACTTTGTCCTTAATGAAACACTTCTTGATTACAGGGAAATAGTTAAGTGTATAGTCAAAGGCATCATTCTCTCTCTCTCTGTCTGTCTCTCCTGTCTCTCTTCTCTCCCCACCTGCCCTTCTTGTATCCTCTGTCCCATCTTGAGGAACTTGGTTATTGTTACAGAAGTAAAATAGCTTCTTTATCACTTCATCATCTGAACAAATTTAATGTTTTACTGAGTATCATGGAAACATACTCTATTCCCTTTCGTTGCTCAGTACAAAATGGAGCTAGAGGACAGCCGCCTTCTCCGTTCCCCTCATCACAGGCCATTTACAGTAAAGGTTTTCTGCTTCACTAATGAGTGTTCTGAATCGTTTCAGAATAGTATCACGTGTAACTACTCTCTAAACTCTCTTTGTTTTTTTTTGCATCACAGTGCTTTTCTGAAGAAAACTGCATTATACTTTGAAATGATTTGTTTAAAATCCAAGTTGGGAGCTGTACTCAGTATATGAGCATGAGTTGTGTTGTATAAGCCTGTACAGAAGTATTGTTTCAAAAATAATTAGAAAACTTTACAATGGGTATCTTCTAAGATCCTCATGACTTTGTTGTCTTTGAGTACACAATTTGCAAAAGAAAAATATTATCTGTGTTCATTAAAATCACGTTTATTCTTAATGTGCTTTGAAATATTGACAGTTTTAAGCAGCCACAAGAGTGCTATGTAAAAGTGAATTGTAGAAGAAAATTCTACTAATGAAGAAACCTTAACTGCTTCTAAGTGATTATGATTGTTTAGTTTTAAGATGCAATTTGGTGTTATTTTATAGAGTTTACAACTTAATAATTTTTGGTAATGTGTTTACAGAAAGGCAAAACCAAAATAAAGACTTGTGGGCCTTCATTCCTATTTTATGTTTTTAAAAATATTACGTTACCCAAAGGATTGTATTTGCATCTCATTTTCCTGATAGCTTTCTGTTTTGGTTTTCTGCTGACAGGTCACATTTAGGGCAGGCAAAACATAAGGCATATAGCCCTCCTGAGAGTAGAAAATCTATTTCTAAGGCACCCAAAGTGCAGTCTAATACTGCTTCTGAACAGTCAAGGGGACACATTTCTAAAAGGTAAATCTTCACATTGCTTATATATTTCCAAGGCATTATTATTTGCACTTTAATTGCTTATGATTTAAGGTCATCAAATTACTTTAAAGTTATGTATTAACGGTTTTACTGTCCTTGGAAAAGTTTAACTCTGAGAATTGAAGTTTTTTTTCTCTTCATTGATATTCAATGAATCTTGGACAATCAATGGAAATGTAAAAAATTTCTCTTAGTATGATTTTGAGATTCTCTTTTTGTTTACCAAACTATTACGTAACTAAACACCATTAAACTTGCAACTTATTTCAATTGTATTTGAAGCTGCTGTGTTTTTGATTTTATATCTCTTCTCCACTTAAGATTTAATTGGTAGCAGAGGTAAGTCTCCTAGAAAGCAACTCCTAGTGGTTAACAAAGTCCTGGACAATCCTTTACTTTTTTGTTTCCATTCCCAGTACTGATATTGCCCATCTTCCCTTTTTTTTTTTTAAAAGTAGTGAATGGTAGTTATCATTGTCTTGATTGTCTCATTTTCTATGAGTTTTTCCCCTTTTCTTAAACTCTTAAATCCATATTCTTAGTTTTTGACAAGAAACGTTATGTATAAGTGCCTTTTGGAACAAAAAAATTTTATATTTTAGCTATTCTAATCAATCACGCTAAGTTACAGCTTGAGCATGTACAGTGTACAAAACAGACACCCAATTTTGTTTGAATCCAGTTGTGAAGTTCTGTGTTCTATGTGGGACTTTTTGGAAAGTGTGAGTTCTTCAGAACCTTTTAATATTCAGAGCTCTCAGACATTCTGTGAATCCACAGGAGGAGCTACCTAGTAACTTTGCTATCTTCTCTCTTCATAGAAGCTGCAGTTCATCATCTGCTGTCATAGTTCCACAACCAGAAGATCCAGACAGAGCCAATACTTCAGAAAAGCAAAAAACGGGGCAAGTGCCTAAGAAAGACAGTTCTCGAGGAGTGAAACGCAGTGCAAGTCCAGATTACAACAGGACCAATTCTCCAAGCTCTGCTAAGAAACCCAAAGCTCTCCAACATACCGAACCTTCCTCAGAAACCAACAAACCCCATTCTAAATCAAAGAAGAGGCATTTAGAGCAGGAGCAACAGCTGAAATCTGCACCATTGCCATCAACAAGCAAGGCGCACACCAGAAAGGGTGGAGCTACCGGCAGTTCACGAAGTCAGAAAAGGAAAAGGACAGAAAGTTCTTGTATAAAGAGTGGTTCAGCGTCTGAATCAACTGGTGCTGAAGAGCGATCAGCAAAACCCAGCAAGCTGGCTTCAAAATCGGCCACCTCAGCCAAAGCTGGGTGTAGCACCATCACTGATTCTTCTTCTTCTGCCTCGACATCTTCCTCTTCCTCTGCAGTCGCCTCTGCTTCCTCCACTGTACCACAAGGGGCCAGAGTGAAACAAGGAAAAGATCAAAACAAGGCCAGGCGGTCCCGGTCAGCATCTAGTCCCAGTCCCCGAAGAAGTAGCCGAGAAAAGGAGCAGAGTAAAACCAGTGGCTCCTCTAAGTTTGATTGGGCTGCTCGTTTTAGTCCCAAAGTTAGCCTGCCTAAAACAAAACTGTCTCTACCAGGGTCTTCTAAGTCAGAGACATCAAAACCTGGACCTTCAGGATTACAAGCTAAATTAGCAAGTAAGTTGAGAAATTTGGTTTTTATTTGCATTTGTAAGCATTGGAAAAATGGCATCTTTAACACAATCTGTTGCAGTAGTAGATGTTTTCATTTGGAAGTGGTGACTTGAGATTTGCTTGGATTATTTAAATAGATATATATCCATTTTCTTCATGAATAGGTTAATCTGCTTTTTAAGTGTCCTAAGATTAAAAAAAATAGTTATGTAATGTTAGTTACAATAGTTGCCATCTCATTCAGTTCTTAAGAAATGGACAAATAGGAAGCTGGTTCAGTTTATGTCTTAGTCTAGTCTAGTAAGTTTCTTGATTTTCTTTATTTTTGCTGCCCCAAATAGTGTTTTATCTATTTAATAGCATTTAGCACATTCCCAAAATATGAAGATCTTGAACCTAATTTAGTACATTTTGAAGTGAAAAAAGGTCATTTGGTTGGGTGGGCTTAATTAGAGAGCCTTTTAAAAGCCAAGTTGGGGAAATGACATCAGTCATTACCAAGGTACTGGCTGAGCTAGAGGAAGAAAGGGAGGAAAGCCATCTGAACTACCCTAAGGATTTAATCCAGGACCTCTGCCTCATTGGCACAGTGTTCTACCCAGACAACCTCACCGGCACTCCCGTGCTCTGTACAAGTGTGATTCTCTTTAATGGAAGTCTTGAAGGAATTGTAGAATTTAGCTTGGGAGGGGAGAGGGTTTTTCGGTGAGTGGAATTAGGAATAATAACTTGAAAGAAGGCATCAAGGTAGCAATCAGCCGGGCACATAAGGTGCCCAGGAATGAGTGAGAAAGCTAAAATGCCTCCGATTCTAACACTTAACCCTAAATGTGATTCCGACTTACTACTGCTATGTGCAAAGCATTTAGCTAAGTGCTAGACATGAACATAGGAAAATCAGAGAGGCTCTGCTGTCCAGGGGAAAACCACAAAACTAGGAAGTTTGAGTTGCAGATCAGATGGAAAGGCCCTGGATTAGTTAGGGTTCAGCAGGAATGCAGCTATACAATACAATTCAAGAGTGTGATGACCCAAGCTGGAAAGTACTCGACAGATACTTGACTCTAGTAAATAGTCAGGATCCTCTGTAAGTTGTGGAGTAGGTTGAGTGCTATCATAAGAGGTCATTTTATTTGATAAAACTGAATCCATGTAACTGGCTACAATCAAGCTTCATGCCTAGTTAATGATAGGCGACTGAATTAACTCAGCAGCAGGTTAGGTAACCCTATACTGTCTGTGAGCTGCAGTTGATGCAGCAGCATTGCAAAGTCTGTCCCCTCTGGTAGATGTGGGCTTAAAAGTAAACTAAGTTATTGCCAGCTAAGCCTTTGGCCTGAGTGCTCTTCTTCCCTTCTCTCTGCCCATAAGATGTACTCTGCACATTGGTAGATGCGCCAAAGTAATAATCCCTTGACATTCTGTATTTGAAAAACAGCTTTTGATGAGTAAGAAAATGGAAATAAATTTCTGCAAACTACACTTTATGCACATGTACACACCCACACCCACCCACCCACCCACACACACACACTCACTCCCATACCTACACCCCCATACCTACACCCCCAAGAGAAAAGCAATGGTACAGATAATGGGGAAAATTACGGTTTTAGTGTATAATTCTGCCAATTTAATTTTTAGTCAGTTTTCATAAAGCCAATATTAAAATTAGTTAGTTCTTTCCTAAGAACACACTTGGCCAATAAATAGTAAGTGAATGGCCTGGGTTTATGTTACAGGAATAGCTAACAGAAAAGATTTTCTCATACTGGAAAGTAAAATCATCTAGGGTAGCCTGGAGAAAGTATACTTCTGCTTAGATTAATAGAGCTTTGCCATCAGTCTGAAAAGTGATGCGGGTAGGTTATTAGAATTGGAAGGGACCTTAGAAATGTGCTTTCTTCTAGGCCCAGGGGGGTTTATGTGGTAAACTTCTAGAGAAGAAGTGTTGCTACATTAGATGAAATAAATGCAGCATGAATGCCATAGTGACTTTGCTAAAGTCACATAAATTCTTTACGGAGCTAGCCGAGATTAAACCCCACGTCTCCTGCCACTTACATTGGAGGAAGGATCATTCACTGAAAACTTGTCTGACTTTCTGATTTCTCCCTTAGTTGGGACTTTATAAGTTTTCATCGTAATATCATAGTGATTTATCCTCCAGGTTTTGTCCTGGGTGTATTTTTTGTAGTTGTTTAAGGCAAAAAAATGGGGGGCATTTCAGTGGGAAGGTTGTTTGCAGGTTTCACACTTATTTGAAGGTGTTGAGAATTGCGAAGGTCAAATGAAGTATAATAGATGTCCAGTGCTGCTCAGATTTTAAAGTGCTGTATAAGGACCAGCAGTTATCACTGGCGGTTTCAGCTACAGTTAGGGATTTTCTTGTGTTAACTCCTCCTCCAGGACTCCGAGAGGTTAAATTAGTTAAGTATCTGTTATGTGCCTGGCATCGAGCTTAGCCCTGCATATACAAAGAAAGGCGGAAGGAGACCCCCAAAAGGAAGACTTTTCTTCTGCTGTACTCCAACAGGGGCCTCCTCTCCCTTCCAGCCCTTCACCATACCTTCTTCCCCAAATACATTTGTTTAATAAAATTATTAGGGGACTATTTAAATGTTATATTCACTAACTGGCCGTCAGTACATGGCCATGGTTATAGCCTTTTAAAATAACTTGGATTTTTGATGTTAGACCTTCAGAGAAACTTTACTAATGAAGGTTTGGAGCTAATAAACTGAAAAATTACCAAGTGTTTATTCACATTAGTAACATAAAAAGTGGAATTAGAGTTACTGACAGTAATTTGTAATGTAGAGGTGGAAATTTGAGGACCAGTTGCATTTCCCAGTTGCAGTGAGTGACAGATGAGTTGAAGAGCACACAGAAAACTATTAACTAATCTACTCACTGGTATTCTGGTTAGCATAAGGGGTGAGGGATGTGTCAATGTATGTGCCTGGTTCACTGGAGTAGTACTGCACACAGCTGTATTTTTCTATGACTTTTGGAGACGGTGTTGGTACATTCTAATCCCAGAATTAAAAATATATTTTTGTTTATGATGTTCCTTAAATGAACACACAACAAATGAAGAGTACCCTTTCAGGTCATATCATGGTGGCCATCACTAGCAGTAATGCTGTAAAACGTTCTTATGAATTGGGTGGGAGAGCACAAGAGAAGCAGGAGACTAAGAATGTATATGAAAAGAATTGATGTATGGATACTGATATAAACTATGTAAAATCATCATGTGTGTGAGACTAACGTCAGTAAGATTACTAGAGCAGCATATACCTTTGCCATCTTTTTTCTTCTATTGAGCATTTCATATTGAACTCTAACTTTTCTTCATAGATTAGGGATGGTGGTGTTGGAGAACTTTTTAAAGCTATTTAAATATTTTACAGTGATTAAATTAGTCTGGAAGCTTAAACTTTTACTTTAAAATTCCAAAATATTGCTCTTATCAATTTCTCTTGTTAACTGCCTATTCAGTTCTAGCTATTAGAGCAGAGAACATGAGAATCATTCTAACATGGCTGGAGTAATAGTGGAAATAATGTCAGCTCCTCTTTACCTAGAGGATATTATAATACATTAGATTTATTCACATCCTTTAACAATTTTCTTCTTGAGAATAAGTGGAATAGGTTAGAATACTTACTGTACAACTTTGAGGGACTGATGCACAATCCACTTCAGCCAGGTTTCCTTTGCAGTGTGATAACCAGTTACAAACCCTTTTCTATTCTTTCCTTTGTTCTTCTTTAACATTTTTATCTTAAGTTTAACGATCTATTTTTAAGGTGTGATTTTTTTTTTTTTTTAGTGTAAAAACAAAAATGGTAAGGAACGTAACACCAACTTGAATCAGAATTGTAGGGGTGGGTAGTTCACCCTGTACTGAATAACTGAATAATTTATTAAACACGTATCTTTGAACTTTTATCCTTTTCTTTATCATGATATGTATGACAACACCTTAGTATTGAATAAAGTTACTAGTATTAATGACATTGTTAATGCAGCTTTTTTGATGCAGTATTACAACTGAAATCTAAATTACAATTAGGTTTCTTGGTGATTTAATAACATACTGACACTTATTTTGCCTTTTTCTTATAAACTAAAGTATTTTATATTGGCTTATTCTTTTCCTCAAATTTTTTTAGGTAGACATTTTAAAAGTTTTTACAAAAGAAAAAAATCAGAAAATACTGAATACCTTAATATTATAGTCCAGTTATATGGAGGGTGGTTTATTGGTCAATCAGTGTTCCCAACCAAAATGTTCAGATAGCCAGAGGACTCCCAGGAGCTATGTGAAATGTTTTGTGATGTCAACCAGAGGTGTTGTATGAGCTCATGGAATAATTAGTCTCCTAGAGTCTATATGAAAGAGACACTTCAAATCTAAAGTGGCTTGTTATTAACAGTGTTTTCAATAGATGATTATTTGCTATTGGCTTTTTATTAGAATATATGTTCATAACTAAAGAGAACTAAAAGTTAAATGTTTTAAAGCTGTTCTTTTGTGTTTCCCCACCTAAATCTTTTTTTTTTTTTTTTTTTAACTTTTGTCACCTTGTTACTTTCTTTTTGTGCTCATTCATCTTTTGTGCTAAAGTAGATCAGGCATGGCCTGGCTAAAATGCTTACGTGTTTACAGAAGTTTTATTTGGAAAAATAAAGTAAAACAAGTCACTAGTTCAGGTTAAATATTGCAAGAGGAGAGGAGCCCAGAATAGTAGTCTAAATTATAGGCTGTGTTTTAAAATATGATTTTATTACTTGCAAGAATAATTTCAACTCTTTCCCTCACACAATGTCCTTCATAAACACACCAGGTGTGTATGTTGGATTAATAAAACAAGAGAACTTGCCAGCCCTGAATTAATACTGATTATTGTTATAAGTGATTCATTTCTGATTACCAGTAAAGTAATTAAGTGAAATTCTCACTTTGCTTAAAAAGATTAAGTAATCCCATCTATAATCTTTTTACCCTTTCTCTTTCCTAAACACGTTTTTCTATAAGGGAAAGCTTCAAATTCCCAGGTATAGTTTGATCAGTTAATGTGGTTTTACTATAATACTTTTTTTCTTCCATTCCCAAACTTTTTAACCAGAGTCCTTAACAAAGTCACAAGAATCCCAAATCAGAATTCATTAGCTTTGCTTTTTACATCTCACATATGCTAGATTGGTAATTTTGGAGGTGTGGGAGGTAGGAGAAAAGAATCACATGAGACAAGACATTTTCCCAAGGAAATTTTAGTCAATTTATATATTCCATAGTATTAGACTGGATATAATCAGCTGCTCAATAGGGTAGTCAAGTAGGGGAGAAAATATAGACCAGGTATGGAAAAGACTGATAGAAGAATTGGATCTTAAAATATACTTTACAGGGATTGGCAAACTATTGAGATGAGCAAGGAGCTGTGAACTGGTGGAGGAGTGATGGATAATATTAACCTGGATGTAGAGCTGGAAATGAACTGAGCTCCTAAATACAGAATGTGTTTAGAAATAAAAGGTGATGCTGCAGGACCTTGAACATTAGGGGCTTGGACACAGTTTTTAACAGTGATAATCATGACCTTTCTCCCTTCTAAGATTTAGTTCTTGGGGGGGGGCAGTGTATTTTAAAAATATATATTTTATTTATATATATATATGTATATGTACATTTAAAATATGTATATTTCATTTTTTCCTGAATTAACATGTAATTTTTAACATTTGTTTTTTAAAAATTTTGAGTTCTGAATTTTCTGCCTCCCAGAAGTGGTAAGCAATTTGATATACATCTGCAATCATGCAAAACATATTTCCATATTAATCATGTGAAAGAAGACAGACCCAAAGGAGGAGAAAAAAAACCATGAAAAATGTATGTTTTGATTTGTACTCATACTCTATAAGACTTTAATTATTAATTGATTTTGTTTTTAAAACTTCTCTGCCTTTTTTAATATATAGGTTTAAGAAAATCTACCAAGAAACGCAGTGAGTCACCACCTGCTGAGCTCCCCAGTTTGCGGCGGAGCACACGCCAAAAGACCACGGGCTCCTGTGCTAGTACCAGGTAGTTATTATCATTGTTGAGGATTCCTTTCCTTCTCTTGTCCTAACAACACCCCTTACCTAGTGTCAGTTCTCCCAGTGAGGAAGCCCTGTCCCAATGCCCATCAGCTTCTTAAAGTTGTACATAATTTACCTGAGACACTTAGCCCCGGGTGAGTCAGATGGAACACTTAACTGTCAAAGCATAACCTGGATATTATGTTTTCCTGTAATTAATTTCTGTTTCTCAGTTTACAATTTTCACCCTCATTTTTCACTTACCTTTTTTTCTCTTTCCCCTATTCTCTCCACTGTACCTATTAAGATTCTTTCAATCACTGAGTGGTCCAAACATTGAGGCTTAATTTGTTACACATGTTGGAGAATATATTGTCCTTCTTTTTTTAAGTATCAAAAATACATCTTTTTTAAGAAAATTTTTTTAACATCAACCAGGAAGGCATGTTATTTTCTCAGAATATGTTTTTAGATAAGCACCTGAAACATCTCTTCAACACGATTTTTACTTAGGCTTCAAATCTCCTTGTGCCTTATGTCCCCTGCTTTCCACTTTGAGGATTAGTTTCAATTAATGTCCAATAACTGCCGCTTATTTTTCTCTTCCCCGGCACCTGTGGCTTATTTACTCTACCTAAATTGTTCAAACTAAATGAAGAACATTAGTTTGCTGTCCTTCCCAGAAGACCTGGTTCTTTTCCTTTAAAATAGGTTGGAGAACAGAAAGACAAAAATTACTTGTTTGCATGTGGCTGAGGAAATAGACCTTGATATTTTTTTAACAGGTTAAAAATATTTTGAATTATTTCTTTCTTCTCTCAGGAGGTGCTTATCTCTTATTTTTAAAGTTCCTTTCTATCAATTTGGCATGCAGTAACTGTAGTTAATTAGTATCTCAGAGTTTATGATTTGTCTTGAATGCCTCTTATTATGACATCAACTCAAATTATGAAGCTTTATGGAAGGTCTGTTGTTTTGGTAATTTCAGTATTTAAAGAATTCATGACTTCTTTGGGACATGTGGTCATGGGAAGAAGGAAGGGCAACTTCTGAGTGTCTTAGAAGTTAGTCTTCATGAATTGCTGTACTTGAAACATTCAGGGCTCTGAATAGCCTTTCGTGTCTTAGCTAAGCTGATCCTTGAACATTGGGCTTCTGGACCACTATTGGAAGCATTTCTCCCACATGTGTGTCTGTGAACACTTACAGAACTCCATTGATGTAGCATTTCAAACCAGGGTCAGTTCTACACATCAGCGTAAGACTTAGGTTGCAAAGAATGTCTTACAACATAATTTTAATATAAAGTATTTTTAGAGAGTCCTCAACAATTTTTTTTAATAACTTGATAGTAATTGTAACTAGTATGCGAGGTGATTTAATCCAGCGTTTAAATTCACCACTCACAACGAGAGACTGGCAAATTGAATTGTAGACAGTTCGTGTCAAGTGAATGGTTTGTTAGGACACTAAGAGGTCGTTAAAGGGGGAAACAGACCCAAAGAAGACTAATACTAAATTTTTTGAAGATTGAGTATACCAGAACAGGCCAGCAAATTAAATTTTAGCATTTGGAGCACTGATTAATGTTTCTGGTAGAACACTGAAGGTTTATTCTAATAGATTTAACTGGGAAGCAAAATTACACAATAGAAAATGATTGATAAATGGACAAAAATTAAAAAATGATTAGCCTTGAGAGAGACTGTTATCCTGTCTGGTGAGACATCCTCCATTATGTCCATAGGACCCCCACCTCAAGCTAAGCATTCTTTCTGTCTTCTATCACAAGAGTATCTCTTTCACTTTTTGAGAGAAGAAAGAACACAGAGCTTAGCACCAGGAGACTTTTAAATCCCTTTGAATGATTATTTCTATGATTATGAGTAAGTCATTTAACATCCCTGTGAAATGAAATGAAGTTTATGCTACTTACGTCATTGCTGGTGATGAGGGAGAGATCTTGTATGCTTTCTCATTCTTGCCTTTTGACTCTTCCCAGTCAAGCCTGGTGTCCAGCCCAGCCCCTAAGGTATTTATTTGAGTTCTGAATTGTAACCTGCCCTGATGTTCAGGAACAAGCACAACTGGTGAAAGAGGGGCTTTCCCATTTCCTACAACTGTCTGATTCTTAGTGTCCCCCACTCTTGTATATGGCATAGAGCACTGGTCACAGCCCCTACTGCTCAACAGTTGGCACAGGTAGTGCCAGAACAGACAGTGTCTTTGCTGAACACCACCATTAAGTTTTGCCCATACATGCAATTATGATCCTTCTACTCTGCTTTTCATTAACTCCTTGAACTGGACAACCTCTCCCTTTGGTATTGGCAGTTCTTTCTAGGGTGAAGGCTACTTGGTGTGACTCTCCTACTCCACCATTACTCCATTGAGCCAGGGACAAGGAAGGTAATAGGAAATTACAGGTTCAGCAGTACCAAAAAACAGTCTTGAGGAAGAAATAAAAAGAGATTTGGTTCTAGGGAAGATGGGGGCGTTTTACTTTCCCATATCTTAATACTTTGATCACTGGAGAAAAGACCTGTGTGTTTATGGCTGCTTTCTACCCTGAGAGAGCTGACTGTTCACAGACTTAACTTTTTATGTCCCAGTGCAGTCTGTCTTCCATACAATATAAATGCTTTCTTTGACCATGCAAGGCCTGGATGACTCATCAGGTTATCTGTCCTCTGCTCCTGACTTATGATTGTAAATAGAAACTTAGCATCTTATTTGTTAGGGTTATGTCATTGGGAGTTATAGACTGAGATTCTTGACATTCTTTCCCTTCCTCTTCTGTTATTGTTGCTTCTTTTGGTTATACACAAGCATCAGACTTGCATTTGATATGACTTGTTTTCACCCAGTTTTGGCTCAGGGAAAAGTGGGTCCGTACTCTGCCCAGCAGGGCCCTTCTCAGAAGCCAGAAGCAGTGCTGAGACCTCTCTTCTCCATCATATGCATTTGAGGACAGAGAAGTTAGGGGTATAGCTGCGGATTTGGGAACACTATGTACTCCCCAGAATTATTCCATTTGGACTGACCTCCATGTTTTCCTATGTTCCCATCACCTTTGTGATTGATTAAATACTCAGTTAAATTTCAAAACACATCCTTAATAACAAGTCTTGTTCTATATGCAGGTAATCTTTCTTTGACTTATTTCAGTCTTATAGGTTATAATTGTGTGAAATGTCAAATTAAGGGGCATAATGGAATGTTTGTCAAACTAGTCAGTATCCCCTTAAAAAGTTACTTAGAAATACAGGACTTGTTGTTTCCTTTCCTTAAGGTTGGGGCAAAAGTCAACAAGGGATCTAAAAAGGTGCTACACAATGAGTAACACTGCTGTTTGACACCCTGGCACATAGTGGAATTATTTATTAAGGGTATATGAGTAGATTTAATTACACATTCTATTCACACAGATCATTAAAGTGACTTCAACAAATCACTGCTCACGTAGACTTCACAATGGAGAGGGGCAGGGGGTGAGGCTTGTTTTATGGACTTTAAAACATTATCAATAAAGTCGATTGAAGTTGCTAATTTGCATTGATGGAGGAATTTTCCCTCCTGGGAGTCCCAGCTCAAATGAAATGACAGTTCTCCCCCACTAAAGAATTAAATAAATCAGAATGATGAGGAGTAGGAAGTGAGAGGACATGAAGAGGTACAACTGGTGACATCTGCTTCCTCCCAGACTAGGTCACTTTGGAAAGGAAAGTATCAGCCAGAATTCTCTCCCCTATCACCTCTGATGTCTAGTTTGCTGTATTCCTCACTTTTATCTAGTCCTTGTGTTAAATCTAATAAAGCATTCATCACACTCTTTTGATTTTGACATGTTGAATATTAGTTTAAATAGATTTGCTAAGAAATTCAAAAGGAAGATCATCCCATGTTATCTAAATGTTCTATTGGCCCAGCCAACTAACAGAGAAGCCTGCATGCACACAGTGTGTTCTTGGTAACTGCTGTATTGAATTGATTTAATTACTGTAATGTTTAGTATCCTCTTACAGCTAAAGGGACATATGTAATGATTAGTTTAAACAAATTGTCATTGAACTCCCGAGGTTGTTACAGGCGTGGCATGATGGAATATGATCTGTGATTTTCTTCAAAAGAGACCAAGAATTAGAATTTTTTTTTTAACCTGGTTCATTAGGATTTTGGGTCTTTGGATGGCACAGAAATTTAACAAAAGGCAGTCGATAGGGAATTTAGAAAAACTGACTTTCCAAAAGTCTATAACCTGAAAAAATTGGGACATTTTTAAGCGTAACCTCAGCAAAAGAAAAATTCTATTTAGGAATCTTTCCAGTTGCTGGTCTATGGGTAAGCATGGCCTTAGCATGAATATCACTATGCCAAGAATCTCTGTGGTGCCGTGGTTTTCCAGAAGCATTTGCCTGACTTAAAAAAAAAAAACCAAGCAAGTGGAGAAACTACTTTTGTACTATATTGTGGAATTATTTTATATAATTCTGACCCTTTTTGTGATTGGATTTGATTGATTTAATGTTTTTGTGATTGGATTTGATTGATTTAACATTATGTGCCCCAAAATGAATATGACTATTAAATATTCCATAGTTTAAAGCAAGAAAAAATTTAATTAAAAAGCCATCTTTAGTGAAAAGAACCCTTCATTTGCTCTCAAACCCTAAGTTCAGTTTCTCGGTTTTTACTTGTTTCTGCGATCTTGGGTAAGTCGCCTGATTTTCCTGGCCTTCAGCTTCCTTTCTTAGAAAAACAATGGTACTAGTTGATCTCTAAAATAGGTTCCAACGTCAGTTACTCTGACTTTCCCATCTTTACAGTGTGAGTTTGTGCTGTATTTGCTAGAATATAGTTCTTCTTTCTTGATCACTTTGCCTAATTGGTAATAGTGCATATGGCGGCATTTGTCCCTCTAGTCGGCGAGGCTCTGGCCTGGGCAAAAGAGGAGCGGCTGAAGCTCGCCGACAGGAGAAGATGGCGGACCCTGACAGCAACCAGGACGGAGTTAACTCATCAGCTGCACGCACAGATGACCCTCCACAAGGAGCTGCAGGTAGGCATCATAGCTGTGGGCCTGCATCATTTCTGCTGTGCCACACAAAACGCAGGGTGGAGATGGGTGGGCACTTAAGGTGATAGCTCAGGGTATTGGTTTTTTGTCATTTTCACATTAAAATTTGATCATGTGCCATTAAAAATTGTTTAAATGTACTAATTATATGCAAACATTAGTTTGGGTTAAAAGATGGGGTGGGGATACTTGTCAGCTAACAGGAATTTAAGTGCAAAGTAAGAACATATTAATTATGTCAATTAGTGAAACTGCTGGCATTTTTGTTTGTTTTGGTGGGGAGGAGGAGTGTTCAGTGGATATGTATTTACATGCAACTTTTTTTCCAGGTACTACAATTTAAATATTTTTATTTGAATCTCAGTTCCCATTAATGAAAGTAACTTAAAATTCACATTTTCCTTTTTGCAGATTTCAAAGCACAATACATCAGTTATAATTGTTATCCTTTTTCATTAGCCATTAGAGTTAATGCAGTAGTGAACAATCCCTCAAATCTTTGATCCCTGGTAGATTTTGAGAATTTATTTTGTGTAAAATTTGTGTGACTCAGCGCTAGCTGTATGCATTGTTCACTTTAGCTCTAGGAATTCACAAAACAAAAAGGAGTCAGTAAAAAAGGGTGAATTTTCATTTTTTAATTTTTTGTTGCATTACAATGTAATCTTGATGATGCTCTTTGTATAGCACGGACAGATTTTGCATTGTGAAATGAACAAGATATTTTTTGCTAAGTATTTTCTCAGAAATATTGATGCCATTAAATTTCCCTACATTAATTAATTGCCTCTTGGCGTGGCATATTCTTACTTTCCTACAAAGCTGTTTCTACCCCCAAACTTCATAACCATTTGAATATATGCTTAATTCCTTTTATACTTTTGTTCATGTGTGTCTACGTCTAGGTCTCAATTATTTGGCAACAAAAATAGTCAGATCTGAACCACTTCTTTCTAAATACTTTTTGCTAGAGTTATTAATAACTTCTGACTAGTGTATATTTTATAAATACACCTTCACTATTAGAGGTGTTTTTTGCACATATTCCATCCCTCTCAACATAATGGAGGTCTAGTTTAGACCTTTTGAATTTCAAGACAGAAGATGGAAGTAAGAAGATCCTTATAGAAAGCCAGTTAATTTTATTCAGATCCCCTAGTTGAATGCATAATTGTGTGTTTTTGATGTAATGCAAACTAAATCATGTCCCCTAAAATATAGCATACTTTTAAGGTTGGTATTAGCCATAGTCTCCCACGGAGGGTTCTGCTGTATTTGGTTAAGTGCTACATATATACTTTTCCAAAGACCACACTTACTGTTAGTAGTAAAAGATGAAATTTTTTAATATTATATTCACAGATATGGATGAATATGTAGATGATTATTATAGAGCCAGTGTAGCCTTGTTTGACTTATAAATAGAGACTGATAGAAATATTTCTCCCTTAACTTTGATAATATAGGCAGAGGGGACAAGTTATCAAATATCTGTGCCTTAGTTTACCCAATTTGTCAAATGGGCAATATTTGAGCTTTGCAGGTATGATGTGAAAGTGGCTGATCATAGCATATATTTTGTAGAACTTTTTCAATTTTTAACATTTATTTTGAAATTTCTATAATAATAGAAATGATCCTTTGGATTTTTCTGTGTAAAAACTCCCTCCCCCATTTTAACAACTAATTTCTCCATTTTGCTTTGTTTTGTTGTTATCCAAAAGATGACTTTTTTCCCCCAGCCTACACTGTGTCTTACTGGTACTTAAATGATTTCAGCTTCCTTCGTAAATGTAGTGGGTCCATACTGTGTCTTCCAAATGTGAATATTTGAAATTCCCTGCTGTTTTGTTCCAGTTAGCCACAAACTAGAGAATGGTCTAGACCCTGGCTTGTTCACTCTCAGTTATTAGGTTGCCAGATAAGTGGTCATCCTTAAGAGAAAATGTGAGGGATTTGAAAATTGCTGCTCCAGGAATCTTGATGTTAGTTGAGTCTTTGATTCTGCCTGCCTATTTGATATGACCCATGTTTAATTTGAGATAGCCCTTTTTGTTTCTGACCCAGACCACAACTGGGTACAGTGCTTCCAAAGTCTCTTCCAACTCTATTAATTCAATTACAAAATCCTAAAATGAAAAAAAACAAACCATCATGAATACTAGGAAATTGATGATGTTTTTTATCTATTAAAGAGACTCAAATGCACACAGCTTACATGTATATATGTGTATAAACATGTGTACATGCATCCATATATGCATGTCTGTATGTGTACTTGTTACGGCAAGAAAAAAAGTGAATTGGGTTTTTGCATCTCCACTTTGCTTTAGTTGCATTGTTCCTAATGTGTGGTTAAAGCTAAAAAAATTTTGATATTTATTATGTTTCTCTTTTTCCTTACTCTTTTCTAATAGTCCTCATTATTAATGTGGCTCTCATGTCCACATTAAATTATGTAGAGGTAGTGTTTATTTACAGCTTCTGACACCCATGTCCCAGAATTTCAGTTGATAACCTTTTGTAATCTCATGAATTCTAGGTGTCCTGAATTTGTTCTGATGACATGAATCTTTTTTTGAGAACACAGTAATTTGTATAAGTTCCACAAAATTAATCAGTTACAGGATGAAAACTTTCATTTCTTTAAATAGATTTCATGTAACAAATTTTAAGAGTTTGTTGTGCATTTATGCATATGCCTTTTGAGGATTTGTTAATAATGTCTTCATATAGTACTATAAAATTCTGTTCACCATAGGTAGAGAGAACAGAATAAGTAAAGAATAAGACACTGGAGTTCAGCTGAATGTTGAACAACTTTATTGTGGCTTTAGTAGCTTTTTGTAGATTATCACCTAGAAAATAAATCTCTACACTCACATCTGGGTGATAATAGCTCTTCTTCCTCTAATCTCTTCTTTCAGCCAAAATATTCAGAAGGTAGGCAGGAATAAATGCTTCTTTCTGCCTTCATCCTGTTAACACTTAGAAGGCTTCCTCAAAATTAGTTACATCTACCTAAGTTTAAAGCATTTTTAATCCATAATTGGCAAGTCTGTGAAGAGATATAATCTCTTCCCAACTTCTGACCTATCATAAGTATAAAGGACTAAACATATAGGCCAATAGCTGCAGAGAAGAGACTTCTTCAAATAATATCTTTACCAAAAGGTGGAACATTTGACAAGGAAAGCACTTAATAAATCATTATCAGGACGCTTTATTCATAAGCTCTTAAAGTTGTGGAATTGGATAGAATTTCCATTCATCTGCTCGTAATTTCCACTCAGAGCATGACTGTATTTGTTGTTATAGATCTTAAAATGTTGATGTACTCTTTTATTACAATATAGCTTTAAATTTATCCCTGATGTAGTGGAAGCATTCTTAGGAGTAACATAAAAAGTGCTACCTCTCCCTTTTTGGGAGCTGTCTGGGTGGGACTTTAGATTGTTGACAACTCTCCTATAACTGGCAGTCTTAGAAAATTGCCTTGAGCACCAAGGTTAGAGGCTATAGGACACTTCTCTCAGTTCTTTTCTTCATCTAGGTCCTCTCTCCATTCTGCACCTCTCCCTATCACAAATTCCTAGTACACTTAATTTTCACAGCCATTATCATCGATGATCATACACTAAGAGTCAAAGGATCTAGAAACTGAATTCTTGAGAAGTCTTTAAGTGGTAGCATGCGTGCGCGCACACATGTGTGTACTATCAGGAATAACGTTCTTGCCCAAGCATGTTAGTTTTTAAGATTTTATATTACCAGCTATAAGTGGCTTTTTTTTCAAGCGCTTGTATTAGATTTCATTTTCTGTGCTGAAATGAAATTCCGCTTAGTCATTTCATATTCTTTGCATTAGCATCCAATTCTGAAGCATAAGTGTTTATAACATAGGCAAGAATTAAATTCTGATCAAATGAAATACTTGGTTTTGGTTAAGAAAATATGAAAATAATTTGGATCTTGTGTTATTTTGGTGTTCCCATATTTTGTCTTTTTAAAATTTAACTTTACTATTTACATTTTTTGCACTTTACTTTTTAAAAAGAATAGTAGCAACATTCTTCCTAGTTAGATACCCTTAGTTCTAGTTTTAGAACTAAGCTTGAAAGCAATTCAGGTATGTGGCTTTAGATGTGCTGGATGATATGTAATCTGAGGTAGGCCAGGTGCAAAGGACTGGATTTTATTTTCAAACAGAGGATGTGAGGAAATGTAAGTAACTAGTTCTACAAGTATAGGTCCCCTCCTGTTAACATTTCATAATAAATTTGAACCTTTATTGGGTGTTATTCTGAATTGGTTGCTAGATTGGCATTTGTGGTTTTAGGATTTTCCTGAATAGATGAGCTTTTGTGTTAGTTTAAGCATTGATGTGGACATTTGCTATTTCCAAATAGTGCTTTACTAGTCAAAGGTTGTAGTCATAAAGGTATCAGTACCTTCATCCTGAAGATGCAATCTTCTCACAGTCTGGAAATAGAGAAATCATTTTGTCTACCAGGACTAGAGTCCAGGAAGTATGATGAACAAAGACTCCCTAGAAGGCACATCACTTTGGAGGAGCATTTCCCCAAAATATCAGTTTCTGGTGCTACTATTTCTGAATGCTGCCCTGGAAGGTCGGTCCTCTGATTAAACATCATCCCAGTCTTACAGTCTTGTCTGAGTTGAGTTTGAGCAGTCGAATCCAGGACAAGATTTCATTCAGGAACAGTTTCAGAGAGACCAGCTCTCGGCCAGCTGAGAGGGACTCGTGGATGACCTGCAAAGGCTGCGCTCTGGTGCTCATGCTGTAGAACACACACTGCAACGTCTGGCTCTTCCTTTGAACACCAGAGGACACAGTGCTCAGCTTTGAGGGCAGAGAAGTGACTGACTCACCATGATCCTTTGTGATCTGTTAAACTTTTTTTAAAAGAGAAGCCAATCATACGGTGATTAAGTAATCCTCCCCCCTCCCCCTTTTTTTTTTCTTCTTTCCAGCTTCTAGTTCTGTTGCTGGGGCTGTAGGCATGACCACCTCTGGTGAGAGTGAGTCAGATGATTCAGAGATGGGAAGACTGCAAGGTAAAAACAAGACAGTTATTGGGCTTACAAGAAACTGCTGGTAAATCCACAAACCATTGGTTCTGGTTCTAACTTTGGGTTCCTGAAATTCATTCAGACAGCTTCATTTGTTTTGCACTTTAATCGTCTGAACATGTTTCTTCTAACTGTGTCTACACTTCGGAGAAATGGGTCCTTCTCTAGAGACTTGAGGATTTTGCAGTATAAGAAGAAACAGCTGCTTCTATTATTTCTAGTGTGGAACTAGGAAAGTATTGTTAGCGAAGGTCTTGCATAGTTGGTATTTACATTGCTTATGGAAAAATACAGGATTCTTTGGCTGATTTTATTTTTTTGGTGGTGGTGGTGGTGGTGGTGGTGGTGGTGGTAGTTTATTTACCATGTGCTTTATTTTAGTCTTTCAGTTTTGTATGTATAGAAATCAGTCTGACAATATAGAACACCTGTTATTAGATCATAATTTTCCCTTTTGGAATAAATATGTAGTTGTACTCTTTTACGACATTTTTTAAAAGGGGAAAAAATATTAAAGCAGTTGGTTAACCTGTAATGTTAAACTCATGTGCCAATATCACAGTAATACAAGTATAATAATGTATGTACATATTTAGATATTGTTTTATTCCTTTTCTAGTTGCTCACTACAGCATATTTGTACCGTTTTTGAAAGAAGTAGAGAACCAAGAAAAGAGTTTACTATGCTAAATTAATTTTTTTAGTATGTTTATTCTTTTCTGCAATCTGCTTTGACTGTCAGTGTAATAGAACAAATCTAGTGCTACAGCTACCTTTTTATAAAAAGGTGTTTTTTAAACTCTTTAAATCTGTTTGACAGAAGAGACTTGTTCTAAATATAGATTCTTTTCAACCAGAAAAACAAACCTTCGTGAGAAGAGTTAGTTATAACAGCTCTCCAGCCTTAATCTCACAAGAAACATGTTATTTGTAAAATGGTTTTTAGGTAGCTTGTGATATTTCCTGAAAGAATTTAATCTTCCTAACTTCATGACTACTCCAGCTTTTGAGTCATGCAGCTTGCCTTTATTAATTCCATTAGATGCATAAATCACTTGAGGACCTTTCCTCCAATTTGTTAAAAATGTTGTTGCTGACTTGCACTTTTTAAAAATTGACATGACAAACATGAAATTTGGGATCAAACTGATTTTGAAAATGTACCTTAGGATCTATTTGAGAACCTAATCCTGAGTCGCTGACAACACTGTTTTGTTTTTTTTTTTTTGTTTTGTTTTGTTTTTATGTTTTGGTATAAAATGGGGAAATTAAAGAAACACAAGGATCTTAAAAGTATAATGGTTGCATTGACAGTCTTAATGTAAGATCTGTATTTTTACAAATCAGTAATCGTCAAATAAATTGTGTTAGAAATTTTTGTGTATGATCAGTTGCATTAAGCCAGCTCATAATTTTCTTTTCTCTTTGTTTTTGTTTTGTTCTTTTTGTTTTTGTTTTTGTTTTCGTGTGTGTGTATATGTGTATATGTTTTGTTTTGTTTTTTAGCTCTGTTAGAGGCTAGGGGTCTTCCTCCTCACCTGTTCGGCCCTCTTGGTCCTCGGATGTCACAACTTT
The DNA here is from genome assembly GCA_028658325.1 of Potorous gilbertii. Lineage (NCBI taxonomy): Eukaryota > Metazoa > Chordata > Mammalia > Diprotodontia > Potoroidae > Potorous > Potorous gilbertii. The sequence goes on along the minus strand of CM053771.1, from coordinate 502,711,898 downwards.
TCCACAGGACAATTGGAAGTGGAGCTAGTAAGCCATAGTTTTAAATTAGTCCTCCCCTCCAAACCCTCATTAGTTTAGTGTTATTTTAACTAGTTAGTTTTTAATGTTAATATTAAGAATGGAAGTGAGTCCTCATAAACCTTCATCTGTTTTTAAAAACACAATTTCACTTGTTAGTAGGTGACATTAACTCATAAAGTTAACTTTTAATGTTTTGTTTTCAGACTTACGTATATTTTAAAATCATGTTAATAGGATACCTAGAGGTTATATCTTGGGTTGTGCCAGATGAACTTGTGATAGGTCAACAATAAAACATCTGATCCACTCAAGTTATGTGTTGGATGGTATGCGTACGCAATAACCAGCATCATTTGCATTTATATGCAGATTTGAGCTTTAAAGGTCTTTGTATGTGTAAATCTATTTAAAGATACGTTGCGTGTTACAGACACAGATATACACTTCAGAGTAAAAATCTCCCAGCTTCGTTTATGTTCTAGATTTATTTCAGATTGGTGTTCTTACATTGTACTGTAACAAAATGAGAGACTACTTATTAAGTCTTAAATTTAGAGCTGAAAACTTTGTAAACCACAAATCATTTTATGCTTTTCACAGAATGCTAGCTTTAGTCTCTTAAAAATAAAACTTCTGTTTTATCAAAATAGTATCCAAACACAATTACATCTATAGAAATTGAGAATTGTTTCTCAGTTTCTGAAGTAACATCAGAGTATGTTAATGATGAAGTGATCTGTTAAATATTTCTGGGTTCATTTATTCTTAAGGTAAAATAAAGTGTGTGTGTGTGTGTGTGTGTGTGTGTGTGTGTGTGTGTGTTTTGGGTGGCTGTCTATGGTATTAGGACAAACCTTAAGTTTATATTTTTGGAATCTTTTTAGTTTTTAGTTTGTACTGACATAAAGAAATTGGAGCTGGAGCCCTGATGCTATGCAGACTCCATTATCAGATAATCTACAAGAAAGCTTCAAGGTTCTTGTTGTCCCTTAGAACTAGCCTAGTATCTTAATCATGCGTTTCTTTATTTCACTTCCTAAACAGTTGATTTTCTGATAGAAGGACTTCATACACATGGAGAAGAAGGCCTATTCTCAGTGTGTCTCCCTGTAATGCCAGGCCTAGTGTTGGTAGAGATAGGCCTGGAAAATGAGATCAGGTGCTAAACAGCCTTTTCCTACTGGAGAGAAGCAGCTTGTGCTCTTTGGTATAAGCTCTTTGTGTTCTGGGCACAGTGTACATGCAGAATGTGGCTGATGAGAATAGTTTCCAGTTTGCTGGCAGGAATGTGGTAGTTGTGTTTCTTTTGCAGTTTGTGATTAGCGCACAAGCTCTAATGTGCCCTATTTGTGGATTGAGTGATCTGAGGCACAGAAAAGTGAGTGACTTGTCCAAGCTCTCATGGATTGCAGCCCATACTTTCTGGTTCCTAATTAGAAAATATTTCCATTGGGCAGTAATGTTTTTACACGGTCACACTTACTAATCTTACTCTGAAGCAAATGCTACCTTTAAAAGGAATATTGAGTAATACTGTCCTTTCATGCTAATCTTCTGGGACTTTGAAAAATCATAACTAATGTAAAACTCAGTATTTTATCACCTGTTTAGAATCAGTCAGGATCAGAAACTAAGTCTTGGTAAGTGTAAACCCAGCACTACACCAGGCTTTCTTCTGATGCCAAATGCTGTTATGTACAGTTGGTTTTGTGATAGAGATCTTAGTCAAAAAAGTATATGCATAGGGAGGGCAGGAAGAACACCAAGTCACCTCTAGGAATAGTAACTCACTATATTATTATGGAAGGTTACCTTATCTGGAACTCACAGTATCATATTACCATATTTTTTAAAGGTTAGCAATAATCAAAGAGCTTTCCCACTTAATAAAGGCTCACTACAAGCATATTCTTCACTACTTTTCTGGAATATCACTTAAGCTTAATTGCAGTCTCCATCTCCAGATCCACTCTGGAATTCTAGCATGAGGCTAACAGCTAACATTCAGACACCTGAACATTTTGCAATGCATTTTACATTATTTTATTTGGTCCTTATAACCATCTTGTATTATAAATTCTGCAGGTATTCTCCTCATCTTATAGATGAGGAAATAGAAACCTAGACAGTCAGTGACTTGTACAAAGTGTTGGAGTTTGGAGCTTGAGTCTCTCCTGAGAGCACAGGGCTGTAATCTGAGGAGCGGAGATTAGAATCCCAGCTTGGCTATATTCATGGTCAAGGGTAGCAGCCTTGGACAAGACACTGACTTTCTCTAGGCCTCCAGTTCCTCATTTGGAACATGAATTTGTAATATTGGTCATGCTCTGTCATCTCATACCTCAGCACTGCCTCCACTAGACCTCACACTTTTCAAGTTGATTGATAAGGGAAGAGAGCAAATTCAGTTGCATTGAAAGGTTAATATTTTAAAAATATATTCTATAAGGAAATAGAAGAAGTAAAATATTACCAGCTTTGATTGTACATTGTAGTTTGATTTGGATTGGACAACTGGCTAAAATGTAAATGGTTTTCTGTATTTCTACGTAAATGAACCTCATAGTAGATGACTTGATAATGCCTTTTTAACAATGGAATTTAAACAAAAAATAGATGTGCTCTGATTGATTTTGTTATGCTTTTTAGGTTCTCACTGTTGCAAATTAATTCTCTCAATGAATTCATTCTGGCTAGGTCCTAACTATTTTGCCATTTCCCTTTTGGTTGCAATTTGAAGCCAAGTGGAATTTTAGAGCATTGTTGAATTGCTCTAAGGCATCACCATAGCACTTTTTGATGCAATTAAAATGGAAAGGTTTAGTTCTGTAAAATGTTTTCTTTACAGTATTCCTTTTTCTTTTAGAACTTAGTTCTATATGCAAAGGAGCAATGCAGCGAAAATTCATGGTTCTACACTAATAGATTTACAGTTAAGCCCTTATTTGTTCCATAAGCTTAAAATATTAGTTGAAAATCTAATTAGAATGCTTAAGATTTGAGTCTAATGCCAGCTGTTAGTCTAATTAAAAAAAACCTAATAGAGTATCAGCTGTTTATTCCTTTTAAGGTCAAATATGTACTAGATTTGTGGAATTCCCTTTGGGGCACTGCTTTTCATACAAAAGAAGGAATTTTTAAAAATTTATATGGAAAAGTAGTAGAGCTTAGAATATCTGGATCATATTAAAGCCATAGATGCTGATAAGAGTTGATAAAGACACTCTTCTCTTTATTTTAGCAATTCCATATTTTGACCCCTAGTATAGGGATGGTTTGTTTGTTTCTTTGTTTTAGTCTAACTCAAAAGAGGAAGGCCAAATGCTTCTTTCACCCAAGCCTTTTTAATCCCAAGGAATCCTGGTGCCTTACATGTAAAGCACGGTTCTTTTTCTTCTCTAGGTTCTAAGGCCCAGCAGCTTCTACAAGGACTCCAAGCTACTGATGAAAGTCAGCAGCTTCAGGCAGTGATTGAGATGTGTCAATTATTGGTCATGGGAAATGAGGAGACATTGGGAGGGTTTCCAGTAAAAAGTGTTGTTCCAGCTTTGGTAAGGATGATAGGATTTTTGGAGTTTTTTAAATGGTTTTTGTGTCTTTCCCATAAGTATCCTTTTCTTTGTTAAAGCTTTGTATATATTGCATTTTGTTTATTAGAAAAATAGTTGAAGTTTATTTAGTATTTTAAGATTTGCAAAGTGCCTTATTTACATTATCTCCTTGGAGCCTGAGAGCTATGGGGTGAAGTAACTACAACAGGTAATGTTAAGAGATCAGGAAGCTGAGGGTTGGGGTTGAAAGGACTTGTCTATGGTCACAGATTATGTGTCAGGGACAACATTCAAACCCAAGTCTAGAACTCTATCCTCTATGCCATATTGACTTTATACTAGGCAGTTAATCTAATTGAAAATGTATTATTTGTTTATATTAAAGGGGACACAGGGCATGTAACAGAACTGGGAGAAATGTGCTTAGGTGGAGAGACAGATGAGCTGGCTTTCCCTCAGCCTTTCAAGAATATCTAATTGTGAGGTGCATGTGTATACATGAGAGCCCAGCTAATAAAGTGGTCATCCCTGGCATGTGATCTCTAGCTGCTACAAAGTGTACTACAAAGTGTAGGTGGCTGGGCTAAGTCCAAATCCCAGCTTTGCCACTTACTGTTGGCATGACCTTGGGCAAATGACTTGACATCTCTGGGCCTTCGTTTCCTGATTTATAATATCAAGGGATTAGGTTGGATTAAGTAGCTTCTGGGAATGAGCCTGTGAAATAGATCACATAAGGTTTTCTTTCTCCTTTTTATTTTGTGTCTGTTTTTGGAAGGGGTAGCATTTGGGCCAGTTTCTGTTTGATGGCAATAGCATTTTTCCTGTATCTCCTAATGTTCCTTGGAGGCTTGGGTTACTTTCTTTTTAAATTCTACACATCAGTATATGTGTCAGCATGTCCTGTAGTTTCTACTTTTATCTGTTTCTGTTTCAATCATTCCCATTAACGTCACTCTAGTATAGCCTGTTGTTATCTCTTGGATGGACTACGACCATAAGTATGATCTTTCTGCTCCATTCATACTATTGCTGGAATTATCTTCCTAATACACAGGTTTGATCTTACTACTTTACTGTTCAGAAACCTTTGGTTACTTCCCATTGCCTATCCAAACTTTATTTCAATGTTTGACACTTAATTCCCCTCCACACCACACCACGTTACAACACATTTTGACTCCCTGTGCAAACTTGCACTGCCTGTCAGTTGTGGTACTGTTTTACCTCTGTGTGATAGGTAGATATCTTGTCCTTCCCTATCTTTGTGTTGATATAGTACATTCTTATCTTATTATGAGATAGTGGGAAAACATTGATATTTTAAATGTATTTTTGGTCTATGTTTAACTATTTTATCGACAATGTCAAGGAATATTAAGGCAACCAGATTTTTAATCATTCGTGATAATGTTGAATGTCTACTTAAGGAAAATGTCCTTTAAGCTATTACTTATGTTTATAATGTTTATAACGATTCCTTATTTTAATCTTGTAGTTACCTGATTTTTAAAATACAAATATTATTAGACAGTGTATCATACCAAAAGGCTAAAATAACATGGATAGTGTGTGTCAATTATACTTCTGTACTGGAAATGACATTGTCTAGTTTTAGTAATTTATAAATTACTGAGATTTTGTTTCCCACAGTATCTTATGTATTATCCTAAATTCCAGGTTTAATACAACACCTTTAATAAGATGTTGAATTAGCAGACTTCAGGAAAGTAGTATTGGATTCACTATGAAATTTGGTGGCATCTGGTTCTGTATAGAAAAAGGATGAGATGTGGAGACGGAGAACCAGGGTTTGAATTCTGGCTCTCCTACTGACTACATGACTGACCTTGGGCAAGTCATTTTATTTCTGTGTGCCTCAGTTTCCTTATCTCTAAAATGAGGGGTGTGAACGACATGGCCTCTATCTAATTACCCTTACAGCTCTTAAGTCTAGGATCCCATGATCCTCTTCATTCTGAGTAAATGTATTACAAAATGGCTTGGCCCCAAAAATGGTCCTCTATCATGAATTGTGAGGACAGTGTTTTTTTGTGTTTTTTTTCCTTATGTATTTCAATGAGAACAATCTACATATCTAGATATTAAGGAGTTTAACTTATAAGAACCTGGCCAGGTATTTGACACGAAAGTTTTGATCTAGTACAGTCTGACCTATGTGGTAGCTTCAAAGTTTGATTGTTTAAATGGAAGAAAAAGAATTTTTTGAGGTGTTTTTTCTAATAACATTTCAGTGATTTAAAGAAATATTTCCTTCACAGATAACACTGCTGCAGATGGAGCATAATTTTGATATTGTAAGTGTGCAAAATTTCTTTCTTAAAACAATTCAATTCCAGTTTAAAAGATAATGCATTGGGAGTAAACTATCTCAAATTTTTTTAGATGAACCATGCCTGTCGAGCCTTAACATATATGATGGAAGCACTTCCCAGATCATCTGCTGTAGTGGTAGACGCCATTCCTGTTTTTTTGGAAAAGGTAATTACTTATTTTGATCCACTTTTGAAAAGCAGGTACAAGAGAAATATGTAAAAGAATTCATTCCTCTCCCATAAAATGCTGCATGAAAATATGTCTTTTGGGGGGCACTTATCACCTGTTACAATTACTTAATTAAGCCCTTCAAACTGACCTCTAGAGATACTTGACTGTTCAGAAAGATCATATATGAAGTCTACACTTTATAGTAATAACCCTGTATTATTATTGTACCTTTTCTAATTTTGATAGACATAAAATCTCATATCTAAAGATTTTGAATCTTTAGATTCATATTGAAGGTGATAGACACTTACTACTTTTAAAGTTAAGAGCATTGAGACTTAAGGACATAAAATGAATTAGTAGAAGAAGGATGCTTTTTTTATATGGTCTAGGGTATATAGATCATGTTTCTGAGCTGTCATACATACTTATGGCCCTTTTTAAAGATTTGTCTGGTGAATTTGTATGGAAGTTATAATGCCCTGTTTCATGAAAATTTTCCAAAAAGTTTCCTATTATAACTGGTTTTTATTCTGTATTATACTACGTAGGTTTTATTTTTGAAAGTAGTAGGCAAGAAGCAAATAATTTGAATTGCTTAGAAAATTATGTTGTTTACATTCATTCCACCTCCCTCCCAAAAGGATAGTTTGCTTATAGCTTCCCAAATTGATTTCTATCTGTGTAATATGTACGGTCTTAGAAATTAAAGTGAGTATTAACTAACATAACTTGAATGTTGTAGCTGCAAGTGATTCAATGTATTGATGTGGCAGAGCAGGCTTTAACTGCCTTGGAGATGCTATCACGTAGACACAGCAAAGCCATTCTGCAGGCGGTGAGTACAACTCCTTGGGAGTTAAGGCCCTTAACCTTCCTAGTGTCCTAATGTGTGGATTCTGATTTGTCTGAACCTCAGAGGGTGGTTTCCAAATTAGTGAACACCCAGCCATTTGAGGACTTTGTTGCTATTGATAAAGAATTTTTCTTCTGACAGCTCTCTTTATTGTAGGGAGGTTTGGCCGACTGCCTGCTGTATCTGGAATTCTTCAGCATAAATGCCCAGAGAAATGCTCTAGCAATTGCAGCCAATTGCTGCCAAAGTATCACACCAGACGAGTTTCACTTTGTGGCAGATTCCCTACCCTTGCTTACCCAAAGGCTCACCCACCAGGTAAAAGAAAAGTATTTGATATATTTCTGTACTTTAAAAAGGTTTTAAAATTTGCTTATTTCTTTCCTGTTGGATTAAAAAAATCAAGAATATTTATCTTATTATATTCTTTAGTGTTATCCTGTTTTGCTTAGCTTTGGGCTTGCACGTCAAATTGAGATGAGAGTAAATATAAAATATCTATTCAGAAATAAATATGAGTGTTTGTAAACATTGAGATTAATGGATATGTTTGGCATCTAGAAATTAATTGACTTACGGTAGGATGAAGTTGTTTTGAAGTCAGCCTTAGTGGTGTCTAGGTTGTGTAGTGGATGGAACATGTTTGGCATATAGAAATTAATTGACTTAGGGTAATTGCCTTAATCAAACAGTATTTATCAAACATATATAATGTGCTAAGAAATCTGCTGTGCACTAGGGGATAAAAGTATGCAGAAAAAAATAAATCTGACTTGCCATGACCTTATGTTTTAATAGGGGAGACCAGTACATATGTTACATGTGTGTACACAGCATAAATAGTGGGAGATACACACACACATACACACACACACACACACACACACACACAAGTATAGATGTAATTAGGAATATTTGCTTTGAGCTTTTTTGTGTTTTCTGAATTAATATTGACTGAAAGACTTGTCCCAGGAGCCCCTGGGGGAAGATGGAGAGTGGGAAGGGGCAATGATATAGAAATACACATTATTTCCTATTGTTGAGTAACATTTCAAATTACTATCTTAAATACAGGACAAGAAATCAGTAGAAAGCACTTGTCTTTGTTTTGCACGACTAGTGGACAACTTCCAACATGAGGAAGTGAGTATTTTATCTAATGTGTAACTTCAGCGAAAATTAAAAATAAGGAGGTCATTGGGTATTTTAAAAAATTCTTTGTTTTTTCTTTCTAAGAATTTGCTTCAGCAGGTAGCCTCTAAGGATTTGCTCACCAATATTCAGCAGCTGTTGGTCGTTACGCCACCAATTCTAAGCTCTGGAATGTTTATTATGGTGGTCCGCATGTTTTCCTTGATGTGTTCTAACTGTCCAACTCTAGCAGTTCAACTTATGAAGCAAAGTAAGTGCCAATGTCTGTTTTCTACTTTTTTTAAAAAAAAAGTAGAATGTCTTATCTGTTGTGGATAAAAACATAGGTCTCAAAAGGAATAGTTACTGGAATAGTCACTACTGGATTGGTAGTCAGAGGTCACATGTCAGTCCTTTACTGGACTTGGGTGACCTTCTCCGACCTGTGGAAAGAGCATCCCAGCTTTATCATTTACTTGTGTGGTTCTGAGTGAACCATTCCCCTTTAATGTGCCTCTGTACAATGAAGGCTGTGGACTAGATGACCAAAAAAGGTGTGTGTGTGTGTGTGTGTGTGTGTGTGTGTGCGTGCATGTACACTTAACATTTAAATGTATGTATATACAGTATGTGAATAAACCAAAAAGGAAAAATCTAGCCAAATAAAAAAAATGCACATGCTTAGGCTGACCTTGAACCATATTTTAAAATGTTTCGTTATTACTATTAATGCTAATTTTAAGTTTACCAAACCATGGTCATTATATGATAGAAAATACTCATCACATGTCTGCATACTTGGGTAGAAGAAATTCAGTAATAATATAGGTTGTTGCGCAAGAGCTGAGAGAGACAATGTGTTTCTCTTCACTTTCTTAGAGAGTCTGTGACCTATTTTATATATAGGAGTACCTATACTGATGGGGTTCACAGATTGTTGAAGTATTTAAGTCAAAATACATTAGGAGCTGTGATTTAGAGGCTTCGTAAAGAAGTGTTAAACTCTGGCATTCAGAGAATTGTAGAACTAGAATTCTCTCTTTAGTTAGGGGACCCTTAAATTAAGGCAATTCTTATGAAAACATGATTGAGGTGATAGAAGTATGAAACAATGAATTTTCTGTTTGTTCTCCCCTGCAATAACATTTACATTGTTTTATTCTTTACGTATAGTGACTTAATCTAGAAGGTGAGCCCTTAAAAAACAGTATCCGTAAAAGATAGGTTATTCTACAGGATTTACTAAACATGAAATTAACTTGCAATGTCATAATCTTTACAATGTTACTATAAGTCAAATACGTTTTTCTTCATTGTTACTATCATTGTACTTTGGACTGCAACCATGTTGTAAACAGTTCATTTCATTTGGACTTAATATTAAGCCAAGAACTTCAAAAATGAATCTTATGGAATAAGTTTTGCACCACAGTGGTTTTATAAAACACATTATATTTAAACAAAAATTAATTCTAAAAATATATTGAAAAGGTAGTGTATGTGTGTTTTATTGACATGATTACCCAGCCAGATGATTCTTTAAGTGTTGTTAGTACCTGGTTTTAAGTCTTTCTACTTCATCCTCAGGTTCTTTATAAATTGTTCTTCTGTCTCTGATTAGTCACCCTATGTTAGTGCGTTCAGATCTTGAAGCTGATCCAAAGTTCTGTTACGGTTTGACAATATTACTTTCTCCATCTGCTCTAACAGTTGTTATTCTCATTCTCTTTATCTTTTTCTCTCTCTCACACACACACAGACACACACAAAGTTTAAATAAGTTCTTTCTTTGAGTGTCATTAACAGGGATTATTTTTTTGTATGTCGTATATTTCTTAATTGGAACACTGCTTGTTCCTATCGAAGATGGACTTATATAAATGAGGCTTTCTCTGGAAAGGGTTGACTTTCAGAACTCACAGAGGCTTGGGCAGGATGTAATGTTCAGAATGTTAGAAGAGGAATATCTGAAATTGGGAAATAAAGAATTATAATAAGCTGTGGGACTACTGAAGGTTTTTAAAAAATAATTTTGTGGTAATAAATGTATTATATTTTTAAGTGGTGCCTGGAACACATAAGCTTCTCATCAAATTAGTGAAGAAAAAGAAGAGATGAAAGCTTAGAGTAGGAAGTCATATTTCATCTTAGTAATTTCTTTTAAAATTGATCTCTTGTATATTTTACAACTCAATTTTCTAAAAATATCTCCTTTTTTACAGATATTTTTGCCTCTCCTACCCAGTGAGTTTCTTCCCTTATAACAAAAATTTAAAAAGAAAGGAAGAAAAGCATTCAGCAAAACTAACCAAATCTTCTACCACATCTGCTAGTGTTATACAGTGTACCCCAATACAGAGTTGGGAAAGGGAGCTAAATTTTCCCGGCACGTCTTTCTTTTTGACTACCTTTGGTCATTATAATATACAGTGTTGCACAGCATTCAGTTTTGCTTTTGTGATGGTGGTTATTTCAATTCATGTTATTGTAATCATTGTGGCTTTTTGTTTTTTTTTTTCTGGTTCTGCTTACTTCTCCGTACTTCAGTTCCTTTAGGTCTTTGAATTCATCAGTCATTTCTTGGTAATACACTCATGTTTAATTATATTCTTGTGCCATAACTTGTTTACTATTCCACAAACAGTAGGGACCTTCTGCCTTTGACTTTGACATTCTCAGTGCATATACCTAACCTAACCTCTGAACCAAATGTATAAAGAACTTACTTATTTTTTAACATGATTCCAATTTGTTTTGACTAATTCACCAAGTCAGTTGACAATGTATCAGTATACTTGACTTTCTGCAGGCTTTTTCTTGTTTTGATAAAAATTTCTTTTTAATATTAGTGACTTTGAGTAATTTTTGATATGTTTTTTTTTTTTAAACTACTTGAGATTTGTTCATAGCCACTGATCGGTTGGGAAAGTCTTAGTCTTTAGTTATTTTGGTTATTATCAGATAGACTTCACACAAAGATTTTTTTCCTATAACTATTACTCTTCTCAGCCTAGTTGTGTTGATTGTTGTTTTCACAAGAGCTTTTCAACTCACCTATTTTGTTACCCTTGTATGTTCCAGAATTCCCCCTCTAAAGGTACCTGATCACCTTAAATATTTGTATCTCTTTTCAACCGATGATGAAGCATTTATTTACGTATTATGTTGAAGGTATATACAAGGTAATAAATGTTATAAGTAACTGGAGATACAAAAAAGAGAAGCAAAACAGTCCTTGTCCTCAAGAAGTTTGTATTCTAACCAGGGAGTCATGCATGAACGCATGCATTGCATGCATGTGTGAAAAGCTAGTCCAGAGTAAGAGTTGCTAGGGAACCAAACTGGGTTAGTGACCCAAACTGATTGTGGAGAAATGGTATGGAGGTAGAAAGAAAAAGATGTGGAAATTGAGTATGTTTGGTGAGGGAGAGTGGAAGGGTAGAGAATGATACTGAGGTTGCCAGCTCTGTTAACTGGAAGAAGATGGTGGAAATTTCATCAGAAATAGGGAAGGTGGGGAAAGGAATGGGAAGTTATAAGGGGAAGATATATGATTTGAAATTCTCTGAACTTGAGGTATCTGTGGGGATATCCCATTTGTGATATATAATAGACATCTGATAGTAGAGGGTTGGTACTCAGTTTTGACAAGGGCTACATCTGTAGGTTAGAACATAATTTGTATAGAGATGATTAAACCCATGGAACACTGGTGAGGTAACCCAGTAAGATTATAAAAAGGAAAGAGAAGATCCAAGACCTTGGCCTTGCCTACAATTTGTAGATGTTTCATGAACCCCAGTATAGCATGTTCAGAAGTAATCTTGTAGGTTGCAGGGAAAATCCCAGAGAAAGAAGTGTCATGAAAATCTAGCGGATAGAGAACCCTCCTGGAGGAGAAGATTAGTCAGCACTTTCAGGTGCTACATAGACTTCAGAAATGATGAGGATTGGGAGAAGTCCCTTAGATTTGGCCTTTGGGGAGAACATTGTCATTTGACTAAGTTTGGGGATTGCTGAAGGTTTATAGAAGATGCAGTGGCAATGAGTTTGCTCAGCTGGTTCAAAGAGTTTGACAAAACTGGGTAGAAAGATATAAAGGATGATAGTTTGAGAGGTGATGACAAAGACTTAGGTATGTTTGTGTGCAGTAGGGATGGAACCTATTGATAAGGGAGAGATTGATAATTAGAGTAAGTGAAAACTTTTTGTGAAAACAAATCAAGCAAGAGAAAAATATTTGTATCATATTTTGGATAAGGATCTGATAGCCGACATAGGTAGGTAATATGGTGGCACAATTTGCTGGACAAAGAAGGAATATTAAGGGTACATGTTTAGCACTGGCAGAGATCTTATTGTAGTACAGCATATGACTTAAGATGTTTTACCTTTTTCTTTACACTATTCATTTTGCATTTCATTTTGTAGGCTATTTCTAATGGGGCTGGCTTGGTTATCTTGAGAAAAGAGAGATGACATCAAAAATTGGCAAGAAAGAGTTCAGTCCTTTTTTAATTTGACTGTAACAGACAGTGGACAAATTATTGTCATGAACTATTGTTGTACCAGATTATTTCGTTTTCTAACTCATTGTAACTGAGGCTCTAAACCAAACTATTGTTCTGAGCCTTCTGTTGAGACAAAGGAATAGCTCTGTTATTAAAGAATGCTTCATATTGGTATTTTGTTTATTTTATAATAACGCTTAAATTTATGTTAAAGAGTAGGTAATAACACATTCATGTTCAGTTCATCCATCGTATATTATTGAAGAGTTAGAGAAAGCTCCATACTCAGTATGATAAAGGAGACCTACCATAATCTCCCTTCAAGATGACCCCGATTTGACCCAGTAGGACATATTTTGGGAAGAAAGATTTAGAATTTGAAAGGATTTGTCTTGTGGTCATCAAGTCCACCCCTCCCCCTTTTTTCATTTTTTCTTTTTAATATTTATAGTGGTATACTTGGCCTTGAATTAGAGTAAAATTTTGTGGAATGACTTACAAATAAAAATTGTAAATAAGTTTGGTACATGTCTGAATGGATTTATTAAAGATAATTTACTGTTAGATTTTTTTTTTTGGGACAACCTGAATGCAGGAAAAAGAAACTTCACCAAAATGATGTAGTAGTTGTTGGCATAAATGACCCTCCTACCCCCACCCTTTTTAAAAATATCAGACATATAAGCAGTAACAGTAAAGCTTATAGAATCTTACTTTCCTTACTAAACATTAAAAAAAAGGAACCCTAAACTGTCTCAGTAGTTTTAATGAGTATTGCCATAAAATTTCTGCTTCTCTTTTCTCTAAGATTATCTACAGTTTACTCTGGTATCTTGATATCTCTCCCATTAGACTATGGGCTACTTGAGGATAGGGATTACTTAGGGATGGAGGTTGAATGTGACTAATTATTGTTTCGTTTGCTTTTCTTTTTATCTGCAGCACTTAGCAGTGCCTGCCTCATAGTAGGCATTATATGAAATGTTTGTTGACTTGCAGAGTCTGTATAATCTCAGATGTACCATTGCTAGACAAGTTGTCAAAAATAGCTCCTTTTCATGTATACTTAAAAGTTTTGCCTTTGCTCAGGAAATCTCTCTGCTTGGTCTCTCCTTGCTCCCAGTCCATTCTGCATTATAAAACTCATGTCTGTTCATGTCATCTGCCTACTAAGTAAATTCTAGTTGTTCCTTATTACTTATGGGATTAAATATAAAATCTACTGTTATCTTTTCTGTGTTTTGCTAAAGTTCCATCTTCTCCAGAAGGTCTTTGGATTACCTCCCATTTACTCTGTGTGTGTGTGTGTGTGTGTGTGTGTGTGTGTGTGTGTGTGTGTGTCTGTGTGTTTCTGTGTGTCTACCACATTGTTGACTGACTGATTTATTTTCATCAACAATGCATGCAGAAATTGATGGGCCTAGCAAACAAATTGTTACCTAAAGTGCTTTTAAAAATCTACTTTGCATTCTTATCCTTGGTGCTTTATAAATTGAGTTTAAGATAAGGCAGTTCATCAGTGATGGCTAGTAATCTCAATAATTTATTATATTTTTGGTTTATCAATGTTAAGAACTCTTGGTTCTTGGTGTGAAGAGTCTATCCACTGCTACAAATCAGCTTCAATATAACTTAGAGTCTTAGGGAATTGTTTGTGACACTGAAAAATCCTGATTTTCCTAAGACCTCACAGCTAGTATGTGTCATACCCAGGACTTAAAAGTTGGCTATTGCTGACTGCAAAGACCAGTCCACCTCACCTTACTTCATTTTCCTTTTCATAATTTGGAGGAATATTGTCATGCCAGTGAAAGCAAGGAGTACAAAATTAACATATAATTCTCCATGAAATTTTTGATATTTGGTTTTCGAGATTCTTTGTGCTTGTTTCATTTTTTAATTTAAAAAATTTTTTAAATCAGTTAACTTGCCTCCTACACTTTCCCATCCCATGGATTGTCAAGAAATTGATGCTTTATTGCTGTAATAATTTTTGAAAAAATGAATGGTCATTAGCATATTGTTTCACATTTATTTGAAGTGTAACTGTCTCAGAGCCTTTGCCTTCTGTAAATGTAGTGAAAGTTATTAGACAGAACTCTTTGCTTTGCAGTTAATTAAATTCTCTATAATCTTCTAAAGAAGTCATCCTAGTAACAAGTTTAGTGACTTTGCTTTTTAATTTGTGTGGTAATTCAATTATATTTTTAAAGATATTGCAGAAACACTTCACTTCCTTCTGTGCGGAGCCTCAAATGGCAGTTGCCAGGAACAAATTGACCTGGTCCCACGAAGTCCTCAAGAACTTTATGAGCTGACATCTCTTATTTGGTAAGTCCAACAGTACATTTCTGAAGAAATTCTTTCCCCTTTACCATTCATTTATATTTATATGCCACATAACGTAAGCAATATTCTAAGATAGAGATCTGACCGTGTCCCTCCTAAGGTCAGGAAGGCTTCATGTAGGATCAAATATGGACTCTTATATTGGAAATTTCAATGTAGGCTTCATTTTTAGGCTTATTATAGAGTTTGTTTCTTCATCCACTCTCCATATTAGTGAGGCTGTCCCGCTCACTATGCCTCACATGACTACCCCATCTCCATCCACTCCCAGTGCTTTAGAATGTTCTCCATCTTCACATTCACCTCTTAGTTTCATTAGCTGCCTTAAGCAATCAGTTTGAAGAAATCTATTTCTTCAGTTTCTCCCACTGAGCAAGTAGCACATTTCTTCCAAATTTATGTTGTATATGTACATTTTATCTGCTTAATTTGTGTACATGTTGTCTCCTAATTGAATCCTTGAGAGCATTTTCCCAACACCCAGCAGTGCATAGTCAGTGTCTAATAAATCCTTTTTTAAAAAATTGAAATTACATAATGCTGGAAGTTTTCAAAATATTGATATGTTCTTTTCAGTGAATTGATGCCATGTTTACCAAAAGAAGGAATTTTTGCTGTTGATACCATGCTAAAGAAAGGAAATGCACAAAACACTGATGGTGCAATATGGCAATGGCGAGATGACAGGGGTCTTTGGCATCCCTACAACAGGATTGATAGCCGGATAATTGAGGTAGTAGTTTCAGTACATTTTAAATTGGTGTATTTTGCGTCAGGGAATTTTAATTGTTTCCTTGTCTTCTGTTTTTAACTCAGATATGGACATCTCATTATCCTTTTGTTATTTGTCAAACTCTGACCTCATGAAATGATAAAGCATTGGCTAAGAATTCATCCTGGGCCATTTCTTGACTCTAGTTTCCTAACTCTAAAAGTTGAAGGGGGTGATTATGTGCTTTTTGCTCCTTTACTTGAAAAAAACCTCTAATCTTTTGAAATAATAGCTCAGAGAATAGTGCCATATTTCTGAATGTGTAATGTGTGCTATGAATTTCTACTTCTCTTAAAATTGTGTAAAATTCTTCATGTTTTCTAAGCTTTCAAGCTTTTTTGTAAAAGGTACAGGGAAGCTTGGAAATTTCATCTTTTCAGCACACTGTTTTCCTAATCTGTAAAAAGAGGGTCCATTAATGTTTAGATCTCAAAATTCAGTGCTATCAAGCAGATTTCTAAAAATTAATTGTTTTTATGTTGGTACATTTAAAAATTAAGGTCTTTGTGGACAGCTCTTAGTTTGAGCATATAGGAAGAAACTAGAAGGACGAACCTTTTCATTGCCTAGACTATTACACCATTGAGGAGTAATCATACTTGTTTTATTTAGCTTTCCTTATTTTTGTTACATTTTCCCTGTTAAAAAGTTCTCTCCCATAGCATCTCATTCCCAAATCAGAGGTTGTCTTTGCTTTCTTAGGGGTGCCTGCTCTCCCAAGAATGTATGTCCAAGAAATTTATGTACTCTTATTTTTCTTTGGCTCATAATACTTACACTTTCAAGTAGAACTAGGGTGTAGAGGTAGTTAAATTAAGACATTCCAGTATATTTTAAGTTTCTGATTTATTTCAGGCACCTGCTAGTTTGATGTTTATATTTAAGATGTTTCCTTTTTTTGCTTTTAGGCAGCTCATCAGGTTGGTGAGGATGAGATAAGCTTGTCCACCTTAGGACGAGTTTATACTATTGATTTTAACTCTATGCAGCAAATCAATGAGGACACCGGAACAGCACGTGCTATTCAGAGAAAACCTAACCCATTAGCCAATACTAACACTAGTAAGTACCTTTTGAATTAAAAGTAGCATTAAATATTGTATTATAATTGAACTTATGAAAGAAGGTGCTATCCGCTGTCAGAGAAACACACAAGTACAGAAAAGCATAGTATAGGCTTGTGTGTGTGTGTATGTGTGCACATGGTTATAGGTGTCTGTCTACATGTATGATATAAGTGTGTGTGTATATATATATATATATATGCACATACATACGTACATACATCTTCACTCTTAATTGTAGCCTTGTTTGGGAGGAGGGGGGAATAAGTAAAAAGTGCACAGCAGAGAAAAGAAAACCTACAAGGAAGCAAAGAAAAGTTGTACAGCTTTAAAATTGTGTAGCACTTATTATATAGGCTTTCTTGAAATGGTAATTTATTGCTTTATGTTGAATCTTGTTCTGTGTTGTGTGTATGTGTGAGAGGTAATCATCTTACCAAAAACTGCACATGGCTGTCAGTGAATTAAAAGAAAGATTTATAATTCTCTTGCCAAAGACTTCAAGAGACTGGGTGACCTATAAGGAGATACACTCTTTCAGACAATTACAAAACTTTTATGTTTTATACTGATTCGCATTTCGCTCCTGTTCTCCATTGGCAGGGTACAACTTGGTGAACTGCTTATTCCATGTTCTTCTCTAGATGTGTTCCCCCTCCCTTGTCATTCATTTCATGTTCATTTAAAATATCTAGCTCTACCCTGGGGGAGGGGGGGTGTTGGTTAATATTAAACAGCTCATTAAGTTTGCATACAAGCTTCTGACCTTTTACTCAATCAGAAGCCTCGTTCTGCCGTGTTACAGGTCTGCTTAGAACCAATCACTTCTGACTTACATCCTGTTAGCATTCTTGTGGAAACAAATTCAATTCTTTTTCTCACAGATGGTAATTTTTTTTTCTTATTGTACTTAAATTTAAAATTTAAAAGCTTAGAAATAAAAGTTTAAAAGTACTTTAAAAATTACACTGTAAAAGAATGTAGCTGTTAATTGAAGTGTCATCCATGCATTGGCCATATCTGTTTTGGACCCATATATTTTTCTCCTACATTAATCCTAGGATTAAATCCTTTCATTCTTTTATTTCTAATTCAGAGATTTATTCTTTACATTCTTCATCTTTCTTCCCAGAACCACTTTCTGCAATAAGGGTTCTTAACCTGGGGTCAACAGAGTCCCCAAGGAGTCCATGGATGGACTTTCGAAGTGGGAACTATGAACTTGAATGAAAAGATAATGACATTTTAATTTTCTCTAGCCTCTAACTGAAATTTAGCATTTGTTTAAATTATTTAAAAGCATAATCCTGAAAAGGACTCCATAGAATTCATCTATATAACAGATCCTGTTAGGGTTAAGTATACTCCTGTCCTTTCCTGTTGCTGAAACCTACCTTGAATCCTCCAAATTTTCCCCAAGTTATGAGATTTTTTTTTTTTAAGAATAGAAAAGCTGATAAGATTTCATTAGGAGGTTCCCATCTTTTCTTCATTTGTAGCCACTTCTGCTCTAAGACATCTCTTTGGTTTGCTCATTGTAGAGAGACAGTTTGCTTCCCTTCAGTTCTCTTTTTACTTTCCTCAGAGATGGCAGCAGTTGATTCTATCCTATCCTCCTTTGAATTAACTCTTTTTGTTCTTTTGAATTCTGTTTACCAACCAAACCACAAAATTCCCACTGCTTTTTTTCCTTTTTCCAAGTATTCCAATAATTCAAAATATTACCACCTCTTGTGGCATATTCTGTTGGCACATGTGACTGGAATAGGTCAAGGAGTTTCTCAAGGGAAATTCTTTTCTGAACAGCCTATTCCAGCTAGTATGTTTTATAAAAAGCAGTGTGTTGTAACAAAGACCTGGACTCAAATTCAGAACAACCTCCTTCTACAGGCCTCCTCTGGGCAAGTCACTTAACATTTCATTGCTGCAGAAAGCTTGCCAGGAATGAACTGGAGGACAGTTGACCTACATTTTCATAGGAGTTGTTTCCTTGCCAGAAGTTTCCTTTGTTAATGAATTCATAGGTTCAAACCAAAACCTTTTTTTTAACATTGAAAAAATAGTTTTAATAGAAATTGATTATTTAATTAGGCCATGGCTTGAACTTTTTTAAGTTATAGAATACTTTTATTTTTTTTCCTTTTTTTGCCTCTTTTTAGAAAAACATTTTATTTATCTTTTTATGATTATAAATTATTTGTTTTCAGTTTTCAACAATTCACAAGTCTTAAATTTTTCTCCCTCTGTGTCTCCCCCCCCCCCCCATTTCCTCTCTGAGATAGCATGCAATCTTATATGGATTCTACACGTGTTGTTATTAAACACATTTTTACATTAGTCATATTGCATAGAAGAATTAAAATGAATGGGAGAAACCATGAGAAAAAAACCAAAACACAACACAAGGGAGAATAGTCTGCTTCATTCTGTGTTCTGATTCCATAGTTCTTTCTCTGGATGTGGATGGCATTTTGTCTCAAGAGTCCTTTGGGAATGTTTTAGGTCCTTGCATTGCTGTGAAGGACTAAGTCTTATCAGAAACAGTCCTCGCACGCTATGGTTGTTACTATGTACAGAGTTCTCCATGTTCTGCTCATTTCACTCAGCGTCAGCTTATGTAAGTCCTTCCAGGCCTTTCTGAAGTCTTCCTGTTCATTGTTTCTTAGAGCACAATAGAATTCCATATACCACAACTTGTTCAGCCATTCCCCAATTGATGGGCATTTCCTTGATTTCCAGTTCTTGGCCACCACAAAGAGAGTTGCTATAAATATTTTTGTACATGGGGGACCTTTTCCCATTTTTATGATCTTTTTGCGATACAAATTAAGGGATCAAGAAATAGTATATTTGTCAAATTTATGGAGAATGGAGAAAATTATGACCAAACAAAAGATAGAGAACATTATGAAGTGCAAAAGGGATGATTTTGATTACATTAAATTAAAAAAGTTTTTGCACCAACAAACCCAGTGCAACCAAGATTAGGAGGGAAGCAGAAAACTGGGAAAGAGTTTTTGCAACTAGTGTCTGTGATAAAGGCCTCATTTCTAAAATATAGAGAACTGAGTCAAATTTACAAGAACACAAGTCGTTCCCCAGTTGATAAATGGTCAAAGGATATGAACAGGCAGTTTTCAGAGGAAGAAATTAAAATTTCACAGTCATATGAAAAAATGCTCTAAATCACTTTTGATTAGAGAGATGCAAATCAAAACAGCTCTGAGATACCACATCACACCTATCACATTGGTTAACATGACAACACAGGAAAATGATAAATAAAAGGAGAAGACATGGGAGAGTGGAGCTGTAAACTGATCTAACCGTTCTGGAGAGAACTTGAAACTATATCCAAAGGGCTACAAAAATGGGTATGCCTTTTGACAAAGCAATACCACTCCATGACTTGAACTCTTCAATATTTTCTGCATCCTTTAGGTGGTGTAAAACATTTACATTTTCTTTTACAGGTGGATATTCAGAGTTAAAGAAGGATGATGCTCGAGCACAGTTAATGAAAGAGGACCCAGAACTGGCCAAGTCTTTCATTAAGACATTGTTTGGTGTTCTTTATGAAGTGTACAGTTCTTCAGCAGGACCTGCAGTCAGACATAAGTGCCTTAGAGCAATTCTTAGGATAATTTATTTTGCGGATGCCGAGCTTCTGAAGGATGTGCTGAAGAATCATGCTGTTTCAAGGTGTGTATGTTTTCTGTTGTGTTTCGTACATCTGTATGTTGTTTAACCACAGATAATTAGATACCTGCACAACTGGGTGACACAGTGAATAGAGCCCTGGGCTTAGAATTGGAAAGGCTTATTTTTGTGAGTTTAAATCTGGCCTCAGATCCTTACTAGCTGTGTGACCTTAGCTAAGCAAGTCTCTGAATACTCTTTGCCTCAGTCTCTCATCTGTAAAATGAGCTGGAGAAGGACATAGCAGACCACCGTAGTATCTTTGCCAAGAAAACCTCAAAAGGGATCATAAAGAATCAGATGTGACTGAATGACAAAATCTAAATATCTGCCAACTTCCTAATTTGTTCCTGCGTGTGATTCAGGATTCACTAGGCAGGTGGAAGCAGATATGCTGAGAAAAATCAAGGGATCTTCCTCTTTGGGGGATTTGGTAGTTGTTTTTAGCTTTACTTCTCATTGTATTTTACATACACACATATGCATTATTTGATACTTTTACCTCAGGATCTTTGTGTGTATATGCACATACGTACATATAAGAAATCTTCCTTAAAATTATAATGGATCAGCCAAAGTGGTTAAACCTTTTATAATTTAATTTGTGTGATCTTTGTTAAGTTGAAATTGTTGTGTTTGAGTGAAATTGTGTGCTTACACATTTTTATGTACTTTTGTTGTTAGTCACATTGCTTCCATGCTATCAAGTCAAGACCTGAAGATAGTAGTTGGAGCCCTTCAAATGGCTGAAATCTTAATGCAGAAATTGCCTGATATTTTTAGTGTTTACTTCAGAAGAGAAGGTAACATTATATTTAATTTTTCTTTTCCAGAATAAACTAGTTTTTAGCTGTTATTTATTAGTGAATAATATTTTTAGCATGAAAAAACAAAGATGTCTACTCCACATGCATAAAGAGTTTAAAAAGAGTTTGAGTAGGTAATCTGAAATCCATTGTTTACTTTTTCTAAAGATGGGACTACAGATCCTAGCTCTAGAACTGAAAAGATACCTTAGGAGTCATCAAGTCCTGCTTGTTAATTTTGTATGAATAGTCATTTATTCTTCATTGACAGCGGGTAGATGGCATTTTCCAAACCAACAAGAAACAACCATCTTAGCTTTTTAAATGTCTGAAAAGCTAGAGAAGTAATAAATTTGTAGAGAAAGCTTACTAACACTAGGGTATAGTCATGATAAAGAAGTGTAGATCTTCGTTATTTAGTTCAGGAAATAATACACTAGAACACAGCACCTTCAGTGAAGCCCTCCTTTTAGACAGTTGAAGTTCTAAGCCATTCATGGGAGATAGTTTGTTCTATTTTTAAAGCAGTGGACCTAGAGGATCTCTAATGTCCTTTCTAACTCTAACCTTCTGGGATTTTATTTACATAGCAAATTTCTTCTGCTTTTGTGTAAGTGTATTTCCTTTTCACTCTACATCTTATGCATTGATGAGGAAAGAAATCATCTCAGTGAACCACCTAAATGTTTTTAGCTTTTTTATTAGAGTTTAGACAGTTTTTTCATAGAAATTCATGTAAAATTTCATTACAGGAAATCAGTTTTACATTCCTATTAACACAAAACATAATACAGAAAGATTATTTTTCAGACTTTTGTGAGTTATTTGAATATATCCCAAAATCAGGTTAACCTTTTTTGCCTACAAAGCACCTATATTGCTGGCCCATTTAGCTTGCGGTCAAAGATGACCTCTTTTAGGTCTCTTATTTCTAGTTAATTTTACTCCATTCTAAATTTATTAGGGTATGGCTTTGTGAACATAATTTTGACCTTGGTTTTCCCATAATATCACGAGTTCCACGAAGCTTACTATTCTCCAGAAAATTGACTGATTTTTTTGGTGCTTGGCATGGTTTTTATTGCATTAAATTTCAGAACCATAAGAGACCTATGGATAATTTAGTCCCATTTGCCACATTGTAAAGAAAACCGAGAAGTGAAGTTTCCCGACTAGTGATGTTACACAGCAAGATAAGAGTAAATAAAAGATTTTTTCCTCTATAATAAGATGCCTCTTTGTATTATTTATTTTGTCTCTCCCTCCTTGACTTTTCTTTTCCTGGCATGAAATTGGTAATTGTCTTCCTAGATTTTCATGAATCAAATATATATGTGCTATGTTTTCTTTTCTTTTTTTTTTTTTTGGAAAACCTAATTTATCTGCACTCTCCATCTGTTAAGGTGTGATGCATCAAGTAAAAAATTTAGCAGAGTCTGAGGCTCTGCTCACAAGTCCACCAAAGGCGTGCACTAATGGATCGGGGAGCTTGGGTTCCAGCACCACAATCAGCACTGGGACAGCCACTGCTGCCAGCAATGCAGCTGCAGACTTGGGCTCACCCAGCTTACAGCACAGCAGAGATGATTCTTTAGACCTGAGTCCACAGGGGTAAAATTATCTTTTCCAAATCCCTCTTTCCACTCTTAATTTGTCATTTGCTTAGCTGTAATGGAGAATAATCTTCTTTTAAGCCTTATGATGAATGTGTGATATCAATCTTTAAGTTATATGTGGTAAATATAGACAAAATAAACTGTACTTTTGTTAAGATGCGTTTATGTCCCAAGAAATGATGTATCATAGGGACTTAAGAAAAAATAACATTGATTCTCAGCTTTAGAGTTGAGACTTGACTTAGAATCCCACATGACACTTGATCTCTTGAAGCCTGTGGGTCTTATCCCATACAATTGCTGTGAAATATTATAGAATTCAAGGTGTCCCAGAAACCTTAGTGCAGTTTTGTGACTATTCTCTATATAAAATAGTTTGCACAATTGTCAGTTGCTATTATTAAAAGCATTAAAGTAAGAAGGGATACATAGGGGAGAATTATCCATGCTGCAGAGCTGCTAGGTGACACAGTGGACAGAGCACTGGCCTTGGAGTCAGGAGGACCTGACTTCAAATTTGGCCTCAGACACAATACTTGCTAGCTCTGGGACCTTGGGCAAGTCACTTAACCCAAATTGCCTCACCAAAAATGAAAGAAAAAAACATGGGATATACAGATCAAAGAAAAGAAAGATGGCTAATGTTGTCCTAAATGTAGAAATGAGCAAAGCATCGAAACGATTTAACATTATTATAAGAATAGCCGGCTAAAGTATGCATGAAGCACCAAATGGAAAAAGAAATAAAGCACAAGAAGTCCCAGCTAATGACCTCAAATGTATAAATGACATTTATAAAAATTAAGCAATGTTTAGCAGTACTAAGAATCACAGAGCCAAATAAAAGAGCTTGACAAAAATATTTAAAATACTGAGAGATTTACAGATTTCTTTAGAGAGTAATGATAAAAATTGGTGCTAAAAGTTATGAAGCAATGTCAGTGGAACAAAATTTCAGACATAGAAATTGAATCAATATCTATAAAAAGTGTTTGATAAGCTCCCACTTAAGTTACTACTCAGTAAAAATGGCTGGATTTTAAAAAAAAAGCATACCCTAGCGTATCTCTATACTAAAAACAAAACTGAATTCAGAGTCATATTTCAGACCAGTGGAGATGTGACTGGGATTTTTTTTTAATGTAGAAGAGAAATAATATATTGTCTTAACCTTGGCTGCAGAGGGATGTTTTTATTAGTGCAACTAGGAATCCCTGGAAACAAAATCAGTGGTTTGATTTTTATAAAGTTAAAGAGATTTTGCATAGTAAAAGAAGTATTTCTAAATTTAAGAGAATGTAACATTGGGAGCCAAGTATTCTCCTCAAATATGTCAAATAAAAGTATGTGAAGCTGATAGCAGAGGACATGAACACATACGTGATGAAGGAGAAGATAAAAATTGCTGTTAATTCTAGGAAGAGATGTACTAATTGCATTATCACAGCAAAAGGAAAACAAGGCAATCTTAAGATATAGTTTTATTCTGCTAAAATAGCAATAATTTTTTTTAAATATTAAAAATTGAATATTGATTAGGTTGTAGAGAAATAGGCCTTCTCAACAGGAACAAACCTTTTTTTGGACTCAAGCAAATACTGGTGATAGCTTTTCAGGCAGTGATTCTATTTCTAAGAAACATAACATGGCGGGGAGGATAAAGAGCTTGTCTACACAAAAATATTAGTAGCTGTTGTTAGTCATACAGAAAAAGGTACTGACCAACAGTTAGAAAATGACTGAATAAATTCCTAGAATTTCTGTGATATAAAGAAACCATAGATACACATAAAAGTGAAATCAGCAGACCTCATTTATAGATATGTTGGATACAATTACGAGAGAAACCTTTCAGAGGTTATCATAACTTTAGATTTTCTTTGTTTAATTCATTTGGTTGTAGCTAATGATATGGTGAGGATTTCATTTAATATTTTGCCTACCATTTTATGATTTGATTATCTTTTTTGTTCTCATTAAGTTGATGATTTTTTAAAAAGTGAAAAGAGGGACTTTGAACATAGTAAACCAGAAAATGTTATATATAGACTATTCCTGCCTTCTTTTTTCCCATTGGAAAACTTGCCTGAATCTTTGTGTTTATGGTCTTTTGAAAATATAATGACTTAATCAGTATTAGTACTTCCCTATTCACCACCTTTCTCCCCCAGAAAACCCCCACAAATGCCTCATCTTAATAATCTGAGTTTAAAAAAACAAACTGTACTTACTACAAGATTTTATTTTGCTTCGCTGTTGAGCAGTAGCTATGTCATGATCGTATCATGTAGGGTCTACTGAGAAGATATAAAAGCAACTGAGTGTTGAAATTGAAAAACTGTTAGGATTATCACCTTTTCCCTCAGTGTTAGCTTACTGATGAAAAGATATAGATAGAGTGCTGGTTATTGCAGATGAGAGCTGATACTTTTTAAAATTTTTATTGTAAATGAGTGGATTTAGGTTGTTATAACCCAGATTAACCTGTAATTTTCTTCCCTATGCGTTAGCATTTTCTTGTTGAATCGTTTATATGTACCAAAAGGTAAACCCAGTTATGAAGGAAAATTTTAAAAATTCTTCCTTCTTAAGAAATTAGTATGAATAAGTATTTTTACAGCATTTGTTGAAAATTTACTCATTCAGGTTTTGCTCTATTAGAACAGCAATGTCATAGTAGAAAAATGTCTGGGTCTTTAGTCAGACGACCTGGATTCAGATCCTATGTCTATTACTCTGATAGATAGATATAATAGCCATTAGTGTTAAATTTATAATCAAAGAAAATTTCCACAAAATAAACTAGGCTAGTTTAGAATGTCTTATCTTGCAATTTTCATATTAGTTAATTCCATTTCCTTAGGTTTATATATAATACTCATTAGAATGGATTTTTCCTTGTGTTTTTTTAAAACTACTAAGCTAAATGCTCAAGAAAGAAAACCTTGGGTTTCTTTTCATATTGTTTTCAAATTCTTTACAATTTTTTGCCGTAGTGTACATTTAAAACTGCCATATGTACATATTCTACTCGTCTGGTCCCAGTTCAGTAGTAAAAGTTCTAGGTGATTCAGAATGTGTAACTTTAATCTTCACTATGCTAGATGTGGCTATAGTTGTATAATTCATGAGATTGGTGTTTGGGTTTACATTAATTAAATCAGGAATAAAAGCTATGACAATTATTTTTTTCAAATAAACTGGAAGAACATAGAAGAAAATAGAGCACAGTAACTTACACATAACAAGTGTAACTCATTGGAGTAGTTGATATCTCAACAGTCCCCTCTCCTCTTTTTTTTTTTTTGGGGGGGTCACTTACCAGTCGACTAAGTGATGTCCTAAAGAGAAAGCGACTGCCAAAACGTGGGCCACGAAGGCCAAAGTATTCTCCCCCGAGGGACGATGACAAAGTAGACAATCAAGGTAAGGACTTGTGGATGTCTGAAAGTCACAGTCCTAATGTGTGCTGTAGACTCCCTGTGTGTTAGATTGTAATGATAATTGTTGATGTTTAGCTTAACCTGAACTCTTATTGGCTTACAGTACTTACTTATATACTCTTATTTACTTACATCCTGACAACATAAGTGTTGTGTGAGTGTCCGTTTTGAAGATTTGTGGGAATTTTGTTACTTGTGCTTAAAGTTAATATTGTTGTTTTGTTTTCCATAGCTAAAAGCCCTACTACTACACAGTCTCCTAAATCTTCTTTCCTGGCAAGCTTGAATCCCAAAACATGGGGCAGGTTAAGCGCACAGTCCAATAGCAACAACATTGAACCAGCCCGTACAGCCGGAGTCAGTGGTCTCGCCAGAGCTGCCTCAAAGGACACCATATCTAACAATAGGTAGTCAGTTCTGTCTTTGCTTAGACATTTTCATTGGTCCAGCTTATGTCTCCACTATAAAGTTAGAAAGTAATCATTGATATTTTCATTTAAAATATGAACTTGGGTAATGAAGGCATCATAATTAACTTATAGATTGCTGTGTTTGGATTTGAATCTCATTCCACAATCCAATCCTTGCTAGTTGTGTGGCTTTAAATGAGCCATTTGACCACAATATCACAGTGTTATTAAGTATCAATAAGCCATAAAGACTATACAAATGTATACTACTGTCATTCTGTGTAGAGACTTGATATTATTCAGAGCCCCAAAAGATACTTATTTTCTGAGGAGCTGGCAAGGACAAAACCTTTTTAATGTTCTCCGTAAGTGGGGTGTTTATAATATCCCATCTAGTTTAATTTTTTTTTCCTGAAATATTGTTTTCATCAGAATTTGTCATCACTTTGATGTCAATCAAAGGGTTCTAGGTTCAGTCCTGGAAGGGATATTAGAGGCTATCTCCTCATTTTACATATAAGGCCTAGAGGTTAAATGACCTGCCCAGAGTTATCCAAAGTGAGAAGTTCACCCCTACCTCTGCCACCCAAGTTTTGAACCAAGGTCTTCTGACACCAAATAAGGTTTTTATTCCAGTGTATTTTAGAAGATTATTACTTTATACTAATTTTAGATGATTGCATTAGAAAAATAAACTGTAGCAATATTGTTTTTCAAGAAGTTATAACCTTGGCTTATTTACTCATCAGATAGGAGCCGGAAAACCTAGATGGTACAGTGGGATAGCATTCTGGACCATGCAAGAAAAAGCTGCATCCAGTATCAGACACTTTTATTTTTATGACATTAGGGTATATGCTTATACCTTGATCTGCCCCAGTTTTTCTCATCTGTAAAATTGGGATAATATTACCTACCTTCCAAGGGTGCTAGGAGCAACCAATGAGATTATATTTGTAAAGTACTTGGCAAATCTTTAAGGGACTTTATCAATACTAGCTGTTACCATTAGGTACCATATATACTATTTTTTTGAGATGAGAAACTCTTACATGCAGAAATGTTTTCTATCAGTGCAGATTGACACTTCCTTTGCGAACTATCCAGAGCACTGATAGGTTAAGTGTTATGCCACAGCCAGTGTGTGTCTGAGGCTGGACTTGAACCCAGGTCTTTTTGGTTTGAAGGCCCCCTTTCTATCCCTGTCATAATGCCCATTGAATAATCTCAGATGTCTGAGTTATATTTGTGTAAATATGCACACATCCACAGCTTTTCAAAATAATGGTTTATGTTATTACTGAATTGAAACAAACAAAAACGTTTTTCTTTAACCAAGCACTTATTTGCCTTTCCATAAGTGAAATGAATGGGGAAAAATAATGATGGAGGTTGAAAGTTCCTTTTGTTTTGTTTTTCCTATCCAGAGAAAAAATTAAGGGTTGGATCAAGGAACAAGCTCATAAGTTTGTGGAACGATATTTCAGCTCTGAGAATATGGACGGAAGCAATCCTGCACTGAATGTCCTTCAGAGACTTTGCACTGCAACTGAACAGCTCAACCTCCAGGTAGGATTTAACATGTGATTGTTAGGGATTCCATCACAAAAGCTTTTCAGAGCAAGAGTGTTGCCTTGTTTAGATGTTCTTGAATATGTACTAGTTGAGATGAAATTTTATACCAATTTATATATAGTGATGATTGAATTAAGTTAATAAATAGATGCTGACTGTTCTTCATGATATCCCTGATTTATCCACTTTATTCTTACTCCTGAATGTGTTGAACTCCTTGTAGATAACATAACTAGCAGCATACTCTTTAGATGGAAATTCCTTTAGAAATTACTGAATTAAATATGATCTCACTTTAAAAAAAGATGTATATAACAATTTCCAGGATGAGTGCTTATTGCCAATAGGCGTTGATGTTCTTTGAAGTTAGCTCAATTACTGGTGAAGGAATCTTAGGAAAAAACTGTCCACTTAGTGAGTGATTGTTGAGTAATTGAAATCTAGACTCTAAACTCTTGCCCTTATTTGTAGGTGGATGGTGGAGCTGAGTGCCTTGTAGAAATCCGAAGCATAGTCTCAGAGTCTGATGTCTCCTCATTTGAAATCCAGCATAGTGGGTTTGTGAAACAGTTGCTGCTTTACTTGACATCCAAAAGTGAAAAAGATGCTGTGAGCAGAGATATCAGAATTAAAAGATTCCTTCACGTCTTTTTTTCTTCTCCGGTAAGTTGTCTGTTTAATTTTGGAGCAGCTAAGTCTGTTTCTACACTCGGACATTTTATACATGAATATTGAAGGAGAGCTGGGTGGCCCAGTAGCTACAACACTGTACTTCAAATCAAGAAGGTGAGAATTCAAATCTAGATACTTTAAAGCTTGTGTGATCCTTGACAAATTACTTAAATGTCTATTTGCCTCAATTTCTTCAACCGTAAAATGGTTGTGATAATACACCTAACTTCTAGGGTTATTATGAGGATTAAAAGCCCTGTCTGTAAAGCACTTAGCACAGAACCTGGCTCATAGTAGGTGCTATATAAATGCTAGCTAATGTTGTTGATAATTTAATTCTTGACTATTTCCTAAATTAGTGTTTTATAATTGTTGAAGCATTTGGCCATCTTAGATTGGAGGAGGAGGTGGTAGAACAGTGTTCTGTTCCTTGTTCTTCCCAACCCCTTTGATCAGAATCTGATCAGTGTATCACAGACCACTCTCCCTGTAGATTCTTCTCCATAACCTCAGCAGGTTGGCATATGGAAAGGGATGTGGGGTGAAAAAGGGTTAAAATTCATAACTCTAAGAATGTTTACTAATTTATTTCAACCTGGTAAAAAATTGTTGGAGATTCATGCTGTTCTTAATCAGGAAAACTGGGATTCAGGTAGCCCCCTAGAACTTTTCTGATGGGAGAATAAGGGCACCAGCAACTTGACTGTCTACACCTGCTGCATCCATGCTGATGAGCAACATTCTCTCTGCTCCTTCGCACGTTAGGAAGAAAAGAATCTTCTTTTTGGGTCACTTATTCCTCTGGTTTCTGAACTCAAGAGTCCTGTGGGCTCCCTTCCTGCTCATTCATACATACAGATCTTCCAAGTAGTTGTAAGTTGTGTGTGACTTTTAGGCATTACTGAATTTGAGATATTACTCATGTGGTCATGTAGCAGATCAGTAGCAGAATTGAGTATGTATCATAATTTTTCTATTGACCAAATTTGGCTTTTTATTAAGCTTTACCCCATACAACCTCAGAAAAGATTATATGTTGTAGACACATAGACAAGTAGAGAGTTGACAATTAAAATTGTCAATTTGAATTTTTAAAGTTTTCCTATTTAGAAGTGTTTCCTCCTTGTAAAGTATTAACTAGTTGGTTTATTTATAACTTTAGCTTCCCGGAGAAGAGCCAATTGGAAGATTGGAACCAATGGGAAACGCACCTTTGTTGGCATTAGTTCACAAGATGAACAACTGCCTTAGTCAAATGGAGCAGTTTCCAGTCAAAGTTCATGATTTTCCAAGTGGAAATGGAACGGGGAGCAGGTAAGGATTAATGCTTAGGTACATCTTTGCCATCATGAGTTGAGGTGTGTTCTCATGTCTAGGAAAGCTGCAGCTTGCAGCCTTCTCTCTCAAGTCAAGTTAACAGTTATCAAGAGCATTGGTTAAAAGTGATGGGGACAAGCTTTTATTGTTAACTTCCAACTCACTTTAAAAGAGATCTTAAAATCTGTACAGAGAGATTGAAATTATTATAACCAATAATTCTTTTTAATGCTAATAATAAGTTCTGTATAACCTGAGCTTCAAACGTATTGCCCACATCCTTTCTTACAATGTTGTTGCTCCTGTGTTAGTGACTGACAGACTCAGGCTGTTTAGGTAAGCTTTATTATTTCCATATTTAAAGGGAATCCTATTGCTTCATAGGTTATAGGTTCTCAATCTATATCATATTTGCTGCAGTTCAAAGAACACCAGATTAATGGTCAGGGTAGTTGTGTACTCTAATCCATTACATAACACTAATTTGCTATGGAAGTTTGGATGAGTCATTTTGCTCCTCAGTCATAAAATGAGAGACTTACATCTTCTCTGAACCAGTAATGTTGTAAATAAATGGTTATATAATGATTTGTGCCGAATTCTGAAATTAGCAATGAAATTGACACAAATTCCAGTTGATCTAATTATTAACCGTTTAATCTTACTATTAATCTTTGTGATGAGTTTTCAAAAGTAGCTTTTTATACTATAAAAAAATTGCCCTACAAAAGTACTATCATTAAAGCAGTTTGATTTTTGCACCTTTGAAATGAAGAGTAATATTGATTAAAATCCATATATTAAGAAATTAATGTTCATCTTGTTGACTTGGGGGATGTGTTTTAATTTGTATTTTTGGGGGGAAAATAACGTTTGATTTAAAATTCCCATTAGTACAGTCATTGAATTCTTTATATGCTTTCTTTTTTTTGATTTGGAAAGAATTTTTAACAAGTATTTCTTTTTGCTATTTCATTAGCCATTTGTGTATTCTGATAAAAGTCATTATGTTCCTTGTACTAATAAAGGAAAATATACATGTTAAAGGTTGTGAAGGCTATTGGATTTTTTAATGGATTTAAAAAGTCTTACTGATATATATTATTATAAGTTAGAAAATGACTCATAAGCATGTATATTTACTAGGAAACAAAGTTCATAATGTGATGTCTTGTAATGAATTTTTTTTAACATAATAGCCTTTACTTTACTCTCTCTCCTCCATACACATGATTGTCAGCTCCTTGAAACCATTTTTTTCCTTGTCTCTCTGTTTTACCTTTCCTTTATCCCCCAATTAAGTGCTCAATAAATAGGTCAGATGAGTGAGAACTCTTATCTTGTTCAAGTAATATTGCCTTATAGAAATTGATAATCATAGTTACTGTGTTTTAGCATCCTTAGATATGCAAAATATTACTATATCTATATTTTGAAGTGAAGAACTTAATGCCAGAAACATGCTATTGCTTTACAGTATTGTAGATTAGCCAATTTTACACCCTTTAGGAGCCCTTAAATTTTAACTCTAGTTGGACAAAATAAACAATTATATATTTTATCAAAACTGCCTATTTGGAATGCTGAAAGAAGCAGCAAAATAAACTAAGAAAAATTAATAAGACTGTGGAAGTCAAACTGCATAAAAACAAAAAGCAAGCCAGTAAATATTAAACTGATATATTGTGAAGATTCAAAGAATTATTTCCCTTCACTATAGCTCAGGGTTTATTTTTTATTTTATATTACTGTAGTAATCTTTGCTAAATTAGTTGAGTTTGAAGACATTGTTGGTTTAATGAAGAAAATGTTTTCCCAATTTACATGTATTGTGAGATGAGAGATCAATTTGCATGAACTCCTTCCCTGCCATATTTGCATTTATATATGTTATTTTTAGGATGACAAGTAATAGAATAATTGTAGCAACTTTTTTCATAAATTATCTTGAGTTTTTCTCTCAACAGAGGATCACAAGCTTTAAAATTTTTCAACACACACCAGTTAAAATGCCAACTACAAAGACATCCCGACTGTGCAAATGTGAAACAATGGAAGGGTGGACCTGTGAAGATAGACCCGCTGGCATTGGTTCAAGCCATTGAGAGATACCTTGTAGTCAGAGGTACTCCTCCACATCTAGATGTCTGCATATTGATTTGGAGGAGGATTTCTTTTATTTCTTTGTACTGATCATCAGCCTTTTTGTCTCTCATGCATTAGCTGAGCCAAGGAAACTTGACTGTTTATCTTTGTTATTAAAGAATAATCAGCACTGAAGAATTTGCTTTGTAAGAAGCATTGAAGTAGTACATTCTTGCCCTCATGCCCTGTGGATTTCGTTAAATTTAATGTTCCATTTCTTAAGTTCCTTTTAACAAAACCCAAAACCATCAGCTCATTCTAGTTGCCTTTCAGAACCCTTTCAGAAAGTATTAACATTTTGCTCATTTATATTTTGTTTGTAATAATAGTAAATCTGTTACAAAAACAAATAGAAGTACACCTAAAGAGTCATCCTAAAGTGTTTTACAGCATTTTTGATCTGATTGTTATAAAATATGATGTGTTCTTTAAAAAAAAAAAAAGGAAGTGATTGCTTTTTGTCTAAGCCACTGTGGAAATTTACATTCCATGCTGTTATGCTATATTTTGCTAGTAAGCCAGGGAGTCTAATCTCAAATTTTTCTTGCTAACAATTACATCATAATGTCTATCATCCAACTTCATGTACAAAAGTCTCTTGAACTAATATCTGTAACTTTGTAGTAGAGAACAAAGAAAATATGTTAGACTTTATTGCTCTTTGTCAATAGCATTATTGAGTAGAAAATTTTTATACTTAATGGTTCTCAGGAGCCATCTGTAAAGATGCACAACTTAATATTTTGATGTTGTATAGGGACGAACTGCTCCTAATCAGTAAATCTGAGAATTTTTTGATTACAGTAGCAAAGAGTATTAAGATGAACTCTTCTGTCTTTAGGCTATGGCAGAGTAAGAGAAGATGACGAAGATAGTGACGATGATGGTTCAGATGAAGAAATAGATGAGTCTTTGGTAAAGTTCTTTTCATAATTGAGTTTTTGTAGGGAAAAGTAGAGGAAGTATGAATTAAACTTTTTTTTCCTTTGCTTTTTTTAGGCAGCTCAGTTCTTAAATTCGGGAAATGTAAGACACAGATTGCAGTTCTACATTGGAGATCATTTACTGCCATATAATATGACTGTGTATCAGGCAGTTAGACAGTTCAGCATACAGGCGGAAGAGGAGAGGGAATCTACAGATGATGAAAGCAATCCATTGGGAAGAGCTGGTATTTGGACAAAGACTCACAC
This sequence comes from Potorous gilbertii, assembly GCA_028658325.1. Lineage (NCBI taxonomy): Eukaryota > Metazoa > Chordata > Mammalia > Diprotodontia > Potoroidae > Potorous > Potorous gilbertii. Next base: position 502,678,259 of record CM053771.1, on the reverse strand, counting down.
GATATGGTAAGATTTCCTTTGTTTTATTTTTTTGATGCTTTAGTTATAAGAGCATTAAAACAGATTTATTTTGTCATTCTCTTGCCATTTAAAAATTTTTTTATCTTGCCTGTTGTTCTGTAATAGTGCCAATTTATAAGCAATACAGAAGGTATTGATAAGGTCCATCTTTTCAAATAAAATGAATATGACATTTATATTGTATAAAACAGTTGTTTTATAAAACAATTGAAAAGCAATTAGAATTTTAAAAATTTCACTTTCTTTTGAAACTTCTTTCCCATGCCTCTGCCCAAAGGGCCAGGTTATGGTGGGATATAGGAGACAGAACTGTAAGACCTCTGCTTGCAAACTAAACCCACTTCACTTTTTTTAACCTTCCCTTTTTTTGTCACTTACAAAGAAATCATATGTGTAATGTACAATAAATAATGTCTTAAAATACGTAATGCATACAGACATACATATATATACATATACATATATATGTATATGTATATATATACATATACATATATATGTATATATATATATTATTTCTCTTTTGTGAAGGTCACTTAGGAAATAAGTTGCTGCTTCATATTTTAGAAGGAGGCAGAGATACAGTAGCACCTTCTTGTTTATAGATATTTTCAGGTTCAACTGATGAAGAGTCAGTGTGGATAGGGAAATCTCATTGTCCTAGCTACTGTGGAGAATCAGTTCTGCTAACTAGAGATGTCAGTAGGATAGCTTTATTACATATGTAGAAAACTATTCTTACCCTGTAGCCTGTTCTAGACGACACCACAGTTTTAAAAAATCATTTAAAGTTTAATTTTGAACATCTATACAGTGAGTTAAACTTAGTTACATTTTACTTTTCAAATTCATTGAATTCTCATTTTTTAAAAATATACATTGGGTGCTTTTCTGTCATCCTTTTTAGGTATAAACCTGTAAGAGAAGATGAAGATGGTAGCAAAGATTCTGTTGGTGGTAAAAGGGGAAGGGCCCAAACAGCTCCAACAAAAACTTCACCTAGAAATGCAAAAAAGCACGATGAATTGTGGCACGGTATGTTTTCTAGAAAGCAGTGATTAGAAACTGTTACCTCACGGCATCATCTTACTGGGTTTATCATTTTTAAAAAGTATTTACAAATATCAAAATATTTTTTGTTTCAGTGGGAAGAAATTGAATTAAATACATTTAAACTTTCTACTGCCTTAATCCTGACATTGAAACCTTTTGAAACTAAAATCATTGAAACTTGAAAGTCTGATACTCTCTTTATGTTGGGTAAGAACGTCTCTTAATGGAGAGATCCTTCAGACCATATTCAGTAAACATTTAGTACCTTTTGGATGTGAGGCATTGTGTGAGGGGCTGGTGATAAGGATCCAGTCTGTACTCTTGAAAACTTTCTGTTACTGAACCAGGGAAACATGTTTTTAAGTAATTTTTGTGTGTGAAGGTAATCCTTTGCTACCATTTACTTATTTGGAAGTAAGATTGTTTTTTGGAGATCTGCCGCTATTGATGCAGGAGTCTTTTTAAAAAGTTTTTACTTCACCTTGATTTTCAAATTTATCCTCACCCCTTCCCCACCCCCTTCCTCCCAAATATTCTTTGCCAGAGCTCCCATCTCTGCAGAGGGCAGAGAAATCCATTTTCCCTTTTTTTTTGTGGCTAAACTTGGTTATTTTAATTACACCACCCTTGGTTTCATTTTTGTTTTCTCCCTGCATTGTTTTAGTCATCATATGTACTTTAAAACTACCTGGTTTGGCTGACTTCAGTTTGCATTGGAGTTATGGAAAATCTTCCCAGGTTTTTCTCTCTTCATGTATTCCTTTCATCACCTGTTCTTTCTGCTTTAACCGGCGGATAATCATACTTGAAACTCTGATTTTCTCCTAGTTTTTTCTAAGATGGCTAGGATTGCATTTTTATACTTTCTTACTAAACACATTTTTTTCAAAATTTTTCCTTTTTAATACTAAACACAGTAGCCCCATCTGAAACTAAGCTTCAGGTTATACAAAGTTCATTAACTTTGTCATAGTCAATTATTAACCATCAGTTCTACTTCTCAAGCTTAAAAATGAATGAGATTCACAAATGAATTAAGTTTAACACGTTTGCTCTGGTTATGTGATTAGTTAGTATCATGTTGATGAGTAGTTTAGGTACATCACTTCAACTATCGTCACAGGAAGTTTTGGGGCTTACTCTCACTAGATGGTTAGCTATGAGGTTTGTTTGTACCTTTCAATACATTTCTTATTCCTTTCGTTTTCTGATGCCTTTTGCTAGTCAAGAAATTCCAGGAGAGGAAGAAATTCATTCTTTAGAAGTAATATGAAGTTAAGTTGAAACTATTTCCTTAGTTTGGGCCGTATTTTGTAGATTTCATAAGATCCATGTCCTTTTTTATCTTTCATTACCGTTAATACTTAATTCGGTGTTTGAAGGATTCATCATATTGTTGGTGTAGGCATTTTTGTTTACTGAGATACGGTAACCTTTGTTCTCCTTAATACGAGGTATTTGTTCATCACCCACTGGCCCATGAACTTCTCCAAAAAACCGATGACGTTACTGGGCGTGCGTTCAGAGTCTTGCCATGCGTCATCACCAAATAACTAGGGAAATGCTTTGGATTCACAGTGGCTGTTGCATTGAGTGATAAATTATATTGGCTGTATTGGCTTGGCTGCAATACTTTGACTTTGCTTTTTTCTTCCCTTAGATGGAGTGTGCCCATCAGTATCAAATCCTTTAGAAGTTTACCTCATATCTTCCCCACCTGAAAACATAACTTTTGAAGACCCTTCATTAGATGTGATCCTTCTTTTAAGAGTTTTACATGCCATCAGTCGTTACTGGTATTATTTATACGATGTGAGTAATCTTTAGTTTTTTGAGATTTTGTTTCAGATTAATTTAACTTTCATTATAATATGTCACTGATGAATAATACAGACTCATTTGGTGTAGAAACAGAAAGTGACTCTATTGAATGAAATATTTATCTCATGGGATATTACCTCAATCATTTTATTCCTCTTTTTTCTTCTGGCCCATGATCTTACTTAAACTTTGCAACTCTGCTTAAGAATGTTCTTGCTAAGAACTGTCAAGTTATAAAATTAAGTCAGAGTGAAATTTTTTTGTATGTCTTTAATGGAAGAAACTCTAAATCAAGAGTCCTGGCTTCAGACTCCATCGTTGAGAAAGAAATGGCCTATCATTTGAAACATTTTTTCCTAATGCACAGAAGAAAATAGGAAGAAGTATTGAAAAAAATCCAAGCAGGAGAACTTGCAAAGTTAAATTGTCGACTGTGTTTTATATTTTAATAGAAAAGCAGGCCATACGAAACAGAGATCAGCAGTTTCTTGTATAATCCTCTATACTTTTACCTTTTACTCTTAAATATATAGAAATTCCTGTTATGTTTCATGGTAAGTTCAGAATTTATAAAAACAAAAGGAACAAAAACCTCATGTTTGCCACTTACTTTGTAACCTTAGACAAGTCTCCTAACTTCTCCAAAGCATCTGCAAAATTGGGGAGGAAGGAGAAGGAATGTGATAATAAGCATAGTATCTCCCTTGAGATAAAGTATATAATGCACTTGGCTAAATTTGACTACACAGATGCCCTTTCTTTCTTAGTATTTGTTTTTTTTAAGTTTTATGCACCTTTTGGTCAAATATTATTTGAGCAGAAATAAAATGTTAGTTAAGATTAGTATTATTCATTTATTTTTAAATGGAATTTGAATGTAGTGATTTGAATTCAGTGATGTTTTTATTTTAAAGAAATAACATGATAATTGTGACAACTTTTTGAACCTAGTTGCCAAAATATTAATCTGACTCTTAATTTTTATTAGAATAATACTTCCCATATATTTTCATTATATTTTCAGTACACTCATTGACAGTTGGATAAGGAAGAGGAAGGCAAGAAGCCAAGTGATTTGTTAGAAGAACAGAAGGGAGGAAACCAGAAACATTGGCCTTTAGATTAGGCATAGTACTCTAGAAAGAGTGTAATATATTGAAATATACTGATGACTTTGGTAAATGATAGATTCTAAGTTAAGGAGAGTCTTTTGTTATAAAAGGGGAGGAATATGTCTCAGCAAATGTTATTGTTGGTAAATAATATTCCTTTAAAAAATTTACAGAATGCAATGTGCAAGGAAATTATTCCAACTGGTGAATTTAACAACAGTAAACTGACAGCAAAAGCAAACAGGCAGCTTCAGGATCCTCTAGTAATCATGACAGGAAACATCCCAACATGGCTCACTGAGCTTGGAAAAACATGGTAGGACTTGGCTTGCTTCTACAATGTGTGTGTGTGTGTGTGTGTGTGTGTGTGTGTGTGTATGCGCTTACATGCGTGCATCAGAGAGAAGAATTAAGACTTTGTAGTATGCTAGATATGTATAAGAAATACTAATTCTTGTCTTTGAAGTAAGAGCCCATACTCTTGACCATTTGATCACACTTCAGTTTTCTTTCTCTGATTTTGATTTCTTACAACACATTTTCAAACCAGCAATCCAGTTTCTGCATCAAATCTTAATAGGAACATTCAGTGATTGACTTAAAACCAATAAAAAAGCCAACTTTTGGGTCAGATTGTAGATCCTGGGAGTACAAAACCAAAATGAGCTTTTTCCTTAATGAAACGTTTTATTGTTCAGTAGAATCATACTGAAAAATCATGGTGCCATCTAAACGCTAAAAATAGGAGGTAGACTGAATGAAGTATTTCGAGGAAATGACTACTATTGCGGACACAATGTCGGCACATTTAAAATAATATAATGTAGCAATACGATGTTCAGCAGATAAGAGTGTTTATGACTTCTCATGTATTTTAATTTTGAAACATTCTTTTTAGGCTTAAACATATTGATCTGTCTGCCCTAGTTAGATCTCATGCTAAGTTGATACTATGAAATATCATGCAAATTGGAGCATTAAATTTCTGGAAAACCTATAGTAATGAAACTAGCAGCTTATTTTGATTACCTGCTGCAGATAAGCCTGTAAGACAAGATTGCATTTCAAGCAAATAGTGCAAATAATAGGCTTAACTACATTGAAATATTTATATAGTTTCTCATCCTGACTTTTTCAGTTAAATTATATCCATAGATAGCAACATCACTGAACACAGAATCATGATGACAATAAACTTAATTATAATTTTATATATCCACACACACACATGTTGTTATTGTTGTGGTTGAGTTGTTTCAGTCACATTTGACCCTTTGTGACCCAGTTGGGTTTTTCTTGACAAAGATACTTGAGTGGTTTACCATTTCCTTCTCCAGCTCATTTTATAGATGAGAAAACTGAGGCAAACAGGCTTACGGGTCTTGCTCAAGGGTCACAAAACCAGTAGATGTTGAAGTTGGATTTGAACTCTGGTCTTTTAGACTCTAAGCCCAGTGCTCTATTTAGTGCACTTCTCTCTCTCTCTCTCTCTCTCTCTCTCTCTCTCTCTCTCTCTATCTATCTATCTATCTGTCGGGCCAGCCGTCTGTCCATCCATCCATCCATCCATTTCTGTAGGGCACTTGTCAATCTAGCTTCAGATGCTTACTAGCTTTGTGACCCAGGGCAGGTCACTTAACCTTTATTTGTCTCAGTTTCCTTAACTCTGAAATGGAGTTAAAAATAGCACCTGCCTTTTTTTGTGTATCAGATGTGATATCTGTAAAATGCTTAGCAACAGGGCCTGATGTATAGTAGCAACCATATAGATGTTATTGCTATATACATACGTTTTTATATATATATACATATACACACACATATACATATGTGCGCATATGCATCAGGTCTACAAATGTTTATCACATCTTAACATGTTTAAAGAATTATGTAAATAGTGTCTTGGTCAGAAGGAGTTTATTCATTAAACTAAAAGATAATTCAAATTTTAAAATTATTAAAGATTATTTTTAAGAGCACAGTTGAAAACAAAAGTAGTTTTAAGAGGAACAAAATAAAATACAGACCCAGTTAGCTATCACTTCCTTTTTGACATCTTAAAATTCATTTCAATTCGGCAGATAATTTTGCAACAGACATATATGTGTTGGAGACACTGTAATCAGTTACAGAACACAAAAAAACTGCCCTTGACTTAACCATGTGCTTGCTTGGTTTTTGTCTTTACATACTAGTGTTTTTCATGTTTCTCAGAGATTAACTTGGTAATGTAGGCTTCGTGTTTTCAGTAAACCTAAACAAAATAATTTTATCTCACATCTTTCTAGCCCATTTTTCTTTCCATTTGACACTCGGCAAATGCTCTTTTATGTTACTGCGTTTGATCGAGACCGGGCCATGCAAAGGTTACTTGACACCAACCCAGAAATCAATCAGTCAGACTCTCAGGACAGCAGAGTTGCCCCTCGACTTGATAGAAAAAAGGTAAGTTTTTCAGTTTTTCTCTTACACTCAAAATAATGTGTCCAATTGTGCTGAATGACTCCATTGATTTACTTCTTTCTTAAGTGCTAAGTGCTGTGCTTGATGGACAATAGTAAAAATCCAATTGTCCCTGTCCTCAAGTAGTTTGCATACTTTGTTGCGGGGGGGGCGGGGGGGGGTTGAGGGGACGGGACAGTTTATTAGTGAGTTAGAACATAGGCACAGATAAATAAGGAAAACAAATCTTTTTGCTGATGTTTTCTGTCACCAGTCGTGATATTGCCATCTTTTGTCATGTGGTTTTGGTCTTTTCTTATTCATTAAAGTTGTATTACTTCAAGTAGTTTTATGTCACAGTATTTTTTTTCTGTTCATCTCCATCTTGACTTAGTTCACATTCTAATCTTTTTCTGCTGAGGTTAACATCTCTTCATAATTGGACTTACTGGAAAAACACAAGCTTGTTAATAGCAAAAATCACCAGTTGTGGTTTGTTTTGTATACATTTTTCACATCCCAGCTGTTACCTGCACTCACTCAGCTGCCCTTGTCCCTTCAAGACAAGGCATAGGCACTGCTTGCCACTTGAAAGCTGCTGGTTAATTCCCTTTCTTCAAAACTTATTTTTAGTTAACCCTGCGAATATGTTTGTATTTACTCACTCTCTGGTTATGCTGCACATATTTTCTTCTAGCTATTAATGGAGTAGAAATTCCTTCGAAGCAGAAATTATTCCATGATTTGTAACAAAGTTGAGTGGCCTAGCAGTACAGGAAGGGCATCTAATAAATACTCATTGACTGGTTGATTGACCCAGAACTTCCTGGACTATACCATCTCTCAGACCCTCATTGTCCATGACTCCAGAGATCATTTAATCTAATCTCTGGATGTCCATCCCTGACAGCTGACTTAGCTGACTTTATTACCAAGATGGTAAATACCAGAAGTGAAATTTGCACCTGGGTCCTCTACCACCAGAGCCAGTGTTACTGCTGTTCACTCTCTGAATTACAACCAAATTCTTGATGGACTTCAAGTCCTCATACTACTTGACTCTACTCTGTTTTGCCTCACTTCGTTGTGTACTGTTTCCTACCTCTGCTTTCTGTACCTGCTCAATTTAAACTGTCATTCTAGATCCACTTCTGACACATCTGAACCTTTTCTATCACGTTCACTTGCACACAGTCTCATCTCATTCATTTGACACTCAGCAATCCTCATGAGTGTCAGGAAGGAACAAATGTTGCTTGAGCTTAAAAAAGGAATGGAATATAAAATGAAGCAGTTAATGAGGAGTAAACATTAGTGAACTGAAATCATGCCATTTCCCCCCTGCTCATTGACCACAGCGGAATAGATAAGATAGCTTAGCTAAAACAGACAACATCAATTGGTGTTTCAGATGAATCATTGATAACACCTTGATGATGACCACCTTACCCCAGACAATGATAGAGGTAGCCCAGGCTTCTAAGCCCAAGGATTCTAGGGGTAGCAGTGTCTTCCAGTCTGACCCTCATAGCCAGAATCTTTTAGCAGTGTTACATGGCAGCTGCTTCTTCAGCCCTCCTTAGCTGCCATAACTACTTAAAAAAATTCATCTATGGTATTCAAGACCTTGGTGCTGTCAGATGGTTCAGCATCAGAGAGAATAGTGGTTTTACTAGTAAAAGTAACCTTAAAAAAGGTACATTACTGTCTGCTTATTTTGCTGTGCCCTTTATATCCGACTTGTAATTGAAACTTTCTCTGTATGTTGTCTTAGTGAGATCCTTGAGGATGAAGAATTATTTTTCTTTCCCTAGTTTGCACCTTGAACCATGCTTTTTACTTTTCACACACTCATTACTAAATGCTGTTTTATTCATTAATACATAGGTAATAATGAATACTTTATTGGGAAATGTGACGTTTCCCTATATCCCTGATATTATATAGTATATAATTATGTAATTATATAATATGTAAATACATGTTATAGATTGACTGTAATTAGTTGAATACGAGTATATGTAAAGAGATCTAAAAAGAACAGAGATAACAGAAGTATTAAAAGGTTTTGTAATTTTTTTATCAACTAATATAATTTACCCATCTCAGCTGTGCCCCCAGTACTTTCACCTTATCCCTAGGAGCAGTTGTACCTAGAGAGATAGTTCATTGAACTGCTTTCCCAAGTTGCGTTGGGTATAAGGATTACCTATCAATTATACTTGTGTGTGACATGATTATTATTTTTGAGAGGATTTAGAGTTTTTCCTTTAACAGACTTTTTTTAGTGATATTTTTATATTCCCTAGACATCCCCCAGTACATTTTCCCTTTTCCCCTTCCAGATTGTGAGAACTTTGTCAATAATAGAAAGGGAAATTCCATTTGAAAGAACTATAAAATGGGTAAAATTTTTGGAAGTCATTCTACTAAAGTGTTCTCAATACTTAACGTGTAGGCTTGGGTTCAAAAATGAGGAATAAGTTAAATAGCAATAATAATGTCCAGTGCTCATGGCCAAGAGCCCAGCCGTTATAGGAGAAATGAGAATACTACCAAAGTTAATTTACATTTTACAAAAAGGATATTTTAGAGGTAGATAAAGCAATGATAAACTTCATCTGGAGGACAAAGAGATCTAGAATAGCAAGAGAAATAATGATATGATCTCAAACTGCATTAAAAATCAGCACTCTTAAGAACCCTTTCATGCTGTCTAGTAACTCAGAAAGTATGTTAATGAAACAAGGCTAGATTGAAAAGAATTAGAAAAAATAGACCTCCAATAACATAAATAATTTAGGAAAATACTCTCTATTTGATAAAGAAACCCAAAAACTCCTGACTGGGAAAACTGGAAAGCAATGTGGCAGAATTTTGGCCTGGACCAACATGTTATGCCATTTTTCGTAATAAATTCAAAATGTTTATGTGCCCTGAATGTTAAAGATCGTAATGTAAGCAATTTGGAAAAGAATCATATACCTTTTCTTAGCTATGAGTGAGTAGGGGGATGAATTTTTAACCAAACAAGAGATAGAAACAATTGCAAAAGATAAAACCAGGAATTCTTACTGCGTGAAATTGAAATAACTTGCAAAAACAAAAGCAGTGCATGCAGGGCAAAAAAGAAAGTGAGCGCCTGGAGGAAAAGGTGTTTATATTACATTTCTCAGATAAGTGTTTGGTATCCCAAATAAATAGACAACTCTCAGAAATACATAGAACCAAAACCTGTTGCCCCACAGAAAAAGTGGTCACAGAATATGAGCAAACAGTTCTAAAAGAATTGAAAATTTTAATTTTCACCATCAGCTATTGTATGATAATAATGGATTAGCCACTTTTTATTTGATATTGTTACAATTTGTTGTACTTGGAATTACAGCTGCAGTTTTGTTTCTGATACATCACTTAATGAATATCTCATTTTTTCTAATAAACTCTTCTTCCCAGCGAACTGTGAATAGAGAAGAACTTTTGAAACAGGCAGAGTCTGTGATGCAGGATCTTGGCAGCTCAAGGGCCATGTTGGAAATTCAGTATGAGAATGAAGTAAGGATCTTTTCCATTATTTGTGAACCAATTGCTTGATAAAACTTCTTTGAGAACATTCACGGAACACTGCTATTACTCTTTGGAGTGGGGAAAATTCTATGAAGTTCTTTTCGGAAAGGAAAAGCATTTGTTAGGGACTTCTTATGTGCCAAGAGTTGGGAGTACAATAGAAAAATAAGAACACTCCTTATATTTCATCACAATCACATACCACCACTTGGTCAGCCATTCCCCAGTTGATGGACATCCCCTTAGTTTCCAGTTCTTTGCTACCACAAAATAGAGCTGCTATTAAAAAGTCTTAAACATGGGCCTATTTCCTGTTTCTTTGATCTCTTGGAGGTATAGACCAAGCTGTGGTGTTGCTGGGTCAGAGGGTGTGCACAGTTGCTTTTGGAGTGTAGTTTCAGATTGCTCTCCAGAATGGCTGGGCCGCTTCTCAGCTGCACCAAAAGCACAGTGAAAAACCTGTTTTCCCACAGGCCCTCCAACATTTTTCGTTTTTTGTCGTTTTTGCCAATTTCATGAGTTTGAAGTGGTACATCAGAGTTGTTTTAATTTTATTAGTTTTGAGCATTTAAAAGTAAGATTCACAGTGGATTTGATGTGGCTTTTGTGGGAAACTCTGTGACCTTGTTCACTGAGGCCAAAAGCACACTTACTCTTTTATACTCCTGCCTCTGGTGGACAGCAGATATTAACACAGCATTTTCTTTTTCCTAGAGAAAAGTAGCTGGTTAAGTTTTAGATAGTATTATCTTACTAAAAACAAAATATGCTATCTTGTAGTTGAGAGAATGACACCATCCTGGTGTTCATCATCCTCTGTAAAGTAGCTGAATGAATAGAGTAATCCTAGATACTAGACAGGTTACTTAATGCTCTGAGTCTTAATTTCATTTACAAATAAAGGAGATTGATAAGATGATGCCATCTTTTGCAGCACTAAATCTAATATCCTTATTTTCAACACAAGATGATTTCTGGGATCCCTTCTTACTTGCAAAAATATAGAAAGAAGAATTTTTCATCTAACCAGTTTTAAAGACGGCTCTACCTCAGCCTTAGGTTTGATTTAAGACAAGAACGTGACAGCTTCAAGACATAGCCACGTCTTTGCAGCTAGTTTAGATTAGGATAATCCATTGCCTCGTGTGTTGTCAAGGTGTTGTCTGCTGAAGAGGCATAGGATAAGACCTTGGGGCTCCCCATGTCCATCTTCTCACTTTAAAGATGGATCATATTTCAAACCCAGATGTTAGGGTCCTATTTTCTTTTCACATATATTGTGATCCTAGTATCTTTGGTTTCCTCCTCTCCCCTCCAGAAATGAAGCAATTATTACATAAAGGACAATGGAAAATGGCACAATACTGCCTGCTGTATGGCTGCTTTGGACCACACCTTTGGTGTATTAACTGGAAGATAGAGTCTGCATAAATTCTAAAATGGTTCTCTTTTCTCCCCTTCATTAGGTTGGTACAGGTCTTGGGCCTACACTGGAATTTTATGCACTTGTATCTCAGGAACTACAGAGAGCTGACTTAGGCCTCTGGAGAGGCGAAGAAGTAACTCTTACTAATCCAAAAGGTGATTTGGGGCAAAATCAAATGCTCCATAGGCAACAGCTCAAACAGCTTCACAGTTCATTAATTCTCAGTTTCAAGTAGCGTCGTGTGTTTTCTTACCTTAAGTCAGTCTCTGCAAAATAGGGCTTGGACTAGAGGACTTCTTCCTTTCCGTGTTTTGTATGCTTCATATAGGGACTGTAACAAGTAAAACAAAAATGGAATTCATTTTGATAGTTTGGGACTGTTAGTGTGTCAAGAGTATAATGAGTTAAATCAGTATTTATTTGTTGTTACAGGAAGCCAAGAAGGGACCAAGTATATTCAAAACCTCCAAGGCCTATTTGCACTTCCCTTTGGCAGAACAGCCAAACCAGCGCATATTGCTAAAGTTAAGATGAAGTTTCGCTTTTTAGGAAAATTAATGGCCAAGGCGATCATGGATTTCAGATTGGTAAGTTGAAGATTATTATAATTTTTTTAAAATAAATACATGTTTTCACAGAAACATGGAATGTGAGCATTGGAAGGGACCTCAGTGGCCATTTCGCCCAACCACTTCACAAAGGAAATCTCTACATTACATACTCAGCAAGTGGTCATGCAGTCTCTTGTTGAAGACTTCCAGGAAGAAGGAATTCATTGCTTACTGTGACATAGCCATCCCATTTTTAGAGAGTAGGAAGTTACCAGGAACTTTTTTTCTGACATCAAGCTTACAGTGGCCTCTTGGCAACTGGTGACTGGTGCTTTTGGTTCAACCCTCTGCTGCCACACTAGACAAATCTATCCCATCTTCATGCAACAACCCCACAGTCCCAATCATGTACAACTCAGAGTGCTGTCTTTCCTCTTACCTTGGGGTTAACAGGCCACCTTAGATATTTTGCTTCTGTCATTTCTGGTGTAAAGGTCATTCTCATTTTCTGAGGAAAAGTTCCCAGAAAAGGAGTCCTCATCATATCCCTTTTTTGAATGTTCCTTTTTCTCCCATTAACCTCAATAGAAACTGAACTTTAGCATTGCCAACACTAGTTTGTTTTTTTCTTTTATAGGACCATACCATGCAGTTAGACTCATCTTTTGTTACCTTGTCTTTAAAGAAATGGTTGGCACAGGGCAGTGGATAAAGCATTGGCCCTGAAGTCAAGAGGACTTGAGTTCAAATCCAGCCTTAGATACTTAACCAGCTGTGTGACCCTGGGCAAGTCACTTAACCCCAGTTGTCTTCCTCCAAAAGAAAGGAAAAGGGAAAAAAAGAATAGGTTGACTGATTCCTGTGCTTCTGCAGTAATTTCTTCAGACAAAATCCGTTTTTCCTTGTGGTTAGAATTGTTTTCCCTTGTGCCTTTAGAATTTCTTTCTTGAACATTTCCTGTGGGTCCTGGGCTGATTTTTCCTGAAGGATTTTTCAGTCTGTGGGATCCTACCTGTCTTTTCTCTGGATCCACTAAAATTGGCTTTCCCCAAAAGTAGAATACAGGTCAACCTGTACCTAGTTTTCCTCTGGTCTATCACAAATTCAAGGATTGGTCACTTCCACACAAGATTTTTAATCATTTCTACCCCAGCAAGCAGTTCCTGTTAGTGAGAATCAGATTGAGAAAAGAATTTTCTTAGGTTGATTCTTACACCTTTTCAAGCATGACATTTTCACTAAACCAAGTTTTAGGGGTTTATTAGCTGGTCTTTTTTTAGCAGAGAGCAAGCTCTAGCAGATGACTGGCTAATTGAAGTCCCTTGCTGTGACTCCACCTTCTTAGTCACCCTTCCCAGGCTCTGATCTGTTTGCCAAATGCCTTCTTTCTAGGCAATGGGATAGAAACACCTCTAGTCCTCCTTTGTCCTTTCCCTCTTCCACATTCTTCCTCCTCTGGCTCCATGAATTCTGTGTTCGCAGTATGAAGTGCTGCACACTCCTCCTCCCTTTTTTTATCCCGTTTTGTTTCTGTGCATCATCCAGAGCCTTGGTCAAGTTATGAACCAAGAACTTCTGTATGTTGGCTTGATGACATGGGTTTTACTCCTTGTTCCTTTCTTTGATTTTGTCTTCTATGAATTTCTAGGTGTCTTAGCTCCTTTCCTTCTTTGAAGTGGTTCCAAATATATTTAACTTTGGGACGTACACCAACAAACCTATTTCTCCTCACACTCTTGTCCTTTTGCATTTAAAGCCTTTTTTGACTAGATTTGCAAGACGCTTGGCAAAGACATTCTTATCATCCCAGTGACACAGCAAATAGAGGACGGGACTTAGAGTCAGGAAGACACGGGTTCACCTCTTGTCTCAGATACTAGCTGTAACCTGGTACGCTGTGACCTCAGTCACGTCGCTTAGCCCCTCTTGGCCTTAGTTTCCTGATTTGTAAATTGGGGGTAATAAAGAGGCACCTGTGTACCAGGGTTTTTATGAGGATAAATGACATCTCTAAAGTATTTTCCAAACCTGAAAGCCCTGTATGCTTACTGAGTGCATAACCAGTAGGTATATTCCAATTCTGGTCAAGAAACAAGGTTTTTTTTGTATCTTAGGCTTTCTATCTTCTTAAAAGTTGTCCATTTTATCTTTAGCTAATTCAAGTTGGATAAATTGTTGAGTTATTGGAAGTTTCTTGCCAAGTATTTTACAAGTATTTTGCTTTAGAATATTTCACCATTGGAAAAAGCAGTTTATGAAATTGAATTGTGAGAAAAAAGATTTTATTGTTATTTTGTTAACTTTTTAAATGATAAGCTATGCTGTGAAGTTTGATTAAAAACTAGTGTGACAATAGTACTCAAGCAGGAAAATACTAAGGAAGAAAAGGAATCTTGTCACAGTGGCTCAGATTTCCCCAGACTGGTGAATACTTACTGAAACCCTGTGTACATAGTGCTGCATTTTGTCTTATCATCAGGTACTCCAGTTTTTTTGGCCTTGGGTCTGACTTTTCTTTGGGGGTATGGTAGAAGGATGATGGTACCATATTGTTGATTTGACCAGTGTCAGAAAACTTGGAGTGTGGCTGTAGTCAGATCACTTAATCTCTTAGTACCCTCTGCATCTAGGATGTGTCAGAGGTGGGATTTGAATCAAGTCTCCTGGACTTAAAGCCAGCCTTCAATTTCTTATCAGGTATAGCAATTCACAAAACTACTCTTCCACTTAACCAGAAATTTTGTCTTTTTATTGGAGATTTGGAAATTTCATATATTTATTTAAATGGTGGTTTTAAAATTTGTGAAATAGAGCAATCTGTCTTGCTTGTGGGAATACTAAAAATGTTGCTTAAAACTCTGGGATCTAAGCTACTGAACTCATATTATTGTATTTCTTGTCATCGTTAATGAATTATTGAAATGTATAAAAATATAATTTGTAACAAACTTAATCTCACTAGGGAATTTTTTCCCCCCTCTAGGTGGACCTTCCCCTTGGCTTGCCTTTTTATAAATGGATGCTTCGACAAGAAACTTCACTTACATCACATGATTTGTTTGATATTGACCCAGTTGTAGCAAGATCAGTATATCATCTAGAAGATATTGTCAGACAAAAGAAAAGACTTGAGCAAGATAAATCGCAGGTAAGCATATAAAATGAGGAAAATATTACACATTTATTTTCTTACTTTTCATAATCTTCATATTGGTATTTAGCTTCTTATAGGTATATTATTAAGATACATAGAATCATAATTCTAAGAATTACATACACTGTGAGTATATCAGGGTAACTGGTAGTAAAAAAAAAAAAATAGACAACGAATTTAGTAACCCATTACCCTTGGCTTTACTTTTGTTTTAATTTTTTTTTTAATTTCTTTTGCTTTTACATTTTCATTTTCTGTGGGTAAGGGAAGAGTTTATGAACAAGCAGAAGACAGAGAGGATCATAGGAGGTGAGGTGGATAATTTTGATTACAGGACATTAGAAAGGTTTTGCACAAGTAAAACCAATGTAGCAAAATTAGAAGGAAAGCATGAACCTGTGGGGGGAAAATTTTTTTTGCAAGTTTCTCATTTTTTAAATATATAAGGATTTGAGCCAAATTGACAAAAAATATGCACTATGCCCCAATTGACAAATGGTCAAAGGTCATGAACAGGATATTTTCATTTATTTATTTTTAAAATTATTTTTTCTCAATTTCCAACAATCTCTTCCATAAATTTTAAGTTTTTTCCCACTCCTTCCCCAAGACAGTATGCAATCTTATATGGGTTCTACACATATATTCTATTAAACACATTTTTCACATTAGTCATGTTGCATAAAAGAATTAAAATGAGTGGGAGAAACTCTGAGAAAAAACAAAGCATAACAAAAGAGAAAATAGCCTTTCTGTGTTCCAACTCTAGTTCTTTCTCTGGGTGTGGATGGCTTTTTGCATCAGGAGTCCCTTGGAAATGTTTTAGAATCTTGCTTTACTGTAAAGGGCTAAATCTATTACAAACAGTCCTCACACACAGTTGCTGTCATTTGTATAATGTTATCCTGGTTATTCTCATTTCACACAGCATTAGTTCATGTAAGTCCTTCCAGGCATCATTTCTTAATAGCACAATTGTATTCCATTACATTCATATGCAACAACCTTTTTAATGTCCTGTAATTGAAATTATCTATCTCACCTCCTATGATCTTCTCTGTCTTTTGCTTGTTCATAAATTCTTCCCTTATCCATAGATCTGTCAGGTAACATTCCCCTCATTTACTTACATCTCCTTTATGTCTAAATCATTTACCCATTTTGATCTTATGTATGATACACAGTGTGAAATATTGATCTCTACCTAGTTTCTGCCAAAGTTATTTCTAATTTTCCCAGCAATTTTTGTCAGATAAGAAGTTGTTACCTCAAAAGCTTAAATCTTTGAGTTTATTGAACACTGGATTATTATTGCCATTTACTACTGTGTACTATGTACCTAGTTTATTCCTTTTAACTGTTTCTTAGCCGGTACCACATTGTTTTGGTGGCTAGGCTTGCCTTCCTTCAGTGAGGTAATAATACTGCTTCCATTGTCTATAGTGCCTTTTCTCAGGATATAGTTTCCTTTCTTATCTCTTTTAATTAGATCTGTTTTTGCCTTTGCTTTGTCTGAGATTAGGATTGCTACATTTGCTTTCTTTTAACTTCAGCTGAAGCATAATATATTCTACTCCAGTCTTTTACCTTTACCCTGTGCGTATTCCCCTATTTCAGATGTGTTTTCTTATAAACAACGTATTGTAGGATTTTGGTTTTTAATCCATTTTGCCATCTGCTTCTGTTTTATGGGAAAGTTCATCCCATTGACATTCAGTTATGATTACTATCTGTGTCTTTCTCTCCATCCTATTTTCCTCCCTGTTTATGCTTTTATTTCCCCTTTTCCCTCCTCAAAAGAGTATGCTTTTGACCACTTCCTCCTTCTAGACCACCTCTTTGCATTTTTTTCCCCTCTTACTGCCTGTCGGGCGAGTTAGATTTCTATGCCTGTTTTTGTTGTTGTTGATCCATTAATATCTTTGACCTTTTGTTCTTCCAGGTGAATTTTTAAATTGTTTTTTGTAGCTTCATAAAATAATTCTTTAGAGGTTGGATTGGTATGGCACACTGAATAAGCAATTAATATTTCTCCAATTGTTTAGGTCAGTCTTCATTTGTATGGAAAGTATTTTTTAATGGTGTTCATATAGTCTCTGAGCTTCGGTTGGTGGGTAGACTCCTGAGTATTTTATATTACCTGCAGTTATTTTTGAAGGGAATTTCTCTTTTTCTGGCTTGATTTTGTTGGTAAGGTAACATGTAGAGTGCTGATGATGTGTGTGAATTTATTTTTTATCCTGCAGCTTTAATTGCGAATCATTTCAACCAGTTTTCAGATTATATTGTTCATGTGGACATTTCTCTTTGAACTGAACCCAAAGTAACTGTGATCCTATCTTTATTTTCTATTTGTTAACCTTTGAGCTTTCTTTTAAAGAGCAAAAAGCATAGACTACTTTTTTAAGGATAGTAATATCACTTAATGCTTAGTTTAAAACTTTTTTATCACATTGCAGTATCCCTGGAATTTCTGGAATGTTTCAGTGGTTTGATTTCTTTATAGTGTTCTTCCTTTTCAAATATAGGACACTAGAGAAGAAGGATGTCTGCTTAGGCCCTGACTTTCCTGTTAGGTGATTTAGAATTACTTGGTAACTTGTCTTCTTTCTTCACTCTGGCATCTTTTGCTCTCTTCACTGGAAGACTTTATGGCTCTTGTATACACAGCGGAGGACCTGAGGCTAGGAAAAGCACTGTGTGGTATCGTCAGGTGACGTTTTGTTGGACTCTTGGAACTTCATTTCATTGAGGAGAAATAAAAATTATTTTTCAGTATTTTAAGGGCAGCTAGGTGGTGCATTTTTGACAGAGTACTAGGTGTGAAGTCAGGCAGTCTCATCTTCCTGAGTTCAAAACTGGCCTCAGACGCTAAGTGGGTCAAACCTGGGCAAGCCACCTAACCCTGTTTGCCTCAGTTTCCTCATCTCCAAAATGATCTGGAGAAGGAAATAGCAAACTACTGTAGTATCTCTGCCAAGAAAACCCCACAAGGGATCCTGAGGAATCGAGTGTGACTCAAATGACTGAACAACAGCAGTAAAATGAAGGAACTTCGTTTTTCTAAACAAGTAGTTTATGTGTTTGTTTTGCTTTATCAGTGATGTAATGAATTTTTTAGATGTATTTTAATGTGCAATTAAGAAATAAATCTCAAGAAATCCAAATTAAAACAACCTATGAGGTACCATATCACACCTATCAGATTAGCTAGCATGATGGAACAGGAAAATGACATGTTGGAGAAGATGTGAAAAAAAAGTGCAACATTGATACATTGTTGGTGGAGTTGTGAAATGTTCCAACCATTTTGAAGAGCAATTTGGAACTATGCCCAACCACCACCTGATCTGCATCCCAAAGAGATTATTAAAAAGAAGAAAGTAGCCACATATACAAAAAATATTTATAGCAGCTATTTTTGCGGTGAGCAAGAATTGGAAATTGAGAGAAGGGATACCCATCAATTGGGGAATGACTGAACAAGCTGTGGTATATGAATGTAATGGAATACTATTGCTCCATAAGAAGTGATGAGCAGGATTTCAGAAAAATCTGAAAAGACTTACATAAACTGATGCTGAGTGAAGGGTACCAGGAGAACATGTACACAGTAACAGCAACATTGTGCACTGATCAGCTTTGATAGACTTGGTTCTTCTCAACACCATCATCTAAGACAGTTCCAAAAGACTCATGATGGAAAATGTTCTCCATATCCAGATAAGGAACTGTGGAGTCTGAATGCAGAGCAAAGCACACTATTTTCTCTTTCTTTCTGTCTTTCTCTCTGTTGCATTTTTTCTTTCTTGTGATTTTTCTCTTTTATTCGATTTCTTTAACAAAACACAACTCATGTGGAAATATGTTTAATATGATTGTACATGTATAGCCTGTATCAGATCGTATGCCATCTTTGGTGGGGCCGGGGGTAAATATTTAGAACTCAATCTTATAAAAGTAAATATTGAAAACTAAAAATAAATCAAGAAAGAAAAATGAATAATCACATTTTTTTTTGTAAAAACTCTTCATATGTTCCGTTTTAAGAATATTTTGAATCTTTTATTATACTGGTTTAAGTTGAACTCACTGTAATAGTAATTAATGAATTTTCCTTTGCTCTTTTTCCCCTCCATATTTTTAGACCAAAGAGAGTCTACAGTATGCGTTGGAGACCTTGAATATGAATGGCTGCTCAGTGGAAGACCTAGGATTGGATTTCACACTACCAGGGTTTCCCAACATAGAACTAAAGAAAGGGGGAAAGGATATACCTGTCACCATCCACAATTTAGAAGAGTATCTACGAGTATGTAATACAAAGGAACTTTTTTAGGGGGATGGAAAGTTTTATTCGTTTATCTTTACTCAGTGCTTTTTTCTAAATAGTTCTTACTGTACCAATTTTAAAGTGTCAATCTTGTATTATTTGGTGTAAAGGTATCAAGTAGTGTATGTAGATACAATTTTGCTCATTATATTCTATATGCATAATACCGTATGTCATATATGAAAATCAGGCTTTGGACAAAGTTTATTCATTTATGTTGAGGGAATTAAAAGTAGCAAGTCACGGAATCTTAGGCTTGGAATGGACTACAAAGGCCATTCCTGGAAAAGAGGATCCTCTTCTACATCCTGACTAGGTGATTATCCGACTTTTGCCTGAAGACCTGGTGACAGAGAACCTACTTTCCACGTCCTAGCAGTCCAATCCCATCCATTTCTATGCAGCCCTAAACTGTTAGGAAGTTTCCTGACATCAAACTCAGATTTGTCTCTGAAGTTTGTTCCACAGTGTTCAGTTCTGGTCACCAAAGCTCTGATTAACATTTCTGACCCCTCTTCCATATCACAAGCCCTTCAGATACTTGAAAATAGCTGTCACTTTGCCTCTTAAGTAATCTCTTCTCCAAGCTAAATGTTCCTGGAAACAAAGTTGATATGATTGATTTGCTAATGTTGAAACAAGTTGTGGTATATGAAGATAATGGAGTATTACTCAGTTGTAAAATAACAAATGCAAAGAATCTGAAAGTATAGGAGAATTGAGACAGTCTTAATTTTTGTTTACAAGGCCTGGGAGAGTGCAGGGGACTTAAGTCCCTCCACCATCTTAATTTGCTCTCTTATATGCTTTCTAGCTCATCAATGTCTTGGTAAAATATGGTGCCCAGGCCAAGGCACAGCAGAATGGCACCCTTCTCCTTATTCGTTACAGAGCAACATGCAGCCTAAACTTGTATTAGCTTTCTTGGCTGTCATATCCCACTACTGACTGATTGTATTTGCAGTCCACCAAAAGCAAATCCCATGATGATGTTATTCATAATTTGTGTTGGCTTAAAACTTTGCCTCTTCAATTTTGCTAGTAAAACTATATAGCTTTCTTAATGAATTACAAGAATAATTTCTAGATTCTACTTTTTTCTTGTAATTCTTTCCCATCCAACAAAAGCCAGATTTTTTTTTTAATTGGATGGTACAATTTCAACTCAGCTAGTCTAGTATTATACTTTCTAGTTAAAAAAGTTAAATTGCTCTTAGAGTACAATAATACTTTAATCCCCTCCCCTCTCTAGAGACTGAGGTAGTATAGGGAGCATACCTCCTTCCCTTACCCCTCTCCCTCCCATTAGTGCTGCAGAGAGGGGAGTTGTTTATTCTTGCTATTTCTCCATCATCAGAAATACCCGTTGTTGACTAATCTCTTTCTGGTTGGTGAAATCTGACAAGCCACCAGCATGCTTCAGGTACTGGCACAGCTTACAGAGTTGCTGCCGTGTTTCCTTCCTGGTCTTTCTGAGATCATGACCCTTAGCTGTGTGGAAGAAATAGGACCTAGAGATTCAATGGGTATCAGGAATTTGATCTTAAGGGTTTGGGTGCACAATAACTGGGCAGGGGAAATTGGGTTCATTCCTTGTTCCAAGGGTCATGAAGGGCCTCAAGATCACACAACAGATGGGACAAGCGAAATGAAATCATAGTGTTCAGCCTGCCTGGGGGTAGTGTAAAGTGACTATCTCCATCATGTGAAAGTAGACTGATCTGTGGGTCTAAAATAAAGCATCAAGGTTCAATGAGTAAAAATTGCAAAGAGGCAGATTTTAGACTGATGAAAGGCAAAGCAGAGCTGTCCAAAACTAGAAACAGCTGCCTGAGAGTGTGTTGGGTTCCTCATTGGAGGTCTTCATATAAGACAAGGTAGTAGAGTGAGTGCTGGGCCTGCAGTCACGAAGAGCCGGGTTCAAACTAGTCCTCGCACAATGGGTAGTGTGACCCTGGCCAAGTTGCTTAAATCCCGTCTGCCTTAGTTTCTTCAACCCATTATGGGGATGATAATAGCACCTACCCCTCAGAATTTTTGTGTATTTATATAAAGCACAAAATATACAAGTTCTTGTGAGGTGGGGGTGATGATGCTTGTATAGCATCGTTATCCAAGTCCAAATTGGATCATAGATGGCCTCTACGTTCTCTTTTTGTTGTTACTTCTAACCTTGACTTTTCCTTGGTTTCTTCCATCTATAAAATGAGGGAGGCAGTCACAGAATTATCTAATTCCTATTACTTTGCATTCACTTAGACTCTGTGCTATTGCTCATTTAACATAAACAAATATACATTGCTAGAATGCTTCCCAGTTGCACATCAAAAGTAAGTGTGCTTCTTTGGCCAAGCAACTAATCATGAATGTGCATTCTAATAAAAGTTTCCTGTTACTTCATCATGCTATAATGTGTTTTCTATGAGATTCTAGCTTCATTTTTCTCAAACCTAATAGATTGTTTTGTTCTAAAGTTAAAAATTACAAACAGAAATACTATTTCATGATTTATTTTCTTACCATAAATGATACTCAGGTGATAATTTACTCTTTTGATTAAATAGAAACTCTTAGGATAAGTTATTTCAGCTTTAATGAGATTTAGAAGTAAAACCATTTAGGGGAATGAGACGCAGACAGTCTTGAATGATTTTGGTAAATTATTTCTCATGTATCTGAAAAGGATATTTTGGTCTTGGCTGAGAATTTCTACTTTTTTCGTGTATATAATATGTGTGAAGATTTTTGTTAAACGGAAGAAAGTAAGCCCTAAATACAAGCATAGATGAAAATTTTTCGTTGTCTGAGGATCCTGATTTTTAAAAGAACCTTGATGAAGTTAGCTTTCCAGTAAATTTTGTCAAAGGCCTACTAGCTTATAGAACAGCAGTTTCATTATACTCTGCCACTCAGTAAATAGAAAAATTGCATGAAATCTTTTTAATGTCTAATTCTTTTTTTAGCTGGTTATATTCTGGGCACTAAATGAAGGTGTTGCCAGGCAGTTTGATTCATTCAGAGATGGATTTGAATCAGTCTTCCCACTCAGCCATCTTCAGTACTTCTATCCTGAGGAAGTAAGTAATTTTCAGAGTATACCACCATTCTTGTAAAGGGCCCACAGGATCCCATATCCTTTCTCTTTCCCCCACCTCACAAGCAGGTCCTCCTCCTCCCCTTCCTTGATTTTACAATTTCTAACACTTACACTACCATGTCTTCCTAGATTTGTAAGATTTAAGGGTCAGGCCACATGTTAATAATCTTTATATGCTCTACAGTGCCTCACACAATAAATGTTTGTTGAATTGAGATGGAGAAGGGCAGGTGACCC
Source organism: Potorous gilbertii (assembly GCA_028658325.1). Classification (NCBI taxonomy): domain Eukaryota; kingdom Metazoa; phylum Chordata; class Mammalia; order Diprotodontia; family Potoroidae; genus Potorous; species Potorous gilbertii. The sequence goes on along the minus strand of CM053771.1, from coordinate 502,655,445 downwards.
AGATAGAACCACATTGTAGATGTGAGACTGCCGTCCATGGTGAGGATTCATCTTATTTAGTTAAAATTCATTTATGTTTCTCCTCTTAAGTATCTATCAACTGAGAATCACGCTGCCTCCTCCTTCCCAAACATTTTCTGTGGGAGTGAAGGTTAAATGTGACTCTCTGGATTTAGGTGCTGAGAACATTATCGAGACATAGTAAAACTGGATTTTACACTTAATTAGATAAGATATTAGCTGTCCACATAGACAAGGTTGGTATTACCATGCATGGAAGCAGTGATTAACTGCCACAACCCTGCGAAAGTAGTTGGTGGTAATCTGGCATAGGAAGAGTCAAATTATCGTGTAAATAGAGCCATTAGTGCACCTGATCTTACAATAAGAGACTAATTCTAATACGGTTTAGAGCCAGTTTCATCCAGTATGTTCACACTGCCATTCAAGTACCAATTTGACAGACTTCTTTTTCTAATAGAGGTGACTTTAGATTTTTGAAGACTGCTGGGAGAGCCCAGGCTTTAAGCATTTATTTGCTTGGTGAGGGACTTGGGTATTTATCACCCACAAAAATACAGAGAGGTTCATCATCAGAAGGCTGAAGGGGTGAGGAGAGGAGGACTTAGAGCAATTCAGGAAGAATATGTGCTTAAGTGTAACAGAGAAAGGTTGTGATCTTTGTGAGTGGAGTAAACATTCCCATTGAGGAAATACGGACAGATGTGGGCTGCGGTTCACACTGTCCTCTCCCAAAACTTTTCCACCAGGGCATATGTATTAAGATAGCCCATTGCAAGTTTGATTGCCTCTTGCTCCCTGGCATCCTTCTAGTCAAGCCCCATCTCCTATTTCTGAGGGCACTCTTTTTGCTGCCACTTGTATGAATAATTTCTTCCCATGTATTTGAACATGTAGCTGGATCAGCTTCTTTGTGGCAGTAAAGCAGACACTTGGGATGCAAAGACACTGATGGAATGCTGCAGGCCCGACCATGGCTATACACATGACAGGTAACAATGACTAAGGTCTATTGCTTTGAAGAACCTTTTTGTTGGAATTTGACACGGAGGCAGGCAGTTCCCCGTGCAAGAGGTTTTCTAGCTTGAACAAGAAAATTTGTCTTAAAGGATCTCCTTTAACACATTTGTGAGTTTTTTACCTTAGCCTATTAACCTAGTAAAAGCCCAGAAGCTCATTTTCAAGTAATAATAGAAAAGGAAAAGAGTTTAGGTTTCATTAAAATTAATATCAACAGAAATCTTGGATTCAAAATATCTAAGACAACCCAGGTTGTGACCTGTTTATTAATGATAACTAAAATTTAGATAGTGGCTTATTATTTGCAGAATACTTTATCTGTTTCTCTGTCTGCCTATGTATCCATTTACAGATATAGATGTTTTGAGGTTTATGTAAGCATATTTATGTAGATTTTTTTTCTATCTCTGTAAATAATAAGCCATTATCTAATTTTAAGTTGTCATTAATAAATAGGTCAATACTTAGGTATCTTGGATATTGTGAAGCCAAGATTTTGTTAAATTGATATTAATTTTTTCTTCTTTCCTCCAGAGTCTCCCTCTCTCCCTGACTAGTCACTGGTAAAAGCTGGACCTCACATCTCAAAATGTCTGATTCAGAGTCCAGTTTTGTGGCCTTAACTATCCCTACCCCTTATCATTTTAGATAATTATTGTTAGAATTATTGCTATTGTTACTGTTCAATTCTAGAACAAAACTATCTTGCTGACCGTGTTCATTACATACATTTTTTTGTTTTAGTCGAGCTGTGAAGTACCTGTTTGAGATTCTCAGTGGTTTTGATAATGAGCAGCAGAGATTATTTCTTCAGTTTGTGACTGGTAGCCCAAGATTGCCTGTAGGAGGTGAGTATATGTGTAGTTGGCTTTTACCTCACATCTCAGTATAGCTATTGTGTTTTAAAAATAACTATTTTAGCATAGTGAAAATGATGACTGCCATCTTTCTTGTAATTTATTTCAATTTTTCCAATTTAATTTACCAGACCTAGAAGGTAAGAATTAGTTGCTTCATAGTAATCATTTTATGCATGACTTAAATGACAAGAAAATACATGTAGATAGAGTCTTAGTAAAAATAATTTCATTTTATTAGTAACATGGAATGATTTAGTTATTTGAGCTTTTTTATGGATAATTTCTTACAATTTTCTTTCCTTTTAAATAAAATTCAAAGCATACGGATATTAAGAATGTTAGGAAAGGTAACATCAGTTGTTGATGACAAAAATAACTGGTCCTTATGTAGAATTAAATCTTAGTTATAATTTTATCTTCTATTTTGAGAGATAGTTTTAAAAGTGTTTTTAAAATATTGAATTTGACCTGTATTCCGTCCTGACTTGTAAAGTTAATGTGTACGTATAAGAAACAGAATAAGTGATTGCATCAGATAGATCAGGACAGGTTTGGTTATTACTAAGTCATAGAAGAAGGATTGGTAACCTGCACAGATGCTGACATTCCCATACTTGGATAAAGGTACAGGAAAGCATGTTGTTTGTGACTCCTTGCTGACCCTCCTCTTCCCACCTCCCTTTTTTTTTTTTTTTTTTAAATGGTTAAGAGAGTTCCATTGTGTAAACTATCTGAACTTCTCCGATGAACCTATTTGGTAGAAATTGACCTGATATACTTTACTTTTAGCAACAAAAAGCTATTTATTAAAACTCTTTAAAAAACTTAGTTACTGCCAGGGATCTTACATGCTTATTGATAAGTGCATTGGCCTTTTCTTCCTTTCCTCTCAATCAGGCTTCCGAAGTTTGAATCCTCCTTTGACGATTGTCCGCAAGACCTTTGAGTCAACAGAAAATCCAGATGACTTCTTGCCCTCAGTAATGACTTGTGTGAACTATCTCAAGTTGCCAGACTATTCAAGTATTGAGATAATGCGTGAAAAACTGTTGATAGCTGCCAGAGAGGGGCAGCAGTCATTCCATCTTTCCTGATCACAATGAAAAATGCAATGTCTGCCTGTTACAACAAAAGAGAAAAAAATCATGATTTCTTTTCTAAATGTATCACCTGAGTCAAGGAAACGTGTTACTCCTTCTTGTAGAAAAACGGCTTGCAGATTATAAAAGAGACACTTGGTTGATATTTCTTAATGGCCCCATGGACTTAAAGTGATCAGGCCCTAAAAAGTTGTTGTGACAAGGTTTCTTTAGCAAGTTCTTGTTTAAATTATCATTTATTTGATGAGTGAAGTTTTTAAACTTGCTTTGCTGTGTGAAATTTAAAAAGGGATGTTTTTCCAGGCTGGAACAATAAATGTCGCTGTGCAGTTTAATACTGGGCTGTGTGTATCCATCTAGCTAAGTCTGCAGTTTTATTTCCTCCAAAGACAACTTTTGTACATAAGTACAGAAATTAAAACTCACATGTATTTGACATATAGTTTAGTAGACTAGCTCTCTCTGTACCTTCACTTGCCTCTGATTCTTCTCCCTTCCTCCGTGTATTGTCTGATGTGCAATTCACATGGTTCTTTTTTGTGTACAGCACTCACAACAATTGTTACATTTTTGTTGGCATGGGCGTTTACCGTTCCATGTTTTTTTCTCAAATTAAGATATAATTTAAATTTTACTGAATTAAAATATATTGTCAATATAACTCAGCCTTTGTAACGAGGTAGATTCTTTCGTATAGCTTAGTTTTAATGTAGTTGTAGGCTCTATTGGCGCTACAGCCTTTATCAGATGACACACTAGGACTGTTGACACAGTATTTCAGGCAACAAAAGCCTCCAAAATGGAGGTGAGGAAGAAATCTTTTTTTGTGTGTGTGTAGTTGAAAAATTGAACAGATTGGGCTGGCCACTATTTATTATTAAATGGCCAGAGCGTTTTGAATTGATGTAAAGTTTTAAAAGTAAATTAGCGGTTTTCATTCCCTGTTCTAGAAAAACTTTTTTTCCCTTGTTCTTAAGTTCTTGCTTTTCTTTCATAGTTTTGCTTTCATTCCTTTCTCTTAACCCTTCCTTCCTTCCCTCCCCCTCCCCCAGTGCTAGCTTGGAACAAACAGTTCAGCCTTTGTCTTGAACACAGATAAAGCACCTGTAAGCAATGCTCTGTCCAACTGTTTTATGTGCTGATTTCTCAAATCTGCAATAATTTACTTCATCAGGTTAATGTTTTTACCTGAATATAAATAAATAAAGTTTGCTTCACCTTTTTGTTTATAGTTTTGTACTGTATCCATAAGTTCAATTGTGTAAATTTATTTCAATGCTAGTAAATCATTTAAATCTCCATGACTAATTGCCTATGGTCATGGTTGATTTGCTATTTAAACAAGAGTTTGCAATATATGCTATTAAATTCTGTGGAGAGATGAGTGAAGGAGATTCTTTCCTTCTATGGGTTAAAAATTTACAGACTTCTACAAACATTCTTGAGAAAGAACTTTCTATGATTCATCTCTGAAAATCTGAGATGAGTTAATTATTTTTATTCAACTTTGAGAAATCAAATTTATTTTTAGTTTGATCACTTGTTCAGAAATTTATTTTGTCAGTGTAAGAATTCCTATCTTCCTCCCCTTTTCCCTCCCCTAAATTATCTTATTGGCTTGTTTTATTTGGGTGAATGTGTCATTTTAGAATAAATTTAAATGGCCTTTCACAGATTTTTTTTTAACTGTTAAATTAGTCACAGAATTTCATATGAAGCAAATCCAGCTAAGTGCCATTGAACTACAACTCAAACTTGTGATGAAGTATGAAATTTGAAAGCATTGAAGAAAGAATCTAAACATTACAAAACCATATTAAAATTGAATAAAATAATTACATTTCTACATATGACATTGGATAGCATGATTAATTTCTTTTGAAGAAAGGCAGTGTTAGAACATGGATTAATTTGTTTCATATTGTTAATACTTTTTTCTTAAACTTAGCCACAACAGTTTTGTGTTTGTTAATGTCTGGGTATAACTTTTTGTTCTGCATTTTTTTTAAGTTCTATATTTTAAAAACTTTAGATCTGTGTTGCCCAAAAAAGGAGACAAGTAATGTTTTATATGAAAATATTGTATTTGACATTTTAAAAAAATCCATATTGTCTCCCTGCCTAGTATGGCTCCATTGGTTTGCATCTAACATAGATATAATTATGATTTCAAATTGAAATTTCCTAAGTGTGGATAAATCAGTCACCTCTTGTGACAGCACCAAAAGATTATTATTCACAAATTTAAAAAAGAAAAGCCAAAACTTTAAATTCTTTTAGTGGTTGAGCACTCCTGTTACAAAACCAATAAACAGATTTATTCATTAGCTCTCTAATGCAGGTTTCAGAGATTGACAGAAGGATATAAGCTGCTTCCTTCCCATTAAAAAACTGGTTGGCCAGAGTCAAACATACCTTGGGGCCACTGGATGAAAACTTTATCTAGCAGTGGCTTTTGCCGGGCCTTAAAAGTTCCACCACGCTGCTCTCCATAAGCATGAGTCACTTTAAAAAGTAAATTACAGATAACAGGGTATTCAGGGAGGCTTTATTTTCCTTTGATTTCTGCTGAATTGGTTTCAAATGAACACGGACCAAAGCTGAAATAAGTCTCTTGGCTTATTCAGTTCTCTAAAAGACGTCCATGCCCACAGTTAGTCTTACCAAGGTGTGGTCAAGGGAATTTATGTTTGATTTTTTTTTTTCTTTTTGGCAGAGCTATTTAGAACACCTCGATAAATTTTGGGGGGAGGGAGTAGGAATTTAACCACTGCATTTTTTTTTAATCCAGCTCACTTTGCTTCATTCATGGCAGAAGGGACTAAGTTAACATAAATGAAATCAACTGTTTTTGAAACTGCTGCCTTGAAGGAGCAGATCAGTATAGATGGCTTACCAGGTTAGAAACCAGTCATGAGAAGACAGTAGAATTGGTTATCTTTTTTTTTTTTGAAGAATACAATTAAAGTCATAAGGTTGCTTTATGTTGTACTTATAAAGTACAGTACAAGTTACAGTTTTATAAAAGGATTGATCTAATACATTGGTTCACATCACACAGCTCCTACGTACATAAAACACAGTTACTCTCTCATTGCCATGCAGCCTATAAAGAAGATTGATTCCTGGACTCGTAAGTCCATCAAGTTATTTTTCACTAATGTCAAATACATCCCAAGGAACTACAATTAATCAACTCTTGATTATCCACTGCAAGGGATCTCTAGAAAATTTTAAATTCTAGTTTGCTTTCTTACTGCCAGTGGGGCAAGTACATGCAAAAGCCCCCCCGACACTCTTCAGGTTTAAGAGTGTGATATCAAGAAGTAAAAATGCAGTTGTTAGCTGAACAGAAATTTACGGGACTGTAGATACTATCAGTTTCCACCAGTAGCATGGAGGATGATCCAGAGTTGACTCCAGAGTTCAGTCATTGAAGGCCTTCTTTCCACATGTTGTTTGCTTCTGTCTGTAATATAAGACCATGGTTTTTATAATGTCTTTGGCTGTGTAATATTTCTTTTTGGATATACTTTTTGAGCAGTTGAGTTCTCAGTTGGACACTGCAGTGACACACATTAAATCCCAGTGACGAATAACAAAAGTGCTTCTTTCACGACCTCAAAAAAGCAAGATAATTGAAAAACAACTCATTCAAATGTATAGCAAAGTTTTCCAAGAATTTGAACATATTTATCATTATGCAAAAAATTTAACTTACATTAAATTCACTTTGCATAATACAAACCAATGATTCTTCATAGAATTTTTCTTTTCTCCCCAAAAGCTCATTGGTATGATCAAACCTATCATCAATCGCTGATTCTTGTGTAAAAGCTTTTTTCTCTATTTTACCCAAAACAGTGATTTATATGAAGGTTTTTTTCTCTGATGGAATAATAAAACCTCAAGCTACAGATGCGTATGTAAAAATGCATAAATGCACTGATTATTCTCCTCCCTGAATATATTTTTAATAAATAGCATTATCCTGACTTGATAACTTGTTAAATTGTACTTAGAGGGTTTCTTCAGAAAAGTGGAATGTGCCTTTATGTAGTGCTTTTGGAAAGCTGATAAATTACTCACTGTAGGATACAGCTGAACATTACTAAGAATGCAGTTAACTGTCACTCATTTTTGAAGGGGTGGTTGTGGGGAAAAGTCCTAGAAACGTAGAACCTCCAAGTGTGGAATTGTTACTAAAGGTTAACTGAGGGTGACACCTGTACCTTTAAGTGATGCTCTCTATGCAGTGATGAAATTGTGCCTTTGAGATTTGGTTTATATTTGAAAATAAAGATCCTCGGTAAAAAAAAAGAAAAAAGACTGACTACAAAAGCAAGAGGAGTTATTTTTCCTGAAAAATAAATGCATCCTCTTAATTAGAACACTAGGTGGATTCCTAGGCTTCATGCCTACCATGGCGACTGGCTTTGCTATTGTAATCTTGAAGACTGGGACAGGTTTTCACCAAAAAGGACAAGTAGGTAGAGTGCATTGGGTGGGGGTGGGAAATGAGGCTGTGATTTTTAGGAAAGTCATTTTGAATTAGCTTTAGCTTTACTATTTTTAAGCGATTTAGTGGAACTGGATAGGATATCTCTTTGTCATGGCTTACCTGTTATAGAGGTCTTAAACTAACCTCCAACACCAAGGTAAAAACTTCGTACTTAATGTTTTTCCTGAGTGTACATCTATTTGTGCTATGTAACTACTTTGTGATCAGTAAAATGCTCTGAAGCCTCAGATGAACGGTGCTATTCAACTTAAACCTGTCACAACAAGAACAAGAGCATTTCCATAGCATTTGTAACTGATGCAATGCTGTCTGTATTATAAATTGTGTATATTGAGGTAGTGAGGCATTATGTTCAAGAGTTTAACAAATTTACGTTGATTTATGTTGATAGATGTTGACCTTTTAATGGCTCCTTTGAATAGTATTTTTAAAGCTTTACTATTAAAATGGAAGTTATTTTGACCACTGTTGCAATATTAAGTTTATAGATTAAATATTTTATCCCTTGAAGTACTATTTGGAGGCCAGTGGACACTACACAAGACATTTCCATTTTGGTTTGAAACTTTCAGCATCCACTAACGTTTATTGTAACACTCCACATTACTAAACCTCAGTTTTACGTCTTTTTGAACAACCCAAGGCCAATAGTAGCCCAGATTTTGGATGCCAGGTTATAGCTCCCCAAAGACAGTATGTGAATTATGCCATCTTTACAAAAAGGACAATGTGTATTGGAATACCAAAATACTGCTATCCGAGTATCTGTGCAGCGGGTTACCAGGGTGGTAGTCTTAACAGCAACTTTTAGCAATCCATTCTGTAGGAACATTTCTCCTGTTTTGTTTGTTGTGTGTAAGAAACAGCCCAGTGGTCTGACACAGCAGAGGAAATGATATTTCTACTCAAATCTGTTTTCCTGCCTTTCAAATCCATGGTATGATTAGTATAACACCCCTAAATAGAAAAGCCATATTAGCTTCAGAAGCTGATAACTTAATCAGATAAGGTGTTGTAAAGTGCTTTACAAAGCTACATTAACTGTAGTAAAAATGGAAGTGTCACTGATAATTGGTATCATAAAAAGCATTTCTGAAATTCAAGCAAAGACCTAATGACCACTTGTCAGGGGATGTCATAGAGGAGATTCTAATTCAGGTATGAGTTGGATCAGATATGATTCTAACTGGCATCCCTGCATACATTTGTTTCTCTGCCCATTGCTATTTATCCCTTTTTAAAGAGTTAACAGTCTAGGAAGAAATTTAAACTCTTGAAAATGAGCATTCTGAAAAGAAATATGAATATTATGAGTAAAACAAAGCCAACGACGTTAGTTTGGTGTCATGTAAAAGTTGCACTAGTCTTTTAAAGACAGTTACAGATTGGTCATTGAAAGTCTACCGCCCCACCCTGTGCCCCAATATAATTAACATTTTAAAGGAGAAGGTGTAAATTCAGCTGACACCAAAACCAGTTTGCTCTTTGTTGAAAGATAATTATAAAAAATTGCATAGGGACACTGCTTTAAAAGAAAAATCTAGGTATTGTCCATATTTAAAAGTTAAATTACATGTTTGAATCCCTTTTAACTTACAAGAAAAGTAAGGATTTGGCTCTCACTTGATGTATTTGCCAACAGCTTCAATTTGATGACTGAGTTCTTATTTTGTTGTTCTGATGCAAAATTTCCCAAAGTTTGGCCAAAGTAAGAAACATTTGAAGAAGTAAGGTTTATGGCAGTAATGCAGTTGAGTAGAAAGAGGCTGAGAGTGATGAATTCTGAGTTCTGGTTCCTGCTTTGCCCCTAATTAATTGTGAAACCACTTGGATGCATAGCTTAGCTTCCCTGGACCTCCCTCTCCATTTTCACAATAACAACAGAGCCTTAAAATTTACAAAGGTCTTCTCACCCCACAGATGTATGAGGCAGATAGTTTAATTTTGTTAAGCCCATGTGAGAAATGATGTCTTCAAGAAATCGAGTGACTTTCTTCATAGTAACACGTCCAGGAAGCTGAGTGCTCAGACCCCGTGGCTAATAATAGGGAGCTGTTATCAATCCTTTGCTTCGGATGTTCTCTGAATCATCCTGGTTCAAGAGATGACCTTGGTGGTCATTGTTTGTTAATATTCCTACTTGGTTTTGCTGGAAGAAAGATTCAGCTTTAATAATATTCTCTTTTAATTTTGAGTACTGAGACTCTGGAGGGTAAATGATGACTTACCCTATTAACTAGTTGATTGAGCACCTTCTAAACCCACGTTAGTTCTGTGTAGCTCTCTCCAGTTACTATTGTTCCACATATGTGCAAGTATTGGCTGGGTTTGTGGGATTTGTTATATCTCATCCAGAGTCGAGGTCGTTTCTGTTTTTTACCTTGTTTTTCTCATTTGGTATTTGTTGGCGTTAACATACTTAGTTACAAAGTTTGCAGCTTCTCAAGCATAGAAAGTAGAGCCACCCTTCTCCAATGAATGGAAAATAGGGCCTCATAGCCCTCTTCTGATTGATTAATTGTGAGCATAGGATTATAAGGTTTTGAACTCTCAAGGACCTTAGGTTCATTTTGTCTGATGGAATGATGAAACAAAGACTCAGTCTTTAGCATCTACCTATTTCAGTAGATCTGAGAGTTCGTTCATGTGTCTCCTCCTCCTCCCACCTCCCATCAGTGCCAAATACAAGCCATCCACACCTCAGTTTGTGCAATCCTTATCAATATTTTTGATCAGTCTGACTTTTTGGAAGTGTCGTTACTGCCTCTAGTCTAGTTATCCCTCATTCTTCACGTTCCAGGTTCACCTTTCCCTCTATTTCCTTAATGATAACTTTCCTACACATAGCTAATCACTGAAAACGTTGCCTACTTGTACTCACCATGCATCCTTCCATTGCTGCTTGACTTGGTCACTGCACTTTTTATTCTTTGGAGATTATGATGTCCCAAGATTTATTTATGTTTTACAAAAAGGAAGGCTGGCTTTTGTGTTAGGGAGCAGCTTGGGATTGCTGAAAACATTCCAGAAGCAATCCGGTATGAAATTCTACTCATCATGCATATGCAATGCCTTTCGCAGGTGCACACACATGCACACACACGCCTAATTTAATGGGCCTGTATTTCATCGTCTAGAAAACAGGCATTTTAAAATCCCATTTAATTTTTCTTATATGGAGTTCTTGAGTAACCCTGCCTCTTGTTAAGGATGTCTTACAATGTTCTGAAGCTTGAAGAAGTTAGCACAGTGTCATCCATGAACAGCACTGTCTAGAGGACATCACCATCTACAGCAGGGTTTTTAAACCTCTTTTGTATCCCGGGAATCTGATGAAGCCTATGAATCTCTCTCTTAGAATAATGTTTTTAAATGCATAAAATAAAATACATAGAAACACAAAGGAAGCCAATTATATTGAAATATAGAAATTTTTAAAGTTCACACATCCTTTAATCTATAGAAACCCTTCCATCTACCACTTGCTATTCAAAAATTGTGTCCAAATTTTGTCCCCATAAAAAGTAATGCGAGTTATACTTTAAAAATATAAAGCCATAAAAAGGGTCTTGCAATATCAAACAACAGAAATTTACATTTTGAAATTTTTACATTGGATTGACTAAGGTGCCAGAGTGAAAAGAATACTGCATCTATCTAGTATAGTTACATATTAGTAATTTTCTATTTTACCTTTTTATTTTTTCATCAATTAACCACTTAATTTTTCTCACTCCTATCTCCCCTGCTCCCCGTCATTGAGGAAAAAACACCATCTTTGTAATAAATCTATACTGTCAAAAATTCCCGCGCTGACCTTGTAAAACAAAAATATGCTTCATTTAACATCACCTCTGGACTTTGGTCTGTCATTCTACATCTTCTGAGGTTTTTTTTTTTGTTTTTGTTTTTTTCTGAAAGCAACCCCTTTTCACAGTTTCTTACAGTACAATACTATTCCATTACATTCATATACCACAATTTGTTAACATACAGGTGTAAAAATGACGAAGGCATAGGAATTACTTAAATATTTAATGTAAAGTCATACTTGCCTATGTGAACATGAGCAGGTCACTTACCTCTCTGGGCCTCATCTGTAAAATTAAGGAATTGAATTACATAATGTCTAAGGTCACTTCCATTGCAAAAACTTTGAGGTTCCCTAAACAAGAGAGTTTAAGGAATCATAGCAACTGTGCTATCTATCCTTATTGGTCTCTGCAGAATGCTCAGAATCAGAATGTAAAAACTGGAAGGGATCTTAGAAACAATCCTTTCTGTTTTTCTTTCACAGTTGAAACTAGGCACAAAAATTACTTGTTATAGCTCTAAAACCCATTCCTCCTGACTCCCAAGTCATCTCTCCTTCCATGACACCATACTACCTTTTAACTTGATCCCTGCCTGTTTGGAGTTCAGATAGATAGTTTGTGTGAATTCCGTCTTAAAACTCCACTGGAGGAGCTCTGTCTTAGAGTTTTTAGGGGAAAGATGTAGGTAATGACTTCAGGAAGGTACAAAAGGGTTATTGTGAGAGCCTTCTTGGTTTTCCTCATTTAACAAGGAAAGACTGTAGAAATTTACTAGAGATCTCTTAGCCTTCATAAAGTATAGCATTTTCACGTTGCCAAATCTTACATGTATTGGCTTGTGTGTACAAGACACCTCTTGTGTTCCCTCTCCCAGAAGCAAATAACTAGGATCTTATCTTAGTATTTGAAACTGCAAGGAACCTTAGAGTTCACCTAGTAAAAGCTCTCCATTTTATATATTAGGAAACTGAGGCCCAGAGAAGTGGATTAACCCTCCCTTGAGCATACAGGTGGTTAGCAGAGATGGAGTTCCAAAGTCAGGGCTCAGCTTCTGATCATGTGTCTCATGTGTTGGGAGCTCACCACCTCACTTCCCAAAGCACCACCCAGAATTCTAAGATATATTTTGCCATCATTCCACAATGATTCTCTATGGTTAATCATTTTAAAGCCTTTTGCATAGTGCTTCAGGGAAGCTTCCGATTCTATTGACCCAATGATTCGTTGACTTAGAATTCTGATGTAAAAGGCTGATGTACTATCTTGCAATGGATACTGACACTGGATTCATCTGGGTCAAAAAGTTAGAGGGATTTTAGAAATAAAAAATTTTTTTTTCTTGAATAAAAGTGTTACTTTTTTTTTCTTGATTTCTTTTTCTTGAATAAAAAGTGCTATTTTCTTAGGAAAATAATCTTACAACTTGAATCAGATTTATTTCCCAGCTTGGATTGAATGTTGCATCTTTATTGGCATATATACATAACTTATTATCCTTGCATTCTGTTTGCTACCTCATGTTCTTTATGGAAGAACAATGTTTCCTGCAATTACGCTTTTGTGTTGATTGTACTGTCCACTGACCTCTTTGGAGCTCTGTCTTTCTCCCTTTCCCCCACCTTGACAGTCATCGCTGTTTCAAATAAAAATTGTTACTAAAAGTCACTGGAGTTTTCCTTGGAAGGAAAAATGAAACAATTGAAGCAATTACATGTGAATAAAATAATTTATTATGTTACAGATTTCTTATTCATTGGATTCACCTTTCCTCCAAGAGACTCTAGATGCTATATACATAGATGTTTTGCTCTGACTTTAGGATGATAGCTTTAAATATTATAGTGAAGCAGTAGCAAGGAGATGGGGTGGGCTAGGTGGGGTGGAAAGAATGGGGGTGGGCAGGAATAGTGTGAAGTGGCATAGGATCAGAGGCATAATGAGAAGGAACAGTAATAGAAGCCTTCTATCCTTTAATTTCCATGCAAGCGAATATGTTGTCTGTCATACAGAGCTGTAAGGTTATAGAAATATAAATAATAGACATTATATATATATATATATATATATATATATATATATATATATATGTATAGCACCTCATATGTACCAATTAGAGTGTTAATCCTCACAACAATCCTGGGAGGTGGCTGTTACTATTAATCCCATTTTACAGGTGAGGAAACTGAGGCAAATAGAGGTCAGATCACTTGCCCAGCTAGTAAGTGTTTGAAACTGATTTGAACTCAGGACTTACTGATTCCAGGCCCGGTACTCTATTCACTGCGCTGAGGGTTGTAGAAGGTTGTAGAGGTGTCATCAGCTTGACTGCAATTCTGGGAGGAAATTCTAGTCCAATTGATATGAAAAGGACCTGAAGCTCTTGAACTAATTTTCCTTTGCACAGAGTGCACAGAATAGCCATAAATCCACAGTCTCGAGCTTGCCCATACATAGGATTTACATGATAAGAACTTGGAAGACTGGATAGGACCTTGGAGATCATAGTCCAGCTCCCAAGTTAACAGCTAATGTGGTGGTGGACTGAGATATTTAAGACATTTGCCCAAGATAGAAGATGCAGGAACCAGGTTTTGGACACAGGCCCTTTTTGCCTGGCAGTTTAGTGCTTTTCCCACAAGTTCTAATAGCATCATACCTGATTTCTCAATAGATGGTTTTTTCCATACCTAACACTTAATCCATTTCTCTGGTATTTGCCCATTTTTCTTTGTGGGAACTCTGTAAATGCTCTTCATCCCCATTTATCCATGAGTTTATGTATGGTTTCCTCCTCTATATCCCCCTAAATATGAAGAAAGTATCAAGGGATACTCCCACTGGTAACAGCAAAATGATCACTTTTCATTAGCAAAGGGAAACAAAAATAAGACTGTCCCCTTGAATCTATATATAGTCTGGGCCCCCTCAAGCTACCTAGTGCTCTGTTGTGACTTCTTCACAGCTGACCTTTATATTGGTTGTAACCTGATTGCCCCTAAAAACAAGTTTAAGAGAAACATTGAGTATGATAGGCCCTGGATCAGATAGGTCACTTGAAGATGGACATACAGTCCTGTTGTCCTATGGGAAGTGTCCTGAATGCTTCCATTAGTGATTTTGCTTGGACTACCCAGAAATGTAATCAAGATCCTCTCCCATCAGGAAGCAGTGATCAAAGCAAACTCCAAGACCCTGGCCTCAGGGATAGAATACAGAAAGTAACTATGAACGGAAGTTTTCCCTTGTACAAAGGTAATTTTACTAGACACCCATCCATATGTGTCCACAAGTACCATGTTTTACTCTTACCCTATCAGAAAATGTGAAAGAAGGGAAATCCTACATCCCTAAAGCTACCACATAGGAAACTTCTTACTCTGTTTGCAAAAGACACTAACCCTATTCTAGACCTTTTCAAGGTTATTAAGAAATCCAGCAAACACTACAGATTTAGCAACTGGGTAGTTATTGGAGGAGGAGGGATGAGAAGCGGGACAAATCAAGGGTGACTCCAAGTTTCTGAATCTGCCTCACTGGAAGGATGCTGGTGTAAGACAGAGGAGAGTTTGTTGGAACAGGTTTAGGAGAAAGACAATGAGTTCCACATCCAGGAAGAGATATTCAACAAGCAATTCAACACAAGATTGGAATTCAGTATAGATATTTGGGCAGTATATGTAAATTTAAAAATCAGTTCTGTAGAGACACTTCAACCCATAGAGGAAGTAGATGAGATTAACAACAGACAACAGAAGGCTTAAAATGGAACCCTATGGGACACATATGCTGGGATGGTGGATGATGACCAAGAGAGATGAGTTAGAGCAGTTAGGCAGATAAAAGGAGAATAGGAATTAGTGTCATAGAAACTAAGGGACCAGAAAGCTTCTAGGAGGAAGGGGTAGTTAACAATAATATTGCCTAGGACATTAAGTAGGATGGATAAAAGGCTATTTAACTTAGCAATGGAGTGGTCACTGGTAATCTTGGGGAAGAGCAGTTTCCTGTAAGTGATGGAGTCAGAACCAAGATTAGAAGCTGAGAAGTGAGTGGGAGGTAAGGTAGTAAAGGCATTAAATACAGAAAATCTTTTCTAGAAGTGAAGTAAAATGGAGAGGAGATAGATATTTATTGATATACCTTCAGTGGATGGCAAGGTCAAGTAATTTTTTTTCAGAGGGGGAGAAGACCTGGGTGTGTTTGTAAGTAGCAGAGAAGGAACAAGATCAGGGATTTCCTAACTATTTTTGTGTCATGGACTCCTCAGAAAAATTTTTTTTTGAACTTGTTGTACTTTTTAAAAAAATTTGTTTTCCATTTTTAACAATCACTTCCATAAGTTTTAAATTTTCTCCCTCACCCAGTCTTATATGAGTTCTACACATACATTCTCATTAAACACATTTTCACATTAGCCATGTTGCACAGAAGAATTAAAATGAATGGGAGAAACCATGAGAAAAACCAAAACATAATACAAGAGAAAACAGTTTGCTTCATTCTGCATTCTGATTCTATGCCTCGAGTCCTTTGGGAGTGTTTTAGATCTGTATGGGATGGCAAGACCCCCTACTCAAATTGACTACTCAGAGGTGTCTCAAAGTGTTAACACAAAGTTCCTTTATTTGATTCTCGATTTTGCAAGAAGTGGGACAATCCCTTCACCAGGTAGTCTGAGTAGGGAAGCCGAAGAACAAAGGCAGAGCAGTGATGTATATATATATATATATATATATATACACATAGACCCTAACGTGAAAACCCCTCCCACCACTGACCATTATTCTCATTGGCTGAGAAATATGGTCTTACATTCTAGGTGCGAAATCTAGCCAATCCCTTTTGAAATCCAGTTAAAATTTCCTGCCTCCCGTCCTTTACAAAGCCCGTGAAAATGCACCTCAGCGTATGCAAATGAGGCATTGAGAATACATGCAAATGAGGTACATGCAAATGAAGCATTGAGAGAGTACATGCAAATGAGGTGGACCTGTTTGAGGACTGCGGACTGCTCAGACACATGCAAATTAGGCATTGAAGAGTTAGCGAATTCTATCCAGTCATTGAGTTTCTAATATGCTACATAGCCTATATCCTTATTTGGGAATTACTCAACTCTGAAGGCATTGCAACCTGAGCCTCTGGGTCTCCTTTACCCCTGGGAGAAGAATTCACATTCCTGAGAAGTCTTCACTGAGTCTATTCCCACTCAGATCCTTGCATTGCTATGAAGGGTAACTTAGTCTATCAGAAACAGGTCTCACATAGTATGACTATTACTGTGTATAATGTTCTCCTGGTTCTGCTCATTTCACTCAGCATCAGTTCATGTAAGTCTTTCCAGGTTTTTCTGAAGTCTGACTGTTCATCATTTCTTATAGCACAATAGTATTCCATTTTATTCATATACTGCACCTTGTTCAACCATTCCCCAATTGATGGGCATTCCCTTGATTTCCAGTTCTTGGCTACTACAAAATGAGCTGCTATAAATATTTCTGTACATGTGGGACCTTTCCCCATTTCTATGATCTCTTTGGGATAGAGTCCCAGAAGCAATATTGCTGAGTCAAAGAGTATACATATTTTTGTAGCCCTTTTGGAATAGTTCCAAATTGCTCTCCAGCATGGTTGGATCAGATCATAGCTCTACCAGCAATGAATTAGTGCTCCAACTCTCCCACATCTTCTCCAATATTTATCATCTTCCTGTTTTGTCATGTTAGCCAATCTGACAGGTGTGATGTGGTACCTCAGAGTTGTTTTGATTTGCCTCTCTCTGATCAATAGTGATTTAGAGCATTTTTTCACATGACTAGGGCTAGCTTTAATTTCTTCCTCTGAACATTGCCTGTTCATATCCTTTGACCATTTATCAATTGAGTAATGACTTATATTCAGAAAAATCTTCTTAAGTGAATAAAATGAAATGGGACTAAACTGGGGCCTATGATTATGTACCAAGACAAGAAACAAATGACAATCTAGCAGACATATTGTGTTGCAAAAAATGAAGGGGATGGCCTCAGAAAAACCTGGGAAGATCTATATGGACTGATGCAAAGTGAAGTGAGCAGAACTAGGAGAACATTGTACATAGTAATAGCAATACTGTGATGAAAATCAACAGTAAGACTTAGCTGCTCTGATCAATATCATGATCCATGACAATTTCAAATACTATCCACCTACAAAGAGATAAATGATAAATAATAAGATATAAATAATATAAATGTAAATAATAAATGATAAATATAGGAGAGATAAACTTTGAGTACAGATTGAAGTGGTTTTTTTCCACTTTATTTTTCCTGAGTCTTTTTTGTGTGTGTGTGGCAACATGGCTAATGTGGAAATATGTTTTATATAACTTCATATGTATTTTACTTCTCTTGCCTTCTCAATGGGGAGAGGAGGGAATGAAGGAAAAGAAAGAATTTGGAACAGAAAATTTTAAAAATACAGTTTTAAAAAAAGGCTCTAGCAAGGACTAAGTCTAACAATGTATACTGAAGGGAACAAAAAGTGGGACTCAGTTACAGCCATGCCACTTTGACCCCAGAGCTAAGGTCCAGGATAGACAAAGTGGAGAACCCATGCTTCTGTTCAGGGAGTCCAGCCTGTGGCTGTGTTATGGGTTCTCAGCACAGAGATAAGTGAGCAGTGGATTCACCCCAAAATGGAATCATTGATTCTTAAGCCTACAGTCGAGTGAGCAAGGCACAGAACTAAAAAAAGGGGGGAGGGTGAGTGTGGAGCCTATAGTCTTCTATATTCCAGAATCTTCTAGAGCCTTCAAGCTCACTGACAGAGTCTATGTCCAGTAGCAGGCTACTATAGCTCCAACAAGAGGTAAGCCTGAAATTGTGTCACTCAGACTCAAACCAGGGTCAAGAACTTTTACAAAGTTCAGACCAGACTCGGACTTCACTCTAGATCAGACTTCTTAGGGATTGACTGAAAGCTTGTAGGTCCTAGGCCAGAGCTACCCCTGAGATCCCTGAGGAACAGAACACTGAGGACCTTGAGAAAGCAGCAGCAGCACATTAGAGAATATAAATCAGAACCAAAGAAGGACCTCTCATTTCCTCTTGAAGTGTGAAGAACCTGAACCTAACACAAAGTTCCAATCTGGGAAGTTAGGCTGAAAAAAATGAATGATCAGAAACCTATTGACATAGTTAAAATAAGAAAAAACTGAAAATCTGGTTTGGTTTTGTTTTCTTCTGAAGGTTTTAAGAGGGGGAAGGGAAGGGAGGGTGGAAGGAATACACTAGCATAAAAAAGGTGAGGGAGGGAGGAGATTGAGATGAAAAGAAGACTATACACGGGAAGAAATTGTGGGGAAGAACATCTGATGAACCTGAAACAGACAAAAGAAGAGGCTAACATAATTTGGGGTAGAAATGCATCAATTTCAACAGAGACATATGTGGTGAATGAAAGTGAGTACTATAGGAGAGAGGGGAGGTTCCAAGAAAAACAAACTTCTTGATTATAAAGGAAAGAGTAAAAGAAAGAATTAGACTCTAACAGGTGTGGCTACCAATCAGGAAATGGTAAAGCACATTTGGCTTGTGAATGTAATAGCAGATTATTGCATCATAAAAAATGATGAAAGAGACAATTTCATAGAATGCTTAATGCATTTTCTGATGCAGTGGAGAGAGAAAATGCAAGAGAACAATTTATATAAGGACAACCTTGTAAAGAAAAAACATTTTTGAATGATTGGAGAGCTCCTTTCAGTGTAATGATGGCCCGTCTGGTCATATTAACCTTCCTCCTGTTCCTTCTGTGTAATTTGTCATTTCTTATCTCAATGATTAAACTATTCTTCTTCCCAGAAGAAATTTAATTCCCTCTTCCTCTAATTACCTACAATTATCTTTCAAATTCTTGAAGACAGTTTTCTTCTCTAAAGTTACTAGTTATACCTCTTAATTCATGTATCTGTAAAATAAGGTAATATAGCCTAATAAGAGAACCAGATTTGAAATTAGAGGATATAGATTCAAATTCTAATTTGCCCCATACTAGCCCTTAAGTAAGTCTCTAAACCCAACTCCAACTCACCTGTTTTTCTTTAGTTGAAAATATCCATATCTCAAGCATTCATCATAGATGTGGTGGAGAGGATCCTTTTCTGGGTATATAGGTTAGATTAGATGGTCTCAGTAGTCTCCTCTAACTCTGTGATTCTGTGATACCTCAACTCATTTAAAAATGTAAATACGACTGGGAAAAATAATTAATTGACATTATAAAAGTAAAAATGACTAATAGAGCTATTTTCTTAGAGCTAGTTAGAGAGGGAGACACTGGGCACCTAAAAGAATCAGTTTGGTGTCTCAATGGATAGAGCTGTAGAATCAGGAAGACCTGAATTGAAACTTGGCTTCAGACTAGCCAAGGTCACTAGCTGTGTGACCCTCCATTAATATCAATGGGGATGATAATAGAACTTGAATCTTAAGATTACTGTGAGAATCAAATGAAATAGCATTTGTAAAACACTTAGGACAATTCTGGAACATAGGAGACACTTAATAAATGCTTGTTTCCTTCTTTCCTAAAAGGAAGGAAGAGGAGATACTTCTGAGAAGGGAAAAGGCAAAGAAAGGAGAGATTGGTTGGCTTTTCATGTATGGTAGCCAGAACCCTAGAATAATGTCTGTAACTAGGGCCAGTTAATATCCTTTGTATTGTGTGCCTGCAGCTATTTGTATAACATTTGCTGATCAACCATATTTTACTTTATGTCTCATAAACCTTCAATACTCTGATGGATCCTTAATCTCCTTGTTGTGGATACTTCCTCCAAAGCAATGGATTACAACCTGTTCACCCCTCTTCCTTTGTGATTCTTTTCTATATTCTTCAATCAATCAATAAACATGTATGAAATACTAATTAATTTTTAGACATTATGCCAGGTGCTAGGAATAAGAAAAATGAATGAGACAGTATCTGCCTTCAAAGAATTTACATATTATCAAGGAAAATAAAATATACAATTGTAAGTATACACTTACTGATTTAGCTATAGGACGTCTCCTCATTATGCCAACTTCCAAATTCATATTATTCAACCTCAACTGGGCTTTTACTGCAGCAAGGTAGTTCTTTATTCCTCTCCTTCTCCCACCCCCACTGCTTCCCTAATGCTTCACACAGAAGCTATTCCAAACCTCCTTTTCTCTCCTCAAGTTCCCTCAGCCTCTCTCAGTCCAGGACCCTGCCTCTGACTTAACTGAAAAAGTTGAGGCCATTTGATATGATCTCCTGATTTTCTCATTCTCTTCATCTCAAAAACCCTTGACATCATATTCCACCAGTTTTTTCCTCTGGTTATAAATAGCATTATTCATTATGAGCGCTTTGGAATTATCTTAAATCATTGTATTGCTGAGAAGAGCTAAGTTTATCATAGTTAATCATCACACAATGCTGTGTTACTATGCACAATATTCTCTGGGTTCTGCTCACTTCACTTAGCATCAGCTCATATAAGTCTTTCCAGGGTTTTCTGAAATCTACCTCCTCATCATTTCTTATAGAACAATAGTATGCCATTATATAGATATACCACAACTTGTTCAGCCATTCCCCAATTGATGGGCATCTTCTCAATTTCCAAACCTTTACCACCACGGAAAGAGTTACTATAAATATTTTTGTACATGTAGGTCCTTTTGCCTGCTCCAGAAGTAACAAATGCAGATTAAAGCATACCACTTTCACTTTTTTCTGTTTTTCTCATGTTTTTACCTTTTGTTCTGATTCTTCTTTTACAACATGACTCATATGGAAATATGTTTAACCTTATTGTACATACATAACCTTTATCAGATTGCTTTCTGTCTTGGGGAGGAGGGGGAGAAAAAAGGAGGGAGAAAAATTTGGAACTCAAAATCTTACAAAAATCAATGCTGAAAACTATCTTTACATGTAATTGGAAGAAGAATAAAACACTATTATGTGTAAAAAAAAAAAAAGAAAAAGAAAAAGAATGGAGACCAGGAAGACATCATCAGGAGGGAGCCAGGTCTTAGAGAGAGTCAAAAGATGGAAGGAGCGAGAAAGGAAAATATTAATTATGGAAGCATGTTTGTTACCTATGGAGCAGGCATCCTTAGAGACCACAGAGGGAAGGGACAGGTAGCCTTAGAAAGAAAGGATTAGATTGAATAAGACTGAAATAAGGAATTAAGCAGTTGAGGGAAAGGAGGATAGAGAACAGGATTTGAATGATGACAGCCCATAGTTCAGAATCATTGGGGTCGGGAAGTTTTACATCGGTAGGAGTTTTTTAATTGCTGAGGAATTAAGTTCAGGTATGTTATCAATGGGTTTGACCGTGGAGTAGAGTCCTCTCAGAGTCTTAGGTAGCACAGGAGAGGGGAACATTGGAGGGAACAGAAGGAATGATGTTTCTACCAGAAGGAAGGAAATGAGATAAGCACAATGAATGGCTTGCCTGCTCTGGGAGTGACAGACTGTTAGTGGGGATGGCTGGCCCCTTCTTCACAGGACTTACTTTCCTGGATGATAGCCATGAAGGCTAGGCTAGAAGGGGGATTGGTGGCTTAGAAGGTGCTGCCACTCCCAGGACCTCTCAAAGTTGTCACTAGATATTGCCAAGCAGTTGTTGCAGATCATGATGAAGAAGGTGGGCCCCTTTTCCACAATGCCTTGACTCCTCAGTTTCAGTATTATCCTGTACACCTCATATGTAGTCAACTGTCAAATCCTTCCCTTTTACAACATCTTTCCCATCTGATCCTTTTTCTCCACTCTCGTAGCTAACATCTTAATCCAGGCCCCTATCACATCATGCCTAGATTATTCCAACAACTTTCTGATTATTCTTCCTGCCTCAGGTTTCCCACCATAGTCAATCCTCTACACTGCTGCCAAAATAATTTTCCGTAAATATTGACTAAGTGACTCCCCTAATCAAACATGGCTCCTTGTTGCTTCTAGGATAAAATGTGAAGTCCTGCGTTGAACTTTTAATCTTGCCCTCCCAAACTTTGTGACCCAGAAAAACTGGCCATCTCTCTGTTCCTCATATACACTTCTTCATTTCCTGTCCTTGTGTCTTTTTGCTGGCCACCCCTCCACACCTGGAGTGCACTCTCTCCTTCCTCTGCCTCATAGAATCCCCTTTTTCCTTTAAAACGCAGCTAGAATACTGTTGTTAGAGACAAACGACACACAAAAGAAAGTATCAAGAAAAATTTATTAAAAATGTTCAGAGTAGGGAGAGCCTACGTTCCTTCCCCTGAAGGACTACAACCAGGTCAGGATGAGGCAGGACCCTTAGAGAATTCTGAACTTTGGATTTGCCACCATACCATCCCCTGACCATGTGACTCCATGTTCTCCTCTCTGGTAGGTCCTTTCTCACACAGCTCCTTGGGCCTGTGCATTAGTTTCTGACCTCTAACCTGTCCATGCCAAGTCACAACCCATATCAAAATGTGGAAATAAAACTTACTTCCTGTTTTCCCACACTGTTTAGTGTCATATCCTGCAACTACTAGTACCCTCCATCCCAAACATTCATATATATAGTTCCTTTGTATACATTTATGTTTATTCATTTTGTATTTCTACTGTATCAAATTTGATGTATACTTGTGTATTTGTCTCTTTTGTTAGAACGTAAATTTTTTGCAAGTAAGGATTGTTTCATTCTTTTTATTTTCTTCACTTTAGATAAATAATGTTTATTTAAAATATTTTATTATATTATTTTATGTTATGTTATATGTAATATATAAAAATTATTACAAATTTAAAAACTATTGAAATAAATAAATGAATAAACTAAAACAATTATATTAATTATATTATGTTATATTATATTACATCATATTAGAGCATATCATATTATGTCACATCATATCATATCATATCATATCATATATTATATCATATTATTTATGTTATATTATGCTATGCTATGTTATGTTAATTACACTATATTATGTTGTATTGTTTATTATATTATATGTAATATCATAAAATTATTATAAATTAAACAAAATTTATTGAATAAATGAATAAAATAATATTTTATTTATTCACTATTTATGCAGAGTGTCTGGAATGTAGAAGGTGTTTAATAATAATATTTTTTATTAATTGATTGAAAATTCAGGTCTCCTACAAGAAAAATTGCTGCAGGCATTTTCTTTTTTTCTTTTTCTTTTTCTAGAATGGGATTTGATTTGTGAGTTTCTCAGTTATCTTGCTTGTTTTTTTTTTTAATATATCATGATCCATTGTTTATCCATTTTGCTGTTAACTGTGGGATAGAGCAAAAGCCCAGCCTTGGCTTCTGGTTCTCTGTCATTTTCTTAGCCCTTGCACCTTCCCTGCAATGATATAAGAATCTCCTGCATGGACACTTTTCCTCCTCTGTCAGTTTCATGAAATCCATGGGGTTTATGTTTCCATTTAGCAAATTACTTTGCTTTATAATTTCCTTTAGTAAAGTACTGCACAGATGTGAATGTAAGGCAGGAAATGGGTAATTGCTTCTGGAACCAGGACTCTTTGTTGGAAGCACAATAGTATGCTATGTTTTAAGCCTGAGGTTGCCGTATAACCTGTTGACTCATTTTTTTTTTCACTCTCTCCCACACAGGCTCCAGGACTGCTCCTTTATATAGAAAAAGAAAATTAGAAAACTAACCTCCCATTTCTTAAACTTTCAATAAATGGAGTCATTGGGTGGCCTGCTAGTGACTGAGATGGAAAGACGGGAGAACATCAACTCACTCTAAGCCATCTTTCTCCCTAATTCCTCCTATTTCTCTTCTCCTTTCCCTAAGCTCAAAACTATAAGGGCTCTCAGCATGAAGTCTGACCAGTAGTGAGATATGTGGCAACTATTACTAAGCAAGCTTACCCAGGAGACTAGGGTGTTTATCTCAGAATTTCATGCATTTCCAACACCAGAGAGGGAGGTTAGCACACTGATCTTGCGATGCAGGGAGCTAAGCCCCAGTGATTATAATATTCATTGTATTACTTCAATAACTCAAGTATTTGTGATTTCATCAGCACATTACCCATGACGACAACAAGCACACCCTATACATGTTGTCTGCCTCTATTAGAATGGAAGCTTTTTGAGGGAAAGAACTGCCTTCCTTTTTGTGTCTATATTCCCAGCACTTGACACAATGCTTGGTACACAGTAAGTACTTAATCATTTTTTCATTCATTCATTTCTGATTGGTTAAAGTTGAGAGTGATTCCCATTTTCCATGAGAATTTTAGATGAGGAAACTGGCACATGATGACTTTGACAGAGTAGCCCAAGATTATACTATGACAGACTATTTTTAATCTATTACTCTTTCCAGATACCAGAATTTGAGAAATGATCATAGCACACATGGGTGTAAGGACATGTGCATATGTGCACAGGCATGGGCACACACACACACACACACTCAAGTAAATTTTACAACAATGAGACTATAGTACAATGCCATATGTGTCCCAGTGTTTACATAAGCCATCAATAAATATCTGTTAAGTGCTTACTAAACATTAGGTTCTAGACTGGATAGGAAGAGAGTTTTAAGGATGGCATTAGGCAGAATTAATAATAGCACAAAAATAAACACAGATGAGACATTTGTAGAAATAAGAACTATTATTATGATTTATTTTTGTGGGATGGATTGAGATCTGTTTTTTCATCCTTTTAAGTATAGAAATCCCCATTATACCTTAGTAGGCAGTGCTAGAGAGTGGCAGATGGCAGCAAGAGGCTGAATAGCTAAGGGCTATCAAGTGATAGCCAAGACTAGCTCAGTAAACACTGTTTAGAGAACCACTGAAATAACTCAATGGACAGTAGATACAAGAGACATAGTAACCAGCATCCCTAGGATGCCTAACAGATTCATAACCACCGGTAAAGTGTGGAGCCAATGCCCAATGGAAAACAGCATGCAGACACTCCCCATGGACATCAGTAGTTTTATAACATTCGAGGTTTGAATTGCTCTGACCCAATATGTCCCCATGTGTCCTTCAGCATGTTCTCAGGTCACATACGTGTTCTCCAAGTTGTCATTCCTCCCAATGACAGCATGGTAATTAGTGAGAAAGTACACTCTGTTAGGTGTAGGTGCTTCTTTTTTACTAGATTTGCTGTGCTAGTGAATCAAATGTTTTTTGATTTGAATTAATGTGTTTACATTGTTTGGCTTAATAAAGTAATCAGTGAGTCATATGAGCTATAGTTTTGGGTGATGCATAAACTCATATAAAGGGATGCACATTGAAGAAAGCAGAGCCAAAAGAACTGTATATATTGACTATAACCATATAACTAAAAACAAAAATGACAGATGGTTATAGAGACATATAGACAGATAAAAAGACTGATTGATCAATAAACATTTATTAAGTACCTACTATGTGCTAGGCACTGTGCTAAGCATTGGGAATACATATACATATATAAAAATACATATACATATATAAAACATATATAAATACATACATACATATATATATATATGTAAAATAAAGAAAAGGACACTGTAGGCATCACTCTGTTAAAGTCAGTGCCCATGTCTTTTGAGGTGGGTTAACATTTGGAAAGCAGCAGAAGCTTACAAACATGTGTAACCCTTCACAATCTCCCTTTTTCTTTGTATAATCTTGTAGGTTTGTCTTTTATTTTCTTGTGTTCTGGTTTATAGATTTGAATACCTATACTTGTTAATGGAATGCTAGCTGGTGTGATTGGTAGAGTGCTGGCCCTGGAGTCAGGAAGACTTATCTTCCTGATTTCAAATCTCCTCTCAGACATTTGCTAGTTGTGTGACCCTGGGCAAGTCATTTAACCCTGTTTGCCCTCAGTTCACCATCTGTAAAATGAGCTGGAAAAGGAAATGGTAAACCACCACAAATGGGGTCAAGGAAGAGTCTGACACAATTGAACAAAAACAACAACTACTTGTTAATAGAAATCCAATCTTCCAAAAAACTGGGAAACATTGCACTAAGAAATAAATAACTGCATTTATTATCTCCTGGAGCATTTGTATTTTAAAATAGAACTCAGGAAGGGATAATGCTTTATTTTATCTAAATTATTAATAGTTGAATTTCAGATAACTGGAAGAGCAAGGGTATTTTGGGAGTGGAGTGAATCACCAATGTCGACATCCCTATTCGCTAGCCACATATTGACTTAGAAAACAACGAATTAACATCATCTACGTTGTATTGTATTTTTATTTATTTTGTAAAATGTGTTCCAGATATTTTAATCTGGTTCAGTTTTTCAGGACCTGCCAAGGATTCGTCACTTCTGGAGTAAAGAGTATTTTCTTTGTCATTCTCAAAGTCTATCCTGTAAGCATCTCTTTCTTTTTCCAAGGCCTGACCACCTTACAAGTACTGCATGCTCCCAGCTGAAAATTAGTGGGCTTCATGTGAAACAGTAACAAACTAAATCGGCACTTTCCAACATTGCTTCTGTGGTGGTGGAAAAACTATTAACTTTTCACCCTCCTGTTCCTTGCCGGAAGGTGGAAATATGACTTGTGCTCATTAAATATCTTTTATTTATCCTGAATATAACTTGTTTCGTTTTTAATTGCATGTTGTTTCTGTAAGCTCTTTGAGGACAGGGAGTGTCCTTTGCCTCTTTTTGTATCCCCAAGGCTTAGCACAGTACCTGGCAATAGAATGTACCTAATAAATGTTCATTGATTGATTTCTTATTTAAATCCAAAAATGAATAGATTCTGTTTCTGTCACCTGATCTAAAGTGGTTCTAAGCAGGAATTCACTGAAAATTGAAAAAAAAGACCAAAAAAAAAAAGGAGTAAAAAGCATAACTCAAAAAATCTCTCTGAGTGAATGTATATTGTACTATTTCTAGGATTAAGCAGTAAGAATTTTTAAAGAGTTGGTGTGTGGATGGAACATTGAGTCCAGACTCAGGAGCACCTGAGTTCAAATCTTGCCCTAGACACTTAATAGTTAGCTGTGCGGTCCTATGCCAATCACTTAACCAATGTCTGACTCTGTTTCCTCATCTGTAAAATAGAGGGGCAGGTAGGTGGTTCAGTGAATAGAGTACCGAGCCTGGAGTCAGGATGACCTGAATTCAAATCTGACCTCAGACACTTACTAGTTATGTGACATTGGGCAAGTCACTTAATCTTGTTTGCCTCAGTTTCTTTACCTGTGTGTTCATCCTCCATTGCCAAAGGAGACCATGCCATCAGGGAAATGATGACATGACTTGCACTTGACTTTGTTTTAGAGTGAGGGAGGGCTGTGCAGGTCACCAGCCTCACTTCTCCTCCAGAACCATCTGAATCCAGTGACCAGATATTCATCAGGATGACTGGAGATGACTCAGGATGAGGAAATTGGGGTTAAGTGACTTGTCCAAGGTCACACATTCAGTGAGTGTCCATTGTCTGAGGTGAGATTTGAACTCAGGTCCTCTTGACTCCTACACTGGTGCTCTATCCACTGCACCATCTTGCTGCCCCTTCCTTACTTGCAAATTGAACTGGAGAAAGAAATGGCAAACCACTCCAGTATCTTTTGCCAAGAAAACCTCAAATTAGGTCAAGAAAAGTCAGACATGACTAAAATGATAAAATAGCAATAATAAAGTAAGCAATAATAGCAGCCCTTCCTAGGGTTGTTGTAAAGATGAGATAAAAAATGAGATCAAAGACAAAAATAAGAGATAAAATGGTTTGTAAACCTCAAAGTGTTATACATGCTAACTGTTGTCATTAACTCAAAATTCTCTAGATTTAAGGATGTGCCAAGTGTTCTCTCATACTGTCACTTTGAAGTAGGTACATCACCCACCTTACGTAACCATTGACGAAGGGCTTGCATTCCTAATTCAAAATAGCAGGCCATGAGCCAAGTCTCCAACCCAGCTTCCTCTCTGAGCAGCGTGCTGTTGACCAGGCCGAGAGATGTTATTTTTATGTTTCCATTAAGTAAAGCTGCAATTCTTTTTTGGGTGAGAAGTATATTTAACTTGTAAAAGTTTGGGGAAGGAGAACAGATTGCATACTAGAAAACTGCTGCTTGTTCTTGGAGAGAGGATAACCCAGCCCGTTTTTTTGCTGTCACCTCTGTGTGGTTCTTAATATTTTAGAAGGGTTTAAATATTCATTAGCCTTTCTGCTGCCTTTTTGCTGTGGCAGAACGATCAACAGTGGTGTGAAGTGCTCCAGTCTCTAACAAGGTTACTGGAAAAGGGTCTGGTTATCTTTGGAGTTTACATATCTCTGTCATCAGCATGCTTACCTAGCTGGTATTTTTTTCCTTCTTCTACCCTCCCCCCATCTCCCATAACACAGATGATAGAAAGAAAGAGAATTATATAGCAAGAATGAGACAATAGATAAGCATGTAACTGGGAGCATAAATAGGGGTGGGGTGATCCTGATCTCTGATTTATGTGTAGGAACCTTCAGGAACCTGCCAGGAATGATGATGACCACATACTTCTGTAACTTGTAATCTTGGAGAAGTTAATTGGCCCCGGGGTCAGGTGGCTGGCAGGTATCTGATGCAGAATCATGGTATCATATACTTAGAGCTAGAAGAGACTTTAGAGATAGTCTAGTCTGCCCCACTCCCCCCTGCCCCTCCCCCCAATTTGAAAGATGAGAAAAGTGAGCCCCAGAAAGGTTAATGACTTGCTTATGCTCCTAGCTAGTGTGTCTGTCAGAGACAGGACTTGAACCCAGGCCTTCCTAACTGAAAGGCTAACCTGATATTCCCTACTCCCACAATGCCTCTCTGTATAATGAGTGGGACTGATGCAGCACAGTTTAGGTAGTCCTACTTCTGACACTGTCTAGCTCTGTGATCTTGGGCAAGCTGTTCCTAGGATGGAAATGTGACATTCTCTTAGCCTGAACAGTGATGATGGAAATACTGTGTTCACCCAGGATTTTTATACTACATTATAGGTTCCTTACACTGATCCTTCACCTATTTGGTGTATCGTGATTTGAAAAAACCTTCACTGGATCCTACCATCCCCTCAAACTATCATCCTTTATCTCTCCTTTCTTTTATCAGCCAAACTCTTTGAAATGCTATCTGTTCTCTTCTCAACCCCTTGCACTCAGGCATTCAACCTCTTCGTTCATCTGTTACCAAAGTTACCAACCATCTCTTCATTGCTCAGTCTGTGCATTCTCTGTCCTTATCCTTCTTGACCTGCTCCACTGAACACTGTTGATCCTCCTCTCCTCCTGGATACTCTCCCTTTTCTGGGTTTTCATTGCACTTCTTTCTCCTAGTTCCTTAACTCTATGTTTGACTGCTCTTCCTTGGTCTCTTTTGCTGGCTCATTATGTGCATCATTCTCCGTAACTGTGAGTGTTTTCCCAAGGTTCTGTCCTTGAGTCTTTTATCTTCTTCCATGAGCTTAACTCTCATCTCTGTGGCGATAACCCCCACATCAATTCCAGCTCATGTCTCCCTTGAGCTTCAGTCTCACAACACCAGTTGCCTACTGGACATTTCAAACTAGACACATCATAAATTCAACATGTCCAAAATGGAATGCTTTCTCTTTTCCCTTGAACTCCTCTTCCAGACTTCTCTACCTCTGTCAAATACATAACAATTCTAACAGTGTCCAAAGTTTGTAACTTAGGCATCATTCCAGAGTCCTCATTCTCCCTCACCCCACATATCCAAGCAATGTCAAATCTTGACATCCTTCCATATTCATGATATATCTCCCATCAGACACTTTGCTACTCTTATGGCTAAGTTAATGACCTCATCACCTCTTCCCTAACCATTATAGCAGCAACCTGATTAGTCAGCCTGCCTCTTGTGTCTCCCTATTTTAGTCTTTCTTCCACACTACCGCCAAAGTAATTTTCCTTAAACACAGATTTGACCATACCTCCCCACCTCTACCCTCAGTCAACGAACTCCAGTTGCTTCCCATTGCCTCTGGGATAAAATTTCAACACCCCTGCTACATTTTCTATTGTAAATCTCTTTTTTTTTCTTTTTGTACACTTATTTTTTCCTCCTCTATCTGCTTAGCTTTTAAAGCTCTACACAATCTAGCTTCAACCTATTTCAACCTCATTGGACCTAATTCCCCCTCCCACACTCCTGTGATCCAGCAAAACTGGCCTTCTCTCTTTTCTTTAACATATAGTGCTAGGTGTTCCACCACTATACCTTTGCTCAGGCCCTCCTCCATGTCTAAAATGCAACCCACTCCAGATCATCCCTTCACATAGCTCCTCTCGTCCTTTAACATGCAAATTAGGCATCATCTTCTACAGAAAGTCTTTCCAGATCCCTCTCACCTGCTTGGACCCTCCCTCCCAAACTACCTTCTATTTTTCATGTAAAGAATGTTCCTAATGGGCTTAGTGTGATTTTATGCTACTAAAGCTTATGTTTATTCACTTCATGTTCATGCAATTTTTATATGTACTTGTTTTCTTGTCCATTAGAATATAAGCATCTTGTGAGTAGAAATTGATTAATTCTTTGTACATCTATCCCCAGATTAATAAATATGTGTTGGATTGATTGACTTCACACATGCAAGAAGTAGTAAATTTTTAAAAAAAGACAATATCAAGGACATGTATGACTCAGAAAGGAGGAGGGCCCTGCATGTATCAAGAGAACCCATGAACTGCACTAGTCACCCCATTGTGCCAAAGGAATGCCAAGAAGGCTTCAGCACAAGTCTGGCAACTTCTTAATGAAGAGTCTATTGGAAAATACAGAGAAGTATGGTGTGGAATGAGAAGATTGTGTGGTTTGATATATGTTAGGGGAGAATATAGCTGATGAAATTCAATTCAGTTCAAGTATACTAGCATGAGGTGGGAGTAATAGCTGCCATTCAGGTGAGACTTGTTTTTCCTTAAAAAGTATTGAAACTATCCCCAACAACTGGGAAGACATGTATGAACTGATACAGAGTGAAATATGCAGAACAAGGAGAATAGCTTCTACAATAACAACAGTATTGTGAAGACAAATAACTTTGAAATGCCTAGTATTTGCATAGTGCTTTATATTATTTAATATTATAGAAAGAGAAATATTATTTAATATTATATAAGAGAAAGCATTCCGTTTTAGACATGTTGAGTTTAAAATGGGTCCAGTTTGAAATGTCCAGTAAGCAACTGATGTTGTGAGACTGAAACTCAAGGGAGAGATGAACTAGATATGTTCTGATGTAGGAGTTATCTGTATAGGGATGAGAGTTAAGTCCATGGAAGTGGATTCATTTAATTTAATCCTCACAAAATCCCTGGGAGGTAGGTGCTATTATCATTCCCATTTTGTAGGTGAGGAATGAGCAGCTAAATGGTCCAATAGATAAAGTGCCAGGCTTGAAATGAAGAAGACTCATTGTCTTGAGTTTAAATCTGTCCTCAGACACTTACTGGTTGTGTGACCCTGGGCAAGTCACTTAACCCTATTTACCTCAGTTTCTTATCTGTAAAATGAGCTAGAGAAGGAAATGGCAAACCACTCCAGTCTCCCTTCCCCCAAATGGGGTCATGAGGGTCATACATGACTTAAAAATGACTGAACAACATAGATGACAAAACAGATTGAGAAGTGTTAAGCGACTTGCCTGAAACTGATTGATGAAATGAATAGTGATAATTCTAGGGGATGATGCTGTATGCTAACTTATTCCATACAAAGAGGTGATAGAATCAAGTGCTGAATGAGACATATATTTTTGGGCATGGTCAATATGGGAATTTGTTTTCCTTGAGTATGCATGTTTTTACGAGGGCTTTTTTTGGGAGGGGAAGAGAAAAGAAATTCTGGTTAATTGAAAAAAATTAGAAAGAAGAGGAATAAAAAAAGAAACTACCCTCAAGACTTACTTGGCTCAGAAGTCCCAAGATTCATGATAGCTTAAGTAGAGAATGTGTCAGTAGGTCATGTAGGCTTTGTTGAACTCCTATTAGTGCCAGGTTTTGTGTGTGTGTCCTTCACTGCTGAAGAAGACCATGCCATCAGAGAAATGATGACATGACTTGCACTTGACTTTGTTTTGAGTGAGAGAGGGCTGTGCAGGCCACCAGCCTCACTTCTCCTCCAGAGCCATCTGAATCCAGTGACCAGATATTCATCAGGATGACTGGAGATGACTCAGGATGAGGCAATTGGGGTTAAGTGACTTGTCCAAGGTCACACAGCCAGTGAGTGTCCAGTGTCTGAGGTGAGATTTGAATTCAGGTCCTCTTGACTCCTGCACTGGTACTCTATCCACCTAGCTGCCCCTAGTGCCAGGTACTTCACTCGAGAAGGCAACA
This sequence comes from Potorous gilbertii, assembly GCA_028658325.1. NCBI lineage: Eukaryota > Metazoa > Chordata > Mammalia > Diprotodontia > Potoroidae > Potorous > Potorous gilbertii. The sequence goes on along the minus strand of CM053771.1, from coordinate 502,622,742 downwards.
GTGATTCAGTCTTCTAACTAGCAGATCAATAAGACCAACCCAGAGGCAAACAAGTTCTGCCTGAACTGAATCAATGCTCTATCTTGGGGAAGCATTCCTTTCCCTGCTGTGATTAAAGCACCTTATTTCATTCCAGCCTTGATCCTGAATGACCAGACTAGTTTGAATCAGGCTTGGCTACCAAAAAGCATTTGCTGAGCACTTATCTGTTCTAGGCAATGAGAACATAAAGAAAAAATCAAGATGGAGGCAGTAGATAAAACCACTGGGTTTGGAGCCAGAGGTGCCTTTCTGGGTCTCAGTTTCCTCATTTGTAAAATGAAGGATTTGGGCTAGATGTCTTCTAGGTCTCCTTTGAGTGCTTCATCTGTGGTTCTGTGCTTTTATGAAAGAATCCCTGACTTCAAGGTATTTACATTCTACAGAGGGAAACAATATTCACCCACAGAAGTAGTTACAAAATATACAGGAAGATTAAAATGTAGCACCAAAAGTACTCAGAGAACGTTCAAGTACTGATAAAAAAGACCAGAGCTGAAAAGAAAATTTGACTTTCGAACACAAGAATCAAGACAAGCATGAAAAGGTAAATAGAAAAAAGAAATCATAAGGGACTTTCTAAAGTTGAACTATTTACATTCCTACATGGAAAGACAATATTTGTAACTCTTGAAACTTTTTTCAGTATCTGAGTCGTTGGTGGGATTACAGAGAGAGAGAGAGAGAGAGAGAGAGAGAGAGAGAGAGAGAGAGAGAGAAAGTACAGGGTGAATTGAATAGGATGGGATCATATATTTAAAAAATGAAATCAAGGGGTGAGAGAAATATATTGGGAGGAGAAAGAGAAATGGAATGGGACAAATTTTCTCTCATAAAAGAGGCAAATAAAAGGCTTTTTAGTGGAGGGAAAAAGAGGAGAGGTGAGAGAAAAAACATGAAGCTTACTCTCATCACATTCGACTAAAGGAAGGAATAAAATGCACACTCATTTTGTTATGAAACTCTATCTTACAATACAGGAAAGTGGGGGAGAAGGGGATAAGCAGGGTGGGGGGGGATGGTGGAAGGGAGGGCAATGGGAGGAAAGGGCGATTAGAAGTCAACACTCTTGGGGAGGGACAGTATCAAAAGAGAGAATAGAAGCAATAGGGGGCAGAATAGGATGGAGGGAACTATAGTTAGTCTTACACAACACAACTATTATGGAAGTGACTTGCAAAACTACACAGATATGGCCTATATTGAATTGCTTGCCTTCTCAATGGTGATGGGTGGGGAGGAAGAGAAGTTGGAACTCAAAGTTTTAGGAGCAACTGTTGAGCATTGTTCTTGCATACAACTAGGAAATAAGAATACAGGTAATGGGGAATAGAAAGTTATCTGGCCCTACTGGACAAAAGAGAAGATGGGGAAAAGGGAAGAGAGGGATGTTAGAAGGGAGGGCAGATTGGTGATAGGGGTAATTAGAATGCTTGGCATTCTGGGGTGGGGGAGAGGAGAAAGTGGGAGACAATTTGGAATTCAAAATTTTGTGGAAATGAATGTTGAGAACTTAAATAAATTTTAAAAAATAGTATCAGTACTTGAACGTTCTCTATTTCATTGAAAGACCATATTTCCCCCTGAAATATTATACTCAGTTTTGCTGGGTAGGTGATTCTTGGTTTTAAGTCTTAGTTCCTTTGACTTCTGGAATATCATATTCCATGCCCTTCTATTCCTTAATGTAGAAGCTGCTAGCTCTTGTGTTATCCTGATTGTATTTCCACAATTCTTGAATTGTTTCTTTCTAGCTGCTTGGAATATTTTCTCCTTGACCTGGGAATTCTGGAATTTGGCCACAATGTTCTTAGGAGTTTCTTTTTTTTGGATCTCTTTCAGGAGGTGATTGGTGGATTCTTTCAATATTTATTTTGCCCCTGGTTCTAGAATATCAGGGCAGTTTTC
>CM053771.1:502575860-502620295 GCA_028658325.1 Potorous gilbertii | reverse complement strand
GACTTCTATGTCTTTCCCTGATGGTAAACATTGTTCTTCCTCATCTGAAAGGATAGGAGAAGATATCTGCTCACCAAGAAAGTAACCTTCTAAAGTCTTATTTTTTTCCCCTTTTTTGGGCATTTTCCCAACCAGCTACTTGACTTTTGGGTCCTTTGTCAAGAGTAGGGTATACTCTGGGAATCTGTAAGGTTTCATTTCCTCCAAGGTAGCACAATCAAGCGTGTACACTGGTCTGGGAGTAGCCAGAGATTTTTGTGGTCAGAATTTTAGCAGTTTCCTCTCCACAGCCACCTGACCTCCAGCACTGTGGGCTGAGCTTCAGATAAGCTGCATGAGCAGGGCTACCATTCAGTGTGAAATAAAGATCAGCTGTTGCAGAGTCTCTACACAGGGCTGAGGTAAAAATCAGCTGCTCAGTGCCCCCAGGGAATTTGCGATCCAACAATGGATGCAGGCTACTGTAGGGGCTGCTGTGGGAACTGCTGCCACCTGCCAGATGTGGTCTCTGTGGCCGCTGCCTAAGGCCAGAGCTATGGAAGGGCCCTTCTCCCTTTCTGGTCAGCTGAAAAACACCTGTCACTGACCTTTGGCACCTGTGGTTTAGGGATCTGCGAACTGCTGCTACTGTGACTGGGGATTCCACGACTGGAGATTCCGCCCACAGACTTGCTTGGTCCTCCTCCCAGAGCTACACCTTGTGGCCAAGGCTGGGTTGGGCTCTGCTCTGCATCTGGTGCAACAGACGTTTCCCATAGTCCTTTCAGGTCACCCTGGCCTGGAAATCTCCTCCACTTTGTTGTTCTCCACTTCTGCTGCTCTAGAATTTGTTGAGAGTCTTTCTTTACAGGTATTTTATAGGGGGAGAGCTAGTATATGTGTGTCTTTCTACTTTCTACTCAGTCATCCTGGCTCTGCCCACTCCTGGTCCTATTTAATGGGTACTGGGAGTGCTTGGTTAGCACTTAAATTATCTGCTGATTAGTTCTTGCACATTTTATATTGTCAACCCACTTCCTTCTAGGCACAAGTGCCTTGGATAAGGTCTTTTACCACCCTTATAACATATGTTATCACTGGTAATGCACTATTTTCTTTCCTTCTAATATTTGACTTTTCACCAATTACATGTAAAAACAAATTCTGATATTCATTTTTTAAGAGTTTGAGTTCCACAGTCTTTCCCTCTGTCCTCTCCACCCTTAAGAAAGCAAGAAATTTGACATAGGTGATACATGTGGAGTAACACAAAACATAGTTCCATATTCGTCATGTGAGTGAAAAAATAACATGGTACTGTTAAAAGAAAAATTTTTTGTTTGGACTTTCACCCTGACTAACGAGGTGAAACTCAGGACAAAGATAATTAAAAGGAATGTATTAAATGTATGTCAAGGTAGCAACATGTTGAAAGGTTGATCATACACTTCAACACGCTGCTATCTGGACCCTTTAATAAAGTGTCATTGACTCAGAGGTCTGCCTTAGGGTTTTTTCTTGTAGATTAGCTCAATTATAATCTCCACAAAATATATACAAATTGCTACACTATTATATTAAAATTTTATCTGAAATGAATTTACTAGCTGCAAGGTGTATGAATCTTGTCGTTTTAGAATTTAGAAGAAGATTGTGTCAGCCAGTCAATAAACATTTATTAAACTTCTACTATGTGCTAGGCACTGTGCTAAATCACTGCAGATAGAAAGGCAAAATGTAGTGCCTGCCCTCAAGGAGCTTAAAATCTAATGAGGAAGACAGCAAGCAAAAAAAAGTACAAACAAGTTAAATATAGGATGTTTGATCCTGGAAGTGATAGGGAGCCAATGGAGTTAATTGAATAAGGGAATGGCATTGTGAGATCTGTGTTTTAGGAAAAATCACTCTGATTTATGAGTAGAGGAGAGGTTAAAGTGAGGGAGAGACTTGTGGTAAACAGACCAACCAGCAGGCTATTTGCAAAAATCCTGGTGTGAGGAAGCGGGACTCTGTAACTGTATGGTGGCAATGTCAATGGTTAAGCAGGAGAAGTTAGAAAGCTTTGGGCAATTGAGTGAGTGTGTGTTCATATGCCAAAGACTCTAATGTGTACATTAGATATAAACTTTGATGGATTTCTGATCCCTTCCCCCCAAATCTTGGAACCTTGAATAACTCTATAGGATGCCACCCACCCACTGAGCTGTCTTCAGCTCCCCCTTGCAAGCACATGGTTCACAAAGCTTGAGGAAGAATTATTTACATGTTGAAGAAAATAAAGGCTTACACCTAAAGCATACACCTAAAAAGTTTTCCAGCCTGTGCCTTAAAGTCATGCACATTATTGAGCTCCTGGCAGGCATCAGCAAGTAATCTTCAGCATGTGTTCCTTGATTTACTGCTCCCACAAGGGAAATTTAGGAATTTCCCTCTATTGTTGTTCCACCTGTAGCTTCCTGAGCAGCTTCCTCATCTCTACCTTCTGGTTTTTCTGGTTTCCTTCAAGTTCCAGCTAAAATTCTGTCTTCTACAGGAAGCATTTCCCAGTCTCTCTTAATAATAGTGCCTTCCCCCTGTTATTTCCTATTTATCTGATGCATAGTGCATCAATTATGAGTCATTCTCCTTCCTCCATCCCCATTAACAGTCTCTGCTGGTGGGATCACTAATCCTTTTTGCTAGAGAAAGCATAACCTTTCCAGGCTATAGTACTCTGACTCATCTCCACTGGACTGTCTAATGGAAGAGATAATAAACAAACACAAAGTAAGCTAGATACATGATAAATCGGAAATAATAGAAGGAAGGCACTAGAATCAAGAGGGATTGAGGAAGGTGTTCTGTAAAACATAAGACTAATTTGGATGGAAAGAAAGTCAGGGAAGTCAGTAGGTGAAATCTCTTTACCCTTTTAAGCTAATTATGCTAGACTTCACACATTTTGGTTTACTGGTTCTTCTCAGAAACTCTATTTTAAGACAGAGGCTGAGGCCAGCCATGCCTTCATTCCTCTCCATCCTCACTGTCTACATTTCTACATTCTCCATTCCACATTTGGCCAGAAAATCTGAGGGTCTTCCCCTTCCAGGATGATTTTTTTTTTACTAGGTAAAAGAGGTCATTCTTTGCCTCACTTGTTACCAAGCCTTAATCCCTGAATGGGTGTTGCTTCAGTCAAACTGAGACCTGGGGAAGACCTTAAAAAAGCCAATGTCTTCCATTGCATCTGGGGTGATTTCCAGTCATTCTGATCTATATCTCACCATACTGGATCCAGATGTGCTCCAGATGCACATAAAAAACCCCAACAAACTATCTAAAGAGATTTATGCCACTGACTTCCTTTTCTCCTGATACAAATCCTTGAAACAAACAGCAGCATCCAAAACCATTATCCTGACTTTCAAGTTTAATTCTTAGGACCCCAATAAATACTCAGTAAATATTGGTTATGGTTGACAAGGATGAAGTTTGTAAGCTGCCCAGTCTTGCTAAAATGAATTTCTAATCATTAATATGATATCTAATAATTTTAATGAATAATTGTTACATTAATGATAAATTATTAATAATTATATAATAGTAATTTATTAAGTGCTTACTAGGTACAAGGTACTGACTCAAACTAGAGATGCAAAGAAAAGAAATAAAGAAAGAAATTTCCACCCTCAAAGTGCTTCCATTTTAATGTGGACAGAATATATGCAAAATTATGTGAAGGAATTTCAAGAAGAGAGGGCTAACAACTGTGGGAATCTTAAAAGGCCTTTTATATGGGGAGGCATTTGGGTGTTATATGAGGGGAAACTAGGGATTCTTTGAGGAAGAAGTAAGGACAGGGGGCTTTTCTGGCATGATGGACCCCTTATGCAGAGACAGAGACAATAGGGGGATTTTTGTGTATCTGAAGATGTGGGGTCATGTTTTATTTGAAAAGGGAACCCATGAAGGGGAGTTAAATGAAATAACACCAGAAAGGCAAGTAAGAACCACCTCAAGGACCACTTTAAATGCCAGCTACCTGGACAATTAACAAGTGTGATTGCTCTTTATTAGACTAAGTAAAGGACACCAAGAAGCCATTAAATACCATAGAGATCTCATGCTTATCCTTTGTGGCCACCTGGTCTACCAGGCAATGACATGGATGGCTAACTGGAGAACTTTAGGAAAGAAAAACAATGCTAAAATAAACACAAGCTTTTGTCAAGTAATTTCAAAGCACCACACACAGAAATGCAAAGAAAACTTTAAGGAGACTAAACAGGCAAGCCAGACTGGGTGTTAACTTTCTGGCCAACATTAATGCAAGCCACCACCAGATAACCTATCAGTTTCAATTGCATTGGCTTAGTGAGTGAGAGAGGTATTGAAATTTGACGAAGCAGAAGAGGACAGCACGTTCAGTCTAGTGTCATTAGTTACTAGACATAACTGTGCACATTAGCAGAGAACTGCTCTTAGGTCTTATCTCCCCCAACTGGATCCCTGAGAAAGACAGAGAGAGGAGAGAACACAAAAGTAGCAGAAGACCTTAAGTCAAGCAGCCTCATTTGGTGAGGTTTGGGACTGGTTTATGTTTCTTGATATTGCCCCAGTAGAAGGGAAAGAGGACCCTTTAGTTCTAGTCTAGACTCATCCTCTTAATAGGTAGCTAGCATTTATATTTCTCTTTAAGTCTTAGAAACACTTTACATATAGTGCCTCATTGGATCCTTCTCATGGTCACTCTGTGAGATAGATGCTGTCATTATCTCCATTTTACAGATGAGGAAAATGGGGTTGAGAGGATAACTTGTCCAGGCTCACATAGCTAGGCGAATGCCTGAATCAGAATTCATGCTCAGGTCTAACTGACTCCAAGTCCAGCACTCTAACCATTACTCTACTTAGCTGCCCAGTGTGATTGTGGGCAAATCATTTAATATATCTAAATTTTATTTTCTCATCTCTAAAATAGGGATAGTAAAAATATTTGTACAACCTGTCAGAATCAAATGAGATAACATAGAGAAAATTATTTTTGTAAATCCTAACAGCATATATGTTATTAACACATCGTTGTTGTTCAAAATATATTTGTGGACTGAGTTTATCTTAAAGGCTTTATTGTTTTGGTTTATAAGAAACATTAGTTAAGGTGAAACTTACTGTGCAGTTGAAGAACAACATGTATTCAGATCATATCAGACATTGAAATAAATTGTGTACTTAATGTTTTCTGTTTCACAGATCATAAACCTGGAATAGAGTCAGACTATCCCCACCTCCTCATTTTACAAACAAGGGAATTGAGGAGCAGAGAAATAAAATAATTTGACATACAGGCAGTAAGGGCTGAAGTGGGGTTTAAACTCAGGTTTTCTGATTATAAATTTATTCATCTTTCCACTGTACCATGCTATATTAGAAGAATATGATAAAAGTCACCAAATATAGCCCCAATATTAAAGGAAAATAAGGACAAGAAAAGTAAATCAGTTACTCAAGGTTACACAATTAGTAGGTATTATAAGAATGAATGAAAAACAGTTACTAGGTTTTTACTATGTGATACAAAAGCCAGTTTTTGACTTCAAGGTGCTTGCCTGTCTTATCAAGGATTGCTTCACCAGACCCAGGACTTGGATCTAGGTCTGTTTAGGTTCAAAGCTCTTTCTAACAATCACATGGCATACTCCAGGAAACTAACTAATGAATAATTTAATAAACACTTATTAACTACTTACTCTGTGTCAGGCACTGTGCTAATGGATATGGATACTAAAAGGGGCAAAAGATAGTCAACATGCAAGCAATTATATATAAAACAAACTATATGATGAATATGAGATAATTAACAGTGGGGAAAGCATTGGAATTCAGAGGGATTGGGGAAGCCTTCTTACAGAAGGTGAGATTTTAGTTGGAACTTAAAGGAAGCCAGAGGAGAGAGAGCATTCCATGCATGAAGGACACAGAGAGAAAATTCCAGGAGCCAAAAGACATAGTATCTTATTCTTTGAACATCCAGGAGGCTGGTGTCGCTGGATCGAGTGGAGGTTTAAAGTGTGAGAAGCCTGAAAAGGCAGGAGGGGACTAGGTTATGAAGGATTTGAATGCCAAATAGAGAGTTATGTATTTGCTCCCGGAGGCAAGGTGGGGGCAGGGTAAGGTGGTGTGGGAAAGTAGTGACATGATTTGATCTATGCTTTAGGAAATACTTTATTGGATGAATGGAGGATGGATTAGAGTGGGGAAAGAACTGAGGCAGGCAGACCCACCAGCAGGCTATTGCAATAATACAGGTGTGAGGTGATGAGGGCTTGTGTACCCAAGTGTTGGCAGTGTCAGGGGAATTAACCAATCACTCAGCTCTTGCACATACTTATTAAGAAAGTGGACTACAGTATTGTGGATATATTCCTAGTATACATTCTGTATGATGTCAGTATGGCTGTCAGAGCCCATTAAAAGTTAAGGGCCTGGGTGAGATAGAATAGTTGTGAAAAAACTCCAAATTAGAACCCTTAGAACATGACCAACAACTATAGAGGACTAAAGATTTTCTCCAATCCCTATTATTTTTCTAACTTCCCAATTCTCCCCAAAGAATAATTATGCCATAAATATAGAATGATTACACCTGAATACACAGGACAAGAAAGTGAGAAGCCAAGAAGGGTAAAAAACAAGGGTGCGGGACAAAAAACAGGAGCTAGCTCCTATAAGTAAAAATTTCAGTGTGCAAATCTACATCAAGGCTAGATTTATAACGATGGAGAAAATGTTAATTCAGATTTAACTTAAAGGAGTGTCATGAATTTTCAGAGATCTGGCTGTTAAAGTTTTACTAATACATCCCTCAGTAAAATGAATTAACACTACATTATAACTCAGAAAAGGAAAGAATGAGAGCTAGGCGGAGGAACTTGGGCTATATTGAGTGTGAGTGGCTGCTCTAGATCTGAAGGAAAAGGGACTATAATTGAGCTGAAGTAAGTTCTGTACTCCTAGAAAGTAGTTAGGGCAGGAGGGAGGTAGGTAAAAAGTAAATCTCCCAATGTGGGAAGAAGCTGAGGAAGCTTTGAAATCCATTTCCATAAGTATGTCCACCATCAAAGGGAAGAGGAGTCAGAAAGTTGAATGACAGGTTGAACATAAGGGGGAAAAAGACTAAATTATCAAATGTTTCAAAAGGGAGAAAATTCAATGGAAAACCTAGTATAAGTAAAAGCAGATAAATAAACAAAGAGAAAAATAATAAACTAGAAGGAGAAAAACTGCCTGGGCTGTTTTTCCTGCCCACAGGAAGCAAGCTTGAACCCAAAGCTTAAACTATTCAGACTCTTTCCTTGCCTAGCCCACATGGCACCCTGTACTTGGGAGCAGAGTAGCAATTCTTCACACACCCACAACTGGTTAGGATAGCAATGCAGATGGAGTTCATCTACTTAGGTCATAGGTGCACCTTCCCCAAGTAATATATACAGAACTAACGTGTGTGTGTGTATGTGTGTATATATGTACATACATATATACACACATATATACATACATATGTAAATATATGTAAAAAATACCATACCATACCATATCATACTGTACCGTACCCTACCCTACCATACCATACCATAATATAACAAGTTACATATGTATATAAAATATAATATGCATAATATAATACATAGTAATATAAGTAATATACACAGAACACTTTCCCCAGAAACATATAGAATACTAAACTGTGATGTTTGAGATTAGGGGAAAGTTTGGGTTCTTCTAGAAATAGAAAAAAGATCTTGAAGTTTGTGATGTGCAAGCAGAAATAGACCCAAAGCTGGAAAGGAGATATCATGATGATTGTGGACCAGAGAATTAAAATGGCCATCTCTCTAAACCCTAGTTATGTTTCCATTATTTACCAATGCATCATCATGCCAAATGCTACTTTCACATTTGCTGTGGGGTTTATGAAGTAGGAATAAAAGGAATGGTTTCTTCCTTTAGCTTCCTGTCCTTGAAATGGACTCACTGAAGATTCAGAATCTCATTTTCAAGAACACTGCACATGAATTTTTATAGAACATTCTCTTGAGGGTCTATCATATTCTCTACAAAAACATACCCTGAATGAATGTCTTTGCTTCCAGAACTTTGTCTGTATATGTGTGTTGTCTGTAAATTATACACCATAAACCTCTGCTTGTCAAGTTGTTCATATCTGCATTTTAGTTTTTAGGTGGTAGGTTCAAATTGAAACATTTTAGGTATAGAGCTAAGATTTTTTTAAAAAATTAATTAATTAATCATTTTATTTTAAGTTTCAACATTGCTTTCCACAAAATTTTGAGTTCCAAATTTTCTCCCCATCTCTCCCCTCCCCCACCCCAAAACATCTTGTATTCTAATTTTCCTTTCCACCAATGTGCCCTCTCTTCTAACAGCCCTCCCTTCCCTTTATCCCCATATTCTCTCTTGTCCTGTAGGGCAAGATAAATTTCTCTGCCCCTTTACCTGTATTTCTTATTTCCCAGTTGTACACAAAAACAGTTCTCAACATTTTTTCCTAAAACTTTGAGTTCCAGCTTCTCTTCCTTCCTCTCTTTCTACCCATCCCCAATGAGAAGGCCAGCAATTCAATATGCTGTATATGTGTTGTGCAAATGACTTCCATAATAATCATGTTGTGTAAAATCAACTATATTTCCCTCCATCCTATCCTGCCCCTCATTTCTTCTATTCTCTTTTTTGACCTTGTCCCTCCCCAAAAGTGTTTATTTCTAATTACTCCTTCTTTCTATTTGCCTTTCCTTCCATCATCCCCCCTGAACCTGCTTATCCCCCTTTCCCCCACTTTCCTGTAGTGTAAGATAGGTTTTCATACCAAATTGAGTGTGCATGTTGTTCCTTCCTTGAGCCAAATGTGATGAGAGTAAGCTTCACTTTTTCCCTCTCATCTTCCCCTTTTTCCCTCCACTGGAAAACTTTTTGTTGCCTCTTCTATTTGCCCCATTCCATTTCTTCCTTTCTCCTCCCAATCTACTCCTCTCTCACTCCTTAATTTTATTTTTTTAGATATGATCCCTTTCTATTCAACTCACTCTGTGTTCTCTGTCTCTCTGTTTCTCTGTCTGTCTGTCTGTCTGTCTCTCTCTTTCTCTCTCTATGTCTGTATGCATGATCCCTCCAACCACCCAGATACTGAGAAAAGTTTCAAGAGTTACAAATATTATCTTTCCATGTAGGAATGGTAGTAAATCCCTTGTGATTTTTCTTTCCTGTTTACCTTTTCAAGCTTCTCTTGATTCTTGTGTTTGAAAGTCAAATTTTCTTTTCAGTTCTGGTCTTCTCATCAAGAATGTTTGCAAGTCTTCTATTTCATTTTTTCCCCTGAAGTATTATGCTCAGTTTTGCTGGATAGGTTATTCTTGGTTTTAATCCTAGTTCCTTTGGCTTCTGGAATATCATATTCCAAGCCCTTTGATCCCTTGGTGTAGAAGCTGCTAGATCTTGTGTTATCCTGATTGTATTATTATAAACAATACTCAAATTGTTTCTTTCTAGTTGCTTACAATGTTTTCTCCTTGACCTGAGAACTCTGGAATTTGGCTACAATATTCCTAGGAGTTTCAACTTTAGTGATTGCCTTATAATTTCTCTTTCCAGTTTTGGATCTCTTTCAGGAGGTGATTGGTGGATTCTTTCAATATTTATTTTGCCTTTGGTTCTAGAATATCAGGACAGTTTTCCTTGATAATTTCATGAAAGATGTCTAGGTTCTTTTTTTTGATCATGGATTTCAGGTAGTCCCATAATTTTTAAACTGTCTCTCCTGGATCTATTTTCAGTTGTTTTTCCAAAGAGATATTTCATATTATCTTCCATTTTTTCATTTTTTTGGTTTTGTTTTGTAATTTCTTGGTTTCTCATGAAGTCATTCGTCTCCATCTGTTCCATTTTAATTTTTAAAGCACTATTTTCTTCAGTGAACTTTTGAACCTCCTTTTCCATTTGGCTAATTCTGCTTTTAAAAGCATTCTTCTCCTCATTGGCTTTTTGGACCTCTTTTGAAAATTGAGTTAGCCTATTTTTAAAGGTGTTATTTTCTTCAGCATTTTTTGGGGTCTCCTTTAGCAAGGTATTGACCTGCTTTTCATGATTTTCTTGCATCTCTCTCATTTCTCTTCCCAATGTTTCCTCCACCTCTCTTACTTGATTTTCAAAGTCCTTTTTGAATTCTTCCATAGCCTGAGACCATTGAATATTTATTGGAGATTTTGGATGCAGAAACCTTGATTTTTATGTCTTTCCCTGATGGTAAACATTGTTCTTCCTCATCTGAAAGGATGGGAGAGAATACATGTTCACCAAAAAAGTAACCTTCTATAGTCTTATTTTTTTTTCCCTTTTTGGGCATTTTCCCAACCAACTATTTGACTTTTGGGTCCTTTGTCAAGAGTAAGGTATACTGTGGGAGCCTGTAAGTTCTCAGTTCCTCCAAGGTGGTAGAATCAAGGAAGAAAAGTTTACTCCCTGGCCTGACTGGTGGCTGAGATTCAGATCAACTGCTCAATTCCCCCAGGGGCTTTAGGCAGGGGTGGTCTGCCACTCAGGGCTCAATTCCCCTAGGGGCTTTATTCAACGAAGGAAGCTGGTCTCTGCCTTCCCAGCCACTGTAGCCTCTGCTGGCAGTGGCTGCTGCGGCTGCTATTGCCACTGTCTCCTCTATGGCTGTGACTGCAGCTGCCTGGAGCTGCTGCCTTTGTTGTGGAGGTAAAAAAAGCTCTCATTGACCTTTGAAGCTCCCTTTGGCACCTGTGGGTTGAGGGATCTGCAAACCATCACTGCTGCTACTGGGGTTTCTGCCCCAGAGGCCTGCTCTGGTCCTCCTCCCATTGACCTGCTGACAAGGCTGGACTGGGCTCTGCTCCACATCCCGGTGTGACAGACCTCTCCTGTCAGCCTTTCAGGTCACCCTGGGCTGGAAATCTCCTCCACTTCGTTGTTCTGTGTCTTCTGCTGCTCTAGAATTTGTAGAGAGTCTTTTTTTTGCAGGCATTTTATGGACTGTGGGTAAAGACCTTGAGCATGTGCATGTTTCTACTCCACCATCTTGGCTCCACCCCCTAGAGTTAAGATTAAGTATATCATCAGGCAATTAATAACAAAGAAATGAATTAACCTTAAAATAGGAATAATTTGGAAAGAGAAAAACCTCTGTGTCTCTCTCTCTTCGTTGGGGGACGTGTGCAGGTAAAATTTATCATATAAATATGTTCTGCTTCTGTTATCAATACCAGGTCAAGGAGTTGTCAAAGTTTGACATATTCTTCATATTGAACTACATCCTTGAACATATTGGTGGCTATCCAAAATGGAAGTGGGGAACAAAAAGCTGCTTCAACCATCCAACCCTCTTTTCTACCTACTTTTAACCTGTACATTTTCAAAGGAGATATTTTCAGTGCAATGTTGGATATGTCACTTAATTTTTTTTTTTAAGGCTAGAGATCACCTTAGGACAATTTAAACATACTTTGTTGATGCCTGATTTTTTTCCATCTTATGGTTTTCTAATGGATTTGGAGGACTTTTAAAATCTTCAGGAGTCATTAAAGCTCCTTAACTACCTAAATTACTTGAATGGATTTTAAAATTGAAGCTGATCTTTGTAGAAATTTTCAACAAAATGAAAGCCAGTCATTAGTACAAGAAATTATTGTGTATTCTATACCTCAAAAAATTAATCCAAAAGATGCTAGTCATAACAACTTTAGTGTCTCTGTTTTTTGATGCTTAGCTCTCCTACTGCTTATATGTCTTCTCTCAAATCACAGCTTCCTTCTCTCCCTTTCTCTATCTTGTTTAGTCATTTGATGACAGTAACAACTACCACTCATTCTCTATGATATATATGAGTTACAAATTTATTATTGCAAAAAAAAATGTGATGCTGGTTTGTCTTGAGAAAAAAAAATCTAGAAGGAAGAATGAGTACCAAATTCTCAAAGGGTTTACAAAGCTCTCTTAAATATTTTAAGATGAAAGACATTAAATCAATACCTGACTAACCATATAACTGTGAAATCTCAAGAGAGGATGGATAGTAATCCGTTAAAATAACAAGATACAGCACAAGAGAAGGTAGAAGGGAACAAAGCAGAACTTTTAGCTTTCATAGCAGAAAAAATGAGCACATTACAAAAATTTAAATCCATCATGGAAAGTTTCTCTAAAATAACAAATGAGAAAATAACAGTTAGGTGGCACAATGGATAGAGTGCTGGTCTGGAATCAGAAAGATTTGAGTTCAAATCCAGCTTCAAACATTTATTAGTTTTGTGACTGTGGGCAAGTCACTTAACCTTTGTCTGCTTCAGTTTTCTCAATTATAAAATGGGGGTGATAATAGCACCTATCTCTGGGGTAGGTGAGGTTCAAATATTTGTAAAATGCTTAGCAGGTGTCTAGTACATAGACTCTTAATAAATGCCTTTTTTTCCTCCTTTCCTTCTTTTCTCTCTTCTTTCCTTTCTTCCTTCTTTCCTTCCTTTTCCCCTCCCTTCCTTTTTTCCCCTTTCCTTTCATTTTAAATACAGGAACTATGAAGTAAAGGGCAATCTGGAAGAAGAGATGCAGGAGGTAATAAAAACATGATATTTATACAAACATGAGGTCCTGGTTAATGCTGAAAGGCCTTTTTGAATGCCTCTAAAGCCAATCAGAGAGAGTATGATGACATGAATTAAGCTGGTGGATAATTTCTACTATGGAGCAATGTTCTTATCCTCTCTATCTCCTTTATGAACTGATACTTCTAAGAACCAGGCAGAATAGAAACAAAAGGATTATGGGACAAGATCTACAAAGGCATAACACAAATATTGGTTAGATGAGGGAACTCACACTTAGTACTTCGTTGGAATTGCATTGGAACACAAAGAAGTTAAAGAAGGAATAAATTAGCTAAAGACTGAAGTCAAAAAGTAGAAGTTCAGAACTGACAAAAAGGAAGATAAATATTTAAGGGAATAAGGTTAAAAAATACTTCTTAGAGAATTTCATAGAAAAAATATTAATAAAAGAAGACAGAGAAGGACAGGAACAGGGACTTTGAACTAAGATTCCAAAAGAAAGGGAAGGAGAGAAAGAACTATATAACTAAGTAAAAGAAAGAATAATTAAAGTAAAACCTTCAGATACTGAAAAGGTTAAGGGAGCAATGGTGGGGGGAGGGGAAGGGGAAGGAGAAGGAGCAATGATGGTGGTGGTTATGTAGAGAGCCTATGGGAAAAGAGTTAAGTCACATTTGTCGTTCGGTCATTTCAACGCTGTCCAACTCTTCATTAGTCCATTTGGGCTTTTCTTTGCAGAAATCCTAAAGTGGTTTGCATTTGCTTTTTCTCCAGCTCATTTTACAGATGAGAAAACTGAGGCAAATAGGGTTAAGTGACTTGTCCAGGGTCACACAGCTAGTAAATGCCTGAGGCCGGATTTGAGCTCGCAAAAGTAAGTTTTCTTACTTTAGCACTGACACTCTATCCACTGTCAACCCTTACAGTATTAATAACTGAGCACAAATGCTTATACTAGAATTGAAAACAATTAGTTATGATGAGATAAGGTGGCATAATTAACAGAGTCCTAGATTTTCCATTAGAAAGACCAGCGTTCAAATCCCAAACATGACCCTGAACTGTGTATCAATAGGCAAGTCATTTAAATCCCTTGAGCCTCTGAGGCCTGATTTGAATTCAAGTCTTCTTGACTTCAGGCCTGGAGCTCTATCCGCTGTGCCACTTATAAATCAGAGCAGTTAAGCAAAACTATTCATACCCCCTTCCAGTTCCTTGCTTACTTAACACTTCAGAGCACTAGGATATACCTGGATCCATGAAGATCTCAGACCATCTACAAATTAGTAGATAGCTTTCAGAAGTTACAGTGTCCAAAAAAAATAGTCCTTATTCTGTGGCTGACTTTGTGATGTAGCTATAAACTAAGCCAAACTAATCTACAGACAATAGGCATACAACATCATCTATTTTCAGGACTATTACAAAGCTTTACCATTTTTATGGTATTTGCTATAAAAAAATGCTCAACTGGAACCCCCAATTTGGGTCAACTCCAAATTTCTGATCAGTAATTTATTATGGGAGGCTTTGTACACAATAGGCACTTGAGAGATGTTGAATAAATTGTCATGAGATCTTGGATTAAGAGCTGCGAGTGACCTTTCTGAGACTGGTCATCTGGTCTTATCCCCCTATTTTAGTCTTCTCAGGCTATATACTAAATTATAGATATTTTATATTTTGTTTTCAAAATTATGTTTTCAACGAATTAACTCATCAGTTGTTTTGACTGGCTTTTCTCATTGAATTAACCAATTGAAAGAACCCTGAAATTGGAGTCAAGAGGTCTGTTCTCATGATCCTGTGTCATCCTTGACTCCTTCCTTTTTCTCACACCTCATATCCAATCAATGGCCAAGTTCCATTGTCAGAAGATCTCTTCTAAATGTCCCCTTTACTCCTCTGACACTGCATCCTGGTGCAGGCCCTCATTATAGAACACCCAAATGATTGCCTGCCTCAAGTCTCTTCCCATTCCTGTCCATTACCAACACAACTTCCAAAGTGATCTTCTTAAAGTGCAGAGCTGGCAATGCATCCTGTCCCCTCAACACTCAGTAACCTCTGGTGGCTCCCTATTACCTCTAGGATCAAAGCCTTCTGTGATCTGGCCCCTTTCTACCTTTCCAGTTTTCTTATAGCTTACTTCTTTCTATGTACTCTGTGATCAGGGACACTGGCCCTCTGGCCAACCCATGAATAACCCATTTCTAGACTAAACATTTTTTCTGGCTGTCCCCCATTCCTCCTTCTCTCCCTCCTCATCTCAGCCTCTTGGGTTTTCCTGGCTTCTGTTAAATTTCAGCTAAAATATCACTTTTTATAAGAAAACTTTCCCATTTTTTTCTTAATGTTCATGCCTTGCCTTTGTTGATTACCTCTGATTTATCCTACATATAGCTTGCTTGTGCATAGTTGTTTGCATCTTATCTCCGCCATTATACTGTGAACTCCCTGAGAGCAGGGACTGTCTTTTTCCTCTCTTGGTTTCCCCACTGCTTAGGACAGTGCCTGGAAATACTAGGTGATTACTCAATGCTTGTTGACTTGATCCAAGCTCAAGTTGTAACTTTCCTAAGTAACTGGCTGTGTAATCACAGGCAAGTCATTTGATACCCGTGAATCTCCATTTCTTCATTTGTAAAATGGGAATAGTAACAGTTGCTCTATCTACATCACAGATCTTTTTTTTTTAAATAAGGAATTAACTAATTAATTAATAATATCTAAGATTATGATGACATCACTATTTTGAACAAAATGACTGGTTATTTATTTTTATGTAGATGTAGCCTCTGTAGAAACTTCTGGAAATGTAATGGGTACATTCCTATTTCTAATGTTAACATTGCTGAAGCACTTTCCTAGAAAGTGTTTTTTATTCTCTTCTCATAGAGGATTCTGAAGTCATTATCACTTGACTTCCTTGACATCTGAGATGAATCCTTGAGATTTTGGACTAGTTGCCCCAGTGGCCGGGGGGGTTCAGATGTTTTCCTAAATGATTTATCTTTTTGACTGGTATTTGGGTCAAAGCCAGTGTTGGAGGCCATTGGGCAGGTGGTCCTGATTCACTCATGCTGCCAAATGCTCTGCTCTAGCAGAAGGGTCCAGACCCTTGAGTTTTCTTCTGTGCAGGGAAAAGCAAGCTTGAAAGAGGAAAATAGGAGACCATATGGCTTGATCCTTAACCCAAATAGCCCATAATGCTTCTGTTGGGCAAATCAGCATTTCTTTTTTTAAAGCTGCAACATCATTAAATCCCCCCCCTCCCCGCCAAGATTTGAGACTGAGAAATGGATGTGGGATGATATGTATCATTCAATTAAACCAAGTAAAAGTCTAGATATGAAATTTCCCTGTAGTATACAACTCTCCCAATGGTCAAGAGCTTTTATAATTTTGTTTTTTAATAAAAATCTTCAATTATCAAGCATTTATTTTTCTTTCCTTTCTAATCCACTGGGTAAAAAAGAATAGCAAATCTCAGTCAAGCAAAACAAACCCCCACATTTGTCACATCCAAAGATATTTAGCCCATTTTGCATATTAGATCCTTATCTCTCTGTCAGGAGATGGGCAGGATACTCTATCACTGATCCTTGGGAATCATAGTTAATCATTGGGTTGATCAGAATTCTTAAGTTCTTAAGAATATTTCTTTTTTTTTGATACAGCATTATTTCAACTAATAAATCTCAAACAATGTTTCCCAAACACTGCCCAGTGATCAAAACTCTCCTGTTCACCTTTTCACCTTCCTACTGTGAAAACTTTAGAGATTGAGGACCAAGAGCTACCCAAGGAAGGAGCAGAGTAAGATTATCGGTCAGTCATTTTTCAGTCATTTCCATGTGATCCCTTTTGGGGTTTTCTTGGCGAAGATACCAGAGTGGTTTAGCGTTTCCTTCTCCTGCTCACTTTATAGATGAGGAAACTGAGACAAATGGGGTGAAGTAACTTGCTTGGAGTCACACAGTTAGTAAGTGTCTGAGGCCAGATTTGAACTCAGGAAGATGAGTCTAGGCTCCAAATTCTATCTATAGACTCTATAGACTTTGAGGCACTTTGAGAACATGTAAACTTGGAGAGCACAGTCTCCTTTTGGTGTGCAAAAACATAGGCAATATGGGGCCATAGATTTAGAGACCTTTGCAGGTTATCTATTCTTTGATATTGCCTACTTTTGTGGTACAATTATTTATTTGTATGTGACTTTTTTTGCCTTCCTTTATATCTCCAAAGCTTAGCAAAATGTCAGGCACATGTCTGAAAGAATCGAGAACTGAGAGGTAAGGAAAATGTCACTGGTAGGTTCTATCATGGAAGAGGAGGAGATGTGGTAGGGTTGATTTCCTCCCACCGTGATGGGGAGAAAATGCTTCTGTATTGTAGGGAGGTTTGGCAGACTGCCTGCCTGCTGCGTCTGGAGTTCTTCACCTAAATGTCCAGAGAAATGTTCCAACAATTGCAGCCAACTGCTACTAGAGCATCACACTGGGTGAACTTCACTTCATGGCAGACTCTCTCTCTCTTGCCTACCCAAAGGCTCACCCACCAGGTAAAAGGAAAAGCATTGTTTGTCATATTTCTGTGCTTTTAAAAATATTTTGGAACTTGTATGTTTTCTCCTTGTTTGATAAACAACTCAAGACTATTTATTCTATTATATTCTTTTAGTGTTGCCTTGTTTTGTGTAATTTTGGACTTGAGCATCTAATTGAGATGAGAGTGAATATGGCCATTCGAAAAAAAAAACACCATAGGGTTTTATTTGTAAACATTGAGATTAATAGACATGTTCAGCATTTTGAAATTGTTTGACTGGGAGAGTCAAATTGAAAATTATTTATAAGATAATTAGTTTTGAAGTCAGGTCCTGTGGCAGGTAAATGGTATAGTGGATGGGATGCTGGGGCCAGAGTCAGGAAGACATGAGTTCAACCTCAGATACTTACTACCTGTGTGATCCTGGACAAGTCACTTAGCTTTTGTTTGCCTGAGTTTCCTCATCTGTAAAATGGAGATAATAACCACTATGTATCGGGGTTGTTGTATCAAATGAGATGTCTATCAAGTGCTTAACATAATGGATGGTACATAGCAAGCCTATGCAAATATTGGCAATAGTGATGATGAGGACGAGGATGATTATTCCAAGGTGTCCAAGGGATGGGTCAGAACACTCTCCTTTCTACTGAATTGAATATAACTCTTGATGGTAAGAGGGAGAAGAGGGAGAAAAGAATATTTATGGACTCCTGTCCTCAGATCTTGTCCCTTCCTCTCAGTATTAGGAGATCAATTCTGTCAGAGTTCAAACTCTCCTTCTGCTTGTGCCCTCTTCTAAGGTCTCCAAGTTTCTGATCACTGAAAGGGCAGTCCTATGTGGTGAGACTATTGCTTGCTTTTCAGCTGTGATATAGAATCATGGAACTTTAGATATGGAAGGGACTTTATAAAGAATGAATGAAAAACCATGTATTAAATGTATTAAACCATGTTTACATCTACTATGTGCCAAGAACTGCACTAAACTTAATCTTATGTATTTTCTAGTGTTAACCGCACATTTTGTGAAATAGAAAACTGAGGATGATGAGGATTAGTAAATTGCCTCAAATCACAGAGCTAGATAGCATAGTCAGCATAGCAATCCATAATGCAAGGTTCTATGCTAGGCATTGTAATACATATGTGTGTGTCTATCTATCTATCTAATCTGTCTATCATCTGTCTCATCCATCCATCCATCCATCTATCCATCTATCCATCTATCTATCTATCTGTCTGTCTGTCTCTCTGTCTCTCTCTCTTTCTTTCCCCCTTTCTATTATCTCTGCCTTTCCTTGCTCAAGAAGTTTCCCTATTGTCCCTAGGATCAAATAAAACTTCTCTGTTTGTTGTGTAAAATCCTTCAGCCCCAGTTTCAACCTTTCTTGATTGATTATACATCATTGTCACTTCTATACTCCACACTCCAACCAAACCAGGACACTCTCCATTATCTATACACAGCCTTCCATTTCCCATTTCCAATTCTTTGCCCAGGCTGTGCTCTAGGTCTGGAAGGTACTCCTTCCTCACCCCTAGCTCTTGAAATCCTTAATTTTCTTTAAGGCATGGTTCAAGTACTATGTCATATATAAGAAATTTTCTCATCACTTCTTAGTGTCCTCCTCTACTCCATGATATTACTCCATATATATCTTGTATTTATCTGTATGTTTATCACATTTATTTATCTGTACATGTTATTTATTGTACTTATCTATACATATTATTCCTTCCCAATAGAATATAAACTCCTAGAGGCCAAGGATTATTTTAGTTTTTCCTTTGAAATTCCAAGGCCTAGTACAATGTTTGGAACCTTAAAAATGTTGGTACTTAAAAATGCTTTTTGAATGAATAAATAAAAGAACCACTTGCTGCCTTTCCAGTTCCACCAAGGTTCTTCTTCATCACCTCAGTAACTATGCACAGTCACTGAGGAAGGAGTTGAGAACATGCTTTTCGATGTAACACATCAAACTGCTAAAGCAGAAAAGCAGAGTTGGGAAGGTCAGCTCAGAGATCCGCAGGAGATGGAGGTGGTGCTGGCTTGGTGGCAGGGCCCAGAAACTTCAGACCTTTATCTGGTGTGACCTTTCTCTCTCTCTATCACTGATCCAGAAAGGTTTCATTGGCATCAGATACTCCATGAAATAGAACCTCTCCCAAACACTTGGCTTAAAAGTAGGCAATCAACACCTTGATATACAAGCTGAAAGGAAAGTATAATCTACTCACAGATGCACTTTCTGAAAGATAAGTCAGTCACTGTCTAATTGACAAGGTCCTTTGTAAAATCTATCACCAAGTTGTATGCAGTCATGGTTATGCTTATAAACTTTAGCAGTAAGATTTGAAGGGGTTAGGAACTACCTTCTCTTTCCCCCCTTTCACCCCTCCTTCCTCTGCTCAAAGAAAGGACCTTCGAGGCCATATAATTGTCATTTCCTGCTCACAGTGCCAGCCAAATCCTTAGAAGGTGGCAGATGCTAGTATTCCCTTAGGGGTATAATGAAGAGACTGGGGTTTCTAGTACTGTGTATCACCAACCCCCATCTGGTTTGATTCCCGTTATCCATTGGAATTAGTTGAATTTCATTAACTTTTTGAAAACGGATTTGCTAATAAGGCATAGTGAGGACAGTAGCTGTACAAAACAATCTTTCCAATTTGGGGTACAGTCTTTCCTTGCACATATCATGTCCTTAGGGAGAGTGAGCTCAGGCTTAAAGCTCAATGATTAGGACACATATGTGTAGAAAACCTGTGTCCTGACTTCTGACTCCAGAAGTCTTTTGGTCCCTTTGTGGAGTCCTTGTAAGTTTTCTCTTATGCTCTCCCTGCTCTCCAAGGGTTAATGTCTTCTAGCGTCTACAGCCAGTGTTTCTCTCTGTCAAGAAGACTCAAGGTCCCTAAAGTGACTGATATCCTCAGGGAACTATTCTTATTTTTCCATCTTCAAATGTTTCTTCTGTTGTTGGACAACAGTGGATTCTACTCTGACTCCATTAGGAATCTTTGTGGATCAAGTAGGGTCTTTGATGGCCCTGAAGGGTCTTCTGGTCTCCTGGACAATCCACCCTACAGAATACTTATTTACTTATTATCAAAAAAGAATAAACACAAAAGAAACATAGCTAATGTGTACTCACAGACATGTGGCAAACTAGGTAGGGGAGAGAGCAGCTGTTCACCCCCTACTTGACCACTCACTGCAAATTTTGCCTCACTTGTCTCCTAGAAGGGAAATAAATAAAAATGGAGGGGGTGGATGACTCGCTTTGTACACATAATCAGTTCTGGCTCAATTCATGAGTCATTAATGATTCTGGCTCCTGAAGCAACGATGAGACTCTTCCTTGCTCTGTAATACCAGTTCCTTAGTCACTCTAGGCAGGAAGTGGGCTCACCATTCTTTCACACATGATTGGATTAGAAACAGGAAGAGAATATCTGTGTGTATACTCCAAGGACTAGAACCAGGGAGGGAATAATTGTACTTATTTCAAAGACTGCACCTTCACCCTCCACTGGCCAGTCCTCTATTATATACTCAACCCTTTCATTTTACAGATAAAGAAGATGAGATTCAGTGGTGTTAGATTATTTGCCTAAAGTCATACAGAGAGTAAATGTCAGCCTTGGATTTTCTCTGATGATTGCATTATTGCACCCAGTCAACCAAAAGTTGCTGGAAGCCCTTTTGATGGTACCTCCAAAACACCTTTCATGTATGATCTTCCTCTCAGCTCACATTGAAACGCTCTGCCCTTCTCCTTCAAGACACAACTCAAACATCATCTACATGCAGCCTTTGATTAATTGTGGCAGAATGATTAATTAGGGTGCAGTGTCCACTTCAACAGAAGGAATGGAGTTCAAGTGCAAAACGCAGAAGCATTTATTGGGCAAGTCCAGCATCCTTGTGAGAACAGTAGTCCTGGTCTGGCTGCTCCAAAGACTGGATCCCACCCACTATAATGCCCTCATTCCCTTTCTACCTTATATGTATTCGTATTTATTCTCTTTACATTTATTCTGTGTATACTTCCATACCTCCAATAGGACACAAGCTCTTTGCGGGGAGACATTGCATTATTTATTCTTTGTATTGGCCTACCATCATGACAATAAATATAAATGCTTATTGCTTGATGATGTATCCTCTTCATGTTAAATTTTAACCCCTTTGAGAAAGAGAGATCTGTATTTTGGTACATTTTGTAGGTCCCCTAGCATATGCCTCACACCTAACTGAAAACCAAGTTTTTGACTAGAAGTGATATCTAAAAGGGTACCATGGGTGATTCATTATTCGGAGTTCAACATTGCTCTCTCCTTGCATCTTCTTTAAATCCGGAAATGCCCCTGGGAGTGATTGCTCATCCAGATTCCAGTACCTGAGTATAATTTTAGCCAGGGCATGATCACTGTCTTCAGATATTTGAAGAGCTGTCCTATGGAAGAAGGGTTAGGCTTGTTCTACTAAGCCCCCAAGGGTAGACGCCCAGAACAACTGTGTAATAATTGAAAAGAAGAAAATCTAGGTTTGGTGTCAGTCAAAACTTCCTTACCATTAGGGTCATCCAAAAGTGGATTGGGTGACCCTTGGGAGTAATGGTTTCACCCCTTCCCCAATGGAGGTTTTTAAGCCCTGCCCAGGCTGAATGAATCCTTGTCAAGTATGCCAAAGAGGGGGTAGGTACAGGTGAGATCAGATAGCTCCTGAGAGCCCTTCCTCCACAGAGATTCAGTGAAATAAGATGATTGACTGGATGTCAGGGTGTAAGGTCAGAGGATGAAAATGGCAGAGAAGTGGATGGAAAGGCCCGAAAATAATAGTAGACAGACATATCGGGTAGTATATAGTACACCCAGCACCTTAGAGTCTG
Organism: Potorous gilbertii; assembly: GCA_028658325.1. Lineage (NCBI taxonomy): Eukaryota > Metazoa > Chordata > Mammalia > Diprotodontia > Potoroidae > Potorous > Potorous gilbertii. Next base: position 502,598,250 of record CM053771.1, on the reverse strand, counting down.
CATATGTATTAGGGATGTATAAAGGCTACGAGGACTCACTCGCCTGATTGCTGAGTCAAACTCAGTGGAAACATTAAAGGGTCTCTGCCCAGTGGGTCATACAATAATAAGCAAGACTGAGCTCTGGAGGGCTGATCGGGGTGGTGGTGGGCCCTCTTCCTTTCAGTGGGCTGTTTTGTGAGGCCTCTTAGACAAGTCTGTGTCTGGGATGAGACCCACTCTTATCTGTATCATCTTTCCTTTGACAGAGGGCCTTGTGAGATCAACTGAGAGGGAAAGAGTTGCTCACAGAGAGAAAAACCACTGGAAAGAAAAGAACCCATGTGGCATTGATTGGCCTGTATTTGTAGAGGTGAGGTGTGAAAAGGGCTGAGGAGCAGTTCTGTGGCAAATGCCCCAGCGAGGTTTGTAGAGTAGCCTCTCAACTGATTGTAATTATACTAGGACTTTCTTGCTTTTTGGGGCTAAACCTGCCTGTTCCCGGCCTGATTCACAGTTGTTCCCTGGGTACACCTTTCTACTTCCTCCCTCTTACTCCCTGGCTGAGGAGGACCCCTTAAATTAGAGGCCCAAACAGAATCATTCCTCAAGGAATCCGAGGTAGGGGGTAGAACTGAAGCACTAGGAACCTGGTTTTCCTCCTGAAGAGATGGCCAAGGCAGAGTAAAGAATTAGATGGTGGGGAAAAGATGTTGATTGGTGACCATTGCCAGCCCCTGTGGCCTCAGACTGGTGGTGCCCAATTAGCTGTGAGTTCCCGATATACCTTATCTCATCTGAGCCTCCAAACAAGCTCAAGAGATCCAAAGGAAGGCAAACCTCACCTTTTCATTTTCCTACATGCTTGGCAAGGGGTGTGTGTGAGAATGGGCCCATGTTTCTCAGGGGCACCTAGATGGTTCGGTGGGTAGGCTGATGGGCCTGAAGTCAGGAAGACCAGAGCTCAAATTTGGCTTCAGACACTGCCAGTTATATGACACCAAAGAAGTCACAATGTCTGTTAGCCTCGATTTCCTCATTTGTAAAACAGGAATTAATAATAGCACCTATATTGCAGAGTTGTGAGAAATGAATGAAATATTTATATGGTGCTAAATACAGTGCCTGGCACTGTGTAAATGTTAGCTGTGATGATGATGATGGGGAGGGGGGAATCAAAATACATTGGAACTAGTCACAGAATGACTTATTCCTGGGTTATTTTTGATGCAAGTTAGTATGCTTAAGTGTACTTTGATTAAATTAATCAACTAATTGTTTTTAATTAGTTAAATTTGATTAATTTTGTTCAGTCTGGTTTGACTCTTTGTGATCCTGTCACAACCTGTAGTACCTGTCCATGTGACTTTCTTGGCAAAGATGCTGGAGTGGTTCATCATTTCCTTCTGCAGAGGATTAAGGTAAGCAGAGGTTAAATGACTTGCTCAGGGTCACACATCTAGTATCTAAGGCTGAATTTGAACTCAAGTTGTCCTGACTCCACACCCAGCACTCTATCCACTGAGTCACCTAGTTGCATCCTAAAATTGATTAAATACATATGTTTAAGATACAGTGCAGCAAGGTGAAAAGAGTATTGGGTTGAAGGTCTGCAAATCTGTGGTTTTTATTTTTATTTTGCCACCTTGGGCAAGTCACCATCTGTTGGGACCTTGCTTCTATATCATCTACAAGACAAGGGGCTTAGAATGTCAGAAAATGGCATCAGAGAACACAGTAATTTCATTGCTAATGGGGAATATTTGAAACTTTTGGGGGGTCTTTCTTGGAAAACATTTATTTCCAGTGAAGAAGAGGTAGGAGGAGAGGGAAAGAAATGTTTGAACTGTTCCCTGAATTATACAGCCTTTGTATTTGCCTCCTATGACATTTTAATTGATGCCTACATCCAGGAACTATCCAAAGAATTGGTTGTTACTTTCAATAAAGGTGATAGACTTCCACTAAAGTTCTGCTTCAATGCCTCATCAGGGCATGCAAGTGAGCTGTGTTCTTGAAGACTCTGTAAGTGAATCACAGGCTTTGGCAGATCAGACTCACAGAGGTTGATGGCTGGGAGGGACCTCAGTGGGTAGCCCATACACCAAATGAGCTCCCACTATCCTATAACTGACAAGCGGTCATCCAGCTGCTGCTGGATGCCTTCTTAACACTTTGAAACAGCTCTAATAGGGAGTTCTTTCTGATGTTAGGCCTAAACTTGCAAATTCCACCTTTGCAAGTTGGAACCTTCTCTGCTCTCCAGAGCTAAGTGGCACAAGTTTATTCTCTAGCTGACTGGGTCATATGACTCTAGTTACCCATTGGGCCTGGTGACTAAAAGGTTCTGCCACTGGTTCTCAGGGTTACTATTACAGCTTCGTGTTGGGGAGTACATGCTACTGGTATGTGCCTCTGTCAGAGTACCAAAAATGACTCCAGGACTGGAGGATATATGTGGACTTTCTCGTCCCTTCCCTTTTCTTAGCTATGCTGATAATTTTCCTTCCTCCCATTTCCTTCTTTCCTCTCCTCCTCTTCTTCCTTCTTTCTCACCAGCCTGTTCTCTGCTCCTCTTTTCCATGATAATTTGAGTCAATCAAGTCACCATGTGATGTTTGAGACCTTATCAATCATCCTTTCCAGATATGAAAGGGTCAGCATGTGCCATGACCCAGGAAACAGTCTTTAGTCTCTCAATGAGGTATAAATGGGTCCATCCACATACTTCTTAGGGAGAGGCAAACAAATCCTGAATTATCGCAGCAGGTTGATCGGGATTGCCTAGATAGGATGCTTTGAAAGACTGATACTTTCAGCCACAGAGAACTCCCTCTACCAACACATAGATTTACATCTACTTTATGACAAGTTCCTACCTACCTAGTAGGGCTTTTTGGGTAAAGTATTAGTTTAACTTTATTTCATTTTATTTTGATATTGTTTATATTTCTGAATTTTCATTTAGATGAAATAAAAATTCATATTTAGATGAAAGATAGGCTAGGGAGTAGAATAGGATAGGATGGGATGGGACAGAAGAAATAGGAGAGGATAGAGACTAGATCTGTAATTTCACTGGTCTAGGGAATTCCATGATGAAGAAATTCCTCCTATCAGTGCAGGTTGGTACCTTCTCTGCTACTTAGTCTTTACCCTCAAGAAGCTTACATATAATGGAGGAAACAACATGCAAACAAATACATACAAAGTAAACTATATATGGATAAATAGGGAATGGTAATAGAGGAAGGCAAATGATGCTTATTGAATTAAAATATAGTCTGTACCAGCATCTGGTGCATGTGCAGAGCATCACTGAAACTTACCTAGAGAGGTGGTCTTTCTGGCTTTATCTACTTTGTCATGCTATCCTTCTTACATAAAGGTATTTAGTAAATAATTTGGTGTGGTATGGTGTGGTTCAGTGGTAAAATTATAGCCTTCCTGACACAGAAATGAAATCTTCATGTTGGAAAAATACTAGGAGGTTGAATGACTTGTCCAAAGGACCAATTCAGGGAAAGGGAGTAGAATCCTAATCCACTGCTCCCTTCACTGAACAGTGTAGCCTATAGAGTTGTCCCTTGATCTTCTCAAATTGACCCTGTGCTTGGTAGGGGTAGAATGGGATGGAGGGTTTGTTGTCATAGGGGAATATTAATATAAAAATCACAATAGCTAAGACTTTAATGTAACAGGAGTTTGGTACGTGTCCATATTGCAGCTGCCATTTGGGAGCTTTTGCCATTTTTCGATGATATGGGAGACTCAGCTCTCGCATGGATATTCTGCATTGACCTACCTTGTGGTTGGAAGCAGACTTTTTCCACTGCCTACATGACCACAATTGGCTGCATCTCTAAAGTTATCTGACTGGGATATTCTTGCTCTCTCTTTCCTATGTTGTCTAGCAGTGAAGGGATTTCTTTAGTCACAACAAGGGAACAATGAAGTCTGAAAATAAACGGTGAACTCTCTGAAGAGAAAATTTGAATCAATGGAAGCTAAGAAAATAACCAAGACTAGAAAAAAGAGAATTCATCATATAGGGAGAGGGCAGAGTAAACCAAGACTAATCAGACAGGAAGAATGTCAAAGCAAAGCAATTGTCCTGAAACCCCAAGGAGAAGAGAAAAAAAAAGATAAATAAAAATATATAAATGTACATAGTAAATAAAAAAGTATAAAATATGGGAAGGTCAAGAAGCATCAGGACCAAAAGAAAAGGCTGTTATTAGACCTAGCAATAAAAAAAGTCATTGGAGACCTTTGAGAAAGCAGTTTCATTTGAGGGGGTGTGGAGAGAAGTCAAATGGCAAAGAGTTTGACAAATGACAGGAATAGACACTGATGGCATGGTAAGTTTCAACAAGTGGAAATTAGTTTAGATTTGTAAGGAGGCAAAGTGTGATTTGATTACTATGACAGGCAATTAGCCCTTCCTTTGTTTAGAATTTCTTTTAATAATAATTGCTTTTCATTTTTAAAAAGAATTCATTGAAACTCTAGAAGCTACAAACTAATGATGCTTCACAGACTGAATGTCAGGTCATGGAAGATTTCCCATCAAGAACATTGTTCATCTCAAGAGAACTCCACCTTCCCTCCATCCCTCAAAACAAAACAAAATAAACAACAGACCCAAAGCCCAGCATTTCTCCAGTCACTGAGGCTCATAACTTCAGACTTTTCCATGGCTCTGCTTTCTCTTATATCCTCCCACCTCCATTGTCAATCCTACCTCCAAGTCTCTATTATGTGTTCCATTGTTACCACTCATATCATTACTGCCCATATTCGTGCCTTCAGTCCTTTCCCACAGGGACCTACTACACTATTCCCTCCTTGGTCTCCCTGGTTCCATTGTCTCCTATCTGCCACGTGTTCTTCTCACACCTTCCAGAATGTCTAAAATTGGGAGAATGCAACAGGGGGTAGGGGTGGGGATTGGGGGAGCTTCAGTCAATGGCAGAGAGGAGAAATCTCCCCTACCTTCCATCCCCTAAGAGTACTGAAAAATCCTAGGAGAGAGATGAGATATAACACACCTGACTTTCAGGGACTAGGGCCAGAGAATCACTGTTACATATTTAACCTTTTCAGATTAGCAAAGCACTTTGCATAAACTAATCTTATTTGATTCTCACAACTCTCTGGGATGTAGGTGTTACTGTTACCCCAATTTGAAGATGAAAATATTGAGATTAAGAAGGTTTAAATCGCTCATCCAGGGTCGCGTTGTAGACATAAAACCCAAGTCTTCCTGCCTCCAGGTCCAGCGCTCTGTTCATTATGTCATGGAGACCACTTGGGGACAAAAAGAGATACCAGTACTAAATGGTGCTGAAAACCCCCTGAAGTTCATGTATATAAACTCTTCTCATTCTTCTGCTCCATTTCTATGTCCTGATAGCTGTATTTATTTATTTATATTTGTATTTATGTATTTATATGTATTTATATATGTATATAAAGTATATATACTCTACACACAACATATGTATACATGTATAAATATATGTGTATGTTTATATACACATATATGTATATGTATATACACACACATATATATGTGTGTACATACCCATAACTGATGAAATGTTTGGGTGCATGTGTTTGGACCCCGATTCTAAAATCACATTTCTCTTTAAAAATCACATTTCTTCCTAACCTCAAAACACTATCCCAGGCAGTTCTCCCCAGCCCAAAGACACAGCCTATCCCAGCAACAACCATTATCTCCCTTTCTGATACAGTAGCCAGCTGCACCTATAGAATTTATTAGTCTGAATCAGCTGTGTACTGGCTGAACGGGCTGTGCACTGGGTCAAAATGACATTTACTACTCACTGACCAATCATGTGTATCCTAGACTTAGACATACATATATTCCCTTACATTTGTCATTTCTAACAAGACATTGATGAGGGCAACCTGATATTTCTGAGTCAGCCCTGACTGTTAGTTGACTTAGTGATGTTTCAGGCCTAAAACCACACCTCCAGGTAGCCCCCCACCTTGGGCTATTTCTCGATGAACTCTGGGTAAAATACCTGTGCAGTAGATACTAAAAGTGCATGTTTCTTTAAGAACTAAACACTCCTTAACCACTCCCTAATCCTGCCTTGAATCACCTACTTAGCATATTTGACACATATTTTACTATAGACTATCCTATATAAACTTTACCTGTACCCCTCTAAGGTTGACTCTTGTCCTTTGAAAAGCATAATAAATCTTTACCACCTTGACCTCAACATTGCTTGAGTCTATGAATTCTTCTCCAGACAGCCCATGCAGGGAACTCCAGCCTTGGGGTTCCTGTACCCCTATCTCTCCAGCCCTCATCATAACCAAGTAGTCTCCTATTCCCTCCATAACCAGAACTATACCAAGCTGTGATATTCCTTTTTTCCATATGTACTATTCAAGCTATACTCTTCTTGGGACTTCTGTTTTTCCTTTTAAGGCTTCCATTGATCTTCGTTTTCACCTGATTTCATTTGTAGAAAGTTACTAGTGTTGAGGGTAGGTGGAGAAGTGGGGTGGACTTTGCCCTTAGCCTCTACCGAGAACAATCTTGGTTATTTATATCCAATTGATTCCACTCTTTCAGGGTGTGTAAAAATAAGTTTCAAGATACTGTGATCAATAATGGGAAACATAAGTATGCTGTACCAGTTAGATCTTAGAGCATTATTTATATTTTAAAACTGGCTGAGTAAATTCCTGGTTTCTCGATGGCTCTTTGAATAAGCCAAGGACTTTAGAGATAAGGATAATGAGACAAGAATAAGATGATGATGCTGATGATAATTCACAGACATATATATAGCTTAAGGGTTTGCAAAGCGTTTAACCTAAATTATCTCTTTTGATTTGAAATGGAAAGGGATGGTAATTAAAATAACTTCCCTCCACTAAAAATCTTCATTCAAATATATTATCAGATAGGGCACTTTAATGTGTTTCAAAAGTTTCCAGTTTGGGTTATTGAACTCTGTCACGGCATTTGTTTCACGAAATGACTTCAAATCTCATGATTTTCATGCTTTAAACGTGGTTTAATGGCTTCTGCAAGTTTTGCAGCTTTTTGTGTCCATGGTTAAAATGGAAAATTTGGCTTTTTTCTTTCTTACGTGTTCTTTCCACAGGAGTGATTATTCTGTGGAAGCTCACTGATACTATGATCTTTTCCATACAAAGATAAAATGAAAAATGATCTCTGCCTTGGAGGCATTTAAATTCTACTGGAGGCTTAAAAACAAAGATTTTTACTGATGCCTTTAATTTTTTACATCACAGTCATTTGTATATATACCAACCTCTCGCACTGAACCAGGCCTTATAGCCAAAATAAACCGGGAGTTAAGAAAAAGCGATCAACAGTGACCAGTCTGACAATGTATGCAACATTCTGCCCTGGTAGTCCCCGCTTATCAGATGAGAAGAGGGAAGCAATTTTATTATGTGTTCTCTCTAGTTTCATTATCCATTTTTCAGTTACTCAGAGTTCAACTTCTTTTTAAAGATCTTTTAATTTACATTTTTGCAGTCATTGTGTAGATCTCTCCCTTCCCATTTTCTCTCTTCCCTCACTTTGTATCACTTCACAGGGGTCTACCTCTGTTCTAAATACCTCATTAAAAAAAAAATCTGCCTGGAAAGAACAGATGGAGTCTGAATACAGACTGACGTATATGATTTTTCACTTTCTTTTTTTCTCCTTCCTTCCCTTCCTCCTTTCTTTTTCTCTTTCCTTCCTACTTTGCTTCCATCCTCCCTCCCTTCTTCCCTTTTTTCTCTCCTACAAAATTACTAACATGAGAATATGTTTTACATGATTGCACATTTTTATAAACTACATGAAATTATTCACTGTCTCAAGGAGGGGAGAAGAGAAGGAGGGAGGGAAAGAATTTAAAACTCAAAATTTTTTAAAATGTTAATTCTTTTTTTCCTGTAATTGGGGGAAAATAAAACTTTATTTTAAAATTTCTCCCGTTTGCATGCTATTCTTGTGTGTAAAATTATGACCCATAGAAGACAATTGTAGGAAGTTCAGACTTAATAATGTTAGGGAAGTAGGACAGAGAAGAATCTGAGAATTACTTCAAGTCATACTCAAAGGAAGAAGGAGAGAAACCTCTAATATATCAAAAAAAAATGTTTATGCTTCTTCTATGTGTGTCCTTATTCTCTCAATCCTCACTCATATGGACAGGTTGAGTAACTCGGGGCAGGTGACTAGTCCTCCCCTTGGGGTTCCAGGAGTAACCCTGAGGGGCTCTGGCTTTTTACTGTCACCCAGGAGCTACCTTCTGGTGTCCCCTACCCACACACACATGTCAATCAACCCTCTGGCATCAATTAGCTTTTACAAAGGGATGTTTTTGACTTGGGGGCTGCTTCTTCTAGCTCTGGTGACCTTCTACAATTACTGAATGACTTCTTCTCACCTTTCAAAGATCATAAGGTCCTAATCTGTTCATTTCCATTTCTCCATACTCATGCATCTAAGATCAGAAAAGAAGAAATCCAAAAGAAAGAAGAAATAGGAGTTCCATGTGACTGGATAAGAAAATAAGGCAGCCCATGCCACTTCCCAACGTGATGAATCTCAACAGTTTTCTTCATTTAAAAGGGGGAGGAGGGGAGAGCTAAAGTTCAATTCAAACCTTTAGCATGCACCCTCAATTCCAGCTCTTTAGCTAATTAGAAGGCTTTCTGTCTTCACAATATGAGCCTTCAGTCCAGCATGGGTAGGAGTAGACTCACCAACCATCATTTTTTGGCTTAGAAGCAAATAGGGAATATTGCGTATGCTCCATATAACTCCCAAGGAAGGGATGACAAGGCTTGCTTTAAGGACTGGCTTCTCATTAGATAATCATCATTCCTACCCTGCCCCCATTACAATTGTACAAAGAACAGTTTATACCTTCAGAAAAACAAATGAGCTCCTGGCAGTGCTCCTTACTTAGATAAGCTGTCATAGATGTACAGAATATGAATATATTTAATAAGGTTGTTGGCTTTCTTATCTTAATTAATTTCTTCCAAATTGAATTTTTGCTATGAAGTAATTCTTAATCAGCTCATGACATTTGGATCGAAATACATTGATTCAACCCTGGGATAAATCATCTCATTCCATGGAGTGCACAGTGAAAAAAGAACGTCTTTAATATTCGCAAGCAGACGTTACAAGAGATGCTCAGACCACATGTCATCGAGTGACGTACATTTTGCCCTTACCCAAAGTCACATAGGCTGTGGTCACATTCTGTTGTGACGTGGAACACATGCTCCAATTAATCTCGGGGCAGAGGAACAGAGGCGCTGTGCAGGAGCCCATCTGCGCTCCTGTCACTGCAGGGCTGGGTCAACTGGAACTTCCCCATCCTCGAGGTCTGAGAAGGAAGACCTTTGTCTTAGGCTTGCGATCTGATGTCATTCTCGAGGGCTTCTTTCTCTTTCTCCTTGTGCTTGGAATGCTTGGAAACAGCCTCAGTCTGTGATCCTGCCTTCTTACAAGGGCAGCTAAGCCAGAAAATTCTAAGGGAGGCAGCTGTAGAAGCTTAATTCTGTTCATTATTATAAGTAACAAAAAAAATTAGCCCCCTCTTTTGCAAGGTCTGTACTGTCATCCCCGCACGGACGTCAGATGTACTGCGCAAACAGCTTGGCTCAGACAGCACAGTGCCCAGGGATACTGGTGTCACTAAATCACACGCAGTTAGAGAACAAGGTGGGAAAAAACCCAACGCGAAAGAGTTGTTCCTTTACATTTACTTGTGCTGAACTGAGAAAGTAACTTCAAGCAACCTATCGGCTCCTTTGTATGTGGCATTTTTGAGGTTGAAAAAAAAACGCTGCGTGGATCATGCCTTTGGATTTTCTCCCTTCTCTCTTGTCCTCCCTCCCTCGTGGGTTCCCTTCCCCTCCCCTGCCCCTTAGCGTAGTCACGATGTCTCGCAGGGAGCTATCCGTGGTCTCCTTGCCCTTGCCCTCCCTGAGAACACCCCATGCGCCAGGCTGTTCTGTCTTCTCATCAAAATTTACCTGTTCAAAGTCCTTTGCCCTTGGGTCCTAGTCCCTGAACGTTAATCTGATAAACACATCCAGGAGAAGGGATGAGGTAACAGTGAAATAATAGAACAATGGATTTATATTCTGAAGACTGGCTCCACATCCCAACTCTACCATTTACTAACTACACAAAATTAGGGAAGTCATTTCCTGCAGCTTCCTGATCAGCAAATCGGGGCCATTACAGAGGCACTATTCACGGGGCAGGGTTGTTATGAGGTCTGAATGAAACAATGCATGTGAAATGCTTCATAAAATATAAAATACCTCCAAAGGAATGCTCTGAAAATGGCACAAATGAGTCCAACGTGTTTTATCACTTTTGAGAAATCTGTTTGCATTTGAAAAGGGGCCAATGTTTTAACAAGAGAAATGCTTTTAATGTTAGGAATTTGGGACATCATGGTTGGTAGACGTTTGATGTCCTTTGGCAACAATTCAAACTGCTGCCATCTAGATGACCATCTAGTCCCTCCTGTCCTCACTTTGGTAGAAAGAATAAAATGTTCCTTCATTATATGACGTTATAATGTGATATAACTTCCCTAAATATTTCAACCCTAAATTAGTTTGGCTGGTTATCAAATACTTTAGCCCTGTTATTCCTTAGTTCTCCATCTATAGGTCTGAAATAATAATTGCATGCCAGAGTCATAAATAGCATGTGATGAACAGGTCTTTGCCCCAAGGCACCAGTAACCTACTGAAGGGAGGAGATGCATCTTCGTTGCTTCTTGTAACGTTCAAAGTTCATCATTATAATCACTGGACATAAAGTTTCATTTTTGTCTTCACTTCCACTGCTGGAATTTTATGATTCCAGCCATTTTCCTGATTTTATTTCCTTCCTTCTACAGTAATCTATATAGCTTTCCCCATGTTTCTCTGAATTCTTCATATCTGTCATTTTTTCTGTTTCAAAAATATCCCAGTTGTATGCAACACTTTTTTTTCCAGCTATTTTCTAAATGATGAGTATCCACTTTGCTTCTAGGTTTTTGCTGCATGAATATTGGTGCTGTGAATATACTGGCTTTCACAAGGACTTTTCTATCTGACATCCTCAAAGTCAGTAGGGATACTGCATTGTCAAAGCATATGATCATTTGGTTAGAGGCTGTCACCAATAGCATTTCTAAAAATCTGAGTCTCAGATGTGTTAGCAATGGTTTCCTCTGATGGTTAGATGGTTTCTTTGGGTCTCACTATATTGACCAGGGATATAAACTCCACTTTTTTTTCTCCTTTGCTCAGGCTAATGTTTTGACCAAGAAGAGTTAGAGGGAGGATCTTCCCTGACCTTGAGAGACTAGTCACATATCTGGTCAGAGGAGACCACCATAGCTAAAGAGAACCTGGAAGATTACATGATCCAATTGTCTCATTTGACAGGTGAAGTCCAGAGGCAAAGTGATGTACTGAAGGTCACACAGCTTTCTACTGTCCCACTGCAGACGATTCCCTTCTTCCCTTTTCCATCCTAATATCCATTTCCTTTCTGATCTCCTCCCCTTACCCCCATCCAGCATATGGAAAAGTCAAAATGAGAAACATTCTCCTAGAGATAAATAAAATAAAAATAAAAAATAAACTTTTATTTTGTTCAATATTTACATTTTGTTAGGTTATTAAATCTATATATTTTAAAAATTTGCTAAATATTTACATTTTTACATGTAAATCTTTAGTTAAATTTAACATTTACATATAAAAACTTGGACATTCAATTTTTTAAAAATTGAGCTCCAAATTCTTTCCTTCCCTCCTGTTTTCCCCCGACTTCTTGAGAAGGTAAGCAATAAATCAATTATGCATGTGAAGTTATGTGAGCTATTGTGGTCTAGGGGTGCTAGGAACCCTGAAATTCAAGGGTAAAAGACATGAATCTGCCTCAGAAGAATTGATTCAAGTCTTCTTGCAGTCCAGGTAACAAGGTTTATTAAAACACTGGTTGGGGTGGGTGAGATTCCTAGTGAGTCTACTCTGTTGGTCAGATTTTAAGAAACTGAATGGGGGGCAAGATAGACCTTTTATACAGAAAGACTGGGGAAGATCTGGATATGATCCAGGAGTGACCAATAGGCTGGGTTGACCCAGAGGTAGCAGAGAAGGGGTCTAGATGGTATTAAGAAGTAGCAAATAGCTTGAGGTGGGGTCAGGTGCAGACAATGAGGGCCACAACGAAAGAGTAGATGAAATGATTATTGACTGGGATGGAAGATGCCTCAGGTGAATGCCAAAGATTTGGTTCAGGAGTTTTGGGGTCTAGGTCCCCAAAACATAGTCTCTTCCAGCATGAATCCCATCATCATCATTGCCATGTTGCAAGAGAAAACACACACACAAAACAAGAAAAATAAAGTGAAAAAAGTATGCTTTAATCTGTACTAAGAGTTCACAGTTCTCTCTCTAGAGGTGTATACTATCATGGGTCCTTTGGAACTGTCTTGGATCATAAACAGGAGTACTGTATTACTGTTTTCTGTTGGAAAAACCCAGTAGCTAATAGATTGTTAGCAACTAGTTTATGATCATAGAGTAATGTAGGGAATAGCACAGAGTCTACAATATCAGCCTCTTAATTTCCAGGCCAATTTTCTTGAGTTTCTTCTTGGAGAAGTTCCAATGTTTAAATGTTACTTATTTCTTATGAAAGCAAAAATTTTTTACTATAAACATTACTGCTTTTAAAATAACACGGTGGCTCCAAGGAGGCTATTTAAGACAATCTGACTTTCCTTTGATAATTGCTCAAGTGCCACTGTAAATATTTATCTGTGGAAGATGTGTCCTCTCTTGTGGTCTATTTATCCAAGGCAAGGACTTTGAATTCGTTCTGGGTCAAAACAATAAAAGGGATTCAATGTAAGAACTTTGAGTTGTCTCAGTACTTTATTAGAACAGTTATGGCATAATTAGAGCAGGTTGAGGTGAGAAGCAGTAATCCTTCTTGACTACAATATTTAGGAATCATCCATGGGAATTTTCCATACTAGGATGCTTAAATGGCCTGCAGGGCATGGTGCAATACAGTGGTTTTTCAAACTTTTTGATCTTAGATCCCTTTATGTTCTTAAAAGGGTAAGTAATTGGCATAGTGAATGGAGCATTGGGCTCCATTCTGGAGCCCAATCTGGTATACTCATCTTTATGAGTTTCAATCTGACCTTTGACACTTGTTAGCTGTGTGACTTTGGGCAAGTTACTTAATCCAGTTTGCCTCAGTTCCTCCTCTGTAAAAATGAGCTGGAAAAGGAAAAGGCAAATTGCTCCAGTATCTTTGCCAAGAAAATTCCAAATGTGCTCAGGCAGAGTTGGACGTGACTGGAACAAATGTTCTTCAAATTTATTGAGAGCCCCCAGGAGCTTTTGTTTTTGTGAGTTATTCTTATTGATATTTATCATATTAGAAATTAAAATGTTTTAGTATTATAAAAATAGTTTTGACTTCATGGACCACCCTGAAGCAGTCTTGGAGACTCCGACTTTGGATGACACTTTTGGACCAGACTTTGAGAACCACTGGTTTGGAGTCAGGAAGACTTGAGTCTATCTTAGACAAGAGTTGTGTAGCCATTGACAAGTCACTTAACTTTTTTTAGCCTCAGTTGCCTCATCTGTAGAGTAGGAATAGTAATAGCACAAGAACAGGGCTATTGTAAAGCTCAAATATGTGAGATTATAAACACACACACATTCACACACACATACAGAAAGATAAAGTACTTTGCAAAGCTTAAAGCTCTCTACAAATGCTGGGTCTTATTGTGAAAGGAGAAAACAGAATATTTATTGCTTGCTCAAGAAATACTAGAAATTTTATGCTGCCTGTGGGTTAAAGTTTATGAGTGTCATTTATATTTTGTGAGGTTTTTTTAAAAAACACTTAAAGAGTATCCTACACTATTTACACTGGGACTCTGAAATGGCATTTGTTTTTAATTGCCTTCAACTCAGAAAAGATGTGGCTCCCTGAGTATTACCAAGGCTTGGCTTTCACCTTACCTAACACAGGTAGGCTGATTTCCATTGGCTGTCTGGCACCAATCTCTGACCATCTTTCACCACAGTTTGATCCCAACTCTCTAGGCTGCCTAAGCTCTGCTGGGCATTTCCTTGAACTCAATCACCTGTCTTCAAAGGTCATCCTTTCTCCTCACTGGGAATTAGAACTAGAAATGGCTGCAGCTAAGAGGACTTCTTTGTCACTCAGAAACTTGCAATGGAATGTGTGGGGATTAATTTAACAAAGAGCATCTACTGCCACATTTGGGGTAGCATGAGGGTCTTTTAAAAAAAATTTCATATGCTAGTTATATATGACCCAATGAGCACTTTCATAAGGGATCTTAATCATAATTAATTTATCCTAAAGGCAAAAGGGAACCAGGGAAACGTCTTGAGAAGGGGAGTGAAATAGTCAAATCAGTGCTTTAGTAATATCAGTTTGACAGGAATATATATATATATATATATATATATATATATATATATATATATATATATATATATGTAAATTGTGGAGGATGATACATATCAATAGTATATATCAATGATAATATCAATTGTGGAGAATTAATTGGAAAGGAGGAAGATTGGAGGCAGAGAAATCAATTAGGAGGCTACTGTAAAAGTATCGAGGAGAGAGGATAAGGAACTGAACCCCAGAATTTTTCTACTGTACCAGAATGCATGGCTTTAACAGGAGCATCTATAACACCTTTAGCACCGCTATTATCAGTCAACAATAATATCTCATCTTTCTATAGTGTCTTAAGATTTATGAAGTACTTTATACATATCTCATTTGATTCTTATCCTAGGATTCTCATTTTACAGATAAAGAAACTGAAGGTCAGAGTGGTTGAGCAACTAGAACACTGCTAGTTAGTGTCTAAATGGATTTTCCTAATTCCAAACTCAGGACTGCACCTGCAAGGTCATTGCTCCAGTCACCCAGTCAGAGGATTGGAAGGGACCTTGGTGCTAACTGGATCTATTTTCCTACTCAGACAGGAAACTCCACTCATAGCATCAGACAGATGGTTATTTAGTCTTTTCTATTTTCTTTTTTTGAGGCATTTTTTTTATTTTAATTTTTGATATGGCTAACATGGGAATTTATTTTGCTTAGACATACATGTTTGTAATGGGAGAAAAGAAAGTAAATAGTTCTGAATTTCCAGGAATATGTTCAAGTGCCACATCTTACATTCCACAGTAATACAAAAGTAATAAGCAAATAGTTTGAAATCAATAGTGTCATTGCTAATAAAAAAAAGTCAGACAACCAGTTGCCATATGATTCCACTTGGAATCTTTATGATTTCTCATAAACAAACTCCACTTCTTGGCCAACCCTGCCTGACCACTGCTGTCTGTCCTAGAATGTAAACGATTTTAGAACTGAGATTAACATCTCACTTTTGCATTTGTATCTCTGGCATTCTAGTCTTTTCTTAATGGAGAACTCCCTCTGTCAGGAAATTTTGTCCTTTCCTGGAAAGTTTTTCCTTATTTTGTGTGGAATCTTCCTCTCTATGATTTTTTCTGTTTATCATCTGTTTATCTATCTTATCCATCCAGCCATCCATCCATCTTCCTTCCTTCCTTCTTTCCTTTCTCTCTCTTTCTATCCATCTATCCTCTATCTGTCTATCCATCCATTTATCTATCTATCTCTACATAAGTACATAGGTTTATATATCAATAGAGATATCTATATAGATCAATTATATATCAATAGAGATATCTATATAGATCAATATCAACATCGAGATATATAGCTATCAATGTACACATACTCATTGGTTCTAGTTCTGCCCATACAATGAGTGGAAAATATATGGAAATAGATAATATTTAATATATGAATGGAAAGGTACATGTTGAGTCTACGTAATTGACCAACAATTACTTGTCCACAAGGAGTAGCTTTAAGAACATTCATGAAAGGAGGTAGGCTGATTGTAGAAGAGGGCACTTGGGATATTCCTTTTTTTTTTGCAATTCATTTTATTCTAAAGGAGTCCTCCAGCACACTGGGAGAATCCTTTGCAGAAGATTTATGGATGAAATTGGGCAAGAATTCCTAGAGAGAGAATACCTAAGGAGATGGTGATCAAAACCATTTGAAGGAGATAGTTATACTAATGAGGTAAGGGATCTATTCAATAAAGGAAGCATAGGATTGCATTTTTTTAAAACAACTGTTGACCCCTTAGGTGGCAGAGTAGATAGAGAATGGCACCCAAAGTCAGGAAGATTTGAGTTCAAATTTGACCTCAGACTCTTACTGGCTGTGTGACCCTGGGCAAGTCATTTAACTTCTGCTTGCCTCAGTTTCTTCATCTGTAAAATGGGTATGGTAATAACACCTAAATTCTAGGGTTGTTGTGAGAGTCAAATGAAACAACATGTGTAAAGTGATTAGCGCAGTGCCTGGAACATAGTGAGGGCTATATAAAGTTAGTTACTATGATGATGATGACGTCAACTGAAAATTCTAGGCTTTTTATATGAATTATTGCCTTGTCTGGCATTCCCTTTTGAATCTGTACAATTGACTTTTTTGAACATAAAGGAAGGAATTTGTATTTGTCCTTGTTAAATTTCATCTTAGAAATAATAATAGCTAGCATTTATACAGTACCTACCATGTGCCAGGCACCATGCTAAACACTTTATAAATATTGTCTCATTTTATGCTCATGACAATCCGGGGATGAAGGGGCTGTTTTTATCCCTGTTTTACAGATGAGACAACTGAGACAACTAGAAGCTAAGTGACTTGTCCAGGGTCACACAGCTAATAAGTATGTGAAGTTGTATTTGAATTCACATCATCCTGGCTCCAGGTCTACCACTCTCTTGTACCACACATCTACCTCATGTTGGTAGTCTTGTCTCAGGGTTCTACCCCAAATAATTTCTACCCATGAATGAATGGATTGGAGGCTATTTAAAAATCTCCATTCTGCCACTTAATACATTCAACTTCCTTCCCAGATTTGTGGCATTTGCAGATTTGACAAGACCACCTTTAACATCTTCTTCACCCTGGTTATTGATTACAATATGGAACAGAGAGAACCAAGAACAGTAACCTGCATCCTGATACTAGGGACCTTCTTCTAGGTAATAGCATTGTCTTAACCAACACCCTGGAGCTGGTCGTTCCTCTGGCTGTAAATATACCTAATTATGTAATCAGCTGCATTCCTTAATTTTATGTGTAAGAAGTTTTCAGATGCTTTGCTGAAATTAAAAATTTCTATGATTATGACATCCTTCTAATCTGCCAACAGACTGACATTATTAAAAAAAAAGAAATGAATCTAGTCAGATGTTTGGCATAATTTTAAGAGAAAACATCTGGATGATTGACTGCATCTTAAAACTTGTCATTTAAAAATACAGCTAAAGTTATTTTTGAACCTCTATTATAGGAATGAACCATAGCATGAGGGAAAGTTTTAGAAATTCCACCCTTCCTCTCCTATGGTCTGGTGACCATTAGAGCAGCCTCCTCATTGAGCTCCCTGCCTCCAATCTCATCTCCTTCCAATTCATTCTCCACATAGCTACCAAGTTGGTAAATACCTGCTAAAGCATAAGTCTGACCATGTCTCTCTTTTTCCCAAGTTTCAGTGGCTTCTTATTGCCTTTAAGACAGAATAGAAACAGCTTTGGATTCAGTTTGTCTTCTCAGGTTACTGTTATATTACTCCCCAACCTCCATAGAGCAATATGAAGTAACTGTCTTTATTTTATGACTCATCTATCCCTAAGGATGGGTATGGTGATGCAGGGCATTGGAACATCATGGAGAGTCTATTAGGGAGAAAGGAATGGGCAGGTAGGTGGCAAAGTGGATAGAGTGCTGTACCTGGAATCAGATCTGGTCTCAGACTCTTAGATGTATAATCCTGGTCAAATCACTTAACCAGTATTTATTCATTTCCCTCAACTGTAAAATGGTGATACTAATAGCATCTACTTTTAAAGGTTGTTATGAAGTCAAGAGCAGCTAGGTGGCACAGTGGATACCTCCCTGGACCTGAAATCAACAAGACCTGAGTTCAAATACGGCCCCAGACACTTACTAATGGTATAACTCTGGGCAAGTCATTTAACAACAATTTGCCTCAGTTTCTTCTACTGTAAAATGGAGAAAATAATATCACCTTCCTCTCAGGGTTGTTGTGAGAGCAAATAAGACACTATTTGAAAAGTGCTTAATAAATAGTAGGTGCTATTTACATGCTTATCTTCTCTTTTTCCTATATTGCTGTGTTTAAAAATAATTAAATTTAAGATTTTTTTTTGGCCAAATCCAAATTAGGAGTTCCCAGGAAGGAACTTCTTCTACCAATGGTAAACTGCCACCACATCTGCAATTTATAGTCTTACAGAGAGTTATCGAAGGGAAGGGAATCCAGGTTCACAGAGCCCCTCTGTGACCAAAATCAAGCTTGAACTTAGCTCTTTGTCCTTCTGGGCATACTCTCCAGTTGCTACAGAAAGTTCCCTCACAGGAAAGTTTTTTGGGGAGGAGGAGGAGACAGGGTGGTATGTCATGGAAGGTGCACTGGGATTGAAGGCAAGAGATTGTGTTTTAGTTTCCACTACTGGAGATAGAGTAAAAAATGAATAGATACTTCTCTCAGGAAATTTACATTCCAATTGCCCTCTTCTACAATCAGCCTACCTCCTTTCATGAATGTTCTTAAAGCTACTCCTTGTGGACAAGTAATTGTTGGTCAATTACGTAGACTCAACATGTACCTTTCATATCTGTCATTTTTTCTGTTTCAAAAATATCCCAGTCGTATGCAACACTTTTTTTTTCAGCTATTTTCTAAATGATGAGTATCCACTTTGCTTCTAGGTTTTTGCTGCATGAATATTGGTGCTGTGAATATGCTGGCTTTCACAAGGACTTTTCTATCTGACGTCCTCAAAGTCAGTAGGGGTACTGAGATACATGCAGGGGACAAAAATACAAGTAGGCAAGATGTTGCCTTCAAGAAACTTACATTCTTATGGGAGAAAACCCAACAACAGAAAACTAGAACTGGGCAATATGGGAAATGGAGATGGTTTGGAAATAGCTAGATAGCTAGCTAGGAAGTTTTTTGTAAAACTCACCTGTGAGAGCCTAGAATGTCAAGCTCTGATAGAGGGGAATGGGGAGAATAGGTGAGCATAGAAGGAGAAAAATGACTTGGAAATGTGCCTCAGCAGGTACACCATCAGTAGAGAGATAACTCAGACAGTAAATACAAGATAATTTGAGGCAGGTGTGTCAGGGTCAATAGAACCTTAACTTTTTCAATGCATTCCAGAAGATGGTCTCTGTAGGCCTCTAGCACTTTCTCATTATACATATAAGGCTATCGTGATATTTCTTAGAATTCTGTAACTGTAAATGTTCTTCCTTATTCTGAGGAATGCCATGAATGAACATTGTGTGCTATAGAATATTCTCATGCATTCACATATTTATATGGAGTTAGTAAAGCCTTGTCAAGATCTTTATTCCCCTTTTCTTATAAAATCTGTCCAAGGGAAGAAACAAGCACTTCTTTGATTCCTCACTTGAGAAGACCCCCTAAAGTCACTCTCCTGGCACTTGACAAACGATTGGCTTTACACCCAAGGAGTGGTCATTTTTCCTTACTCTTTGCACTCAACATCAAAAGAAGACCTGCCCTTCTTTGCCCAATGATAACTTCAGAGATAAATGTCAGAGTCCAGCTGGGCCCCAGGACCTGGGGCCTTCCTTCTTGCTACTCTGTTGGGTGAACCAAGGACTTCTTCACACCTGGACTCTCATTGGATCAGATCAGATAATGCTGGCTGTGTGATCCAGGGCTGCTCCTTCTACCTCTGTTTGCTCTGTTTCCTGAATAGTAAAACTAGAATGATAATAGCCCCTGCCTTGTCGTGAGGATTGAATGATTTAACAGTTGCCAAGTGCTCAGCACGGGTACAGCACCTGGAGCAAGGTAGGCGTTATATAAATACCATTATTATTAGTTTTAGTGTACCTAGCACAGTGTGTGGTACAGAATAGGGGCTATACAAATGTTAGTTATTAATAGCAGTAGCCAAGGTAGTGGTGTGGTAGTAAAACACATCCCAGGGTCTGGCACAAAATGAACTCTATATAAATGTTAGTTATCATAATATTAAATGTTATTATTTATGAAGTGCTTAGCACAGGACTTGGCACGTGTATGGTAGGGGCTTAATAAATGCTTGTCCTCCTCTTTATTCTCACCCTACTCACCAAAGAGTACTCAAAGATCCCAAAGCGTAGCAGCCAGCACCTTGCCCTCCATGAAACAGCATCCTGGATTCCCAGAGAAGGAGGAATCATACTATAGAACTCTTCCAATACAAAAGGGAAAGCTGGGAAGCCATATCTGGGGCTGTCACACCATCTGAATCTGGCCAGAAGGCTCTGTTCCCATTTCCAAGCAGCTCTAAAGACTACCTCTTAATACATCTCCTTTGGGCATGGTGAGTCTTGTGTATGGCTTTCTATTTCCCTTCCTGAGTGTGGATGCTGACATATAATTACATGTTTGGAGAGGTATTTGTACCCTATGAGGGAATTGAAATGCCCAGGAGAAACTGATGAAGGCTTTACATCTTTTTCAAATTCAAGGAACGCAAGGAGGCCAGCCTTGGTTCAAATATTTCAGGGAGTAGCCCTCATTTAGCAAGAGAGTGCAGTAGGGCCCGATTAAGACCTACTGAGTAGGTACCATAAGTGGATGAATGTTCTGAGAGTCAGAGTTGAGGACAAGGTACATTCCGGGTAAGGGAACAAACGATGAGAACACACTCAGGTAAGAGATAGAATTCTGAGTATGGCAAGTGGCCAGTAGTCCTGTCTGATCACAACACAGAGTACCAGAAGGGATGAAATGTGAAATAATCTGGAAAAGGGAGATTGCAGACAGATTATGGAGGGCTTTGAATGCCAGGAAGAGAAGCTTGCAGCTTTTTCCCAAAGGTTTTTTTTGAAGTTTTTTGAGTAAGAAAGTCACACAATCAGACCTATGCTTTAAGAAGATTATTTTGTCAACTGTGTGGAAGATGCATTAACTGAGGGGAGAGTGGAAACAGGGACACCAATTTTTAAAAAAATTTATTTGTTGTCAGTTTTTTACAGTCACTTCTATAAGTCTTAGATTTTATCCCCCTCCCTCTGCCCTCCCTCTTTGAGATGAAATACAATCTTATATGGGTTCTATACATACATTCTTTTTTTTAATTTAAGTTTTCAACATTCATTTCCGCAAAATTTTGGGTTCCAAATTTTATCCCCATTTCTCCCCTCCCCTATTCCAAAACACCAAGCATTCTAATTACCCCTATCACCAATCTGTCTTCCTTTCTAACATTCCTCCCTTCCCTTATCCCCATCTTCTCTTCTGTCCTGAAGGGCAAGATAAATTTCTATACCCCATTACCTGTATTTCTTATTTCCTAGTAGCAAGAACAATACTCAACAGTTCCTAAAACTTTGAGTTCCAGGTTCTCTTCAACCCTCCCTCCCCACCCATTCCCTTTGAGAAGGCAAACAATTCAATATAGGCCATATTTGTGTAGTTTTGCAAATGACTTCCATAATAGTTGTGTTTTGTAAGACTAACTATAGTTCCCTCCATCCTATCCTGCCCCCGTTGCTTCTATTCTCTCTTTTTATCCTATCCCTCCCCAAAATTACACCCTCCTTCCACTGCCCTCCCTTCCATTATCCCCCCCTGCTTATCCCCTTCTCCCCCACTATCCTGTATTGTAAGATAGGTGTTCATACCAAAATAAGTGTGCATTTTATTCCTTCCTTTAGTTAAATGTGATGAGAGTAAGCTTCTTGTTTTTTCTCTCACCTCTCTCCTCTTTTCCTCCACTGAAAAGTCTTTTACTTGCCTCTTTTATGAGAGATAATTTGCCCCATTCCATTTCTCTCTTTCTCCTCCCAATACATTTCTCTCTCACTGCTTAATTTCATTATTTTAAGATATGATCTCATCCTATTCAATTCACCTTGTGCTCTGTGTGTGTGTGTGTATGTAATCCCACCAACTACCCAGATACTGAAAAAAGTTTCAAGAGTTACAAATATTGTCTTTCCATGTACGAATATAAATAGTTCAGCTTTAGTAAGTCCTTTATGATTTCTCTTTGCTGTTTACCTTTTCATGCTTCTCTTCATTCTTGTGTTTGAAAGTCAAATTTTCTTTTCAGCTCTGGTCTTTTCATCAAGAATGCTTGTAAGTTCTCTATTTCATTGAAAGAC
>CM053771.1:502507320-502575760 GCA_028658325.1 Potorous gilbertii | reverse complement strand
TATTATACTCAGTTTTGCTGGGTAGGTGATTCTTGGTTTTAGTCCTAGTTCCTTTGATTTCTAGAATATCATATTCCATGCCCTTTGATCCCTTAGCATAAAAGCTGCTATATCTTGTGTTATTTTGATTGTATTTCCACAGTACTTGAATTGTTTCTTTCTAGCTGCTTGCAATATTTTCTCCTTGACCAGGGAACTCTGGAATTTGGTCACAGTGTTCCTAGGAGTTTCTCTTTTTGGATCTCTTTCTGGTGGTGATTAGTGGATTCTTTCAATATTTATTTTGCTCCCTGGTTCTAGAATATCAGGGCAGTTTTCCTTGATAAGTTCATGAAAGATGATGTGTAGGTTCTTTTTTTGATCAAGGTTTTCAGGTAGTCCCATCATTTTAAAATTGTCTCTCCTGGATCTATTTTCCAGGTCAGTTATTTTTCCAATGAGATATTTCACATTATGTTCCATTTTTTCATTCTTTTGGTTTTGTTTTGTGATTTCTTGGTTTCTCATAAAGTCATTAGGTTCTATCTGCTCCATTCTAATTTTTAAAGAACTATTTTCTTCAGTGAACTTTTGAACTTTCTTTTCCATTTGGCTAATTCTGCTTTTTAAAGCATTCTTTCCTCATTGACTTTTTGAACCTCTTTTGACAATTGAGTTAGCCTACTTTTAAAAGTGTTATTTTCTTCAGTATCTCTTTGCATCTCCTTTAGCCAGCTGTTGACTTGCTTTTCATGCTTTTCTTGCATCTCTTTCATTTCTCTTCCCAATTTTTCCTCCACCTCTCTTACTTGATTTTCAAGATCCTTTTTGAGTTCTTCCATGGTCTGAACCCAATGAATATTTTGAATGCTTGAGATACAGAAGCCTTGACTTTTATGTCTTTTCCTGATGTTAACCATTGTTCTTCCTCATCTGAAAGGATGGGAGAAGATAATCTGGTCACCAAGAAAGTAACCTTCTATGGTCTTGTTTTTTTCCCCTTTTTTGGGCATTTTCCCCAATCAGTTACTTGACTTTTGGGTCCTTTGTCAAGAGTAGGGTATACTCTGGGAATCTGTGAGATCTCAGTTCCTCCAAGGTGGCACAATCAAGCATGTACTGGTCTGGATGTAGAGAGGGATTTTTGTGCCCAGAATCTTAGCAGTTGCCTCTCCACGGCCACCTGGCCTCCAGTACCATCAAGTCAGCACTGGGGGCTGATGTTCAGATAAGCTGGATGGGCAGGGCCACCATTCAGTGTGAGATAAAGACCAGCTCGCCCAAGGCCTCCACACAGGGCTGAGGTAAGACTCAGCTCTTCAGTGCCCCCAGGGTTTTTATGGAGCCTTTCATATAGGCTGCTATGCAGCCTCTGTGGCCACTGCCTCCTGCCGGAGCTATGGGAAGGCCCTGCTCCCTTCCTGACCACCTGAAAATACCCCATCACCAACCTTTGGGTTGAGGGATCTGGCAATCACTGCTGTTGGGACTGGGGATACAGCGACTGGAAATTCCGCCCCCAAGGGCTGTTCGAGAGTTGCACTGAGTGGCCAAGCCTGGTCTAGGCTTCACTCCACGTCTGGTGCAACCCACATTTCCCGTGGGTCTTTCAGGTCACCCTGGGCTGGAAATCTCCTCCACTCTGTTGTTCTCCACTTCTGCTGCTCCAGAATTTGTTGAGAGTCCCTCTCTACAGGTATTTTATGGGCTGTGTGGGGAGACCCTGCGTATGTGTGTCTTTCTATTCCGCCATCTTGGCTCCCTACATACACTCTTATTAAACACATTTTCATATTAGTCACGTTGCATGAATCAAAATGAATGGAAGAAACCATGAGAAAAAAACAAAACAAACCTAATACACACACACAAAATATTCTGCTTCATTCTGTGTTCCAATTCCATAGTTCTTTCTCTGGATGTGGATGGCATTTTGCCTCAAGAGTCCTTTGGGAATGTTTTAGGTCCTTGCATTCCTGTGAAGGGTTAAGTCTATCAGAAATAGTCCTCACACACTGTGGTTGTTGCTGTGTATAAAGTTCTCCTGGTTCTGCTCCTTTCACTCAGAATCACTTCATTTAAGCCCTTCCAGGCCTTTCTGAAGTCTTCCTGTTCATCATTTCTTATAGCACAATGGTATTCCATTACATTCATATACCATAACTTGTTCAGCCATTCCCCAGTTAATGGACATCCCCTTGATTTCCAGTTCTTGGCCATCACAAAGAGATAGCTACTATAAATATTGCTGTACATGTGAGACCCTTTACCATTTTTATGATCTATTTGGGATATAACCCTAGAAGTGATATTGCTGGATCAAAGGTATGCACATTTTTGTAGCCCTTTGGAAATGGTTCCAAATTCCTCTCCAGAATGATTAGATCAGCTCATAGCTCCGCCAACAATGAATGTGTTCCAATTCTCCCACATCTTCTCCAACCCTTACCATCTTTCCGTTTTGTCATGTTAGCCAATCTGATAGGTGTGATATGGTACCTCAGAGTTGTTTTGATTTGCATTTCTCTAATCAATAGTGATTTAAAGCATTTTTTTCATATGATTATAGATATCTTTAATTTCTTCCTATGAAAACTGCCTATTCATATCCTTTGACCATTTATCAATTGGAAAATGACTTGTATTCTCGTAAATTTGACTCACTTCTCTATATATTTTAGAAATGAGGCCTTTAACACAGACATTAATTGCAAAAATTCTTTCCCAGTTTTCTGCTTCCCTCCTAATCTTAGTTGCATTAGGTTTGTTTGTGTAAAAACTTTTCAATTTAATGTAATCGAAATTATCCATTTTACACTTCATAATGTTCTCTATCTCTTGTTTGGTCAAAAATTTCTCCATTCTCCTTAAATTTGACAAATACACTATTCCTTGTTTCCCTAATTTGTTTATAGTATCAGTCTTTATACCTAGATCATGTATCCATTTGGACATTCTTGTGTATGGTGTCAGGCATTGGTGTAGGCCCAATTTCTGCCACACTGTTATCCAGTTTTCCAAGCAGTTTTTATCAAACAGTGAGTTCTTATCCCAGAAGCTGCAATCCTTGGGTTTATCCAACAATAGACTGCTATATTCATTGAGTACTATCTTGAGTGCCTAACCTATTCCACTGAAGGGACACCAATTAATAGACTATTAGGGTATTTTAGGTGAAACTGATGAAGAACTGAAGTAGAGTAATCATCATGAGTGGAGAGATGGCACTGGAGTAAGACATGTTGTAGAAATAGAACTGACAGGGAATGATGATTGATTACTGGTCCTCACACAGGAAACTCCGTTCCCTTTGCCAATTTCTTTGCAGAGGACGTTCCATTGTACCTTTGTTCCCTGTACTAGAACCTTTGTTCCATATACTCTGTTTCCTTGTACCGGATGTTCTCCCTCTACCCCTCTGACTCTTAGAATTCCCTGGATTTCTTTAGGATTCATGTAAAGGGGGCAGGGTGTGGCACAGGTAGGTGGCGCAATGCAGAGAGCACCAGCCCTACAATAAAGAGGATCTGAGTTCAAATACAGCTTCAGATACTTAACACTTACTACCTGGGCAAGTCACGTAACCCTAATTGCCTTGCCAAAAAGAAGAAAAGGAAAAAGATCTAGTTAAAAGGTCACATGCTATAGGAGACCTTTTCTGGTGCCTCCAGAAGTCATTGCTTCTAAGGTTGCCTTTTTGCCTCTTTTTCTATTCCCAGTGCTTGGCATTGTGCCTGGCACATAGTAGGTATTTAATAAATGTTCATTTACTAATTCCTGTCTATTCAATATTTATCTTGCAAATTCTGATTTTTACACATTGTCTCCCACAAACTCCATGAGGGCAAAAAGAGGTTTCACTTTTTTGTTTTCCTAGCACTTAGCATGTGTAATACCTGACATATAGTTGTTCAGTTGTGTTTTTCAGTCAGGTCCCACTCTCTGTGACACCATTTGGGGTGGTTTTCTTGGCAAAGATACTGTGTTTCCTTCTCCAACTCATTCTGCACATGAGAAAGCTGAGGCAAACAGAGTTTAGTGACTTGCCCAGGGCCTTACAGTTAGTAAGAGTCTGAGGATGGATTTGAACCCAGGAAGAGGAGTCTTTCTGACTCTAAGACCAAGACTCTAACAACTATGCCAACCAGCTAGTATATAATAACAGTTAATAAATGCTTGGTAATGAGAGAGGGAAATGTCAAGGATGACTTTGAGGTTGCAATTCTAAATAACTGAGAAGGGGCTGTTGATGCCCTCAACAGAAATCTAAAAGTTTGGAAGAAGAGCTAATTTTGAGGGTCAGGTGGGATTTGTGAGTGCATATGATGAGTTATATTTTAAACAATATTGAAATAGGAAAGCTATGGTGAGCCGTGGAGTCAGGAAGACCTGAGTTCAAATTCAATGTCAGATACTTACTACTTGTGAGATCCTAGGCAAATCACTTCATCCTGTTTGCCTCAGTTTCCTCATCTATAAAATTCACTGGAGAAGGAAATAGCAATCTTTGTCAAGAAAATTCAAAATGGTGTCGTGAAGAGTCAGACAGACAACCAAAAGACAGGCACTAGACTGCATGCTGGGGATGGTTAATACTAAGAAAGCCTGTCCTTGTCCTGGAGCTTAGAGTCTAATGGCGGGGAGGGTTGGTTGTTGTCCTTTATTCCTCAAGAGGATCAAGATGCTGTCGCCGTTAGGATCAATGTCCCAGGGTGTCTGACTATGGCTGATCAGTCCACTCAGAGTTCAGAAGGCTCTACCGCAATGGGGGGAGATAACAAGCAAAAGGACATGGGAAAGAGGAAGAGGAAGAGTGGGGAGGAACACCAGGGAGTGCTAGATGTGGGGGCATTTGTTTCTGTGGAGTTGAAATCAGGCAGAGCAGTGAGTCAGAAAGTCCACTCTCTGCCATCTAAAAGGGAAAGCATTGAAAGAACCTTGGAACTCCACCCTCCAGCCCTCCAATCAGAGGGAAGAGGAGGCGAAAGGAGGTAATGTCAATCATGGCTTGAGTAACTGGCATGGTGATGAGGTTAAAGGTGATGAGCTTAACCTAGGAGGCATGTCTTATTCTATGGTACTGAAACCGGACAGAGCAGCAGATGCGGAATGGATGGGACTATGCCTGATATTGTAGAATGTACAAATAAGATTGACTTAGGGTAGTCAGGTAGGAGGATGCCAAATAATTACTGATCAAGAAATGGAATCAGAGAGAATTAGGAAAGGCTAAACTAACCCTGCAGTGTCCAAGGTCATGGAGCATCTAGGGTTGCTATTGACAACAGTAAGGGCCAGTGTGATGGTTGGAGCTCTCTAACTGAAGGTGATTCAGGGAAAGCTGAAGGTTTGAAAATTCTTAAATGTCTATGGAAGTAAGAGTGCCTCCTGTAGGAATTCTCCTTATCTCCCTGGGGATGGGCAAGTAGGTTTTAGGTTTCAGGAAAGAACTGTCCTTGAAGAACTTTAGAGATTTGTACGTGCACTTCTGGAGTATTATTTTTGAATTTGAATTTTGAATTTGTATTATTTTGAATTTTTCTTGTGAATTAACCTTAGAGAATGTACCCATGTGGCCAGGAGTATGTGGTAGCAGTGGGAGAAGGGGAATGAGGAAGATGCCAGAATTAGGCATTTAGTCCCAATGGCAGAAGTAGAAGAGGGAAAAGGAAATGGGGATGGTGTAACATGAATTTGAATATAGGAAGTCAAGCATGCTCAGGGTCAAGGGGTCTCATTGCCTTGAAATGAATTTCAGAAAGCAGGGAAATGTAGAAAGGAGTAAAGGATGCTTAGGAAAGTCAACTGACAAGCCCTTTCCAAAGTTAATGGTACTATTCCAGAATAAGAGGTGGAAGGTGGGGGCAGAGAGGTTGCAAGGGGAGGTTGATGGATATTCTTAGGCAGGATGTTTAGATGGATGGCTGTGAAGATGAATGATCTGGAGTCAGCTAGTTAGACATAGTGTTCAAAATAGACTAGTTGGTACTCCTTGGGTCACCAATCATGATGGGGGGTCCTCAGGGCAAGAGTCCAAAGATGAGCAAATTAATTTCCTCAGAGACTGGAGGCATAGATTCTGCAATGGAAAGACTAACCTATACCTTAAAATGAATCCTTAATACCAAATATCCAATAAACGGTCATCTAGACTCCGCCTGAGGGCCTCCTTTGGGTGGGAAACACTATCTCTGAAGGCAGCCCATTCAATTTATAAATAGTTCTAATTGTTAGAATTCCCAATCCAGTCGCACTCCACTATACCAAAAGGCTAGCCTTAAAGTAGAATTCCTTAATGAGAAATGAAAAGAATGGATAATTCAGACGACCTCTGTAGTAGGATGTGCAACTAAAATGTTTGCTTATAGGAACCCCTCTCCCTTCTTTTTTATCCTTCCGGTTTTATCTACCAGAGTAAAGAGGGAGGAGAGTGCATCCTCTCCTTTTTTAACCTTTTAACTTAAGACCTCTTATTCTTTCCTTCTCACTTCTTGTCATCTTGTTACACATTTATTGCTCCCATGGGAATATGCAGTGTATACTGTTTAGGGCTGTATTGTATATTTCTAATGGAATAATCCCATTAAAAATAAAGAAAAAAGATAAAATAGAAGGGTTCTCCTTGTAATCTCTGTTCAGAGAGTAGTCTTTGTATCTGGAAGAGTCAAGAACTGAAACTTTTTATTTCAATTCTCCTATTGTTTGAAGGGATCAAATTCAATGGTATAGAGTTGTTTGAGGCAAAGATGTTATTCTGTAGAGTGCGGTGGAGAGAGAGAGAGAGAGAGAGAGAGAGAGAGAGAGAGAGAGAGAGAGAGAGAGAGAGAGAGAGAGAGAGAGAGAGAGAGAGAGAGAGAGAGACGGGCGTGGCAGAAGTCTCACCTGTTGGAGAGAAAGGTTAAAAAGTTTTAGTTCCCCAGCTTATTTCCTGAATTGTTCAGGAGGGAGAGAAAACAGTATGCGAATGGTCAGAGTACGACCGGCAGAGGGCGCTAGGATGGCACAGAAATGGAAACATTTCCAGCTGATGAAGTTGGATAAAAGTCAGAGGTAAAGGAAAACGTGAGCCTGTTCTGTTCTGCTTGTTCCATCAACTGAATACAAACCCAGTAAGGTTTCAGTTACTTTAAGCAAGTCATGACAAAGATTTTAGCTACTGTCTGCAAGATACCGAATATTGGTTAAGACAAGATTAAGAGAAGCTGGGCTGATATTTGCATGAGAATTAAAAATTTCCTGGCGCGCTAGTGATCTATGGAGCATGTGTTGTTGGAATAGGGTGGGAGTTGGATGGGAAGAACTCTCGGTCCAGTGTCAAAAAATGGCCCGATTCAGTCGATGAATTAGCAAATTTTTATTAAGCTCCTACTGTTGCTAGGCACTGTACCAAGCCTTAGGGATACAAAAAGAGGCAAAAGACAATCCCTGCCCTCAAAGAGCTTACAACCTAATGTGGGAGACAATATGCAAACAAATATATACAAAGAAAACTATATTCAGGATAAATAGGAAATAATTAACAGACGGAAGGCAAAGGAATTGGGAACTGCCAGGGAAGGCTTCCTGTAGCTAGACAGACAAGTTACTCCATTTCTCTGGGTCTCAGTTTCCTCAATTATAATATGAACGATTTGAGATGATGCTATCTCAGGTTTCTTCCAGTCCTAACATTCTCAGGCTGAAGTCATTCATGGGCTTCTAAGTGGAACTATTCTTTGTCCTGAGCATACCTGTCTTATACCCAGGTTGGGACAGCATTCTCTCCCTCATTCATATTTTCTTTGTTTTTCTGGAAGCCTTTTGCTTTCCATACAAAATCTGGTCAAGTTTCTAGGTTTCCCCTCAGGGGAATGAGCTTTTAGGTTCTTTCCCCGCCCTCTCCCCTGCCCCCCAAAGAGGTAGTTATATGTAACTGTATAGGTAGGGGAAGGGGTAGAGGAAGAATCTTTAAAGGTAAACCAATAAAAGTAACGTCTTTGTTGTTCCTTCTCATTTTTTTTCGAAGTTTCCTTAAGGCAGGTGAAAGCAAATGCTACTTTGATGCCTCCAGTCTTTCACAATAAGGGATTGGAGTTAATTTATTTTAATTAGTGGAGCTACGGAGAACGAAGATTTCTGAATTGCTGTTTTCCAAGTCTTCTCTTAGTAGAGCGAATGGCTTCTTCACTCCTGTCTCCACCTCAGATTCCGAGAAGTGGGGGAACAAAAGGGAGTGAGGGAAAAGAGGAGACAAAGGAGAGAGGGAGGGAAGGAGAGAGGGAGGGAAGGGGAGAGAGAGAGAGAAAGAGAGAGAGAGAGAGAGACAGAGAGAGAGAGAGAGAGTGAGTCTCCTGGATTCAGAGCTCCTGGGTGGCAGGGGGTGAGGGGAGGGAGGAGGGGAAGGGTTGGGAGGGAGGGAGGGCTGGAGGAAGGGGGAGAGGCAGCCACGGTGGATGAGGTAAGGCTGGCCACCGCAGTGGTACACACGGATTCTGCGCCAAACCGCCGCCTCCTCTTTTCCAGCTCCAGCAGGGGCTCTAGGGGTAGCGGCGGCTAGCCTCGCTGGGCAAACCCCGTCCCAGGTGGGCACTGTTGCCCCGTTCCGACCCCCTTTCGGGACGGGACACAACCACCTGCAGCATCCTCCCTCTTCCTTCTCTACTTCCCGGGGCCTGGCCTGGGCAACTCCAGGTTGAACATCTCCCAAGTTGACCTAGTCCTGTTGGGCTGCGCTTCTCTCAGTTTAAGGGGGCTACTGTCACTAACGCCGGGCGCCTGGCCACTCCCTGCGGCCGCAAGTCCCCCTTTCCTCGGCTTACAGCCTTGATCCAGCCCCCTCGGACCCTCGGGCGGCTCGCTGGACACCCTCCAGTGCCCTTGGGACACACCCCTCTCCCCCTAGCCGCCTGTCAGCAGGGTCAATACACCGTACTCCAGCCTCTTCTCCCTGCCATCCCCTCCTCGACCCCGTGCCCCTTTGTCCAGGCACCCACACTTCCAACCAGACCCCCAGAGCCAAGGGGGAAGGGAGGGGGTTTTGGAGGGGTGTGTGCGCGCGTGTGTGTGCGTGTGCGTGTGCGTGTCCGTGTGTGTGTGTGTGTGTGTGTGTGTGTGTGTGTGTGTGTGTGTGTGTGTGTGTGTGTGTGTGTGTGTGTTGGTGAGCACTGGCAAGGCCAGGGAGCGAAGTAGGGAGGAAGGGAAGGTAACCCCTTCTCCATCCTCTGGGCAGCGATCACTGCGCCCCCCAGCAGCGGACAGCGGCTCCGCGGCCGGGCCCCGCCCTCCCCTCCTCCCCCCCATTTTCCCCGCCCCGCCGGCCCCGCCCGCGCGTTGCCCAGGGAACCGCGGATCCCCGCAGCTGCAAAAAAGCCAGGGTAGGAGCGCGCGGTCGGCGCTGGTGCTGCTGCTTCTGCGGGAACCGCTCCTGCCTCGAGCCTCGAGCCTCGAGCCCCGGCGGCAGCGCCCCAGCCCGGCCCCAGCCCGGCCCCAGCCCGGCCCGGCCCGGCCCCGCAGCGCCCCGCGCGCGCCTTCCAGCCTCCTTCCCCAGCCCTGAGCTCCTCTCCGGGCCATGCTGCCCAGCCGGCGCCCCCGCCGCCGCCGCCTCCTCCCCCCATTGCCGACCGCCCCGCTCCCCGTAGGCAGGCCGCTGCTGCCGGGGATCCTGCTGCTGCTGCTGAGCCCGGCGCCGGCCCGCTGCCTCCCGGTCACCCCGGCCGTGCCCTTCCCGGATCCCTGCGCGCTGCAGCCCTGCAGGAACAACGGCAGCTGCGCCCCGAGCGCCAGCGCCGGCCCCGACGTCCGGGAGCCCCCCGAGCTGGGCTACCGCTGCACCTGCCCCGCCGGAGTCACGGGCAGCATCTGCCAGGTGAGCGGCCAGGGAGGGGCCCCTCTCCCGGGCGAAGCCCCTCCGCCCCTCTCCTGCTGGGTTTCTGCCAGCCTCCCTCTCCCGGCCGGACAGGGGCACCCTCTCCCGGGCTTTGCCCCCCTTCGCCCCTCTCCTGCTGGGTTTCTGCCAGCCTCCCTCTCCCGGCCGGACAGGGGCACCCTCTCCCGGGCTTTGCCACCCCCTCCGCCCCTCTCCTGCTGGGTTTCTGCCAGCCTCCCTCTCCCGGCCGGACAGGGGCACCCTCTCCCGGGCTTTGCCACCCCCTCCGTCCCTCTCCTGCTGGGTTTCCCCCTGCCTGCTTCTCCTGCCTCCTCGCTGCCGGCGTGCCAGTGCTCCTGCCACTGGGGCCGCTTCTAGCTTCGTTTTCACCGCCCCTCCCTCCATCTTTCTGGGGCATGTGGCTGTCCATCTCTGTGTGCTCCTGGACCCTGGCCATCCGCGACCACCACGACTGGCTCCCCCTCGCGCTCCTTCCCTCCCTGGCCTGGGTATCTTCCCAGCCTCGCTCCTCTCATGCTTCCTGGGGAATGCATTCTGTCCCCCAGGATGTACCGTCCGTGCCTTCGTTCACTTCCACTTACTTCTGTCTTATGTATTACTTCCTGCTGCCTGCCAGTCTCCGTGTGCTTGGGCAGGCATCTCACTATCCTGCCTCCTTCGGTCCTTCCGTGCCAGCCAAACGCCCCTCATTTAGTCTCCTATTTTGGTAGGGGTTAGGAGGTAAGAGCAAGATGGCTCAGGTGGCAGTCGGGTGCTGCGGAAGCGCTTCAGGCCCTATAGACTTACCAAGGTTGCAGCTTGTTTTTTTTCTCATTAAATATTTAAGGTGGATATTGTTACCCAAAGGAGCCATGCTCATCCTTCCTTGAGAGTGGGTTTTTTCTTTTTCTTTTTTTTCTTCCCGGGCTGTGTTCTCCTAGTTGGGCTGTTCGCTAAGGTTGAGAGAACTTTGCTTCCCCTTCAGGGATGAACTGAAAATGCAAACCGTGCGCTTCAAATGGGAGGAACAGGAGCCGGTGTCTTAGGCGATTCCGGGACTTTGATTTCTCTCTGGAGCTAATTTGGCATTTCGGAAGAAAAAAAGGGTAGCATTTATTGGAAGGCAAATGCAATGAATGTGATGTTGCTGTTAAGGTGCATTGGATGGTTCTAACATACATAGGCAGATATAAGTGTATATACATACATTGAATATGGGTCAGTCTTTTTATTTATTTTTTTTGGAATTGGGAAGCCACAACACAAATGTATCAACTAGTGAAGTATTAATCGAAGCAAATATTCTCGACTGGCTATTCATTCAAGAGGATCGAAAGAAGCTTTCCGATGGCAATCAGTGAATTTGGGTAGTGGGAAAATCAGTTAGAAAATACCATATACACAAAGACCAAAATGTCAGCCACAACCAAGTTAGCTTTGCTTTGTATTCATATACATTTCAAAAAAGAAATTCAGTGCCTGGACTCTGTCTAGTTAGTAGAGAAACCCTAAGCCATCAGCAAGGCTAAGAAAATGAATCTGATGCCCTTGAGAAAAGAGGCTGTTCTGTGATCATAGGATTCATTTAAACTAATTAGATGTGAACTATCCTTGGGCTCCTACTGAAAAATCCAAGGACACAATCTTTCCACTTTGCATGTAGACCTGAAGAGAGTGAATTTAATTAATGAAGGACTTTTGATGGGAATTGCTGGAAAAATGAACAAACCAGCTTGCTCGTGTGTGTGTGTGTGTGTGTGTGTGTGTGTGTGTGTGTGTGTGTGTGTGTGAAGACTTTTTCCACCCCCATTTCTTCAACGGGGAGGAGGTCACATGAAATAAACAGGGGATCAAGTTGATTGACCTTGATGAATGCTTACTTTTATTTCGAAGTTCCTTTTTTAGGGCAACTGTCAACAGGAAGGCAACTTGTTTCAAGGCTGTCGTTTTTCCTCTGTTCATGGAGCTGTAATTCTAGCAGAAAGGACATATGGCTATATACTAGGTTTTGGTTGTAACTATGATCTGTGCTTTCTATCACTAATCATCAGAACAGAACTCTCACCTCCTACTTCTGGAAAATTTAAGAGAACCACAAATAAATAGAGGGACTCTTGTCAAAATGAGATTAAATGGATTTAGGGTTAATTTCAACTGCTTTGCCACTTAATGACAAGAGGGAAGTATGGAGTTGACTGCTTGCTGGAGCTGTTTGGTTGTTTTCATATTTTCCTGTGTGAATTCAATAACAGAAAGGGAAAGTTATTGTACATATTTCAGGGACCATGTTCAACCTGTAAGAAGCATCAGTCACTTCCTCCATGGTGGGGCAGGGCTTGAAGTGGAGTGAGGAGGTGGGGCAGCTCTGGAGCATAAATGGGGCATGTATGTATCAGCTCAAGTCAAAGGGCGCTATTGGATGGGGAGATATTTAACGCATATTTTAGTGTTTTTTTCCTTTAAAAAATTTTATTTAATTTCTTTGGAGGCCTCATTGATAACTACTTTTTTGGGTGTGTTTTCCAAACTACTGTGTAATAATCATGACTTTGAGTGACTTTTTAAAACAAGGTATTTGTTGAGGGGGAAAAGGCAATCTTGTCTGTGATTTCAACCTGTGGCCTTCCACTGATGCAGGCCAGCAATTTAGCTGCAGTTTACAGCCTTAGGGAATTGCAGTGACTTGACTGTGGTTGATCAACTACTGGAGGTCAGTGGTATGACTTGAATTCAGGGCTTCATACTTTCTAACTCTGACCAGTGAATAAGCACAAATGTTTTGATTAGGTCTAAAATGATGTCATAAGATAGAAGAAAATTAGTCTAGATTAAAATAGCCATTGATCATACATGATGTCCAAGGATCCTCAGCTCTAAAATATCTCTGACTTATGATGTCATAGTTTAGTTATAGAAAGATTTGGGGCAATATAGGTTCTTGCACACATAGATTTGTGCAGAGTGCTCCACATTCGTAGGACTGGGGAAAAGGAACTTGGAATAGAAGGTTATATGAAGGTATTTATGAGCTATATTTAAGAGAAAGGCATGGGAATTGTAATTTTAACAGATTGTTTTTGGTAGCTTTGGAATTTGGCTTTTGTTTCATTACCAAAAAGATCTTATTGAGGTTATCCAGCTACTAATTACTCATAAATACTCAGTCTTTGATTGTTTAAATTATTTCTGGTTTTATGCTTATTGCAGTAAGACCTGGGAATCTCCCTTCCCTCCCCTCTCCTCCCTTCTCTTCTTCTCCCCTCCCCTCCCCTCCCCTTCCCTTCCCTTCCCTTCATTAGTAGAAA
Source organism: Potorous gilbertii (assembly GCA_028658325.1). NCBI lineage: Eukaryota > Metazoa > Chordata > Mammalia > Diprotodontia > Potoroidae > Potorous > Potorous gilbertii. Next base: position 502,562,632 of record CM053771.1, on the reverse strand, counting down.
GGTCATTTCAAAGGTTCGCAGCCTTGGTTTCATCTTGGACTTCTCATTCTTCCTTATCCAACATATCTAATCCATTGCCAGATCTTGCAGTTTTTCTCCCCATTTTGCATACATCCACCTTTCTCTCCCCTCACACAGTTATCACTCTAGTTCTGTCCCTTCTCATTGCAATAGCCTCCTGATTGGTCTCCTTGCCTTCCAAGTCTCCCCACTCCAGTCTATCTTCCACTCAGTTGCCAAAGTGATTTTCCCAAATTGTAGGTCTGACCATATCATCCTCTTAACTCCATGATCTCCCCTTCACTCCAGCATCACTTATAAAATTCTTTGTTTGGTATTTAAAGTCTTTAGCAACCTGGCCCCTTCTAACTTTTCCGGTCTTCATTTGATCATGTGCTCTCTTATCTAACAACGCGATTCCACTTGTCCCTTGCATAGAGCACTCTTACCTCCCTTCTCCCTGCCTTTGCATTGGCTGTGCTCTGAGCCTGGAATGCTTTCACCCTTCCTTTCTGCCTTTTGGATTCCTTTGCTTCCTTCAGAACTCAGATGAAATTCTAATATCTGTAGGAGCCATTTTCTGGTCCCCTCCTTAGCTGCTAAAACTGTCCCTGCTAACATTATCTTTTACTTTCTTGTATTTACTTATTTATTTACACATTTTCTCCTATAGTAGAATATAAGCTCCTTGAGGGCAGGTATTGTGTTTTCCTCTTTGTACCCTCAGCGTTTGGAATAGTTTCCAGAATATATGAAGTGCTTTATAAATACTTAGTGACTGAATGACTGACAGACTAATGCAAATAAAGAAAGGGAATATAGCCATGGATAAGGGATGTGGTTGCTGAAATAGGGCCTAAGCTCCTCCTGCCAAATCATCCAATAAATATCAGTATTTGAAGAGCATTTCTTAATGGTAGCAATTTAACTGGAAAGGCAAATAACAGTACTGCTAATAGTGATATCTTGCATGTTTATGGCCTGTACTATCTTAATGGCCTCCTCACTGGCATCTCTGCCTCAAGCTTCTCCCCACTCCAATGCATACTCCCTATAGCTATAGCTTTTCCTGAATGCAAGTCTGGCCATACAATTCTCTGAACTCACACTTTCTTGGCTTCATACATACACTCTTCTGTTTAGCTTTTAAAGACCTTCATTGCCTAGCCCCAATGTACCTTGAAAAAGAAAGAAAAGTAATATCCTTATAATAGGCAAACATAGTCATACCAAACAAATTTCTACATTGCTATGTTCAAAAAATATACATCTCAGTCTGCATCCTGAGTCTTCTCTCAGGGAGTGGGGAGCAAGTTTCATCATGAGCTCTCTGGAATTGTGGTTGACCACTGCCCCAACTTAGCAGTCTAACTGTATTATACATTACTCCCCTTGTGAAACATTAAGGTCCAGTTAAAGCACCTTCATACCTCTTCTTCACATGTCATCACTCTATTTCCTGTCTCTCTGTCTTTGGCCTAAGTGTCATGCCCAGAATGTACTCACCTCTATTTCTTATGCAACTTTTCTTCAAAATTCTATCTGAGCTGCCTCTTCTATGTAAAGCCTTTCATGTTCCTCTCACACCAGATTTGCTAATGCCTTTCTTTCTTCCCCATTTAAAAAAAATTAAGTAACTTGGAACTTATGGAAGCGATTGTTGAAAATTGAAAACAAATAAATTAATAAATTTGGAAAAAAATTGTGTATTGGAGAGGCGATCTGTCATAATGGATAGAGAGGGGAACCTCAGAGCCAGGAAGACGTGGTGTCCAGGCCCAACTCTGACACCTCCTGGTTCTGTAACCCAGGATGCATGCTTTGAACTTGCTCCTTACTCTAACTGGGAGATTGTCAGTGTGCTGACCTGTGCATTCCTATGGAGGAAATTTTTTCTACTAATTAACAAACAGGACTACTGTCTACCTTTCTTTAGATTTTGCATACACTTATTGATGTGTGTGTGTGTGTGTGTGTGTATAATATAGTCTTTCTCATTAGAATATAAGCTTCTTGGGGCAACTAGGTGGTGCAGTAAATAGAGTCAGGCCCTGGAGTCAGGAGGACCTGAGTTCAAATCCAGTCTGAAACACTTGGCACTTACTAACTGTGTGATCTTGGGCAAGTCATTTAACCCCAATTACCGTGTTTTGCCCCTTGCCCTCAAAATGAAAAAATAAACTTTTTGAGGGCAGGTATTATTTTATTTTTGTCTTTTTTCTCCAGCATGTAGTTCCTGACTTAGAAAGAGTTTAATAAATACTTTTGCTTGATTTATTGTTTCTCAAAAATTGTCTTATCCTCACAACAGTCTTGTGAACTGTTTGGGGGAAGGTGTTGTAAATATCATTTTCAGTCGAGAAACTGAGGGAAATAATTTGGCCAAGGTACAAGAAGCACCATGCTAGAGTCATAGAGTGGGGAAAAAAAGCTGGATTTGGGCTTAGAGAATACAGGCTTGAATATTTGTCTTGCAACAGTAAACTGGCTGTGTGAGTTTGGACAAATTGGTCCTCCATTCTGGGCCTCAGTTTCCCTGTGTATAAAATGAACAGTATTGGACTATATGTTTTCTCCTTCCTTCCTTCCTTCCTTCTTTCCTTCCCTCCCTCCTTCCTTCCTTTCCTTCTTTCTTTCTTGGCAATCAAAGTTAAGTGACTAGCCCAGGGTCACACAGCTAATAAGTGTCAAGTGTCTGAGGCTGTATTTGAGCTCAGGTTCTCTTGACTGCAGGGCTGTTACTCTATCCAGTGTGCCACCTAATTGCTCTGGATTTTATGATTTCAAGGCTCTGTTCAGCTGTAAATCCTGTAAATATAGTGCTTAAAAAAGTGTGTGTTATATTTGAAACAGGTACTAAGTTAACTTTTTGTTTTAATAGGATGGAATTAATAGGTGCAAGTATTTTAATGGTCTTACAAAAAGTTAACAGGCTGTGTTGTCCATGAAAAGCCAAAGTTCTGACTGTGGGGTCAGGAAGACCTGGGGTTAAGTCTTGCTGATAATACATATTGTCTATGTGACTCAAGGCAACTGGCACCCAGTGAGTGCTTAATAATGCTTTGTGGTTGCTTGAACTCACCAAAGATTCTATATTACAGACAGGTTGCCAATCTGCCCAGATGGAAAGAGTTTACACGCCAGAATTTCCTTTTATGATGGGTCTGGATCAAAATCAAAATGTAGCATGTTACTGATCTGAAAGGTAAAAATCAAAGACTAATCTGTAAAGATGTATACAGGAAGGGAGTGTATCAGAAGGAGCTGGGGGACCTCAGTGCTAGGTTCTGCTTGGCCAGTTAACTAGTGTGATCCCAAGCAAAGCATTGAACATTTCTGAGCTTTATATATAAAATGAAGTGCTCCAATTTGATAATCTCTAAGGTTCTTTCTAGCTGCAAAACCCTTTCAGCTGACTTCGAAAAGCATAGTAGGCATATCTTTTCTGATACATAAACCAGAGTTGCTACCACCAGGTTTGCAATTAAGGGTCTTAACTGCAAGAATTTTTCTGATAAAAAATAAATTTATGCCAAAGAAAAGAGATAAGCATTCCTGATATTTTGGACAACCAGCTTCAGCTTTTGTATTTCCTGTCCAATGTGACTATTTTCTCTTAGCTCCTTTTCGAAGATGCAGTTAATGGGGTGGGGGGGATGGGGGGGGCACTGTTCTGTTGAAAAGTGCAATCAAACTTTATGGACCTATCCACCAAAGCCATGGATTATTTAAATCTGTCATATTATTTGTAAAATTTATTTTATCTTAATGAAACATTTTGCTGCTAAACATTCAAGCATTGATTGAGACACCTGTTTGGTTTTTCATTAGATTTCTGTAGGGATGCTGTCCTTTGGGATGATATTAAAAATATTTGATTTTTTTTTTTACTGGAGGAAGAAGGGCCCTATCTGTATATCTGCTATTTATGCAGTTTAATTTTCTCCAGGAAACTGTTTCCAAGCTCTTCTCTTCTTCCTTCCTTCCTTCCATCCTTCCCTCTTCTCTCTCTTCTTCTCTCTCTCTCTTCTCTGCTCTCTGTCTCTCCTTTCTAATAAAGGATGCAATGAAAGGCATATCCTTTAAATGAAATGATTTTGAGCTGAATTTTGTTAGCCAAAATAATAGCTACGGGTATTTATAGATATTTGAACACATTATTACATTTTGGAAAACTGGGAGATTAAACTTTGTGTCACCAGAGAGAATAGAACCTTCCCCCTTCAGCCAATGAATGATTGATTATTACTACTCGTTATTTATCTTTAAAAAATTTGAGCTCTAAATTTTCTCCCTCACTCCTGACTCTCTCCCACCCACTGAGAAGGCAAGCAACATGTAGAGCATGAGGATAGGACTTTTCCAGAGTGATATAAACTTGTCAATGGCTGAGCCAAAATTAGAGCAACCAAAATTATATCTCAGCTTCTGGTCCAGTGCACTTTTGTGTTGAGAATTGATGTGATGTGGCGCAGAGGTGCCATACTCCAGACCTGTAGGCAGTCTCCAGCAGTCTTGCATACAGTGAAATCATGTTAAAATATAATTGGGAAACATTTAGCCAAATAAATACAATTACAATGCAACATAGATAATACTAATTTGTGGTTTTGTAAATCAAAATGAAGTCAGCAGAAATCCCTTTTTATTTGAGTTGGACACCACTGGTATATGAGATAGGGAAGAATGTTGTACTTGGAGTTGGGTAAACATGGGTTCAAATCTCACCCCAGACTTTGTACTTCACTTAACCACTCTGAGCCTACTTTCTCATCTATAAAAAGAAAATCATAACAGTACTTATTCTCTTTTTAATTTTTTTCCTTAATAGTATTTTACTTTTTCCAATTACATGTAAAGATAGTTTTCAACATTCATTTTTGTAGAATTTTGAGCTCCAGATTTTTCTCCCTCCCTTCCCCCAAGACAGTAAGCAATCTAATATAGGCTATACCTATACAATTATGTTAAACATATTTCCACATTAGCCATGTTGAACAGCACCTACTTTTACAAGGGTGAATTGAAGATAAAATGAAATAATATATATATGTAAAGCACCTATATAAATACCAGTTATTATTTCAATATCTGTATAGAAGTTTTTTACATTTATACAAAATGAAAAAAATTTATGAGGACATGAAAATAATAACTAATATTTATATAGCACTTACTATGCAAAGCACTTTACAATTATCCCCTCATTTACAGTGTGCTAAGCCAGAGGCTATGGATACCCTTAGCTTTAAGGACTGGATCTATGATTCCATTGGCATAGGGGCTTCCAGTGAGGAGAGCCCTTCCGTCCATCCAGATCAGTACTTTCCCTGCGATTTAGAGTTGTCAGTGGATACTTAGTGGTTAAATGACTAGACTAAGGTCAATATGTGTCATAAATGGACTTGGACTTTGGTCTTCCTAACCCCAAAGTCAGCTCTCTAGTTACTGTGGTTTACTTTCTTAAGCTTTTTAAAAAATGGGATACAGATTGGATTTGGGATGTCATTGGAATTGGAAGCATTTGGCTGAGGAACCACATGTATCAGTGCCCACCAGCATACCATTGTCAATTTTTAGTCTTACAGTATTTCCTGAATATCCGAGAGTCACATAGCCACTGCCAGAGGTGATACTTGAACTCTTGTTTTCCTCCGTATGAAACCTACTGACTAACAACCAGGCCAAACACTCTCTCTTATTGGGGAGACAGCACATATAGGGAAGTGGTAGTCTGGAGAGTTATGGAGATGGTGAATGGAGGCATAGGTAGGAGTGTTGAGTGATATATACCCTTTCTAGGAAGAAAGACAGAATAGAGTAGTGGGGAAGTGATAAAAACAGTAAAAAAAACCCCATAGATTGGTAGCCTGGAGATCTGGGATTAAGATTAAACGCTGCGCAGTTATCTGTGATTTAGGGAAAGGCACTTGACTTTTGATTAACACTTTCCTAATCTGTAAAAATTCCTGTTCTGTCTACCTCTAAAGGTATTTAAAGTATTTTAAATAGAGTATTTAAAGGCTTTTGCAAAGATAAAATGTGGACACATTAATGAAAATTCTCTGAAAAATATATTGTGAGAGTAAAAGGATAAAGAAATATGTATAAAAGCATAAGGTAATATGAAGATATAGAACAATCATATAATGATGTTAATATTAAATAACACAATACTATAAGAAACTGATGCAAATTTGTAAGAATAAGAGCCGTTCCTCAGTAGATAGTCAAGAGATCTGAACAGGTATTTTTTAAAGGAAGAAATCCAAGCGATTAACAATCAAATAAAAAAAAAAGTTCCATGTTACTAGTAATTAAGGAAATGCAAATTGAACCAGTTCTGAGATTGTACCTCACCACCATCAGATTTGCAAAGATAACAAAAGAGGAAAATCACAAATACTAGAGGGGCTGTGAGAAAACAGGCACATGATATACCCTTGGTGGAGTAGTGAATTGGTCCTTCCATTCTGGAAAGCAATTTGGAACTATGACCAAAAAGCTACTGAAGTGCGCATACCCTTTAGACCCACTGATCCCTCTTCTAGACATGTATCCCAAAGAGAGCAAAGAAGAAAAAGATGCACATTTACAAAAATATTTATAGCAGCTCTTTTTGTAGAAGGAAAAAATTGAAAATCAATGGAATGCCCACTTATTGAGAAATGATTAAGCAAAAATTACAGGATTTTTACATATTTACATACATATATACAATTACATATATATATATATATATATATGAATATTATTGCACCATAAGAAATGAATAAATGAACCATTTCAGAGGAACCTGGGAATATTCTATGAGTAAACTGAGCAAAAACAGGAGAAAAATTTATACAATGACAGCAATATTATAAAGAAGGACAACGTGAAAGACTTTACTAATCTAATCAATGCCATGAAATCATAATTTGAGAAGAATGAAGATGAAGCCCATGATGCCTACCTCCTGACAGAATGCAGAATGAAATATAAGCATTTGCATTTGCACATGGTCAAGTTGCATGTATTTGTTATGTGAGCCTGTGCGTAGGAGCATCGTAGGCAAATTCCAGTTACCAAGTCAAGGAGAAAATATTGCAAGAAAGAAACGATTTGAATATTGTGGAAACACAATCAGGATAACACAAGTTCTGGCAGCTTCTACATTAAGGAATCGAAGGGTGTGGAATAGGATATTCCAGAAGGCAAAGGAACTAGGACTAAAACCAAGAATCACCTACCCAGCAAAACTGAGTATAATCCTTCAGGGAAAAAAATGGTCATTCAGTGAAATAGAGGACTTTCAAGCATTCTTGATGAACAGACCAGAGCTGAAAAGAAAATTTGACTTTCAAACACAAGAATCAGGAGAAGCATGAAAAGGTAAACAGCAAGGGACTTACCAAAGTCGAACTATTTACATCCCTGCATGGAAAGACAACATTTGTAACTCTTGAAACTTTTCTCAGTATGTGAGTAGTTGGAGGGATTATAGACACACACACATACACAACACACACACACGCACATATAAACAGAGAGCACATGGTGAGTTGAATAAGAAGGGATGATACCTGAAAAAATAAAATTAAGGGATGACAGAGGAATATACTGGAAGAAGAAAAGAGACATGGAATGGGGCAAATTATCTCATAAAAGAGACAAGAAAAAGCTTTTTTAATGGTTGGGAAAAGGGAGGAGGAGAGAAAAAATGAAGCTTACTCTCATCACATTTGGCTTAAGGAGGGAATAACATACTCACTCAATTTGGTATGAAAATCTATCTTACACTATAGGAAAGTAGGAGAGAAGGGAATAAGTGGGGTGGGGGGATGATAGAAGGGAGGACAAATGGGAGGAGGAATTAAGTAGAAGTAAACACTTTTGGGAAGGAACAAGGTCAAAAGAGAGAATAGAACAAATGGGAGGCAGGATAGGATGGAGGGAAATGTAGTCAGTCTTATACAACATGATTATCATGGAAGTTTTTTGCAAAACTACATATACAGAGCCTATATTGAATTGCTTGCCTTCTCAGTGGGGATGAGTGGGGAGGGAGGAAGGGAGAGAAGTTGGAACTCTAAGTTTTAGGAACGAATGTTTTCGGATACAACTGGGAAATAAGAAATACAGGTAATGGGGTATAGAAGTCTATCTTTCCCTACAACAAAATAGAGAAGTTGGGGAATAAGAGAAGGGAGGGAAGATTGGGGGAAGGTGGTACAGTGTTTTGGAGTGGGGGCAGGGGAGAGATGGGGAGAAAATTTGGAACTCAAAGGTTTTTGGAAATGAGTATTGAAAACTATAAATAAATAAACAAAAAAAGGAATGAAATACTGTTCATCCAACTTGGGTGTCTTTTGACCATGTTAGAGGTATACCATGTGTTTTAAGTGGGGACAGTCATAGAATTCTAGACTTCCACAGTTGAAAGAGACCTTAGACATTGTCTGTCCCCTCACCCTTTCACTTTACATGAAAGATCAACCTGGATGGCTAAGTAACATGTGTAGGGTCACAGGGGTGAGGTTGAACCTAGAACCTTGGCTTGCAGATTGCCAAGCCAGCACTTTCTGTCGTACAAGGTCATTTAGACTCAGGGTTTAGTTGGAAAGTGGAGTAGAAAAGACTTTGACTGGAGGACTTTCAGAGGAAGGTGTACAGTTACTGAAGTCTCCTGAATTAATAGCATATGAGATTCAGTGAAACAAACTTTGAGCAGGACATCTTTTGTCTGAAAAGAGAATACTTTGGGAAAATGAGATCGTTGCCCTAAAGAATTTCTAAAACTGTCGGAGAAAGAAGGACTAGATTTGGACTCTTGGGTCCCAGAGAGGCCAAGCTGACTTTAACCAGTACTGGCTGAGATTTTTATTGTGCTACAACACCTCTCAGTTTATCTTGATTTATTGTGATCCTTTGTGCGTCTTTTAAGAAGCATCCATTTCCTACTCTTCCTTCTCCTTGAATTAATGTACTTTCTTTCACGTATTGCAAAAATGATCAGATTCACTTTAATGGGTTTATATGACAACCAGGTACTTATTGGATGGATAGCTAGGTTTTATTTTAACCTCTCTTGAAAGAGGGGAACATACTCAGCCTTTGGGTTTTTCCTTCTCCAGAGAAAGAGAATAGATTCTTACCGTTCATTGAGAGTCATTCTTCCTCATTCTTTAATTTCCTTGTTTTAATTTTTAGTTCCTGTTTCCATCTGAGAACAACCTTATTTCTCACAAAGAAGAATTTTTTTTCCCCCAGTCATTTTGCTTTAGTTTTCACGAATTCATTTCTCTCTGTCTAGAGAAGAATAATAGAAGAGGGAAAGACAGTGGTGAGAACTAATATTAGCATTTCTTTGAGGCCCAAAATAAACAAATCCAGCTGGATAGAAGTAATTTGTGGTGTGTGTTGTCTTTTTTTTTTTTTTTAAAGAAGGCAGAGATTTTTAATTGAGTCAACTGAAGGAAAGTTGCACTTATTTCTCTTGCTTGAGAAAATAATTCTAATTATTGTAATCACTCTTAATAGGATTAAAAATGACATTGACATCCACTTAAAAATCACTAAATTGATTTTTTGCAGATTGCTCTTTTTCAAGCCTTTGTCCACTTAATAGTAGCATCATGAGTGACCTTTCCTAAGCCGCCAGAAAGTGCCCAGAACCAATATCTTCTCAACTAACTCGCTACAATGCCTGAAATTCCTTTCTTCTCATTCTTTTGGCTACCAAAGCCCTCTTAAAATTGTAATTTTTTGAGGGGAGGTTTAAATATTAAGCTTGGCTAGTCACTCAGGTTTAACTCAAATTTTCTTTATCAGATTGACCCAGGCACTTAGCTGAAGTTGCACAGAGGGAGCCCTGAGGTGTCCTGGGACAGACAGTAGAAAGCTAAGTAGGTAGTGGAGCCAGTCTTCTCATTTTGCAGGTGAGGAAATGGAGACCCAGACTGGTCAGTTGACTTGCAAAGGTAAGTTTTGAACCTGGGTCGTAGTATCATAGTTTTAGAACTGAGGGACCTTCAGAGGTCATTTGTCTTCCCTTCACACCTTTGATGCTCAGGAGAGCTAAGTAACTTTTCCTGAATCATATGGTAGTATTAGAAGTTAGGTTTCTTGTGGTCTCATTCCAGAGTCAGAGCTTTTTTCGCTGGATCACGTCTCACTTGCTCTTGAGTTTGGTGTGTGGTACCTACCGTTATTTGAGTGCTGCATAAAATCCTGTGACATTAGGATGAGTGAGCTCTAATTTCCAGATAGGGTTCATAATACATGATGCTGTGAGACTTTCATGATTATGTAATTGATTTGTGCTCAGTTTCTACAAAATTAGATCAAATTCACTTAAGGAGCTTAGTTAAACCGAACAATAAGTAATCCAAAAACTGTATGATGCATGTTACATGTTGCCCAATTTCTGTATCCACCAAGTACTGGGAACCTTAATTTTAATATTCTTTTAGGAACTCCGGTGGAGAAATTCCAGGACTATTCAGAAGCTGTCTTTGTATATTATGAAGGTGGTTATCTCTTACACATTCTTGGGCTCTGAAGATTATCAGGTTTAAAGAAAAGCTTATATAAAGTTGGTTTATAAGTCTGTAATTGGAATGTTTCAAGACACTTGTCAAAAGCCCTGGCTCAATACCTGTTGTCATACGATGCATTGACTCCTCTTCCCCCCAACTCCAGGGTACTTTGTGTTTTACATTGCTTTGATCTTCTGAGAATCTCTTTCCCCGATCTTCTGTGTCCTGGGATGACTTCTATTCATTTGGAAGTGCAATGCTTCCCTTTGTTTTCAGCATTTTATAAGATGGAACAACTCACAACCTGGTTGAGAGCTCTGAAGCTGAAGGCTACCTTAATTAGAATTGTTTTTCCTCCCTCTCATTTTGTTTAAACATTAATGGAACGTCTCCAATCTTTCATGTTCATCTATAGAAAGCTGGCTTTGTTGATTGGATGTTCACACAGAGCTTGTATAGTTGACTTTTATGAACTAAATATGCTTGTACTTGTAAAGTTTAGGGACATATGTAGCAAATGGTCTCCACACAGAACCCTGTTTTTCTTTAGGGACTTCAAAGACAGATGTTGAAAATCACTGGTAGCTCAGAATCTACCTTTTGGCTATTGGGTATACTAGCTTCACAGCCTAAATTTGGAGACATCTTTAGGGACCGCCCCAAGAGTTGGAGCAGGCCAACAGACACTTGGAGGGATTATTCTCCAGGCTCAGTTTAGTTCTGAAGATTAGCAGGACCCCTTTGGGAGCTGGAGCTGGCTCAGGCAGAGTGTGAACAGACTCTTCTTGGGGACATTGTTTTATATCTTATCCCTAGCATCTGGCATAGTGCCTGTGTAAGTGCTTAACACACACTTGGTGCTCCATTTGTGAATTTCTGTGTAACTTTCTTTTCTCCATCCCATGCTGACCACTTGACTTGGACTTTTATGCTCTTGTATAAACCCCAGCGTAGGCCCCAGCAGCCTGATGGATCTAGAGTTCACATGCAGCCCCAGATGCTTCCTAGCTTTATGATCCTGGACAAGTCACTTAACTGCTGTCTGCCTCAACGTTTCCAGCTGCAAAAAGGGGATAATATAGCACCTGCCTCCCAGGCTTGTTTTGAAGATGAAATGAGATAATATTTTAATATTGTAAAATGCTTAGCATGGTGCCTGCTATGTAGTAGGTGCTTAATAAATGCTCTTTCCCTCTCCCTTTTCTGTACTCCTTTTCATTGAACAATTTTAAGTCCCCCCACCCAAACAACAACTCTTCAAATTCTGAAGTTAATTCTTGAGTGTCTGCATAGTAGTAGGACTGGAGAGTCTTTATACCTAATGGAATGTACTTTTCAGTGTCCAATACAGTATTAATCAAGTTCTGTGAGAGCAAGAAAAGTCTTCTTCTCTGACTGATTAACCATGGTTCTTATTCTGCTGTATACAGTGAACAGTCAATAACCCTTTGTAGAATGAATGAATCAGTAACTTGGTACATCACCTACTGTAATACCAGCAGAGTTGTTTTTTAAACTAGGAAACTAGTCATGGACAGGAAGTGCCAATATTTAACAATGGGCTCACCATACAGCAAGAAATCAAAGATCTGTTATTTTCTCAGGGTGGGAATTCCCTTTCCCTGTGCAGAGAGCAACCCATGGATATCATAGCCTCATCATAACTAATTGTTTTCAATTCTAGTATAAGCAGTTGTACTGAGTTATTGATACTGTCAGGATAGCTGTGGGTAGAGTACCAGTGCTGGAGTAAGGAAGACTTATCTTCCTGAGTCCAAATCTGACCTCAGACACTTACAGCTGTGTGACCCTGGGCAAGTCATTTAACCTTGTTTGACTCAGTTTCCTGATCTGTAGAAGAAACTGGAGAAGGAAATAGCAAACTACTGTAGTAAACCCCAAACAGAGTCACAGAGAGTCAGACAAGACTGAAACGACTAAACCGAATTGATACTGTCCTCACTATAACAGGAAAGAAGAATTTCGTTTATGATAAATATTGGATTTCACATTTTAATCCTTACAGAAATCAATGAAAATTAGAGAATCCTTCCAAAGAATGGTAATTAATTTGTATTCTTACTTGCCATGGTTAAATTTTGATAATTCAATTAAAAAGCCAACATAAGAACTGTTAAAAAATAGATAATTTTTTTTGTGATTAGAAGAGTATAAGTGATTTCTTACTGTACTTGTGATTTGAGATTTAACCCCCCCCAGTATTTATGCAATTGATAAAAAAATGGTATTTTCCATGTCAGGAGGGTTTGGCAGATTTCAGAGTGCCTGCATATACATTGGCTTGGATCCTCACAGTGACTTGGACCATCACCACTGGGACTTGGCTGTTGCCATGGAGAACAAGTGAGGAGCTTTCCAGCTAAAGGGACTTTAGGGAGAAGAAACACAAAAGCAAGTAGAGGGTGGGCCAGGATGCAAACAACCAGATATCAAAGCAAGGTCCAACTGCGGACCCAGTGAATGTGGCAAATTGAGATAGCTCTTTGTCCGACTCCACACCTTGGTCCTTGCCTGGTGCCAAGTAGCACATCCCGAGTTCCAGACTTACATTGTTGGAGTCTTGTACTTGCTAATATGACCCAGGTTCTGAATCAGACAGCACCTCCTTCCTCAGGGGAAGGCAAGGGATTTATATAAATGCCTACTATATATATATATATATATATAATATATAGAGAGAGATAACATTTATAAAAGTGCTAATATATATATAGTATTAGCACTTTTATAAATGTTATATCTCTCTATATAATCTAATACTATATATATATACATATATATAGTATTAGCACTTTTATAAATGTTATCTCTCTCTATATAATCTAATACTATATATAGTATTAGCACTTTTATAAATGTTATCTCCTTCCATCCTCACAACAACCCTGCCCATAAGGTAAGGACTATTATTTTCCCAATTTTATAGTTGAGGAAACACAAATAGAGTTTAAGTGACTTTTCCAGATTTACACATCTAGTAAGTGTCTGTAGTCAGATTTGAACTTCCTGACTCCAGGTACCACCAGCTGTCCCCCCGATTCTTACCCAAAATGGAATTCCCTTCTGATTGTCTATTCTCCAAACTGTGAGGGTTTAATCAGCATCTGGACCTTTCTTCATAGCAGTCCTTCATGTACAGAGTAAAACTGGAAGGTCAGATAGTATTATCTTTATTTGGAAGAGGAGAAAACTGATGTTAAGAGTGGGAAGGTGACTTTCTTCAAGTCCTATGGCTAGTACTTATGGAGGCAGAATGGGCCAGAGGGAATTGAGTACTAGCTCTGTTGCTAGAGGCTCAGAGTTCAAATCCTACCTTGGAGCAATGCTTACTATTGAAGTGATGGTAGACAAGCCACTTAAACTCTTTCGATCTCAGTTTCCTTGCTGCAAAACAAGGAAATTGAATTAATTGGCCCATGAGGCCCTGGCCTGCTCTTCATTTGTGACCTTGGCCCTGGGCATACACTAGCTCTCTTTACGTCATTTCACCCTTGAATGATGTTTTGCAATCATTTAAATTCACATTCTGGACACAGCCTACTGAGGGCAATTGTACCTTCACCTCTAGGTAGATGAGGGAGAAGACCCAGACAGGAATGTGGGACTTCACGGAGGAATGCATCCTGGTGAGCACAGATCCCTCTCAGCAGTGCCAAGATGGAGGCATGGAGTGAGCCGGCATCTGGAGCCAGCTCTGAGGACTGGTCAGTTTAAGACCTTTCATGGTTGCCATGTTTGACTGATTCTTGTTCCTTTTAGAACTCTCATAGATAGTTTAGAAAGTGTTTCATGTAATGTAACATCCTTTCACCAAAAACCCGACATCCAAAGAGTTGACTTGAAAGGCTGAAACAATTTTAAGAGGGCTAGGGATTATATATTTTTTTTGGTCCCAACTTGATTTCACTGATATAGGGAACTCTTATCATGAAAAATCCCTCTATACATGATGACAGTAAAGGAATAGCTAGACATTTTTTTCACCAGGTGCAAAACAATTGAAGGGAGGAAGTAGTAGGGGAGAAGTAGACTGAACTAGTCCTAGGCTTCAGATTCACTCCCTTCCGAGGTCCAGGGTATTCCAGTGAGACCAAAGGGCTTTTACAGACTGGAGTTGCTCTTAGAGAGGAGAAACTTCAAGGTCCTGACTTTCAGAAACAGACTGGGCTGCACAAAGAAGGTAGGAAGGAAAGAAGCATTTCTTAAGTACTGGACTGAGTGTCTTACAGAAATTATGTTCTTTGATTCTCACAACAGTTCTGGGGTTAGGTGCTCTTATTCTCCCCATTTTACAGTTGAGAAAACTGAGACAGAGGTTACGTGGTTTGCTCTGGGGCCACGCAACTAGTATCTAGTTACACAGCTTGTAAGGCAGGATTTGTAATCAGGTCTTTATAATTCTGAATGCAGAGCTCTATCCACTATGCTACCAAATGGGAAATGCTCTGGACCTCATTCCTACCAGGGAGAGAGAGTTGTTAAAGGGACATGTTTAACTTTAGTGACAGAGGGCCAGCTACTCTGGGGAGAGGGGCTTGCTTTTCTCAACCTGAGGTGGTATTTGAAGAAACTCCAGGGTTTAGGACTTGCAAAGCCTGGGCTACTTGCCCTAGTTCTAGCCTTTCTTCTGGACTCAGGAATGAAAGAGAAAGCTAAGGAGATTCCTTTTCCATGGGTTCCAGCTTATAATACTTTAACCTTTTTCCTTTCTCCTTATCTTTCCTTTCCACCTGGTTCCCAATCATTAGCCCTGGTAACACCCCCCTCTGTTCAGGCTGAATTAACGTCTGCTTCTTCCAAGAACCATGAACAGGTTTGAAAGGCTTGACAGAGGGGGTAATTTAGTTTCCTGTTCCCAGAACCTCTCCCCAGGATCTCACTCTTTTTTGTGGAGCTGGGGCCCAGGTGATAAGGGACCTTAGAAACTTCTTTCACCTTGTACCGAATTTCAACCAGAAACAAAAAGTCTGAATCTCGTTTGTCTTTGAACTTTATCTTGTTAGTGAAGTAGAATTTCAGTCAATAAAAGACTTTAGTCTCTATTTGGTAAATTAAGATATGTAATAAGGCCCAGAATTGTAATACAGGTAAATTATTTTGTTAGGCAGCCATACACAAATATGATCCCCAAGACTCAAACTTTGGATTTATTGCTGTCTTGTATTCCCAGGACTTTTCCCTCCTAATGGCGATCACTTAGAAAACAAAGGTTTTGTATATATGCATGTGTGTGTATGTGTGTTTCCAGGAACACATCAATGTGGCAATAAATTTAAAAAAAAGCACAATTGGGTTTTGTCTTCTAATTCCCCCTCCTTGCCTGATTTTCTGTAGAACTTGACAAATGATTAATAAACACTGTGCATTCCTGTCTTGCCTATGTTACTTTAGGGAAATTACTAGAGTTAGTTGACTCCATGGTTGACTGCTTAGTTGGTATTTGAGAATGGAAAAGAACCTTGTACTTGATCATCTGGGAGATTTCCTTGTAAACATTCAGAGAGTAAGGAGACCACTAAAGGAAAATAATTTTTCAACCTTCAATTATAATTACCAAAATTACATCTTGCAAAGGTTGTAGGTTTTAAGATTCCTCCTGCTGGATGGAAAAAAATATACCTTTCAATTCATCAGAAATCATTTATTAGCACTTCCAAGTGAAATGGTTCCTTCCCTCTTTTGAGGGAAGCTTCCAATCTTACTAGGAGGACAATAGAGACGCAGATGAGTGTATCATAGGAGGAAGCTGACCACTAAGTGATGAGATATTTTCTTCCCTTGGCAATTCATGATGATTGGGTGGAGGTGTTGTCTTCATCATGGTTGGTCATGTGGTAGTGGTGGTGCCCACGCTAATAAAACATGGAAATAAGATTGTATGTTGAGCATGAAGTCACTCATATTTCTAGCTCCTGCCCAAGTTTTCCCTTCATGGAATCCATCTTTCCCTTTTTCCCCTCCCTCTTTTCTTTTTCCTATTTCTTCCCCATTGCTTCTCTCTTTAGTCCTATCCCTGCCCCCTCCATATCTCTTTATTTTCTCTTTCTCTCCTTTTACTTCTCAGCTTATTAAGCACTGGTTGAAAACATTGAGTTGGCACTAAGAGATGATCAAAGCTACAAAGGATATAGTTCTTACCTTCAGAGGGCTTCTATTTTCAGGAGGACATTCAATACCCAATATGCCTTAATATTCACTAACTATATTTCAAAGAAGAATATGTTAAGAACCTGGGAGAGGGGCAAAGTGTTATAAAAGACTGGAGAGAGGAAAGATAATTTCTGGATGAATTAGGGAATACTTCCTGAAGGGAGTGGTACTTGAGTTAGGTCCTTAAGGATGCCCAGTAAGGGTGAAGAGAATCCACAGTATTTTCTGCTTATGAGTCTTAGGTTGGATTAGAGAAAAGACAGAAAAGGGAAGTCTGGCTGCATCAACACTTAGCCTTGGGCAGCCCATTGAGATCACAAGAGTCCCCTAACAAGATAATTGAAAAGAAGATTTTGATTGCACAGCTGGATTTAAAGGTAAGTGAGACAGGACCACCCCCTAGCTCAAGGAGACAACAGCACAGGGCTTCTGACATGGGGAAGTTTGAAGTTGCCTCACGCCTCTGAGAGGAAAGCTGGGTTTACTTGGAATGTCTAAAAATAGCTAATGTTTATGTAGTAGTCAAGGTTTGCAAAGTATTTCTCATATGTTATCTTATTTGGTCCTCATAACAACTTAAGGTAAGTGCTATTTTTCTCATCCCCATTTTAAAGATTGAAGACACTAGATCTGTTAATGGGTAATTGACTTGCCTATAGTCTCACAAATCATAATTGAATGAGGTATGATTTGAACTCCCTGATTCCAACTTTAATGACCTATCTACATGCTTTATATATATGCCACCTGTATACTTTAGAAGTTATTGTTCCTGTGTCAGAGATAGACTCTAATATTTCTTCCAAATAGTTATACCAATTAATATTTCTGTCTTCTTTCCTTTCTTAGAAACCAGTTGGGTATAATAAATCTTCAGTATTAAAGTTTAGGGTGGAATTTGATGGGGGATCTGATTTCATGGGTTCAGGGAACACATGATGGGGAAACTCTCTTTTCAATTATGGAGTAGAACCTGCCATGCAACTTACAGACTTAAAATGTTGCCTAGGGCATTGATAGCCCAGGACCTAGGGCACAAAGTGTGACATGCCACCTGGACTGCTTCCAGTCCTTTTCTCACAGCCAGTATTGAGCGGAGCAACTTTTGTGAAGAAGTGGCTGAGTGTCACCATTACCACCAACACCAACTGCCACTGCCAATGCAGATCACCAACCTGGCTGCCAGCCAGGTCCCTGGAGCCACAGTCCAAGTGAGCAACCCTGTGAGCTTGTGATCTGGCAACTGCCTCTGCTGGTGTTCCATTGCCTACTTCCTCAGCAGCCACAGTTACTGAAGGAAGACTTGGTCAAGAAAGTTCTTATCACGGTCCTTGACATGGTCAAAACAACAGATTCAGTTTTGTTAATGTATTCCATATTAAAAAGGATGTATTACTGCCACTTTTCATCTGCACTCTTGTGTCCATTGGAGCTTCCTTTCTGTGTGGCCTGCAACAAAAACCTTCTGTATGTATTGTCTTCCCCTGAAGAACTCAAACTGACTCAAAGAAGGGAATACCTCACTTTTGCATGTGTAACCCTAGCATTTAGCATAGTGCTGTACGCATAGTAATTGCTTAATAAATACTCATTTATTCATTCATTCTAGTAATCTTTTCAAAACATTCCTGTTCTTCAGATATTGTACTTCAGCATTGAGTAGTCACTGTATGTACCCAGAACCTCATATGTAAACTCAGTACATTGTTTTAAAAGAAATTTATAATTTGTACCAACAGTCTAAGAACTTCCCTAAGCAGGAAATTCAGTTTTTACCACTAATAGATAATGATGAAAAAAACACATTTGAATGTCGTTTTGCCTGTAGGGGATTTAATACTTTTACTCTTAGAGCAAGGCCACAGTGTTAACCCACAGACAGATAAATGCACTGTCCCACTTATGTGTGTGGTATGTTGCTACCACCTTCTGTTTAAGAAAATCAGTGTCGAATTAGGACCTGATCCCTTTAAACATAGTGTAGACAGAAGACCTGGGTCCAAATCCCAGCTCTGTCACTTATTGCCTATGTGATCTAGGTCAGCCTTGGTTTTCTCATCTCATTTCTTCTTATCAACTAAGGGGATAAGAGTAACTGACTTCTGAGGTCCTTTCCATTTCTAAATCTATGATCTAATAGTGTCGTGGTTCTTCAGTCATTTCAGTCATTTGTGACTCTCTGTGACACCATTTGAAGTTTTCTTGGTAGAGATATTGTAGTGGATTGCCATTTTCTCTTCCAACTCTTTTGCACAGAGAAGGAAACTGAGGAAAATAGGGTTAGGTGACTTGGCCAGGGTCACATAGCTACTAAGTGTCTGAGGTTTGATTTGACTAAGGAAGATGAGTCTTCCTGACTCCAGACCTGGCACTCTATCCACTGCACCACCTAGCTGATGGTATAATTTACTTTTTCAAGTTTCAGTTTAAGTGTAAAAATGGGCCAGTAATTTGAAAACACACACACACATACTTTTTAGAGCTCTGGTCTTAGTGACAAAAATAAAGGATAGCAGCATTTGGTGATAATGAATTCAAACTGTAGACACAGTTTGGGCCTAGGGAATATGTTGCGTCTAGATGACCTCATTTTTTTTACAGTGACATGATCTTTGAACTAGAGGAAACTGAGCTGGAAGGTACTTGTAAAGTAATGAGGTTTTAACCTGGAAGGTTAAATTACTGGGACCAATCCCTTAATCTTAAAGAGGAAGAAGCAGACCTAAAGAGATGAAACAACTTACCCATTGTCATATAGCTAGTTAATGGCCAAGTCAGGATTACGACTCAGGCCTCTTGACATTTTTTTCATTTTTTTTCTTTACCATGATTATTTCCCATCCCGTAAGAATTTATGTGAATTTTGCATTTGCAGTGATCAAATTCTGATCATCTCAGTCTTTTATACAATTCTCTATTTCCACCAGAAATTCAGTTTGCTAACACTGACTGCAGGCACATGTGAGCTTGAGTTTGTCCCTGGATTGTCCAGTCTGTTATTCTCTTTGACCTAGAGTGTAATACAGCACCTCAGTGCCTAACACTGGTTAGAGCTGCATCAGAGGAGGAGGCCTGCCTGTACTGGGGAAATTATAGGTCCTTGAATTATCCAAGTATGGAAAATTACCTTAACTAGGGCTCCTTAATCTGGGTTCCATGAACTTGTTTTAAAAATATTTTGATAACTCTATTTCAGCATATTTAGTTTCTTTATAATCCTGTATGTTTTATTTTATGTATTTAAAACCATTATTGTATTAAACCATTATTTAGGTATTTAAAACCATTGCTTATTTAAAGCCATTATCTGAAACAAAAAAGGGTAAGAACCTCTGCCTTAACCTTTTTCCTTTCCCCATCTACATTCACCCTTCTGACTTTGTATGCCTGTCAAGCAAAATGCCTCCTGTTCATTTGAGTTTCCTTTCCTGCCTTTGTGACCAGTCTTTCTGAAACTTGGTGTAGTTCTATGCCCTGGGCATACATTTCTAAGCCTACCTCTTCTAGGACGTCGTGTTGTATGAGTAGGAATAAGTTGCTCAACCTTGGACCATTTCCCATATGGTAAAGTAAATAGCTCTCCCCTCTATTCCCTACTTCTTGTCATTCATCCATGATGAAATTGTGGATTCCTAGAGGACATGAATCACTTCTACAGCCTATCCTAGTGACAGATTGAATCAGAACCCACAATCTGGCTTTGATCTTTTTGAATCCCTTATACTTGCAACACCAAAAATTAAATTTTCGTGTCATCTATCAAGAAACCCACATATAAGTAATGAATTACTGTTCTTGCTAGCAGTAGCAGCAGCTCTTGCTGGGGAAAGATGACTGTCGGAATAGCAAGTGATCATTTGTATGCAGCTCAGAAGATCCTCACCATGTCACATGCTGTGTTATCTCTCAAGCCTTGAGGTCAGTGCCTAAGGAGGTTCCTGGGTTTCCCAGGTAACCCTGACAAATTAGACAGGAAGGGAGAAGACCACCCACAGGATTCTCTGAATGTAATGGCTCTGACTCCCTTGGATGTTGATGGCTGTGCATGAGTCGGAGTATATGATCAAGACCAGGGTTTCAGGGGAATACCCAGGCACTTGTCAAGGTCGATGGTTTATAGGGAAGTTTGCATCAGGAGATTTCAACAGCCGCCTTGGGCCAGGTCTATGGGGTCAAGTTAGCACTCTCTTTTTAAGGGAGGAATAAATTAGTGCATTCCACTATGGCCTTTGCAGTGAAATATGACAGCAAAATCAATCAGGAAAAATGACTTGCTGGCTCCAGTCTGTTCACTTGGGGAGGTCCAATCAAGTCAAAGTAATTATGAAGCACCTGCTATGTGGTTCTCAGGTAATGAACTTTCTGACAAGTGGAATTACATTTGTGTGATCCATAAAAACCCCACGAAGGACAACGATGTGGTCTCTGAATAGCAGCATCCTGAGTATTTACCAGCCAGTTTAATCCTGGAGAAAGAGCAAGAGGAAGAAAGAGGAGACAATGGCTGGCTGACAAGAAGGGGAGCTGACTTCAGCTGGTGGTGTTTCTAGTCTAGTTGGAAATAGGTTTGGAGCAGCGCCCTTGGCAGATTTATGGTCTTGGGTAAGATGGTTTCTGGGTCCAAGCCAAAAATTTGGATGACTGCTGCTTACTAAAACATTGTAATACGGATATGCCTTTGAGGCTTTAGTTTTTGCGGAGGAAGGGAGAAAATTTAATCAGTTAGTCAACATTTATTAAACATCCACTATGTGCCTGGCACTGTGCTAGGTATTGGGGGTACAAAGGAAGGCAAAAGACAGTCCTTACTCTCAAGAAGCTTCTAGTCTAGTGGGCTAGAATATGCAAATATGCAAAGAATTATGTACAAACATAATTTGTATGGGGAAAATCAAGAGGGACAGCATTAGAATTAAGGGGGATCAGGAAGACCTTTCTGTAGAAGGTAGGATTTTAGCTGGGGTTTGAAGGAAGCAAGGAAAGTCAGGGGTCAGAGATTGGGAGAGAGAGAGAATACCGAGCATGGGGGACTGCCAGAGAAAATGCCTGGAGTCAGGAGATGGAGTATCTTGTTCAAGGACCAGTAAGGCCAGTGTCATGTGACTTTGTTAATTAAACCAAGCAGTGAGACCCTGCTTCTCCACAGATAACTCTCCCCACCAACTAGCAGAGTGACTGAGATTCCCACGATGGTTTTCACTCTTTTGGGTTAAGGTGTTGTTCCCAGAAGACCTCTGTGATGTCCAGATGACCAGGGAGAACACGTTAGTCTATCTGAATCCATTATTTCATTAGTATGAGTTAGTTTACCAGATTTATAAGGAAAATAGTAACAGCTGACATTTATGTATTATTTTACCCCATCCAAAGTGAGCTTTCGATTAGAGATCTGGAGCTGGAAGAGACCTTAGAGGCTATGTGCTTCAACCTCTTAATTTTATAATTGAAAAAAAAAAGACCCAGAAAAAGTCAAGTCACTTGCTCAGGGCCACACAGACTGAAGATAGCAGAAATGAGACTCGATACAGTATTTCAGTTGGTACTTATAACAATCCTGTGAAATATGTAGGAATTCTTTTTATTTATTCATAAGGATACTAAGTAGTGAAGGATTCACCTCTACCTCCCCCTTCATAATATCCCACAGCTAATAAGTAGGAGAGCCAGTTCCAGGGGTTCAATACTATAGACAGTATTCTTTATATTTCATCTAGGCTGCCTCTCCTATATATAAGTTGTGTAGGGTAAATTGGGTCAGGGCTGGAGAATGGGCATGGTTGGGTATATGGACCAAGTTGTCTTCCTCAATAGGGGAAAAAGGATCCTAGATGCCCGTAGTTAAACCCAGGAGATGCCAAGAGGAGGGAAGAATACACACTTTACTTCCTTCAAAATTTTCCTCTCTGTTGATTTATGTGGTGAATTTCTGATTATCTATATTCCTCCTATCCCTGCCATTGGGTCATAGATCACAGGACCATGATTTTATATCTGGATGGGACCTTCGAGGTTATCTACTCCAACCTCCTCATTTTAGAGCTGAGGAACTGAGGTTCAGAATGGGTTACATGACATGTCCAAAGTTATGCAGGTAGTGAGTGATGTGGCTGAAATTCCAACAAAGGTTATAGGATCATAGCTTTATAGATCTTGAGGGACCCCGTTTTTGACCCTAGATGCTGTGACTCCAGCTCCAATGTTCTTCCCACTGACACATGCTGCTTCCTGGGTTCTTCTTCCTAACCTCTGCTTGCTAATGCCAATTCCACTTGGAACTTCCTTCCAAGCCCACTTCCCAAGTCACTGCCAGTCCTTGTTTTCCTCCCCTCTCTCTCTCCCCTTGTCCTTTTCACTCTCCTCCCCCCAAATCTAGTTTGCCACTGCCTCTTGGGCAGAGAGATATGAGTCCTTCATGGGTAAGGGTGGGTTATTTATTCCTGGGTAACAAAAATGAAGTAAAATCAATTCTAGAAGTTCTAGGTCCAGGGATTAGGTCCCACCTAGTTCTCCAGGGTCACAGATAGAAGGTACTTTAGGGAATATCTGGTTGAGACCTCTACTTTTACAGATGAGGAAATTGAGGCCCAGCGAACTTGTCACTTCACAAAATCACTAGGTTTGAGAGTTGTAAGGGACTTCAGGAGCAATCTAAGCCATACAATCATACAACAAAGAAATCCCTATTCTGACATATCAGCAAGCAATCATTCAACTTGGCCAAGGTCACTCAGGTAATGAGTAGGAGAGCTGGGTTTGAAACTTAGTGTAGTCATCTGGGAAAAAACCCAACAAACCTCTCTAAGATGCATAAAGTTTGCTTGTTGAAGGTTACTTCATTTGGTTCTGGACATGGTCCCTTCTCCTGCTTGGTATTTCCCCACCTTGCCTTTTTTCTAGAATTTCTATGCCTGCATTCTTTTATGCTAAAAACTTCTATCTTCTGTACTTCTAGAGCAGGGCGTTACAAGTTAATCCCTGCCATCTTTGTGCCTGTGAGAGCAGAGCTCAGAAACTAATCATAGATACTTGGGTGAGAAACCATCGCACTGCCCCATCCCATCCATGTAATTGAGCTGCCCAGATATGGAGGATGAAGGGTCTAGGCATCCCATATATTGTCTTAGAAGCATGAGAGCTTGGGATGTGTCAACTGTGGGAAGTCATAGGCCCTTTGTAGTCTACCTTTCTTCTCTGACCAAAATCTGAAGGTCACTGTGCCAGAAGTTTTAACTCCCTGTCTAGTTGTATTCTTTGTTTTTTTATATCAGGGTTCTAAGCCTTTTCTTGTGTAAGTTAAAGTAAAGTTAAAGTCTCCAAAATCCCGAAGAGTTGAAAGGATTGGGATGTCTTTTTCCTTTGGCTCAAAACCATTGTCCCAAGAGTAGAAGATGGAGGAACATGCATGCTGTCAAATTTCCATCATGTTATCTATAACAGTGGTCCTCTCTGCAAATTTTTATCTCTATTGATCCACTTAAGGAGAATTAGTTGGCTTGACTATCTTTGGTGACACAAAGTTTCTTGATTCAAATGTCAAAGTGAATAAAAAAGCCCCTGAAGTTTCTTGGGGGCAGACCAGTGTTTCTCCAGACATATATTAATGATCATAGACAAGTCAACAACACATAGATTGACTTTTTCTTAAGATAAATGGAAAAGAGGTGATTGTAGAACATGGGGCTTTTGCTGACTATAGCAAAGGCAAAATAGATTGTCTATTTTTGTTAAGCAGTAATGACGGATTCCGGCTCTTTGTGCATCATCTTTGTGTGGCTGGAACAATGGCCCTCATCCTTGTGAAATCCTGCTGCCATCTTATTTCAGTTGGTCATAGTGATCTGTTTCGTGTATTCAATCTTTGGTCTCCATTTCAGATACAGGGCACGGTGAAGATTGTGCTGATGATTTCTCTTGTGAAATACTCATTTGCATGCTTCTATTTGGATGGAACAATATTAATATTTCTAAAAATTTTAACTCTCTATTGAAATGCAAGTGGCATTATCATACTGTGCACTCTTTGTCCTTCATGCGATTCAAGGCTGCTGGTTGCTTAGCAACTGAAGATCAGAGTCCTCTAACCTTGTACTGTTGTTATTATACAGTCACTGTCCCAGTGGAATTGGAGGGGGGTAGAGATCAACAGAGATAAAAATATACCTGAGAATGACTGCAATAATTCAGTGATTATCTCAATTGCCTTCTAGAGACTGGTATTGATGCTAAAGCGTATATATGGTCTTCTCATTTTACTGGTTCAACAGAATAGCTTTTATTTCTGTTAGTACAGATTCTTTTTTGTATAACTTTCTTAAGCTAATGCTTTAAAATTAGACTTGGTAAAATAGGTTGCTCTGTGTCTTAAAGCAAAATAAGTAATATACCACCAGTATGTTAGACTTAGAAAATTTGAATTTGCTTTAAATATTTCATTACAGATTGCTTAGTAGAGCTGGGATTATCTAGTGAGAAGGACAATGGTATAATGGATAGAGAGTAGAACTTGGGGGCAGCAGGATGCAGGTTCAAGTCCAGACCCTGACACATCCTGGCTGTTTATGATCCTAGGTAAGTCATGGAAGATTTTAGTGCTCTAGGAAACTCTCTAACATGATAAGTTACAAAGTGGGTGCCAACCTGCTTTAGTAGAGGAAATTCTTCACTAATAATGAAATCCTCTCTATACCAATAAAATGACAGGTATAGTTCATATTCCTTTTCTTATTAGAGTTAACCAATGTTATGTGCTCATTCTATAGAGCCAAGACCATATTTAGTGGAAGGGTGAGTAAACATGACAATTGATTACTGAATCAGACTTTGGACTCATTAAGAATAAGGTAGATGATAACCCATTTAAGTACTTCAAACATCTGTAATTTCTTTGTGGGGAGGTTATTTCCCTATACTGATGCTAATCGTATCCTTTCTATGACTTAGGAGATAGTCTTTGAGAGATTTTCCTGATGGTCTTCTTGGAACTTAGGCTGACCACAGACATGCAGTCTATCAGTACATTCATTCTCTAACCCTCTCAAACTAGGTAGGAGCTACCATACCTGACATTCCATGGGTAGAGTCTTTGATAACCATGCCATGATGAAGCATTCGAGTAGGACTTGAAGGGGAGCATCCATCTTATTTCACTTTGGGAGGCAGGCTTGTGTTGTGGATAGAGAGTTTACCTTGACGCCAGGAAGTCCTGGGTGCAAATCCTATCGCTGACACAGCTGTGGGAACCTGGGCAAATCACCTAACTTCTGGATATGCTAGATAACTCTCTAAGATGATAAGCTGCAGAGAATTTGCTAGCCTTGGATAGAGGGAATTTCCTCCTCTGGGAATTCCTTATAGAATTTAGCCTAGATGTAAGAGTGGTCACATTAGGTGAGGTTTTCAAGGAATAGGTTTCAGTGAAATTCTGGTCTCCTAAAAGTTTTTGAAACTGTTACATGATTGAATTCTTAGATTCCCAGTGCAACCAGCAATGTCTCCTGCCTTTCTTATTTTTATTAATGGTATCACTTTTCAAGGTACCCCAGGTCAAAATCTAAGAAGCATCCCAACCCCTTTCATGTAATCAGTGAACAAGCTTTTCATTTCCCCTGCCTGAGCTACCTCACAAGTTTAGTCCCTTATCCTGTTACATCTGGCCTATTGCAGCATTCTCCTAACTAATCTCCCCATTTCCATTATTTACTTTTAACTGAACAAATGCTCATAAGATACTGTTTCTGTCATGTCACCACGCTGCTCAGAAACTTCTAATGACACCCTATTAAAGATAAAATCCAAACTTCTTGGTCTGGCCTTTAAGGTCTTTCCACTATCTAGACACAAATTATTTTCCCGTTTCCCTCCTATATGGGATTACAAGGTCATATTTTCAAAGTTAGAAGGAACCATTGAGGCCATTTAATTGAAACCCGCCCCCTCTTTTTACAGATGAGAATACTGAGATTAAGAGAGTCTAGTGGCTTACCTAAAGTTACGCAAAGCAGGAAGTAGCTGAGCCAGATTTCAAATCTACAGTGTCTGACTGCAGATATTTTCATTTGAAGCATACTTCCTTTCACAAAATCTTGTGTTTTCATGTTTCTGGATCTTTGTTTGCATATTATCTCCTCTACCACCTAAACTGTTCTTTTTTTCTCTCCACATTTCCATATCCTAGTCATCTTTTAAGGTCCTACACCAGTGATTCTCATTAAGTGGTTTGTGAACTCCTTGGGGGTTCATGACAATGATCCAAGGGGTTTACATTAAAAATTCTTTAGTGGTACCTTAAGAGGTAAATAAATGCTAGTTTATGTCACAAATATGTCATTCCTTTGTGACAAGCACGTACATATTCAAAGCATTATAGGTTTATTTCTGCAGTGACTTGAAACTGTCATGATCATGCAGACAATGACTGTGCTGTCCATGCAACTAGTACGTTAAATGCTGGCTGCTTCTGACTACGCATAATATGCTTTTTCAATTTCTCAACCTGCCATCAAATTGTTTACAAATTGCCCCAAGGATTTGACATTCTAGACAAACAGATTCCTAAGAGATGATGAGACACATTTGAATACCTTAATTTCTTTTCTGTACATTGCACCAGAGTAGCTCTATTGTTCCCCTCTATAATTGTGACTATTCTCACAGTGTAAAAGTCAGGCTGCTTGAAAACCATGATGATTGGTGATATTGAAACCATCATGGACTGTTACAAAAATTTTTGCAGAAGTAAAATTCATATTTCTTTTTATTGTACTGTTAAGGCTTTAAATATATTCTCTGTGTTAATATTCTTCTATATGAGCATTCAAATCAACCAGTCAGTAGCACTGATCAGTTATTCAGTAGAGTTTCTAAGAGATTATAGTCAGTTGTGTGCCAGTGGTAGAAGAGAAGATCATGTCTAAAGAAATTCCTGCCTTAAAACGGTTAGTTTATACTTTAAAAATGAAGCAATATATTCAATTGAACTTTACATTTATCATATAGCACTTGTCATTAGCCAGTAGAAAAGTAAATATTTTCTATTGTAATAGGTTGTTCATTTTTGATGATTAGTTACATGGCTAAAAAAAGAGTGAACTATCTCTCAGCAAGAGAACTTGTAAAATTCTCCATTTTCTATCACATAGTTGTGAGTTCGTTTTTATTTTATTCTTGTTTTAAATCAAAATACAAAAATAAACTCAACACATAGCTATCCTTCAGACTGTATTTGTCTTGTAATGTAAATCTTTGTTCAAATAAAAAAGTCTAATATTGAAATTAAGTTTCTATAGATCATATTATTTTAAATATAAAATTATGTTTAACATCTCCCAAGTTGTAACATTTTATTGAAAATATTATTTATAATCAACAAAATTTGTAAAACAAAGAAACTTAATATAGTCATTTTTTAATATAAAGTCTTACAGCTAATAGTAAACATTTAAAATCTTACTAAATTACTTAAAATTTTTTAAGAACATCCCACATAAAATATTTATGATTAATAATATGCAGTTTTGAACTTTATAGAGTTTTCATAATTAATAAATAGAATAGCATTTTATATTTGACAATTATGATAATATAATCTACATTTTAATTTGGAGCTTTTGGGGCAAAAGCAATCATTGTAGCTATTATAAGCACTTAATGAATATTATGAGTAGTGTATTAAATTACCCTGAGGATTCACAGCATATTTATTTTTGTTATTGAAAGGGATTCTTGAAACAAAAAATCTTGGGAATCACTGCCTATTTGAACTACATTTTCTCATTGCAGCCTTTTCTGACCACCCCAACTGGAAATAATCTCTCTTAGCACTTACGTACTGCTTTCCGTTGTTAACCTTTTGAACGCATATATGTTTTGCTTCTTCAATTAGATCACAAACTACTTATTGCTTACACTTTGTTATATCTCTTCGTAAACCTTAAAGTGTTTAGCACAGTGTCTTGAACAGAGAAGATGCTAAATAAATATTTCATAATGACGAGGGACTCCCCTTTTTCTGAACACTGCTCCCCCTTTCTTCCCCTCTGCCAGCCCAGCTCCAGGCTACTAGATGAATTTATAGAATGTGTCAGGTAACAAAGACAATGGGATATTGATGTCATAGAGAAGTGTTTACGTTTCATTAATACTTAGGATAAGTATAATAGTGAGCATTGATGCAGTATTTTGTTTTGTGAGCACTTTTTTATTTTTCATCTCACATGATCCTTACAGTAACTCTAGAATACCATAGACAATGAAGCAATATCAATGCTAAACATATATGTACCCAGTGGTATAGCATCCAAATTTTTTACAGGAGAAGTTAAGTGAATTATAGTAAGAAATAGACAATTATGTTGGGGGGGATGTCAGCTGTCACCTCTCAGAACTTGATAAATCCAACAAAAAAAAAGAAAGAAGCTAAAGAGGTAAATAGTATATTAAAAAGATTAGCTATGATAGACCTTAGGCATGATTTAGACATAAAAGGTGATACCATAAGCAAATTAGAAGAGCAAGGAGTAATCTACTTGTCAGATCTATAGGGAGGGGAACAGCTTGGGACCAAACAAGAGACAGAGAACATTACAAAATGTAAAATAGATAATTTGGATTATATTAAATTAAAAAAGCTTTTTGCATAAACAAAATCAATGCAACCAAGATCAGAGGGAAAGCAGAAAATGGGGAAACAATCTTTACAGCTTATCTCTGATAAAGGCCTCATTTTTCTAATATATAGAGAACTAAGTCAAATT
Organism: Potorous gilbertii; assembly: GCA_028658325.1. Taxonomy (NCBI): domain Eukaryota; kingdom Metazoa; phylum Chordata; class Mammalia; order Diprotodontia; family Potoroidae; genus Potorous; species Potorous gilbertii. Next base: position 502,533,189 of record CM053771.1, on the reverse strand, counting down.
TACAAGAATACAAACAAATGGTCAAAGGATATGAATAGGCAGTTTTCAGATTAAAAAAATCAAAGCTATCTGTAGATGAATGAAGAAGTTCTCTAAATCACTTTTGATTAGAAAAATTAAAATTATAGCAATTCTGAGGTAATACCTCACACTAAAAGATTGGTTAATATGACAAAAAAGGGAAAATGGTAAATGTTGGAGAGGAAGTGGGAAAATTGGGACACTGATGCACTGTTGGTGGAGTTGTGAACCGATCCAACCATGCTGGAGAGAAATTTGGAACTATGCCCAAAGGGCAACCAAACTGTGCATACCCTTTGATCCAGCAATACTACTAGTAGGTCTATATCCCAAAGAGATCATAAAAAGGGGAAAGGACTGACAGGTGCAAAAATATTTATGGCAGTCCTTGTCATGGTGGCAAAATACTGGAAATTGAGGAGATAACCATCAATTGGGGAACAAGCTGTGGAATATGAATGAATGGAATACTATTGTGCAATAAGAAATGATGAACAGGAAGATTTCAGAAAAACCTGGAAAGACAAATGAACTAATGCAAAGTGAAATGAATAGAACCAGGAAAACATTGTACACAGTATCAGCAACCTTGTATGATGATCAACTATGAATGACTCAACTCTTCTCAGCAACACAATGATCCAAGACAAGTACAAAGGACTCACAGAAGAAAATGCTATCCATATCCAGATAAAGAACTGATGGACTCTGAATGCAAATCAAAGCATATTTTTTTCACTTTATTCTTTCTCATAGTTTTTTCCTCCTTAATCTGTTTCTTCTTTCACAACTGTGACAAATATGGAAATATTTTTACATGAGAGCACATGTATAAACTATATCAAACTGCCTACCATTTTTGGAAGAGGGAAAGGGAAGGGAGAGAAGGAGAAAAATTTGGAATGAAAAACCTTGTAAAAAATGAATGCTAAAAATTTTCTTGACATGCTACTGGGGAAAAAATAAAATGCTATTTAAAAAATAACTCGAGGAGAAAAAGGCTATCATTACTTTCATTTTACAGATGAGGAAACTGATGCTAAGAGAAGTTAAGTGCTTTTGCCCAGAGTCATACAGCTAGTAAGTGCCTGAAGCAGTATCATGAAGAAACCATCTATTTAGAGAGATTATAGGGTTCCGAGCTTTCGGATGCTCAAAGGATGATCCATTCTCCATATAAAGCTAGGGAAGCTCGTCAGACACTCTCTAAGAAACAAGGCAAGGCTGAAGCTCTGTCAGCCATGGGAGTCACCTCTTGCAGTGGAGAAGGTCTCAAGAAGACATTGCTGTTGGATTTATCCCCTGTGTCTCTTCCTGATCCCAGTGGAGGAGGGGAGCTGATTTCTCTATTGCCCATTCCATTCCCATCATCAATAGCGCCTGGCAGTAGAGTACATTGCTTCACAGAAGATGCTGAACCTAGCCAAGGGCAGGCTCAGATAGTATAGTTGAGAGAATTAGCCCAGGTAGTCAAAAGTTGAGAAGGGCAGACACCAGGAGCCTAGATGAGGGATATGCCCAACAGAGATGCTGTATCCAGGTGAATGAGAATACCACAAGAAGAGAAAAGAACTAGGGGTCCTTAAACATTGCAAGTTACTTTGGCAACATTTGTTGTCTAAGCACGTACACAGAATGCCAATTGATACTGTGTTTCTCTGTGGAGCAGTAACTCAGATTTATGGGGGAAATGTTTTTTTTAAACTATTTTTCATGCTCTGCCATTTCGATAAATGAAATAAATAAGATTTGACAAGATGAGGTAATATTTATAAAACTCTTAGCACAGTACCTGGCACATGCTAAAGACTTGTTTCCTTCCTAAATGCATTTATTTTATGCTGATTATTTCAACTGACTGATGGTTAAAGGGAAGTGTACTGGTAGGGGCTTGTGAAGATTATAGTTTTAGGAGTGTAGACTCACGGAGTACCTTGTGCCTGTGATAGACAACCCCTGGGAAACCAAACCTGTGAGTCTGAATTAGTGAATTTTCTTCGGGAGTAATGTACCCAAGAGGGGTTGGATGTAACAGCAGAATTATTGTTTGCATTTTTAGCTGGAAAATGCCTGAGAGATTTCAGTCTACTATAATTCTCTTATCTTATAGATGAAGAACTGAGGTCTACAGAGAGGGTAAATGACTTGCCCAAGGTCACTTGTGTATTAGAGTCAGGATTAGAATCGAGTCCTCTGGTTCAAATTTAGCATTCTTTCACATGTTCCACACTACCTCCCAGGGTGTGACAGAAATCAGGTCCTCCTCTGAGGGACCTAAGAAATTCCCTGCTAGGTGTTCCCTTCAGATCTTTGTTTTATATAACCTTAAAAACCATGTTTTTTTGGATGGCATAGGACAGTTCTGCCTAAACTCTAAATGTTTAAGGATCCCTTAAGTACTTCATTTATTTGCAGTTAGAGATGAACCAAATTTATTGGTAAATTAATAAATGAAAGGAGCATTATTAAATTCAAGGACTTTGATTCATGTGTTTTGTTCATTTATTTTGACAATTGCTTAATTATTCACAAGTTTTTTAATATTGTACATAAATTAATGCCCTGCAGCATGTTTGCAACAGTAACGAAGTCTCTGTTCCACTTGAGTGCCTGCTGCTTTGCTTGCTGTAAGCCTGGACTGATATAAGTGGGGCAAGATGTCAAGGTTTCTTAGAGAGAAAAGGTAAATTATCTTGATTCTTCTCTGGATTTCAAAAAAAACCATTCTGTATGCTCAGGGTGGAATTTATTGCTAATCTATCTATGTTATTTCAGAGAAAACATAGTTAACAAATTTCACCAACATTATATATCCATAGTTTTCCATTAGTACTATTTCTTAATTTTTTTCCATCTAGAAAACATCTCTGCCTTTTAAAGACTCTTACTGCTTAATCTGAAGGGCTTAAAAAACCCCAGTCTTTTGGCTTCATGGGGCTGCACCTGTAACAGCCTTTTAGACCTTACCTATATGTTTGTGCTTGATTTGTTGTTCCAGCGTTCCAATTAATGGTAAAGAATCTGTCACCCAATGACTTCTTTGTGATTTTCTGATTAATATCTTTGAGCCATCAATGGATGCTAAGGTTAATCATTAGTTTTGTACAGGTATTTGGAAATCAAAGATTTGTCACACAGCAGGCAAATGATTATAATTTCCTATAATTATAAAACATTTTAGTTAGGATTGATTTTTCTCTTTTAGGATCCTTTGGCACACTGAGTACAGAACTGTGTGCTTCCTTACCTCCCTGAGACTGAGTTCATGGATTTTTTGACTATTCATCTAGTGAACACCCAATAAATATTGATTACTAGAGCTATAATTATTTGTAAGTGTCCCTGGAGGGAAGGACTTGATTCTGTGCTCTGTTACCATTATATAAGATCTTAAATAATCAGCTTGTTCACAGACAAATGCATTTTCTAAGTGTTCAGGGCAATAGATGCCAACCTCCTAAAATTTTGTCACTCAGCATTATTTAGGCCAATTAAAACTTAGGGCCTTAGTAGTGCATTTGCTAAAAACCATCGTATTGACCTTTCTGCTGTTACTAAAGTTATCATCTTATTGCTGTAAACTTTTCGCCATTCTTTATCTTGCTTAGCATTTTTAGATGTGCTGACAAAGCTTAACTGGGCTAGATGTTATTTGCTCAGCTGATTCTGTGATAAAAAGAACCAAGGTTAATGCAAAATTAGCAAGAACATATATATGTGTGGGTATGTATATATGTGTGTGTGCATATAAATAAATAAATGGATGACTGTTTTTCTTGTCTCCCTCTTTAGAATATAAAAGCCTCTTGGAAGCGTGGATGGTGTCATGCTTTTTACTTATATCTGCAGAAACTGGCACAGTGCCTGGCACATAGTAAATAATAAATTTTTTTTGATGGATTGGTCCTATAAAATGAACAAACTTACTAGTTAATTTAAATTTATATTTAGCTACATTGGTTAGAAAACTTGGTGCACTGGGGAATTTTTACAGGATTAAAAAATAACAACCATAGTAAACAGTGAGTTGCTATGGTGTACAAGACATCAATAAGGGTCTGTATTCCCAGAGAAGGAGTTGGGGTAGTGGTGGTCGATTATATAGAGATAATAAAGGAAAACAGATCTGCTGTGGGTTGGCTCAGTGGAGAGATGCTGGCCTTGAAATCAGGAGGACCTGAATTTAAATCGAGCCTTAGACATTTACTACCTGTGCAACCCTGGGCAAGTCACTTAACCCTGTTTGCCTCAGTTTCCTCATTTGTCATCTCATCTCAACTGGAGAAGGAAATGGCAAACTACTCCAGTATCTTTGCCAAGAAAACCCCAAATGAGGTCATGAAGATCTGGACATGTTTGAAGTGACTAAACAACAACAACAAAAAACCCTATATAAATGCTACATAGTATTATTTCTATTACTAATTATCAAAATTCTTTAGATGTATCTTTCATTTGAACTCCCTGTAAGTCTTTGAGGTAGTTGATACCAATATTTTACTTATTTTACTGATGAGGAAACTGAGACTTAAAGAAGTTAGTGATTTACCCATGGTCATATGAGTAGTCAACTAGAATTAGGATATGATGTCTTACTCTGTCCAGACCTCTGTCCATTATAGCACACCATCTTTTCAAAACTCAACTTGTCCATGGGAATTGCCATAGTAGATCAGACATGTTTTCTATCCAGTCTAGGGGTCTCTTGCCAGATATATCTATGTCTGGGGAGAATGTGGCTCTCTTTTTGGGTTTTGCCTAAAGATTAGGCATATCCTGTTTTATTTCCATTTCCACTTATGATTTTGTCACATTTTTGAGTAGAATTTTTAAAAATTTCCTTTATATTTCCTGCCACTCCAACTTCTGACCATAGGCGGTCATGTGCTGGTAAATATTTAACAACTAGTTCTATGAAAAAAATTATGTATAAAGGCCAAATGTTTTTCTATACATTAACATTCTCCATCACTTCCTCAAATCTAGACAACAACAAAACAGCACATTGAGCTTAGATTGATAATGTTTACTACTATTTGAGGTCTAAATGCTCACCCTGAAAATTGAACATTTGGGCTGTCAGTAAGAGCTGGCTGCAGCACATTCCTGCTTAATATTTAGAGCTGGCAGAGATTTTGGAGTCTCTAGTTCAACCCCCTCAGTTTATAGATGAGAGAGTCTTGGAATAAGCGAATGACTTAGTGAAGGTCAGATAACTAGACAATGACAGAGCCAGGAGTTACTCTCATCTCCTTTAATTCTAAACCCCAAATAAAATCCCATCTCCCACAGTAAGCCTTTCCTGATCCCCCTTTATGGACTATCTCCAGTTTATCCTGCGTATAGCTTGTTTGTACATAGTGATTTGCATGTGGTCTCTCCCAGTAAACTGGGAGCTCCTTGAGAGCAGGGACTATTTTGCCTTTCTTACTTAGCACAGTGCCTGACACACAGTAGGCATATGTTCATTGATTGACAAAGGTGCTGGGATTAGTGTTTAGGAAATGGAAGTTATTATTCCAGGAAGAAAATGTTGGTGATAGTGTATGATGGGAGGGAAATTTAAGGTTATGTTAGTCAAAAGTGAAAGTTGAGGGAAAGAAAATTTTAAAAAGTTACCAAATGCTAAGGGGATAATTAAATAGAGAAATTCCTTTTTCAAATCACAGTCAGGATGAATACTTATTGACATCAATTTATGATTACCTTTAAGGGTAAGATGAGCAAAGGGATGACAAGAAAGATAGAGGGAATGTTGGCCAAGTGTGCAAATGGTCTGTCTTCCCAATGAGACTCCCATTTTTACCTGTTGAATTGTTTAAAGAAATATGACAAACTGATTCCAATGCAGTGTTGTTGTTGGTGGTGATGTTTTTGAAATAGAATTTAAATTTTTAAAAAGTTTTAAAAAAGGGGAGGTGGGGCATTGCATCCAAAGATGAAGCTTCAATGTATATTCATTTATAATACATAGAAATATATTCAGTACAAAGATTGCCTTCACAAAAAGAAATGAACACCAGGAAGAAGTAAATATCAGACTGTGAAACATGGTATTTCTTTCCTCTTTTCTACTCTATTAATTAGGAAGGTGAAAGTTAATCCTAGAACTACATCAAAGGTATACTATTATTAAATAAAGATCAGATAATTTTAAAATGATAGAAATGTTTCCCCTCTCCTCTCCCACAAATTATATTTTAAATATAGAGGGCTAGTCAGAGGGTTGGATTTTTGTGGCTGCTAAAACAGCTGGCAGTTTCAGGATAAGTATTTTCCCTTTTGGTTCTACATTCTTGAAAGAAGCTTATGAGGTGGTTGTGAATAAGTGTATTGGTAGGAATACATAACAGTGGCATACAGTAGGAATAACATTAATATGTAAGCTCCATGAATGCATGGATTGTTTTTGATTTTTTATGATATCCTCAGTATTTGATATAATGACTGGCATGTTAGAAAGGGCCTAAATGCTGATTGTTTGATAATGCCTTTATGTGAAAGAACAGGCTCTTTGGTATATATTAACTGATTTTTGAAAACCATATGTTTATGGTTACATATACATATATATTTATTGAATGCATCCCTTGTGCTAAGTTTCATATTTCTATGAAGGGTGCCATCATCCAGATCCACAATCACACAGTCATCTTCAATTTTTCATTCTCTACCCGCCTGTAGCCAACCCATTGCCAAGTCTTGTTGGTTCTACCTTGTATAACATCATCAGCGGTCTTCCCCTTTTCTCCTCTCACCTGGACTATTGGAATAGCCTCTTAATCTGTTGTTGCTGTTTTTGAATTGTTCAGTCATGTCCAACTTGTGACCTCATGGTCCATCAGTGCATTATGCTTCTATCCTCCATGTCTCCCAAAGTCTGTTCAAGCTCATGTTCGTTGGTTCCATGACACTATCTAGCCATTTCATCCTCTCTTGCTTTTGCCTTCAATTTTATCCAATACCAGGGTCTTTCCCAATGAATCCCATCTTCTCATTATGTGGCCAAAGTACTTAAACTTCAGCTTTGGTATTTGTTCTTCCAATGAATTGTCTGAATTAAAGTATTGACTGATTTGATCTCCTTATCCAAGAGACTCTCAAAAGTCTTCTCTTAGCACCGCAATTTGAAAGTGTCAGTTCTGCTCTACTCAGGTTTCCTTAGAGTCCAGTCTTCCAGTACATTTGATGCCATGAATATTTTAAAACCTCTGACATTTCAATGTCTTTTGTTATTAATCTAACATGTACTGTCACATCTTATCATCAGAGAGGACAACATTTTCTGCATATTTGGAAGATTTTTTGGGACACTTTGCTGACTGTCATTTCTTTTCCACTTCCTAATCTTGTGTCTTTACACAATCATGTTTTTCTTTTTAAGTGACCTGGCCTAATTTCTATTTTTGGTGGCTTCCCCATTTTCTCTTCAACACTGTAGAATTCTGGATTTAGCCAGATGAGTCCCATGTCCTTCCCCATACATTGACAGAGTTTGTTCCCAAGCTGAAGTACTTCCCAAAGCACTAATGCTTTGAGTGACAGCTGGCCTCTGGATGCCTTTTGATGTTGTTACACTGGAGCCTTTTTAGTAGTGGGTTGATTCTGGGGAAAAAAAATCTCTTGCTCTAAATTATTTATTCATCTTAATGACTTCGTTTGGAATTTGATACTTACCTTCCTTGTGGTAATTTTGTCAAAGCTTTACACATCTGTAGATTCAATTTAAGATTAAAAATTGTGCTATTAAATTACTGTAATCCCCTCCTAGACTCTAACCCTGGGTTACTTGCCATTGGCCTTTCTTGCCCATCCTTTGATACTGCTCTGTGTACTGGATCTACTACAAGTTTCTGTTATTTAAACCCAGCTGAGTTCTCGCTAATGCTCAGAAATCCCTGTTTTTCCGTATTTGACTTTCTATCATACTCCCCATAACAGCTGTTCAAAAATCTTCTCTTCTCCACCTTCTGTAGCATCCTCATCCTATCTCTCAGCAGAGGACTTTCAGGTTTACTGAGACTATCAAGCTCACCAGTTGTGAGCTCTGTCTTTTCCCATCTTCCATCCCCAGTTCCCCTACATAATATAGTCCCTTTCCTTTCCAGTTCCCCTTTATAAGTTGTCTCTTCCTCACGAGAATATAAGGTTTTTAGGCAATATTTTGCTTGTGTATTTGTAGCCCCAATGCTCGTTACAGCAACTGAAATGAAATAAGTGCTCAATGCTCTTTCTTTCTCTTTATCTCCTTTGATTTAATCTTTAAGGAAGAGATATTCCTCTTTGCCAATGCTAACATCTCTTGAGCCCATTTCTTTCTGTTTCTAAGAGCTTACTCCTTTGGCCATTCTCCCTTTCTTCAACTAGTCATCTTCAATCTCTTCTTATCTATTGACTCATTTTCTGTTGCCTATAGACATGCACCGATCTTCTCTGTCTTAAAAAAAACCAACAATCCAACAAAAAAACAAAGCAATCCTTCACTTGACTCCATGTCCCCTTGAGCTACTCTCTGGTATTTATTTTTCATTTCACAGCCGAACTCATACAAAAAAAGAAGTCTATTCATTGTCTATACTGTTTTCAGCCTTTGCAGTGTGGCCTCTGACCCTACTACTCAACTGAACCTAGTCTCTCCAAGATGGTTAACAATTTCTTAACTACTCAGCACAGTAGTTTCTTTTTAGTTTTCATCATATATTATCCTTTTTTCCAGTCCTTGACACTGCCAACCACACCTAATGCCAGGATGCCCTTCCTTTGGCTTCCATTATACTCTTCTAGTTAGCTGACTGTTGTTTCTTCTTTCTCCTGCCCCCTAACCAGAGGTATATCCCAAGGCTCTGTAATGGACTCTGTTATCTTTCCTCCTTTCTCTTTATTTTATCTCTCCACCATCTCATCAACTCTAATGGATTCACTTATGTGTATATAGATAACTTCCAGGTCTTTATTTCTAGTTCTGGTTCCTTTCCTGAACTACATTTATATATCACCAACTGCCTATTGGATATCTTAATCAAGATGCCCCATTAGTTTCTCAGAAGTAGTATGTTGAAAACAGGTCTCATTATCTTCCCCTTATAAATCCACCCTTATTCTCAACTTCTGTATTTATGTCAAGGGCACCTAGGAAAACAACCTCAGAGTCATTCTTGACTTTTTTCCTTATTCATAATATCCAATCAAATGCTAGGCCTTGATGAATTATCTCCTACATCTCACTCATCTATTTCCTTCTCTCCATTTGCACATATTCCATACCTAGTTCCTAAACTTACCTCATTAACTCACAGAATTTGAGTGTTGGAAGGGACCTCAGAAGCCATCTAGTCCAAATCATTCACAAAAGGAATTCCCCCTATAACATCCAGTAGGTAGTCCTCTAGTCGTGGCCTGATGACCTTCCAGGAAGGAAAGCTATCAACTGTCAAAGCAATCCATTCTGGAAATTTTTGGATAGCTCTAGTTGTTAGGAAGTTTTTCCTGTCATCAAAATTAAATTGATCTCTTTGTAACTCCCCCATCCCCTGCCATTGCTCCTGATTCAGCCTACCAGGTTCAAATAGAACAATGAAGTTCCTTTTTCTTGTGACAGCTTTTTCAACACTTGAATACAGTTATCACATCTCCCTCCAATCGTCTCTTCTCCAGGCTAAACTTGGCTAGTTCCTTCAACTGATTCTCATATGATGTGGTCCCAAGACTCTTTGCCACCACCTTGTCCTCTTCTAGATACTCTCCAGCTTCTCAATGTTCTTCTTTTTTTAAAGTTTAATTAATTTTTAGTTTTCAACATGCTCTTCTACAAATTTTAAATTTTCTCTCCCTTCTTCCCTTCCCCACTCCCCAAGATGGCACACAATCTGATAAGAGACTCTACATCCACATTCCTATTAAACATATTTTCTCATTAGTCATGTTATATGGAAGAATCAGAATGAATGGAAGGAACCTTGAGAGAAAGAAACCAAGCAAAACAAAACAAAAAAAGAAAATAGTCTGCTTTGCTCTGCGTTCAAAATTCCATCAAGGCCTGGTAATGGATTGGATATTATGAATAAGGGAAAAAGTCAGGAATGACTCTGAGGTTGCTTTCCTAGGTGTCCTTGACATAAGTAGAGACGTTTAGAATAAGGGGAGTTTTAGAAGGGGAAGATAACGAGACCTGTTTTCAGCATACTACTGGTGAGAAGCGTTCTTTCTCTAGATGTGGATGGCATTTTCCACCATGAATCCTTTAGAATTGTTTTAGGCTCTTACATTGCTGAGAAGGGCTAAGTCTGTCAAAATCAGTCATCCCACACTGTGGCTGTTACTGTGTACAGTGTTCTCCCGGTTCTGCTCACTGCCCTCCACATCAGTTTATATAAGTCTTTCCAGATTTTTCTCAAGTCCGTTTGCTCATCATTTCTTACAGCATAATAGTTTAATGTTCTTCTTAAACCATGTGGTGCAGAACTGAGCAGAGTCCAGTGAATACAACAGATGTCTCACTTAGACAATCTCAATAGTCTCCTAACTAGCATCCTTGCCTCCGTTCTCTCCTTTCTCCATCCCACCCTTCACAAGTTGATAATATCATCTGCTTAAGGGATCCATCTGAACACATCACTTTGCTGCTCATATGTCTTCAAGGATTCCTTGATGCCTCTAGGAAGAAAATACAGATTCCTATGCTTGAGATTTCATACCCTTTAAAAAAATAGGGTTCCTAGCTACCTTTATTTCCTTGGACAGCTGAGTGATACTGAGTACATATCACTGGGCCTGGAGTCAGGAAGACTCATCTTCCTGAGTAAAAGTCCAGCATCAGACACTTACAAGCTGTGTGACCCTGGGAAAGTCGCATCACCCTATTTTCCTCAGTTTCCTCATCTATAAAACGAACTGGACAATGATATGGCAAACCACTCCAGTATCTCTGCCAAGAAAATCCCAAATCGGATCATGAAGAGTCAGATGTAACTGAAAAATGGCTGAACAGCAAAAATCTACCTTGTTTTATTTTACTTCCACATGCTCTATGATCCATTCTCAGGATCCTGCATTTTATCTCTCATTTAGGAGCATAGGATGCTGGCTACAGCTTTAAATCTTTGAGCTTTTGTCACACTCCACTCAGAAACCATCTTTCCTAGGAAACTTTTCTGATTTTACTGGTTAATATTCCCTCCCCATCCTCAGGTTTTCTTGTGTTTACAAATGGTCTTTTCGTTTTGGGGAATTAAAAAAATTTATTTTCAATTCCAAATTCTTTCCCTCTGTCTAATTTCTTCTTTACCCATTGAGAAGGAACAAAATACACTTTATACATATGAAATCATGCAAAACATTTCATCATTAGTCATGTTTTGAAAAAAAATAAAAACAATTATGCTTTAGTTTGTACTCTGAGCCCATCAGTTTTCTATCTGGAGGTGGAGAGCATGTTTCATTAGGAGAACTTTTAGAATTATGGAAGGGTAATTCTATTGATTAGAGTTACTAAGTCTTTAACAGCTGGTTATCTTTACAACACTGCTGATACCTTAATCTTAGTTTGCATATCTATGGGGCTTTAGAAAATCTTATAATTATCCTTCTTCAGTGGCAAGAAAGTTTCTTTGGTTTCCTCAGGATGAATATAGGGAACTGAGTCAAATTTATAAGAATAAGAGCCATTCCCCAACGGATAAATGGTAATGGGATATAAATAGGTACTTTTCAGAGGAAGAAATCACAACTATTAATAATCATATAAAAATGGCCTCTATCACTAATAATTAGACAAAAGCTATGAAAACAACTGTGAGATACCACCTCACAGCTATAAGTTCACCAGGTTCTGCTCAATTCACTTTGATTAGTTCATGTAAGTCTTCCCAGATTTTTCTAAAACTAGCCCCTTCATCTTTTTTGTAGCATGAGTATCCCATCTCATTCATATGCCATTACTTGTTTAATCATTCCCTAACTGATGTGCATCCCTTCAGTTTCCAATTCTTTACCACCATCAAAATAGCTGCTATAAATATTTTTGTACATATTGATCCTTTTCATTTTTCTCTACTTTCCTTGGAGTATAGACTTAGTAGCACTATTGTCAGGTATGCACAATTTTATATTCCTTTATGTATAATTCCCATTTATTCTTCAGAATGGTTGGAATAATGCACAATTCCAACCGTAGTACATTAGTTGTATTTTCTCAGAACCTCTCCAGTATTTGTCATTTTCCTTTTCTGTCATTTTAGGTAATCTCATGGGTGCGGAATGATACCTCAGAGTAGTTTTAATTTGCATTTCTCTAGTCAATAGTGATTTAGAGTGTTTTAAAAAATTTATTAGTAGCTTGATTTCTTTCTCTGAAATCTGTGTGTTCATATCCCACAATCATTTAACACTTGGAAATAGCTCTTAGTTTTATAAATTTGACTCAATTTCCTATATTTTTCCTTCCAGTTTTGATGAAACTGAAGAAACTTTCCTGCCACTGAGGAAGGGTAGTCACAAGATTTCCCATAAATATACAAACTAAGCTATTTACAGAGAAATCAGTCAGTTGACAAAGCCTTTATTAAGTGGCTGCTTGGAACCAGGTCCTGTGCTAAGCACTTAACAAATACTATCTCATTGGATTCTCACAACAACTGTGGGAAGTAGGTGCTCTTACTATCCTATTTTTAGAGCTGAGGAAGCTGAGACAGACAGAAGTTAAGTGAATTACCCAGGGCCATACATCTCGAAAGTGTCTGAGGCTGAGTCTGACCTCAACTTCCTACTCTAAGCCCAGAGCTCTATCCACATGTCACACAGTTGCCTCTAATAGACAAGGAATTAAATAACTAAATTTATAAAAAATTATAATGAATAAACAACTATGAAATGAGTGAGAATAAAATAATAAAAATACCAAAAATTTAAATAATTTATACTTTCAAGATTTGATTTTGTTTATAATACTACCTGGGTGATCTTGAGCAAAGTGCTATCTCTTGGAGGCTCAATTTCCTCATCTCTGGATAGGGGATGTTTCTTAACAGCATCTACCTCATAAGGGTGCAGTGAGTTCCAAATGAGATAGTGTACTTAATGCCATACTCTGCAAACTTTAGAGGGCCATGTAAACATCAGTTGTTACCATTGGCAGTCAACTGTTCACCTTTAAGCTGGGAGATTTCTTTCTTGTCACAGACCTTAGAGAGGGAATGGTTTAACTCATTTTGACCCCTTCTCTAGCCTGCTGCTTTGGGTTCAAGTGAAACAGCATGATACCATGAGTCTTTTCTCTGAAGCTGCCACAGGCAAAAACCATGTTTCCTTTGTTTTTTCAAAAGGAAAACTGTTCTGTTGAGATAAAAGATGAGCTTTTGGCTTATTACCCCACTTGGGTGAACAGGGAGCCTGAATCCTAAGAGACCTGAGTGGAAGAAGGCAGTTTATACAAAGGGTCCTTTGACAGTTTCAAAAGCATTTGATTTCTTCACTGTTTTAAATCTCTACTTTGACTTAGGTTGCAAAACAATGCTTGGACTTGGGAGGGTGTTCACATATCATAGATAACATTAAGAGTAGTGAACACTTATATAGTGCTTATATACAATTTACATGTATGCTATTATTTCTCCTATTGCCAATGGAAAAACAGGCTCAGCGACTTGTCTGAGTCACATAGCTTGTAAAGGTCTTCCTGACTCTTAGTTCAAGGTTCCATCTACTCTGACACTCTGCCTCCAGACACGGTCCTGTATAATTAGAAAAGGAGATAATTAGAAAAGGCCATGTGGGGAAATGAGGAATGATAGCTAGACAGCCCCAGGACTGGAGTGGCATCCATGAAATGTGGAAGGATTGAGAAGATTCACTGTGGAGGATTCAGGGATAAGAAGCCCATAGGCTGCTGTCTGCAGCAATGGAAGGCATACCCACATTGGTGGGTTCATGGATCTCTCAGAATACCCCTTTCCTTTTGTTGGTTTTGAGCCCTGGCTTCTTGGATTCCGTCCTTTTTTAGGGCAACTAGGAAGAGAGAGAAGGTTTAGTAGGAGAATCTACTTTTCTTGTTGTTGAGAATGAGCACGTCAACACCTTGCACATTTAGTGTGTATGGACATATGACTATAATAGCTCACATTTGCACAGCATTTTAATGTCTGTAGGGCATGTAATGTATAATTACCTCGTTTGAGTCTCACCACAATTCTGTGAGATGCTGTTATTATAAGCATTTTCAAATGAGGAAACTCAGATTCAGAGAGCTTAAGAGACTGGCTCAGGGTTGAACATCTAGTAAATGACTCGGGCTAGATGTCATTTGCATCTTTCTAGCTACAAGTCTTCCCGTTGCCCCATTCTGCCTCTCATAATTGTATAAATACAGCTGGATGCTGTAAGATGCTCTGAGGTGATAATTACACCATCCAAGTGCCCAAGTATTGTCCTTCTCTCTGTCGCTATCTCTCTCTCTTTCTCTCTCACTCCCTTCATCCATCCCTCCCTCCCTCCTCCTCCTCTCCAGTCTTAATAAATTATCTCTTAGACATCTTGAATTGCATGTCCCATACAAATCTTAAACTCCAACTGTCCCAAATTAAGCTCATTATTTTCCCCCCCAAACTCTTCCCTATTCCCAACTTTAAAAAATTACTATTAAGGGTACCACCATTCTCCCAGTCACTTAGACTTGTGACTTCAGTGTCATCCATGACTAGTCACTTTCACTCACTCCACATATACAAATCATATTTGATTTACCTCCACAGCATCTCTCCTATATATCCCCTTCTCTTCTCACGCAGCCATCACACCAATTCAGGTCTTCATCACCTTTAGCCTAGACTGTCAAAATAGTGTTCTACTTGATCTCCCTGCCTCAAATCTCTCCTCAGATTCCTCCACTCTGCTGCCTAAAGCATGAGTGTGCCTGTCACCTCAATAAACTTCAATAGCTCTCCATTGCATGTAGAATCAGGTTTAAATTCCTTTGTTTGGCCTTTAAAGTTTTCACACTGCCTAGCCCCTTGATAGCTTTCTGGTCTTTTTTTACACTTTACTCCCTTTCCATACACCTTGTGATCTAGCTATAGACTGGGCGCACTTGATCTTCTTTGACTTGGGAGTTTTGGAATTTGGCTGTTATATTTGTGGGAGTTTTCATTTTGGGGATCTTTTTCAGGAGGTGATCATTGGATTCTTTCAGTGTCTGTTTTGCCCTCTGGTTATAAGATATTGGGGAAATTTTCTTCTAAAATTTCTTGAAATTTGATGTCTAGGGTTTTTTTTTTTTTTTGATCATGGCTTTCAGGTAGTCCAGTAATTCTTCAGTTATCTCTCCTTAATCTATTTTCCAGATCAGTTGTTTTTCTTATGAGATACTTCACAGTTTCTTTTATCTTTTTCATTCTTTTGGCTTTGTTTTATTGTTTCTTGGTATCTCATGGAATCGTTAGCTTCCGCTTGCTCAATTCTAATTTCTAATGAATTTTTTTTAAAAATCAAATTAATTATTTAATTAATTTGATTTTTAAAATCATTTTTACCATTTGGTCCATTCTGTTTCTTAAAGACTTATTTTCTTCACTAATTTTTTGAGCCTCTTTTACCAAACTGTTAATTTTATTCTTATGCTTTTCTTGCATTACTCTATTTCTTTTTCCCAGTTTTGTGCTACTGTTCTTATTTGTTCTTTAAAATAATGTTTTGCTCTTTTTGTCTCTTAAAAAAAATTTCTTTAATGAATTCTTGTTGGGTTTATGTCCGATCTGCAGTTTTTCTTTTAGGCTTTGCTTGTAGAATTTTACATTGTTATCTTTTTTGAATTTGTGCCTTGAATTTTCCTGTCACCATAGTAGCTTTTTATGCTCTAATTCTTTTTTCTATTGTTTGCTTATTTTTTCCAGCCTATTTTTTGACTTTGGACTTTCTGTTAGTATCAGCCTCTGCTCACCTGGGGAAGAAAGGGTGACACTGTCCCAGATTTCAGGATTTTTTTAGGCTGCTGTTTTCACAGCTAGTTCTGGGGTGGGGGGGTCTATAAATTTTCAACGGTTCCAAAGTGATAGGATCTGGGGAGAGGTGGTCATTAACTTCCTGGCCTTCAAACTAATTTTTACCCAGGAAGGGCCTCTGCTGCTTTGTAAAAGCAAACATTCCTCTTCACACTGGAGCTGTGACCTGGAACTTGGTAATGGGCAATGGAATTGCTAAATGGCACATGGTCTCCCACACAGGGCTTTTAAACTAGGTGTTTAATCTAGTGAGTGCTCCCAGTACCACTGCTGCCTCCAGGGCCCACAGCTGGTGTCACTGCTATTCTGTGCTCCTGACCAACCCTCCCTACCCCCAGTGCCGCAGACATCTCTTGTCCTAAGTTCTGGCTAGAAAAATGTCTTTCACTCTGGCCCTTTGTTGGGTATGTCACTTTAGAATTCAGTTTGACGCATTATTCTAAATTTGTTTAGAGGGGAATTCTGGGAGAGCTCAGCTAGTATGCTCCCTTTACTCCACCATCCTCTTGGCTTCTCTTCCATTTGATGTTCTTACATACCACAGACATTCATCATCTCCCAAATCTATGCATGTGGACTGTCATTTATGCCTTGAATGCACTCCCTTCTCACTTCCTACCTTGTGTCCCAGGCTTCTTAAAATCCTGCATTATATAGGCGGCCTTCCCTGGTTTCCTCTATGGCTAGCAATTGCTTTTTAAGATTGCATTCTGTTTCCAATTGGAATGCACCTGTTATATTGTTTCTCCCATTAAAATGTGAACTCCTGAAGGGTTCACATGTTTTTGCCTTCTTTGTGTCTTAAGTTCTTAGCACAGTTCCTGGCACATAGTAAGGGGTTGATAAATTTTCTTGTTGAATGACCCATTGACTGACTCTCATCATCTGCTTGACTATTAACCATGGCCTTTTGATTCTGACCATAAAGTGCACTGGTCCTGATTATTTAAAAAAAACGTTTTACAGATACCAGCCAAAGAAACAAAATGATGTGGCAGTAACAAAGCCTATGAATTTAACAGTTGTGTGACAGGGAGTCTGATTCTCTTTCTCTCTGCCCTGAGAAGAAAAGGAAAGTAGGCTGACTACAGTGCACACTTCATGTGAATTCACAGTGGGCATAATTGAAGTCTGCACCCGATGTGTTCTGCTGTTAAGAAGTGTGATGATGGATTAAGAAGGAGGCAAAAAACAGGGAGGAATTGTTCATTGTAGAATTTTAAGTAACATTGGTATGTTTATAATCTCTGAAATTCTTTCATGGTTGCATTTGATGGATATCAAACAAATGATTGATGGGGAAAATAATCTGGCTTCTCTCTCCTGCACTCACTGAAACCTTTCCCTCAGAGCTTATCACCAATCTTCTTATTACCAAATACAGTGACCCATTTTCAGTCCTCATGATCCTTAACCTCTCATCAACATCTGACATTATTGACCAACCTCTTCTACTGGACTTGATTCTGTTTCCCCCTTAGAAAACTCTCCTGGTTTTCCTCCTCCGTCTTCTACAGGTTCTTCTCTATCTCATTGTCTTCTCTTTGACCCCTTAACCAAGGAGATTCCCTAAAGTTCTATCATTTGCCATTTTTTATTCTCTCTGAGGTTACAGAGTGTGATGGATAGAGTGTTGGACAGCCTTCATATCCTGCCCCAAGACGTTCTACTAACACGGTGACTTCAGACAAGTCACTGTCACCCTTAGTTTCCTTATCTGTAAAATGTTGGTAATGATAATGTCAGGGTGAAAACTCTCCTCAAAATATGTTCATGGAGACAGTATGGTGCAGCAGGAAAAGCTTGAGCTTGCAGTCACAGTATCTGGGTTCAAATCTCCTCTCTCCCTCTAGGTGGCTTAGTGAATACAGCGCTGGACTTAGATACAAGAATTTTGTTGTTCTTCAGTCAGTTTTTTAGTCGAATCTGAATCTCCATGACCCCATTTTCTTGGCAAAGACACTGCAGTAGTTTACCATGTCCTTTTCCAGCTCATTTTATGGATGAGGAAACTGAGGCAGGCAGAGTGAAGTGACTTGCCAGGATACCTGAGTTCAGATCCGACATCAGACACTTACTTAGGTGGTTGACCCTAGACAAATCACTTAAAAAAACCAAAAACACCTTGTTTGCCTCAGTTTCCCTGTTTGGAAAAATGAGGATGATATTAGCATTTACCTCTTAATGTTATTGTGAGGATAAAACAAATATTTATGAAGCACTTTCAAACCTTAAAGCTCTATATAAATGTTAATTATGTTTTTGTTATTACTACCTGTACCATCTTGGGCTGTACTTAAGCTCTCGGAGCTTCCCTTTCTTGACCTGTAAAATTAAGGATTTGGACGGAGGACCTCTGAGGTTCCTTTGAGCTCTAGATCTATTGTGTCCTTTTTATTTTGCTTGTGACTGAAACTTCTCTAACGAGTCATAACAGACATGGCTTCTGGAGGTGAGGAGAATGGAAAAGAACCAAATGGGATCATTGCTTTTTCTCTGTCCAGCGATATTCCTTTAGGGGCATTGTACTTTTGCTGAATAACCACATGGAATGACTAAATTTAGGTCTATAGAACATGGCAAGTCCATAGTTATGTCTTTGTTGAACCCAAAACAAGGAACATTTTGGTAGAAAGACAATCAGTCCGACTTATTAGTTAGGGCCATGAAGGAAAAAAAATCACTTGCTTTTAACTTGATTGAATTTTTCCCTTTTCATGATACCATGGAAATGTAACCACAGAGTAATCAATTCATTTTGATTTTGGATTTTGAATCCTGGCAATAACTGTTGAGTGGGACTATATTTGGCAGTTTTTCTCAAAGGAATATTTATGGCAAGATAGTGTGAGGCCCCCATGTAAACAGCAGATTGAAGAACACTGCTCGCTTACTTTTAGATTGTACTGGGTGCCATGCTTTGGGTTTTAGCCTGATTTATGCTATGTGTGGAATCAATCCCTCCAACACCCCCCGCCCCTCAGTATCTGGCTCATCGTTTGATATGACTTTTCTTCCTATGAATTTTCTCATTAATTCTCTTAGTTTTTCTCCCGGAGGACTGTGTTACAGGTGCATTTCCTTTCATTTTTCCATACAGGTTGAGTTCTAAACAGCCACTTAAAATCAAATCCCATCTTCTTGCTCTGATAAACACCAAAATGTTGAAGCTGTACTTAACAGAGAAATGACACAACCATTATTTCTGTAACTGTTCATTAAGACAGTGTGGTACAGTAGTGAGATGGAAATTGGAGGCAGAAAAAAAAATCTGGGGTTCACATTCCTGCTCTTACCATCTTACTGTGTCTCACTGAGCCTCAATTTTCTCATCTGTAAAATATAAATACTAGGTGTGTTACCTATCTCACTGGGTTCTCGTGATGCTCAAGTGATAGAATATTTCTTTGTAAACCTTAAAATAATACATAAATTTAGGTGTGACTCATCTGAGAGTCAAGGAAAAACATTCAAAGGTGACAAATGCTGTATCTTCCTGCTTCTCTCCCCCTCCCCTTCTTATTTATCTGTTTATTTATTCTTATTTAGGTTCCTTTAGTCTAGGGACCATTTCATTTCTATGTTTTCATCTCCAGTACTTAGCACAGTTATTGCTTAATAAATGCTTATAGATTGATAATAGCTAATATTTGTGAATTTTGTGAATCTTAAATTACATATGTTCTCTCATTTGGTGATTCCAACAATCCTATGAGTTTGGTGCTATTACTGTCCCCATTTTACAGATGAGGAGGTTGAGATGGAAAGATTAAGTGACTTGTCTGGGGTCACACAGCTTGGAAAAGTGTCTGAGACTGGACTTTTATGTGAGTCTTCCTGACTCCAAGTCCAGTGTTCTATTCACTAATGTCTCCGGGGTGCTGAACATCTTGTTTTCACCCTGAGAAAGATGAAATTTATGTAAAAGTCCTTTTCCTCACTCTGAGGGAGATAAGACATAGGTGAGTAACTATGATACAAAATGATTCATGACTCAGAGCGGTGTGAACCAAGGACTTTGAGAGGTCTTTGATGGAGAATCAGGGAAGGGTGTATGAAAAAAGCTGAGTTTGACAAGTTGCCAGGGGTATTCCAGGTAAAGAGAATTGTCCTATTATATATGGCCATAGTCTGGACTCCAAAGGATCCTGATTGTGCTTAATTCTTTACTAACAAAATTAAAGGATGAAACATTTGTTCTTCATTAATACTAATTCACTGTTTAAGGTATAAGCCTAGTGATGTCACATTGGGGACTTAGATATATAGATAAAATGTTGTGAGAGGTCATGAATACAAGTCAAAAAGACAATTCTTCTTTATAAGGAGTTCACATTTAATAGAGGAGATAATCCCTAAAGGGGAGCTGGAAAGTGAGTAAGGCAGGGGAAGGGGTAGAGAAGGTAGAGTATCTGCTGAAGGAGTAAGCTGGTGGCAAGGAGGTAGAGAATTCTGAAGAGGGAGGAGTGGAGCTATGAGTGAAGTGAGCTTTGTTCTAGCACTGATATTTCCTTTATGGGCTGTGCATTCACCTTGCCTTCCGTCGGTCCATTGGCACCACATTAATGATGATTGATGGATTGATCACAGCAAGTTTCACAACACCTGGGCTAAACACTTGGATTAAATCTTTAAAAGGAATTTCTAGACAGATACTGAGAGATGCAGACAGAGGACAGACCAGATATCCATTAAGATTTGGACTCATTTCCATAGAAAGGCAGTCTGAGCATCTGCCAGACCCCAGGAGAAGAGGGAACTTGTGGCCTAGGAGAGAATCAGCTAGAGGAAGGAGAGGAAGGTTTCTGGGCTAAGCTGGGAGTTGCAGGGATGAGAGCTGGAAGCAGTGGGATAGCAAAGGCAGCTTGTAAGTTGTAAGGAAGAGGAGTTTCTGGACAAGTGGAAATGTTCTGGGACCATACCTTCTCCAAACAGGGAAAGCATTACAAGACAAGGATAATTTCCTGGACTATGTCTCCTAGAGAGATGAAAAGGAATTCTTAGACAAAGAAATATTCCTAGGAACAAGCAAAAGTTGGAGCCAAGGCACAGAGTCACAATGTAGAGAAGCAAATCTGGACCTTCTCATTTAATGGTGCTGGGAATGATGTAGATGTATAGGTCCAAGCTTGGGGAGTGAGCTATTGACTCCAGGTTTTTTTCTTTTGGGGATTCTCCAACCAGGGCAATACCGTAAGTATGGAGTTGACTGTCTTGGTCCCTGAACAGGTGGTTGTTGATGTTTGTTCTTCCTTCTCAAAGAGAACCAATCATAGTGGGAAGGTGATGTCATGACTTGCAAGTGAATTGGATTTAAGTGAGGCAGGGCTGTGCAAAGTCATCAGCCTCACTCTCTCCTCCAGAGCCCTTTGGGTCCAGTGACAAGACTTAGATAGGGATAACTGGAATTGCAGTGGGAGACCTTGGCCTTTTTAAGCTGAGGTCTTTCCCAGGTCTCCATTTGTCTGAGGCAACACCCAATCATGATTAAGGATAGGTAAGAAATGAGGCAAAAGTGGTCTCTTTTGCCTGCTCAAAAAAAAAATCAATATGGGAGGGAAAGACTCAATTTCTCTGAGGCCACACGCATTCAGTGATTGATGGTTGGGTAAGAAATAAAGCAAAAGATGACCTCATTTGCCTATGCGGGGTGGGGAGTGGGGAAGAAAAGAAAAAAAGCAGTTTGAAAGGGGAAGACCCTCAGAGTTTCTGGCCAGAACAGAAACTGTTGTTATTTATACTTACTCTAAACCATCAAAACCCAAGCAATGGCCAACAGAGTTTTGGGCCGGGACTTTTATTGGCTAAACTGTGAGAGCCAGAGTGAGAGTCAGTGTTTGTCCTTCATTTTCAAAGAGTTTACAAAAGAGATAAACAAAATGTTTATCAACTTCCAGAAATAAAGTCCTTCTATACAGAATGACATCAGGAAGGTGATAGCTGAACTGGCAGAGTTCATCAAAAGGAGCTTTTCAGAACCTATGCCTGACCTTCTAGGAGCCCTGGGGGTTTTCACTTTTCTTGGTATGGGAGAGCTCAACCAGGGTAGTCCTGTAAAGCTGAAGGTGATAGGATATATGGAGGAGTCTACTCTTCACTGACCCTGAATACCTTTCCTTTGTAAGATGACCTTAACCCATGGTGATCCTTGGGAAGGTAGAGACTCACTAGAAATTTGTTTTGATTATTTATAGGTTTTGATGTGAATCCTTTGTGTTCTGTTTTCTTGGGAGTGAAGTATAACCTGTTCCTCATTCAGCGCATTATTAGCCTGAGTGCTTACATAAGACAAGAAGATTCTTTTCTCTTTCTGTAGCTACCTAGGTATGAGCCAAATTTGTTGTTTCCTGAGTGGGATTATGAGCCAAAAAGAGATCTTTGGGAAAAGTTTCAAAATATTTAACCCAATTTGCTTAAATCCAGAGCATTAGTTCTTGGGCCAAAGGTTGCACACAGAGGTGAAAAGTGTATGATGTTCATATGATGAATAGGGAGCAGTTTTACTTAATTTGAGGATAGAGTACACAAAGGTGATGTAGTCTAGTGGTTAGAGTGATGTTCCTGAAGTTAGGAAGACCTGGACTCAGAATGCCTCAGATACCAGAAGTATAACTCTGGACAAGTTACAACCATGATGGGCTTCCATTTCCTCATCTATGAACTGTGAAGGTTGGACTTTACCTTGCAGGCTCCATCTAGCTTTAAATTTACTGTCCAGTGTGGAACAAAGTGCTATGAATTATTCTTGGTTAAATAAGGTGGCGGGAACTTGAGGTGGGCCTTGAATGTTACTTGCATTACTTAGTAGGCAATAGGGGTTTTGAACAGAGGAGTGACATCTTCTATGCATCAAGATTTGTGTGACTGTTGTGAAGTCTGGATTGAATGGCAGAGCAACTCAGAGGTAATTGTATAGCCCAGGTAAGTTATAACAACCTGTTCTAGGGTGAAGGAGGGGAGAGATGTGAGACTTTTTGATTTTATTTTATTTGAACTTAACAAACATCAAATAAATTGAGCATTTCCATCTATATATATATGCATATCTATCAAAAGATTGAACATGAAACTATGAACGTACATAAAGCTTGCTTTTCTTTTAAGTATAAATTCAACATGTAACTTTCAAAGCTATCCTGCTAACCTTCCCTCTGGTCTCTTTTGTGCTTTTTCAAAATGCTCCAACAATCCTTTCCTTTTCCTTTTTTTATAGCAACCCTCTCTTTCTTTTGTTCCCCCTCCCCATAAAAACAAGCAAAAAATAAAAATCTTTGTAACATATATGCATTATTAAACAAAACAAAATCTCACATTATGCATGCCAGATAACATGGTGAAGGCAAACTCCATGGGAGTTTGTAGGTGGTTGGATTTGAGAGATGTGGGAGAGGGAAGAATCCAAGATCATATCAAGGTCTTAGATGGTGGTGAAGTGGTGAACTCAGAGAGAGGAGCAGGATACCAAGGGAAGATACTAAACTTGGTTTTAGGCAGGTTGAGTTTGAAGTGCTGGCAGCATATCCAGGCGGATCTGTCTTGGAGGCACCTGGGGATATGATTCTGAAGCTCAGCAGAGAGGTCAAGAACTTGGGAACAATCCATGTGAAAGTGATCATTGGCGCTTGGGAATGAATGGTTCTTCCAAGGAAGAATATATATAGAGAAAAAAAGAAGGTTGAGATTATACCATCTAGGAACTGCACTGGCTATAGTTTTCTATGTCATAACACATCAGACTTAAATAATGAAACAAATTTTGTTTTGGCAAATGAGATGTTTAAATTTGGAATAAAAAAGTGGTATTTATGTAAGAACTATGCTTGGACTCTTTAAATCAATCATGTTCTCTTTAACATAATAGTGATTTAGGCACAAATTATAGGACTAATATAGTTTACATCTATATCCTCAAAAGAGGGGATCTTATCCTAATTCTTCAGTAGTTTGGGTGAGTCTATGCACCACTTCTCAGAATAATGTTTGTTGCCTACATTCATAATAGAAGGAAATGCTAGATTTTGGTTGGAGATGAGTGAAAATCAAGATGCAATTTCCACCCCCTATCCAACTTTACAGATCCTCTGGCTTTTATCTACCAATTCCTTAGAGGTCCACAGATCCCTGGCAAGAAACCCTGTCCTGCATTGTCATTACATCAAGGAGTTACAATTTCATTTTTGTGGGTTCCCTCTACCCTAATGCAGATTGCAGCTCCTCTAGGCCATGATTTGTTTACATTGTCATTGAATGACTGTGGCCAGCTTGGTGTTAACCCTCTGCAAACACAACTAAGTTGGTTCCTGGACAGTAGACATGCATTGTTGTTAGTCGCCTGGCCCAGATATCAAGACTTTCTGTCTTGGTAGGATTACCACAGCTTTTGTCCTTAGCTCCTTGAAAAACTCAGGTGATTTCCATTAAAATCCTACTCTGATGCTCTGTGGTGGTGGAGGAAAGTCACTAATTTATCAAAATATCCTCCTGGTCCTTTTCATTTAGGCTACTTCCTATGGGAGGCAATTCTTATTTTATTTTAATTATTTATTTCTATTTTGGGGGCAGCTAGGTGGCACAGTGGATAGAGTGCTGGGCCTGGAGTCAGAAAGACCTGAGTTCAAATCTGCCCTCAAGACAGCTGTGTGATGCTGGGCAAGTCACTTCATCCTGTTTGTTCATCTATAAATTGGCTCAGTTCCCTCATATATAGAATGAGTTGGAGAAGGAAATGACAAACCACTCTAGTATCTTTGCCAAGAAAACCCCCAGTGGGGTCATGAGGAGTTGGACGTGACTAAAAATGATCAAACGACAACAGCAAAATTTTTATTTTATTTTAATCATGCAGTAAGAATCTACTAAGACATTAATGGATTTCTTTCATAACCATACTAGATATTTAGTGAGCAGTCTGCCAATAAGTTGAGATATTTTGTTTAATTTTTGGGATGTTCATTCAGGAATTTAGATATTCATGAGTTTATAAAATGTATGCTTAATCAATTAATCAGCTGGCATTTATTAAGCACCTGTTAGGTTCCAGGCACTGTGCCAAGTTCTGGGGTTACAAAGAAAAGCAATTTTTGCATTTAAGAAGCTTACATTCTATAGGAGGAGGCAACATATATGTAAATGAATATACACAAAATACATCCAAAATGTATACATACAGATACAGATACAGATACAGATATCTGTACAGATACAGATCATACAGGCCTAGAGGAGCTGCAATCTGCGTTAGGGTAGAGGGAACCCACACAAATGAAATTGTAACTCCTTGATGTAATGACAATGTAGGACAGGATTTCTTACCAGGGATCCGTGGACCTCTAAGGAATTGGTAGATAAAATACATACAATATGTATACAGTCTTGAGGGAGGACATGAAGGGAGGCAAGAAGAGAAGCTCTTAGGGAAGGGAGCACTTGAGGTTATTGTTCCTTCTTTGTTTTCTTTTTTTTTTTTTAAATAAATTTATTTAACTTTTTACATTCATTTTCACAAGATTTTGGGTTCCATAATTTTCTCCCCGTTTGTTCCCTCCCCCCTCCCCAATATACTGGACATTCTAATTACCCATATCACCGATCTGCCCTCTCTTCTTTCATCCCTCCCTTCCCTTACCCCATCTTGTCTTTTGTCCTGTAGGGCCAGATAACTTTCTATTCCCCATTACCTGTATTTCTTATTTCCTAGTAGCAAGAACAATACTCTACAGTTGATCCTAAAACTTTAAGTTCCAGTTTCTCCCCATCCCTCCCTCCCCACCCATTCCCTTTGGGAAGGCAGGCAATTCAGTGTAGGCCATATCTGTGTAGTTTTGCAAATGACTTCCATAATAGTCGTGTTGTGTAAGAC
>CM053771.1:502481746-502506820 GCA_028658325.1 Potorous gilbertii | reverse complement strand
GTTTTTTTCCCTTTTCTGGGCATTTTCCCAGCCAGTTACTTGATTTCTGAGAGTCCTCTCCTCCCCCTGACCTAGATCCACAGCTAGTGCTTGGGGTCTGAGATTCAAATGCTGCTCCCCAGCCTCAGGGCTTTTGGTGGCAGGCTTGACTGCTCTTCAATGGCGGCTTATCTGCTGGTTCTCAGGTGGGGGCAGGGCCGCCTCTCAGGCTCAGTTCCCTCAGGGGGTTTATACAGAGATCCTTTGTAGTGGAGCTGGGGTGGAGCTCCAGCCCACTCTGGGAGTCTCTGGCTGAGCTGCCTCTGCCAGTGGCCGAGCTGCCTCTGCCTCTACTGCAGCGGCCGCTTCCCAGGGGGTCCGAGTCCCCGAGATCCTCCGTTCCCCTCTCAGCCTGTCTTTCTCACTGACCTGTGCGTCTGTGGGTGGAGGGACCTTCGCGGCCGCCGGGAGATTCAGTTCCCTGACTCCTTCTTTGTTTTCAAGAAAACCTTTAACATCAGGTAGGTTATGTCTTGATTGACAATTGAATTGGATTTAAGTGAGGCAGGGTTATGCACAGTCATCAGCCTCACTCTCTCTTCCAGGGTCATCTGAGTCTGGTGGCAAGACATAGGTCAGGATGACTGGAGATGGTCCCACATGCAGTTGCATGTCTTTTTAAGCTGAGATTTTTCCCAGGTTTCATTTTGTCTGAGGCAACACCCATTTACTGATTTAAGGCTAGGTAAAAATTGAGACTAAAAAATGGTCTAGTTTGGCTTCACAAAAGAATCTATCTGGGATGGAAAGACCGTCAGAGTTTCTGTCGAGAACAGAAACAATTGCTATTTCCACTCAAAGCCATCACAATTCAAACAATGACCAACAGAGGCTTGGACTGGGACTGACATTGACCAACCAGTGAGAGCCGGAGTGATTGAATTTAAAGACATAATCAAATAACTCCATTTGAATCCCAATGGTCTTTATTCTGATTTTCCAGAGCTATATTTCAAGAAATCATTAATGAAAACTACATGAGATGAAATAGTTAATTAATTGTTCCAGTTTAAAAATGATAGAATAAATAAATGGGGAAGAGAAAGAAAAAAATCTAGTCCCCAAACCCCAACGTATCTTGTGATATATAAGTGATCAAAATTTATGTTCCTAGGGGATGATTCCCCATGTACACAGAGAGAAAAGAGGATGAGGATGAGGAGGGTGAGGAGGAAGAGGAATTGTCCAACTAGAACTGGTCAGTTGGGTCCAGGGTGGGGGAGGTGGCAGCTAGCACTACTCAAAGCTTGTTGTTCACCATGGATTATGTGTCACAGCTATAGTCACACTCAGGATTTTGCATAGGACAGCCTGAGGATTTTTGTTGCTTTCCTCTTTGGCATCCACTACCCTTCTAGTTGACTCCTGGAATGCTGAACTCATTGTTCTTTTGCTTTCAGTCTGCCTACTCTGGGCACCTTGTTAAGCAACTGGAATCCAACTGTCCATAGTGTTCCCCTAGAGCCAAGGTGTTTTAGAAGTAGGGTCAGTCAAAGGATGTTATTTCAATGCTGTCTGCATGTTTCTAAGGTGCTCTTTGGGTCACAGAGTGTCTGACTTGACAGATTATAGAATTTTTGTTGGAAAGAAACTTAGAGGCAGTGTAGTTCACCTTTCTCTTTTTATATGGAAGGAAACTGAGACCCAGGGAGGTTAAATGATTTGCCTTAAGTCTCTCAGTAAATTAGTGGCAGGATTGGTACTAGAACCCAGGTCTTCTGCCAGATTTTTGTTTTGGGAGTATGTGTTAAGATGGGGTTAGATAAAGTAAAAATAATTTAGTTTTCCTTATAGAATACTAGATATTAAGAATCTGTCCCTCAACTGGGGTAGGGGAGGGAAATGCTTTTCTTTTTGCAATTCTGAGCTCTAGATATGGTTCTGAAATCCTTTCTATTTTTTTCTTTAGTGATTTGTTTATGTGTGTATGGTAAATATGGAAAGGAAGAGAGGCACAGTTTAAAAAAAAGTCAGGTCAGTGCCTTTTAAATCTAGTTCATCTGTATAGCACCATTTCAGAAGTTTCCCAAAGGCTGATTTCAAAGACCTTGAAAGGACACTCCATTCTTGTCTCAGTACAAAGAAACACATTCCAGTTTAGCTTTGAAACTGCAGGGGGCTTCTGCCACTGAAGCTTTCCTCCATCAATTGCTGCCAGTCCTGGGTGCTGCAGAATTCTGATAATGAGAATTTGTCAGTTCTATGTAGGTCACCACATCCTTCAGGACAAACGCAGATCTGGAGGAGTGATATGTTAAAAAAAAGTTGGAGAGAGAATATTCTTTTTCTTTCAGTAGAAGAAGCTAATTCAGAACATCATTTTTGAGGTCCAATTTGTAAATTTTGTTATAAATGTTTAAAAAGTGGTACCTGGAGAGTGTTTGGTGGAATTCAAACTCATATGAGATAATGACAGCTACTCCCTTATTCCTTATTTAAACTTTCTCAGAAGTTGAGATGGTTCAGAATCCTTTTGATAACTGTCTCTAAAGCCAGTGATTCACAAGATCAAAGGCACGAGGTTTTCTAATTAAATTGTGTTATCTGCACACTGATGGCATACAGGTTGATAGTAAAAGTAGTTAACATTAAAATAGCACTTTAAAGTTTGTAAACTACTTTACACCTCAATTAATCTTCCCAACAACTCTTTACGCTATGTTTATTGTTATTTTACAAATGAAGAAACTGAGGCTAGGAAAGGTTAAGTGCTTCTCGTTGTTAAGTGTCTGAGGCGGGATTTGAACTAATGTCTTCCTGACTCCAAATCCAGGGCTCTATCCAGTATACCATGTGGCTACTTAAGTTAAAGAAAAAAAAAAGCAAGGGCTGTTGACTCCAGTTTATTTCTGGAGGGACAAACAACTGGGCAAATTAAAGGTAATTCTTATTTTAAAATGTGAGTTAATAGGCATTTTCCAGTTAAAATATAATTGTATCTTTTTTTTCAAAATTATCTGAAAGAATCCTAGGCTTCATTATATTAGTGGATTTGTTATCCTTTTCCTTTGGGTGTTCCCTCCATCAGGGTTGTTTTTGTCCCATCTATGCCTTCTCATTCTGTTTAATTTTTTATGTATATTCTCTCACAGCTCTCCAAAGAATTCAGTTCTATTCAATGATCATTTACTAATGCCCACTACATGCCAGCTACCATGCTACATTCTGGAGACAAAGACAAAATGAAAAATTTTCTATTGTTTCATGAAGGGACTGGCATTCTACTCAGGAAATCATGGACTTAATAGAGGATCTCTCCAAGGTGCTGGAAGCCATCTAAGTCTAGGTTTTTTCATTTTTGTTTTGTTTGTTTTTTTTGCTTTCCATGGGCATCAGTGCATTGATTCTAAGATGTTCATTAGAGATTGAATGGCTGAGAGGATCTAGTATAGATAGTCAGGAGATGGTAGATTCTGGTTTAGTTTTCACTGTCTCTCTAGCTGTAAAATGACCATAGGATCATAGATTTAGAACTAGGAGGGATAATAGAGATCATCTAGACTAACCCCCAAGATGTTAAGTGAACTGTGTTCAGGATCATCCAGGTGGTAAGTGTCAGAGATGAGATTCTGTGACTCCACATCCAAAGATCTTTCTGCTTTTCCATGCTGTCCCCACCCCACAAAGTTAATGCTATGTTTCCATAAGTATGTTTTCATAGAAAGAACACTCCAATATTTTGAACAAATGGTGGCAGGGAAAATTGGGAAGTCCAAAGGGGTGGCAGAAAATGTAAATTTCTGTGGAACATTCAGTACCTTCCTTTCTGATGACAACATTGGACGAGGCAAAAGTCTTTAGAATGGGCTTTAGGAAAACTACATATATTAGTGGGTGGTCCTGGAGCTGGAATAGATGTGGGGATGAGGAATTTATGGTCTGAAGTTCAGTTGGTTCCATAGCAAAGAAATAGGCATTACCTTAGCATAGGTTAGGTTAACTAGTGATAACCCTCAAATAGAAAAATCTTTAACCATGAGGTTAATTGTGGTGTTACTATAAATCAAAACCAGCTATCAAAGAAAAGAACAACAATTTATATGTCCTTCTCCGGCTTAAAAAGATCTCAGTGCCTTTTCTGGGCCAGAGGCAAGAGATTGAAAGATTTCACAGAGAAAATTTTCGGTGATTGCTTACAGTTGCCTGGGGCAGGAAAAACTGGGAGGTTTTACTTTCTCTGCAGTATTCAATTCCAGTTCTAATTCTCCTCTATTCATCATTTCTGGGTTCTGTTTTTGTGTGCCAGTCAACAAGCTCAGTACATTGTAGAACACTGCTTATAAGAAGCCTCCAATTTTGACCATAGGCAATTTGCAAGGCTTACCTGACAAGACAGCCAGACTGCTGTCGCGCCATGGAATTGAGAGGTGGCAAGGTTGATTCTAAGTTGGCAATGCTGGCAGAAACACAGGTGAAGCATCTGCTACCTCACCCAAATTGAGCTAGACATGGCAGTCTGCCAACTTTTGACCCCCTTGCCAATTTCAAGTAAGCACTTTAATCTGTCAGGGATGGCATGAGCTGGGTAGCTGGGAAGGTGGCTAGCCAAGTTGAAAGAAATAATTAGCCTGATTGGTTCTCAGGCTGTAATATAAGTTTGATGTCTAGCCTAAAAAGGTATAACCTTCTGGTATGTATCCTTAGAATTATTATTATTTATTCAGTTACTTTATACGCTTTAGCCATGAGATAGCCCTGGCAGTTTTGAAATTGGAAAATTATTGCTTTCATGTTTTTTTAGAAATTAAATTGTCTTCTATTTTCTTACCTCCAGGCTATGAAAACACTTTAAATACACAAGTACTCATGGATCAAACATTCCTATAGTTAGGGACTCCTCATAATGGAAGGAAAAGAGAGACAGCTCAACATTCTATGTGGAAGTCCAAGTCACTGATGTCTTTTGAGTTGTCTGTCAGTCCCTGATTGGAGAGAATTGACATAGTTAACTGATGACATAGAAAATAATGCTAAAAAAATTCAAGGATTGTAAAAATATTTACACATTATTTAATTTTTGGTCTTCATTATTCTCCGTAGTAAGAAGGAAAATAAGGCACTATAGTCAAACCGAAAATTGTAACCCATGGAAGCCTAATACAGAACTTTCCTTTTGTCTCTGAGCTGAAAACAGAGGGATCAAATGAATGAGATATTTGAATAAAATGACTGTCTAATGATGGGTAAGTTATTTAATCTCTCTAGACCTCTCTAAAAATCAAGAGGCTGAACACTATTATTTCAGCCACTTAGCTCCATCTTTGACTCCTCCCATTGCTGTACCCTCCATTTGCAGTCAGTCATCAAGTTCTGTTGGCACTAGAAATACATCTGTGCTATCCTTCCCATTACTTCTGTTACCACTGCCATCATTGCCCTCATCCTGTTGCTGGCCTCCTTCACTCTTGCCCAGACTCTTGTAATAGCCTTAAGACTGATTTCTCTGCATCTATTTTCTCCTTTTCCCAATCCATCCTGTATGCCTCTGCCAGATTCATCTCCTTAATGCATTGTGAATTCATTAGTCAATTCTACTGTCATTTTCCACTCAGAACCATACGGTGGTTGTCTGTTGCCTTTCGGATAAAATACAGATGCTTAATCTTGTATTTAATATCTTTCATTATTTGGTTCCAATCTACCTTTTCCTTTAGTGTTACCCTTTTTGATATCTCCTTTCTAGACAAATTGACTATTTATTATTTCTTGGATTCATCTAGGACCCTTCCTTTTTTGTACCTATACTCACTCCTTTCCCCTACATGAGGAATTTAGCTTTCTCATATGCTTGTATATAGTAGGTGCTTAATAACTGTTTGTTGCATTGAATTGATTAGATGATCTCTGAGGTTTCTTCTAGCTCTGACATTTAGTGACCTAAAATTTATTTAAGGAAATAGAAACTAGAAGCAGAAAAAGGGAATAGGACAAAAGACTTCTTGCAATAGAAAAGGTGACAATTACAGAAGAGCAGGGAGGTATTTTTGTTTTAGTAGGCAGTGAATTTTCACTTTTGAATTCATTGTATAGGGTAGAGGTTGATTACAGTCAATTGAACAAACTTTTGTTAAGCACCTGTAGTGCACCATTTCCTATGATAGGTGAGAAGGATAGTTATTTTCAAGGAACTTATAGTGTGGCAGGTGTAGAGATGATGATTGAGATTAGTTCATGTCAATACTTCAATGGATCTTTGACCCCATCAATGCAGGTACTTTTATTGGCATAGAAGGTAGCCCATCTGCATCTTCTTTTCCTGTACTAATCTTATCCATGTCTTTCAATAAATATTCCAGGGAAAGTTAACTCTATATGCTAGGTTCCTTTTAGGTCTTTAAAATTCTGGGGGTATTGATCTTTCCATCTGTGATCTATGACCTCGACAAGGGTCCATTGAACATGCTAGAGGCCTTCTTTACTTTCTCCCAATGTTGTTGGGGTTCCAGTGGATGACTTTGGCTGCTCACTTGTCATCCCTTGCTCTTGCCCAGCCCCTCTTTTTTGTCATACGGTTCTTTGATGATATCCTTTGTTCCCATTCTTTTTCATTGTTCCTCATTGTCTATAGCCTGCTCATTCATCTTACCGATTTCGAATCTCAGCCGCTTACTAGCTGTGTGACCCTGGGCAAGTGAATTAACCCTGTTTACCTCAGTTTCCTTGTCTATAAAATGAACTAGAGAAGGCCAATGGCAAATCACTCCAGTATCTTTGCAAAGAAAACCTCAAATGGGATCATGAAAGTTGGACATGACTGAAACTACTGAACAACAACAAACATAAAGTTTGGTGATTCTCTACATCTTTCAGTCAAGTGTGAGAGGATGAAGATATGGTCCACTGTCCAGGGGGCAATGCCTTTTTGTAAAAGCCTGCTTGTACCATGCTGATGTACTTATCAAGGCAGCCCTCAATTCATGTATTGATGTCTTTCAGAAATATTTTATATAAATGGGAAAATAAGCATATAAAGTTGGTAGTTGATGTTTCATTGGGTCCCTTATCCCCACAACTTTTGGAATCAGTGAGGTCTGGAATTTTTTCCATTTCTTTGGTATCTCACCCTCCTTTACATACTTTGTAAAAATGGTTCCTCAAGTCCCTCATGAATGTATCACTTCTAGCATGTATCTCTTTTCTATATATTTGATCCAGTCAGGCTACTTTCTCCATATTTGTCTTCTTCAGGGCCATTTCTACTTCTGTAAACACTTCAGGGACTTTGATATTAGAGGCCAAGTATAGTAGTTCCATCCTTGACATAGAAAATAGTTGTAATAATTTTTACAATCTTTTCCATTTTTCTTCTACTTGTCATGTTTCTTTTTTTATCCTTGAACGCCTTTGGGATGACTTTGCTAAGTTGGGTATTTCTTTGGATTGATTTGTACCCTCCACTACTTCTTTTTGCTCTATAAGGTAATTAATTATACATCACACTAGTGGGGATGACACTGATGAGAAAGAGAAAAAAAAAGAAAAAATTTCCCCTAAAATTCTTCAGGGGAAATAACCAGCAAGCATATAAATTAAATAGAAAATATATACAAAATGATTTTGAGATAGGAGCACTAGCAATTGGGTGGATCATCCAAGATCTGATGTTGCACTTAAGTTGGGATTTGAGGAAAGCTAGGGATTCTAAGAGGCAGAGGTACATTCTAGGCATGGTGGGGGCTGGAGGCGGATGGAGAGCTTCCAAAATCTGAACTTAGGAGATGAATTGTCATGTAGGCTGAAAGGAAGCGGGCCATTTGCATTGGAACACAGAGTGTGAGAAGAGTGGTAGTAGTTTGTAATAAGTGGGGGCAGCCTGACTGGAGTCAGGTTGTGAAGCACTTTATACAGCCAACAGAGGAATTCTCATTTTATTCTGGTGGCAGTTGGTAGCTATTGGAGCTTTTGGGGTAGGGGGTAGGGTGATATGTTAGCTGCCTATGATTTGGTGTTCTTCTATTGCTATTTGAGTCTCTTTAATTCTGAATCTTTTGGAGACTGTTATCATGATTCACAGCCATATAGCATCCCTAGGAGAATGTCAGCATTAAAAATGATGGGTCTTTGTCTCAAAGAGCAGCTTGAGATCATTGTGAGTGCTGTGCATTTCCCTAAATGTAATCTAGTCATTCTTTTTCTCTTATTCACTGCTGATCCCAGTTCAGTGACACATACAAATACCCAGGGATCCAGGGTTTTATTAATATGGCATCTGCCCCATCAGAGATCACTACATTTCCCAGCTTTAGCAGATGCCCCAGAACATTGAGTGGCCAATGCTATGGGGATGAATTTCTCTGAACTTCTCTGATTGTTAGACAACAGACTTGCTTTCTAGACAATGTCAAAGGCAATGGTTGAAAAAGAGAATCTAAGGAGTTCATATTTATGGTCTTGATCATTTTTACTAATATGTAGCATAGTTCTCTCCTGAGAAGGATGGAGGTAGCAGTGGAATTTGGTGTTTGAGGTTAATAGAGAAATTTGCAGTGGTTGCTGTGGTGATAGCAGTCAGAGAGGAATAAAAATATGCCCCTGCAGCAGTGAGGGCCCAATTGAAGGTAAATAGCATGAATTTATTGTGGATCAAGGATATGATATTGCCAAAGGGAATTCCTGGGTGATGAAACTCCCTCTACCGTACAGGTCAGCACTTATATTGGTATTTAAAATCTAAGCTGCTGAGACTTGCCTAAAGTAATAAGATATTAAGTGACTTGCTCAGGGTCACACAGTCAGTACATATCAGAGACAGGTCTTGAACTCATGGCTTCCGGTATTTGAGACCATGCTGCTCAGTGGACCCAATCACTTCAGTTGTGTGTCTTGTAGTTGGAGGGAAGGAAAGTGGAGGGAAGGAAGTTTTTTGGGTCCTAAACCCCACCTCGAGTCTTATACTTCGGAAACTAACTTTGTAGGAATAAATTAGGCTTCAGTGATTTTATGTAGAATGCGTGCATGTGTATTGGTGATGTTCCCTTATGATAACCATTGACTGTCTCAGTAAAAAATGTACCAAATGCTCCCATATGGTCATTGAGAGCATAAGAGCACTTTTCATAATGTGATGACATTATACATCCAGCCATCTGTATCTAGTTGTCTAGTTCAGTGATGTCTAACTCTTCATAACCCCATTTGTTTAGGCAAGGATGTTGGAGTGCTTTGCAATTTCCTTCTCCAGTTTATTTTACAGATGAAGAAACTGAGGCAAACAGGCTTAAGTGACTTGCCCAGGGTCACATAGCTAGTAAGTGTCTGAGGCTGGATTTGAACTCAGGAAGGTAAGTCTTCCTGACTCCAGTCTATCCACTGAGCCACCTAGCTGGACCGTCTAGTGGTCTAACTTACTATCCAAATGACTCTAGGACTCCACCTTTTTATTTATTTCTCTATCTGCCTTAGATTAGCCAGATTATATTTTGGTATAATAATCACATTAAAGACCATAAACAATGACTAAATCATCAATTTATTGTTAACATTCCATCCTTGATGTAGACTTCTGGACCTGAGTCTCTACCTTGGCGTGCTTTGGTTAGTTGTGAGGACTTCTTTAAGTTTCTTTTTTATCTCTGTCTTGCTGTTTGAGACTTCTAAAACTTTTGTGTCATAAAGAGGCCTGGCCAAGATTTTTGGCTTGGACTTGGTAGCATGGCTTCTATTCTACCAGATGATCCTTTTCCCCTATTTCCTGTCACTACTTGCCCTTGATTTCCCTTAGTCCTATATCTTGGATTGTACAAAAAGTAGATCTGCTTATCTGTGGGACGCAGGTGAGGTATTATGGGGGCCAGTTCAAATTTATTTCTTCCCAAAGGGGCAGGAACAAGTTATATTTGAATGATCAAAATTTTGCAGAATATGAAACTTCAATTTGATCAGTGGAAGATATAAGCTATTCAATTCAAGCAGTTCTCTACAACAACTTCAAAAGGACCAGATGTTATTTTTGTTATGTTTCCAGCCTTTCTTTGTGGAGAAGTATTGCTTTTCCCTCCCTACACATTGAAGATGGAGGATGTGAAGTCAAAGTCATTAGTCATAAATCAGTTTGCTTGCTTGTGCTTTAATGTTATCTGAATGATGGGAACAGCATGAACTACAGAATGTCTCCTTTTTGTAGTCCCTGAGTTTCCAATTGGGCTGTAGAGTTCTGAAGTCATATTAATTTTGAAAAATTTGATCCTTGGTGAGGTGTTCAGTACCACTTATCACCTATGAGTTATTGAGGTTAAATCCCTTTTAGTTGTTGGAAAGGAATTAGTTCAACAAAGGAAATAAGAGAATTAGAAATGCTTCCTTTGTAGCAGTTGAGGCTGATAAGGAATGATTGCTTTCCCAGAAGCCTTTGAATCTGAAATCCCAAAGTTGGAAGAGACTTGGGGATCATCTAGTACAACCTGTTCATTTTACAAATGAGGAAACTGAGAATCAGAGAAAGGAGGTGGCTCGCTGAAGATCAGTAATTAATGAGTGACAAATCTGAGAGCTGAACATTCAGCCCAGGGCCCTTTCCACTGAGGCATTTTCTCTTGTGGTTCACTGCTGACGGTAATGATCTGTAAAAGCAAAAACTTGAGAAAGAATAATCATCTCCCTCGATGTGTTCAAGAAACTGCTGTGTGGAGCAATGGTGAGAACCTCAGCAATATCTGCAGGGAGGGATTTTTTGACCACAAGCTTTGATCCCCACCAAGGACAGCGCTAACTTGTCCACCAGCGTGTGATTGCCTAAATAAAGTCTTTTCTCTCCCTGCATTGCTTTCCTTTCCAATTCAGACTGGAGCACCTTTTCTCTGATGAATGTACATTTAGGCACTTTAGGAAAAGCTTAATTGTGCTTTTTATATTGTCCTTACACCTCTACCAGGATGTCTAATAGATGCAACACAGCTTGCTGACTATGAGCCTACCCTAACCCATGCTATTTCCCCTCCTCAGAAAATCCAAAACAACTTGCACACAAATACAAACACTAATGACCTTATTATATTTAACAGCTCATATAGACCACACATGTGACTCTAAGCACAAATTTCATTGATATCCTGAGCTAATCTTTAGTGGATTTGGCTTCAATGAAGATTGCAGAGAGGCAGTTTAGTATCATGGGTGGAATGCTGGAATTGGTGACAGGAGACCCTGGGTTTAAAATTCAATTTTGATATGTAATAGTCATATGACAGTGAGCAAATCACATAGCCTCTCATAGTTTCCTCATAGGTAAAATGGGTCTACTTGTACTGCGTAA
This sequence comes from Potorous gilbertii, assembly GCA_028658325.1. NCBI lineage: Eukaryota > Metazoa > Chordata > Mammalia > Diprotodontia > Potoroidae > Potorous > Potorous gilbertii. The sequence continues at coordinate 502,495,530 of CM053771.1, read as the reverse complement.
CTCACAGGGTCACTGTAGGAAAGTGATCCACATATCATAAAGCATTTAATAAATATAAGTTATTATTACATGGCAACTGTCTTCTCTCCAGAAAACACTTTGGTGTTGATTCTTCATAGTAACAATAACTGTTATTCATATAGTGCAGCAAAGTTTACAAAGTGCTTTCTTTATATGTATTATCTACATCAACAGACACTGTGACCCTTGTGTGCCTTAGTTGATAGTCTTTGGGAATGTCTATAGTTGAAAAATCCATTAGTTTATAGGCTTCTTTAAAGTTATCTGGGCTAGTTCTTGGAAAGTGGACACACTCTCTATCCCCTAGCCTGTGTTCCAAGGCTCTCCAGCTTGGCAAGACCTGTCAGAGCTTGTACCTTGTGGCCACAGCTATTGAGAATCCAAGGTCATTTTCATGGCACAGTGAGAAATGAGATGAAGCATTAAGGGTGGGTTATGATGACTAGCACAGGGCACCTTTGGTTAAGAAAACAGCCATAGAAGGGCATCTTGCTACTTTAAGGATATCTGGGTCTGGATATGGGTAAAGGCAATCCTATCCTTTGTCTTGGTAATGGGGGAGTGGAGTTTATAGACTGATTTGGAGATGATGCCTCAGATTTCTTTTTACATTAGCAGTTAATAGAACTTTCTCTCTCATTCACACTTACTGCCTTCTTGAGTCATTGACAAACCAACTGAAGGAAAAGTTCTTTGACCCCCCGCATGACATGGTGATCACTCTATGGAGCAGCTAGGGGCATTTCTGGAGAGATCACAGTACTTGAAATGGGGAATATCTTCATTTGAATTTTGCTTCACATACTTACTAGTTGTGTGATCCCAGTCAAGACATTCCATTCCTCTCAGCCTTAGTTTCCTCATCTGCAAAATGAGAGTTAGGTCTCTAACTCTGGTCCCTTCCAGTCAGAAACAGGCTTTGAGGGATGACCATAGTCAAGATATCACCCTCCAGATGTCACTGGTCCTCTTCAAGAATGAAGGACTTGAACAACAACAGTCACTATACTGGCAACTTCACATGCTTTGGCTAGTGATGTCCCTCATTCCCTGAGAATTCTGGAACTGAGGATTCTATCACTTTTTGGTTTGGTTGCAAGAATTTTGGGGGTGGAGATAGGAAGGAAGCAATGAGACCCCACTGTGTACCTCTCATAGATATAGATTCCCGTCGTCCTCTATGGAGTTCAGGGAGACCAGACACCTAATGTTTCTTCCGCTTTTACTTCTCAGGAGACAGAAATAGTTGTAAGCTGCCACCTCAAACACAGATCTTGCCACACCTGTCAGCCCACAGGTAAACTAGCTATGCAGACGTGGAAATCACAATCCTAGCTTGGCTGGAAATTTCTCACTCTCTGTGGTAAGCACCAATGAGCATCAGAAGTCTTTAAAGGTGAGAAATACCAAGATGTTTCCAAAGTTTGGTGGAAGGGACTAACATGAACTGATGAAAATGTGAACTGCTGTGCCCAGCAAGACGTGAGTCTAAAATTAGCATGCCCAGGCTCCCAGACTGCAGTCAGGGGATCTGATTTCTAAACATTTCAGGAGAAAAGATCCTGTGTTAGCAATTGCACTAATCATCCCCCACCCCACTCATTAACACACTACCCATGTCTTCCTCTCTTGATGTGCTCTTTTGTACCAGGAGAACAGCTTTTCCTGGCTTCTTTCCATCTGCCCTAATAAACAATAGCCTTTGTAACCAATGAAAAAATCCACAGCAGGTGAAGATCTATTTTTAGGACTGCTGAAACCTCAGTGTTGATTACTGTATTTTTACACCTAGAATATACTCAAGTCTTTAAGTTGAAATATTGATTTCTGTGAACCTCTCCCCCTTTGGCAGTGTTCTTCCCAGCTTGTGAATCTCCCCTTTTTTCACACTGTTCTCGCCCAACACTTTTTTGGTGAATTACTTAGGCACATGATAAAGCAAAAGGCATGGAAAACAGCATCAGGACCAAGAGGGGGTTGGCAGCTGCCCTAGGGTGTGATATACAGTGAGGTGAAATGAAATACAAATTATGGCTAGCATTTATATAGTGCATTAAGGTTTGTAAAGTACTTTATGGATTTACCTCAATTGATCCTCAGATCAAATGGGAAGTAGGTGTTATTATTCCCCCATTTTACAGATGAAGAAAGTGACTTTTCCAGGGTCACCCACCTAGTAGCTCTCTGAGCCAGTAAATGAGCCCAGGACTCCATGATGCCAAGTCTGAAACTCTAGTCACTATGCCACCTATCTACTACAGACATCATCTTGAGGTTTAGAGGAGGAAGGAGTCTTTGAGGTCATCTAATCCCCTCTTCCTTTTTACAAATGAGGAAACAGAGGCCTCAGAAGGGAAATGACTTGTCCAAGGTCACATAAATGGGAAGTAGAAGAGTTAGAATATGAACCCTCATGCCCTCAGACTATAAAACCAGACCTTTTCCCATGATACCATGCTGCCTCTCTGGAAGCTCAGGTTACTCCAGATTGTGATCTGTCCAAGGTTAGACAGGTAGCAATGTCAGTATTTCAGCTCAGATCTGATGATTCCAAATTGGGTTTCTATCCCCTATACTTTTTACTGTAACTTTATTTTAAAAAAAAAAAGCACATATTTTTGATGCCAGAAAATTCTGTTCTTTGTGGCATATGGATATTTTGTGATGTCAAGTTGCATATGTTGCAAATGGGAACTCTAAGCTTCTGGCAGACAGGAATACTTGGGAGAATACAATTTTCAAAAGCTTGCCCAGGATGCACAAATGCCTTATTTTAACTCTTGTGTGAAGTCATTCCTTGGGCCACTTCACTGCTTGGGAGGAGCAGAGTGACAATGTAAAAGAACGTTACTCTTGGAGTAACCTTACCAGCTGTGAACTTAGGCAAGTGATTTTACTTCTGAGCCCCAGTTTCTTCACCTGTAAAATGTGGGATAACAATACTTTAACTACCTGATGGGTTTATTGCGAGCAAATTAGATCTGTGGTCCTCCTTGGTTTGGGCACTCACTCCTATGGTGCAGATTGTAGCTAAATCTATCCTGTGTGACTTGTTCATGGACTTTCCTAAATCCTCTACAGGGGGTCCACTCAATGAGTTTAGGAGCTTATATGGATACATATAGAAGATATATTTGACAGGAGCTTAATAAATGCTTGTTGATTTGACTTCTATCTCTTGGACTTAAACCTGGTTGTTATAATTTCACAATGTTTAATTTTGATTTTTCCCCCTCCAAATATAGTATTTTTTCCATTGTACTCTATATGTTCATCCAACATGGTTTCCATGGGAAAGTAATGCAGATGGGAAGCTTGGCTGCCATGTTCTATGCCCTACTCTCTACAATGTTCTAATATGGTGGCAGTATTATTGAACTTGTATTATAGTTCATTTCAAGAAGCATTTACTAAGCACCTACAATGAAAAGGCACTGGCTTAGGCTTGGGGATGGAAAAGGGGAAACAGAATCATGCTCTTCAACAAGGACTTTCCCCTTTTCTCTGAGGGGATACGATGTGTGCATGGATAGGTAAATATGAAGTTTTAAGAGACTTGAATTTTATTTGATTTAAATTTTGAGTATTTCTATACACAGATTAGGAAGTAAACCATTAGAACAGTGTTCTACCACAGACTGACCTAACAGGGTACTGCAGGATTAACTAATTAGAAGATAGGAAGATGGTCTGTCTCCAATACCACAATGCCTATTTCTATCCCTCAACACTCCACCCCGCCCTGCTGGGCATATTTCCAACCTCTCTCTCTCAGTGGGGCCACTCTGTTGCAGATCTCCCCTACTGGGGCAAGGGCAATGACTGGTAAAAGCTCCACTTTTACCCTTGAGATTTTGGGTGGGACAGAGTGAGTTGTATGAGATGAGCAAGTATTGATGGATTGTGATGGATTGTGATAATATCACAGATATTATATTTCTCTCCCAAACCCATTCCTCTTCTATTTACTCTCAAAGATACTCCATTCTCTTGGTCCCCCAGGTTCAACCTTGGTGTCAGTGTCTACTCCTCACTCTTCTTCCCCCTTATCCAATCAGTTGCTAAACCTTCATCACCAATACTTCTTGAATCTCTTCCCTGCTTACTACTCAGACCCTAGTTCAGGATCTCCTCACTTCTTGCCTGACTTATAATAGTCTTCCAACTAGCCTCCCTGTCTCATCTCTTTTCCCCCTAATTCATCCTTCACTTAGCTGTCAAAGGGATTTTCTTAATGTTCAGGGCTTACTATGTCTCATCTTCCTTGCTGACTTTAGAATCAAATATTATTTCTTCTTTATCTCATCCTTTAAAAATTTATATCTTGTGTAAGTTTTACAAGGGATATTATTTATATAGCAATATATGTATACAATTTTTAAAAAAAGTATGGTTGTATTCTAATTTTTTACATGATCAATAATGTTTGGAGACAGAGAGTGTCTGTGAATACTTCATTCTCTACTCTCCTCATCTCTGTCCTAGTCTTTTTGCTCCTACCAGAGACCATGTTTTTCAGGTTTCAACGCTTTCATCTCTGGAACTTCCACCCTGAAATTTTGCTGTCTTGATTAGTTTGAGTAGCCTCTCCTAGCCCACTGTTTTAGGAAAACTGGGGCACTTTACTTCTTAACTATCTAGCTGTCTCTTCCCTAGCTGTACCCTTTCTTCGCCTCCTTCCTTCCCTACCATGATCAAATAAACCTTACCATTCTTTCTGAATGGACTCTGTAAGTCTTTTCCCCCATGACCATGTTTACTTTCTCTTTAATTTTAAAATGTCCCTTTCTGGCTACCACTTTCTCTTTAGAATATAAGCCCTTTGAGGGTACAGACGATTTTAAAACTTATATTCCCAGGACTTAGCACGATGCTTTGCAAATAGTAAATACTTTATAAATGTTTTTTTCATTTATTCAGGCATTAATATGGTGTGTTCAGTGCAGTGATTACTAAGGGATGGTGTTGAGGGACTAGGGTTGGGCTTCTTTCTACATTGCTTTTCCTTAGAAGAAATAAGAAAATAGAGAGGGAAATGTTGAGCAAGATGGTCACCCATATAATGACCACAGATTTGGGAAATTGTTGCAATCTTTAAATATCAACCTTACTTGATAACCAAATTCCTGTTGTCTTGTGGATAATTTCCCATTGATCTCAGATAAAATTTATTTGGTTTAGAATTCAATTCTGTATTTTTGAGGCCTTAGAGAAACTTACCTACTATATGAAGGAGATGTTTACTATGTAACTATAATAGCATATTTCCTCTCCCTCCTCCAGAATTCTTTTAACATTACCTTTTCGAGTTACAGCTTGTATTCATTTTTACCTAGAAACTCAAGGGTTGGTTCCCATAGTGATGAGTGAATACAACAGTATCCTCTCTTGAATCACTGCATATTGTATAGGGCTCTTGCTCTGTTGCCTACTAGCTGACTTGTGTTACTAGAAGGACTCAAAAGTATTAGTGATCTGGCAAATTTAAGGAATATAGGACAACATATGTTTCATTTGTGGGTATTAGCTTCCCAATGCAGGTTAATGGAAATATTGGCTCTGGGTAGGAGAAATTTTGTCACTAATTGTAAGTGTGTTCTAAAGAAGGGAGGATTTCCCATATTATAAAATCAGTTCATAATCATGAGTGTGAAGATTGAGAGTTTTACATGAGAAGGTCCCTAGTGTAGAATACACTAGTGTAGTGTATTTGCATCAAAGCATTTGATGGCAGATAGCTCATGACTGGCCAGGACATAGGCATAGAGAGAGGTGGCATTTCATGTCTATTATAATGTCATTCTAATGATCATTGCAGTTACATATTATTCTTAAGATTTTTAGAGGCATAGAACATTTCCAAGAGGTAGCGTTTCTGCTTCCCAGAATTAGCCAATTGAAAATGGCTCAGCCACTAATATGTCCATTTTGCAGAGATAGCATGAAAGGAAGAAGGAGTGGAGAGAGTAGGAAGGATCATTTTGGACATGCTCTCCTTGCTGTAATTATGGAAAGTAATCAAAGCTCCTGGTGAATTCAAAGTTGATACTATTTGCTAGCATTTATGTAGTACATTTATATTTGTAAAGAAATATGCTAATATCATCTCATTTTGTCTTTACAAAAACCCTAGTAGGTAGGTACTATGATCATCTCTACTTTTACAGGTGAGAAACCTGAGGCAAAGAGAGATTAATGACTTGCTTTTGATCACATGCTAGTAAATGTCTGAGGCTGGATTTGAACTCAGATCATCCAGACTTCTGGTCCAGCACTCCATCCACTGTTACCTACTAGCTGCTTCTAATCCAGAGAGCTTTATAAAAATAGCTTCAAACGTGGAATATGATGGCTGAAACAAGCAAGCAGGCAAGACACCATTGCCATTGTTTATTTAAATAGAGGAAAATTTTGAATTTTTAATCTACTTATAAATAATGTATCCCTCACTGTGGAGGTTGTTGTTCAGTCATTTTAAAATGAAGTCTTGAAAATTGTCTTAAAATTTGGTCCATTTGTGTTGTTTTGAATCCCTCTTTTTCTAGATGTCATAAGAAGTATTTGCCAGGTGTATAATACAACTTTTTTGTAATTCCAAGTTGGTTCACTCAGCCCTTCTCCTGTGGGTGCCATTCATTTCACAACTGCACAAATATACACGATGTGCTTGGTTGGCATCAGTAAAATGTGACCACAGTTTATGCTTATTTAACTGATTAATTTTGTTACTTTAAGTTCTGAATTAAACTGTGAAAACTTCATCTATTTTGGTTTGGAGGCCATCTGTGTGTGTTTTAAAAAAATTCTCAAGTGTTGATTTGACTTCTTGGAGCTTATCAGGTGATCCTTTGTGATCATTGCCATGGATTTATCTTCTTTGCAACCCCCACAATAAGCTGGTGTGTGTGTGTGTGTGTGTGTGTGTGTGTAATTGTTTAGCCTTCTGAACTTAACCTGAAGGATATTAGGATATGAAAATCTAGAACACTATTAGGTGACCATTGGGTAGGTACCATTCAGCTTTCTTTCACAATTATCCTGTAAGGCTCATGTAGAAAGGAAGAATCAGAGTCTGGGTACCTTACCAGTTTCCCCTAGAAGGTCAGCAACAGAGATAGGAACATCTTACATTTGATTGGTGCTTGGTAGTTGACAATAAACTTTCATACATGTTATTCTCCTTAGGCTAGCTCTGTGAGGTGGAGTTACAGGCAGTGTCTTCATTTTACAAATAAGGAAACTAAGTCTCTAAGAAATTAATGTCTTGAGCAAGGTCAAATAGGTAGGGAAGTTATGCTTAAGTACAATGATCTCTGGATTTAGAATCAGGATGCTTGTGAATTCTGACTCTAGTACTTAATGACTATATTGCCATGGAAAAAACTTATTCCCTGAGCCTACCAATTTTTGATTTTGTGAATATGGTTATCATATACACATACCTATTTGTAAAACCTAGGGGATCTAAGTATTGTTATCCCATATACATATACATATAAGGAAATTGAGGCTTTGATAAGCTTTCATTTATCTCAGTTCACACAGCCAGGAACCTTTCCATTCAGAGGTCTCTGCTTCTGTTCGGTGTATTGACATCCTCCTAGTTACCCAGATTTACAACCCCAGATTCTTTCTCCTCTCCCCTCCATATCCAGTTGATTTACAAGTCTGATTCTATTTCTATACATCTTCTAAATCTTCTCTCTTCATTCATGCGGCCAATATAACCCTATATTGGGACCTTATAACCTCTTAGTTGGACTGTTGTAATAGCCTCCTAACTGATCTCTCACTCCACCAATCGGTCTTCCACATAACTGTTTAATCTTTCAGCATAGATATGATCATGTCATATACTTGCTTAAGAAGCTTTAATGGCCTTCCATTGCATGGCTAATAAAATAGAAATTCTCAGCTTGGAATTTAAAGGACTCCAGCCTACCTTTCCCGGCTTTCTTTCCATCACTGCCCTTTCCACATTCTATATTCTTAGCTAAGTTGACCTACTTGAGATTTTCTGAGTTTAACTTTATTCCATCTTCTGACTCCAGTGCGCAAATACACAGGCTATCTCCCACGGTTGAAATGCCCTCCTTCCTCATCTCCATTCTTTAACTTCCTTTAAAGATTAGCTTAGTAACCCTTTTTACAGGAATCCTCTCAGACTTCTGCTACTTGTTAATACTGTCTCCTTCCCCAAATTACCTTGTGTTTACTCATTTATTTATGTGCTGTATCTCACACTAGACTACAATTTCTTTTCTTTTGTGAAGGTCATAAAACTTTTTATTTATTTTTTTATTTATTTTTATTTAGTTTAACTTTTCAACATTCATTTCCACAAAATTTTGAATTCCAAATTTTCTCCCCATCTCTCCCCTGCCCCCACCCCAAAACACCTTGCACTCTGATTGCACCTTCCACCAATGTGCCCTTCCTACTAACACCCCTCCCTTCCCTTATCCCCATCTTCCCTCTTGTTCTGTAGGGCAAGATAAATTTCTATATCCCATTACCTGTATTTCTTATTTCCCAGTCGTATGCAAAAAGAATTCTCAACATTTGTTCCTAAAAGTTCCAAAAGACTTCCATAATAGTCATGTTATGTAAGACTAACTACACTTCCTTTCATCCTATCCTGCCCCCCCATTCTTCTATTCTCTCTTTTGACCTTTTCTCTCTCCAAAAGTGTTTACTTCTAATTGCTCCCTCCTTACATTTGTCCTTCCTTCTACCATCCCCCCCCACCCTGCTTATCACCTTTCCCCTTACTTTCCTGTAATGTAAGATAGATTTTCATACACAAATGGAGTGTGCATATTATTCCTTCCTTGAGTCAAAGGTGATGAGAGTAAGTTTCACTTTTCCCTTCTTTCCTCCCCCCCCTTTTCCCTCCATTGGAAAAACTTTTTCTTGCCTCTTTTGGAGAGATAATTTGCCCCATTCCATTTCTCCCTTTCTCCTCCCAATATATTCCTCTCTCACCCCTTAATTTTATTTTTTTAGATATGATCCCATGTTTTTCAACTCACCCTGGGCACTCTCTATATATACGTGTGTGTGTGTGTGTGTGTGTGTGTGTGTGAGTGTGTGTGTATAATCCTTCCAACTACCCAGATACTGAGAAAAGTTTCAAGAGTTACAAATATTATCTTTCCATGTAGGAATGTAAACAGTTCAACTTTAGTAAGTCCCTTGTGATTTCTCTTTCCTGTTTACCTTTTCATGCTTCTCTTGATTATTATGTTTGAAAGTCAATTTCTTTTCAGTTCTGGTCTTTTCAACAGGAATGCTTAAAAGTCCTCTATTTCATTGAATGACCATTTTTCTCCCTGAAGTACTATACTCAGTGTTGATGGGTAGGTGATTCTTGGTTTAAGTCCTACTTCTTTAGACTTCGGGAATATCATATTCCAAGCCAGTTTCTTGACTTTTGGGTCCTTTGTCAAGAGTAAGGTATACTCTGGGGACCTGTAAGTTCTCAATTCCTCCAAAGTGGCATAACCAAGGGTGGGGATTTTAGTGCAGCTCCACCACACCCCAGGATCCTACTCAGGGCTGAGAATCAGATCAGCTGCTCCTTTCCCCCAGTGACTTTAAGCTGAGGCACTCCAACAATGGACCTAGACTGCTGCCTCCCCACTGCCTGGGGCCAGGCCTAGGGGAGGACCCTTCTCCCTTCTTGCTCTGGTTGAAAAAGCCATCTTAAAAACCTTTGGTGCCTGTGGGTTAAGGGATCTATGAACTGCTGCTTCTTCTGGAAATTCTGTCCCCACAGCCTGCTCTGGTGTTGCTCCTCCTGGTGCCATGTGGCCAAGGCTGGGCTGGGCTACACTCTGTGTCCTGTGCCACAGACCTTTCCTGTTGGTCTTCTAGGTTACCCTGGGCTGGAAATCTCCTCCACTCCATTGTTCTGTGGCCTCTGCTAATCTAGAATTTGTTGAGAGCCTTTCTTTGCAGGTATTTTATGGGCTGTGGGAGAAGAGCTAGAATATGTGCGTCTTTCTGCTCCTCCATCTTGACACCACCCCATAGACTACAATTTTTTGAGGTCAGAGATTTACATGTGAACTTGGTAAAGTCTCTTGACCTACTTGGGCCTTGGTTTTCTCATCTGTAAAATGAAAGTTTTGTTCTCTGTGTTCCCTTGTAGTTCTTTGACCCCATGTTTTTGTCTTTGCATCTTCAGCACCTTTAGCAGTTCCCTACACCTCACTGGCACCAAAAAAATGCTGGTTGAAATGGATTCAAGTGTCAGTTTGGTCTGAAATCCAGGGCCCTGTTTCCAAGTGCAGTGATCTTTCTAAATGCTTGTTGGATTGAATCGAACTGAACCTCACACTCCACCACCATGTTGCCCCTGTGCCAGTGAAACTATTAGAGTGAGACTTTGTACATGTCAAGTAGAAATCCTGTGACTAGACTTGTGACCAGCTGGACACAGCCCATCTTGTCTCTTTGAGTTTAAAAAGAAATGAGTGGACACCCTAGAAGGAGAGGTTTAGGCTAGAGGTATAGAGCCAGTTCTTAACTCTTTCTTTTAAGGACTACCAGGGAATTTCTTTTTCTGAGGAGTTTAATAAACCAAGTGCTTAGAAAACATGTCCTGCATAGTTTGAGTATCACTGGATTGCAGTCAGGGGATTGGGTCAGGTAATTTCTGGAGGATTTCCAAGATCAAATTCAAGGACTTAGGCATCGATTAGGGGGAGATACATACTGTTGCATGTCTACAGATGTGCAGCTTGGAGGTCAGCTGCGTTGCCCTTGTAACAGATTTCAGTCATAAAATTTTTGTCATGTGATGAGTTTTCTGAAGTCCCTGACCTTGGGAAAGCTTGACTTTCACTCATAGTTAACAACCCATCAAAGCTCTCACTTGTTCTCCTTCCATGGTCTGGAATCTTTGATTGGAGCTGGTGCTAGGATACAAGGGAGAATAGGGATATTTTCTGATGTTGGAGAAGAAAAATCCCCCTGGGGAAGGCTTTCTGGAAGTGGAAATGTAAATATCTATGATGATCAGGAAAGAGAATTTCAGGAAATTGTGGCAATCTCTGTGAGGTATTCTGCACAATTTCCCAGATCCATCCTTGGGACATATGGCAACCCATTACTGGGAAAATACATTAAAGAAGAGGGAGGCAGTGATACAGTTCAGTAAGGAAGATGTAAAAGTCATGGCAATGGTGACTGAACCATTCTCATTGGTGATATATTTCTCCTCCCTCAGTGGTGTCCTTGTGATTCTGACTTTGGCTCTTTTCTTTGTTTTTGTTCTCTGCTGTCTCTTGACCTGGATGCTGGACTACCAAGGGTTTGTGTGCAGGTGGTAGTCTGGCTTTCCCTCTGGGGAAATATAGATTTCGTGGCATGATGTGCTCTAAAAATCAATATTTCACCAGAGGGAGCTGACTAGCATGCCTGTGTCCTTGAAAGAAAGGAAAAGTCTTTTATTCCCAACATGGTTCCATTAAAGAAAGAAAAGAAAATGTTCCAGAAAAAAAGCACCTTCATTTTTTCTTCTTCTTTCCATTTTTGGGTTATTTTTTCACTTATATGAGATGAATGCTCTTAGAGTGTATATCTGTTGCCTTATTCTGGTGGGACATTTATTTATTTATTTTTATTCTTCTGTTCTATTCTTTTTCATTCTTTCTCTCCTCTACCTTCAAAAGATCTAGAAAACTGCTGGTACAATGAGACTCAGTTCTTTAAAAGTGTCTATTTTCCTTTAAGGGAACATATGTCCCACTCTTTCTTTGGCCAATGTAACAAGGACTTGGAGCTATGATCACATAAATGAATGTGATTATCGATCGATTCATTTATCTGGAAAATAGCCCAAAATGATGAAGTCAGAAGGAAAGACTCCACATAGCTCCAAATGGAGAGTATATTCATTATCTTCATAGAGGAGGCCTTCCCAAACTCCCTTAGTCCTTATTTACTACTATTTGACACACAGTTTTGGGAAGCTTAATTATTTAGTTTTCTAGTCCACAGTTGGTGAAAAAGGGAGATTCTAGAGGAAGATAAGAATTATCAAGTGATGGTCTGACATTGAGGAAGGAGAGAGAACAGTCTATAAATAGCAGATCCAAGAACTCACGAACATAGCAGTTGCTGTCAGTTAGCATATGGGGCTAATGGCCTTATACATCTTTAATATCCTTTAGAAAATAACTTCATAGTAGATGCTCATAATGATGAGCTGAAGTCATCAAGAGAAAGTTGAAATTTTTCTTGAGGGTACTGGATTTTGGAACAAGTTTGGAATAAAAAGTATTTATATTTGAAGTGAAAAGCTTCAGTTTTTATCTGAGAAAACTCAGGTGTATGGAATAGCTGTGTCATTGGATAAACGAGTTTAGTTGAGTTTAGAGTCATCTGAATTCATCTTGGAGTCTTTGTGTCTTCTTATGCGGTCTGTAGAAGTTCAGAGGTCTCTGAGTTGAACTCTAATTATCACTGATGAGTCTGAGGTGCTAGAGCAAAGGTAAATCTCCCCTCAGAATTACAGAGGTACCCTAAAGCAGCTGGAAGTGATTCTCTAATTCCGTCAGCTCTGGTCCCTGCCAATGATCTTCCTTCTGAAGACTGTCCATTAAGAACCATTTTAGTCAGTCCATCATATGTAGTTTTTATCTATCTATCATCTATCTATCTTTTCTTATCTATCTTTCCATATCTGTCTATTTTTCTACCTGTTTTTCTATCATTTGTCATCTATTTTTCTGTTATCTATCAATTTTCTATCATTTACCTATCAATTATCTATTTTTCTATCATCTAACTACTATCATCTATCCATTGTTCTGTCATTTATCACCTATTTTCTATTGCTTGTCTTCTAGACAATAGATCTATCATCTATTATTTATCATTTATTTATTATCTATCAGTTGTTCTACCTATTATTTTTCTACCTATCAATCATCTATTTTTCTGCCAACTATTTTTAAAGTATGTAATTTTCATTACATTCTGGTTTCATTCAACAGGCCACAGTAGTCAGACTTAGGGGCTTAATCAGTGAAGAGTGAGACCACATGAGGCTGTTGGAAAGTCAGTTAATTTGAGGAGACACAGAGCTACAAGGAGAAAGGGGGACAGAGAAATAGAATGGAAGCATGATGTCATAGAAAACACTACATCTGGATCTTGATTCTGCTGCTGACTAGCTGTTGACCTTTGACAAGTGATTTCACATGCCTGGACCCCAGGTGCTTCACTGAAGGCTGCTGTGACTCACAGTGCTGGACTGAGAATCAGGAAGACTTGAGTCTGAATTCTACCTCAGAAACTTACTAGCTCGGTGACCCTCTTTCAGACTTAGTTTCTGTATCTGTGAACTGGGGGTAGCAATAATACCTACCTCTCAGAGTTGTTGTGAAGACCAGTGAGATACAGAAAGTGCTTTGTGAACCTGAAAGTGCTAAATAAAAGTTAGCTAATCTAATCCTCACTAAGCACAGTGCCTGGCACATAGTAGTCCTTAATAAATACTTGTTGACTGATTGATTCACCAGTGAAACCTATGACTGAAATTGATCGAAAGGGTTTCCCCCCTACTTACTCTAAGTGGGGTGGGGGTAACTGGATTGAGTAGATCAATCAACTCTACTCTTACATTTAAAACCCTAGTGAAATAAATGCCTTTCTGTTTCTTGGAGGAAGAACTAAATTCAATTCAATAAGCTTTAATTAAGTGCCTGTTGTGTGCTTGGCACTGTCCTAGGTTGTGGTACTATAAAAATAAG
>CM053771.1:502279725-502481246 GCA_028658325.1 Potorous gilbertii | reverse complement strand
TACTTACTCTAAGTGGGGTGGGGGTAACTGGATTGAGTAGATCAATCAACTCTACTCTTACATTTAAAACCCTAGTGAAATAAATGCCTTTCTGTTTCTTGGAGGAAGAACTAAATTCAATTCAATAAGCTTTAATTAAGTGCCTGTTGTGTGCTTGGCACTGTCCTAGGTTGTGGTACTATAAAAATAAGATGTAAACGGTTTCTTTCCTCAATGCCTTCCATTGGTAAAAACCAAGAGATAAAATGGCACATCTAAAGTTCAACTCTAAAACGTAGTGTTCAGACACCAAGGTCAGTATCAGTATTGTCTCTTCTGGTAATACACCCCCCTGGTTACCAGAAAAACAATCGATTGATAAAAGGAACCTTTCTTGAATGTACCCTAGAGGAAGAAACCCCCAAAACCAAAGGTTAGGGGCCCATGGAGGAAGCAGGTGATAGAAGGGGAAATTTGTGTTTCATATACATAGGATCATGGATTTCTGTCCCAAAGGGACCTTAGAGATTGCCTAGTCCAAGCCCTTTATGTTGTGGTGAATCAATCAGTCAACAAATATTTATTAAGGACTACTACGTGCCAGGCACTGTGCTTAGTGAGGATTAGATTAGCTAACTTTTATTTAACACTTTCAGGTTCGCAAAGCACTTTCTGTATCTCACTGGTCTTCACAACAACTCTGAGAGGTAGGTATTATTGCTACCCCCAGTTCACAGATACAGAAACTAAGTCTGAAAGAAGGTCACCTAGCTAGTAAGTTTCTGAGGTAGAATTCAAACTCAAGTCTTCCTGATTCTCAGTCCAGCACTGAGTCACAGCAGCCTTCAGTGAAGCACCTGGGGTCCAGGCACGTGAAATCACTTGTCAAAGGTCAACAGCTAGTCAGCAGCAGAATCAAGATCCAGATGTAGTGTTTTCTATGACATCATGCTTCCATTCTATTTCTCTGTCCCCCTTTCTCCTTGTAGCTCTGTGTCTCCTCAAATTAATTGACTTTCCTCCAACGGCCTCATGTGGTCTCACTCTTCACTGATTAAGCCCCTAAGTCTGACTATTGTGGCCTGTTGAATGAATGAATAAACCAAACACTTATTCAATCCCTGCTCTTGAGAAAGTCATTTTCTAATGGAGGAGACAGCAATACATGGAAAGCCTTAGCTGCAAATTATCTGGAAATGTCCTGTGGTCCTTAGAGTACAGTGGCAAGAAGATGGTGATACCTCTTCTGTAATACTGTTTTCAATGATAGAACCATGTCAGTTTCTGATGTGGAGCCATTTGACAGTGCTGAAGACTTTGGTAATAAGAACTTTCTTTTCTGGGTATTCAGTCACTGTGATTGTAGAATCCTTAGGAGCATCTCCATAGGGGTTATTTCTCGGGATAGTGTCTGCAAAACCTGGATTGAAAGTACTGTTATTCCCAAGGCTCTTTGGTTCAGGATCTTGGGCTTTCTTTGTCAGGATTTGAAGAGAAATGGTCATCAAGGTGGTAGTGGTGGTTCAACTTTCCTGGAACATATTACCTTCTCTATCTCTGCTTCTGTCTGTCTCTGTCTGTCTACCTGTCTCTCTCTCTCTCTCACTGTCTCTCTCTATCTCTCTGTCTCTATCTATCGCTCTCTCTTTCTCTCTGTTCTCTAAGTTTCCTGACTCAATATCCCATCTAAAATTGTCTTTTTCCTGTTTTTAAATTAGAGTTCATTTAAACATATGCATATATACAAATTCAATCCCCTTTTAACTTGGTCTGGAATTTTTTTTGTTTTTTTTTTATATTTTGATAACTGTTTTTTTTTTAAATGTTACTGGTTTTCTTTGTAATTCTATGTATTTATTTCATGTAATTAAAAATATTATTCTGAAGAGTCCATAGATTTCCCTAGATAGACAAAGAGGTCCATGACACAAAATTGTTTAAATACCCTTGCCCCAGAGAATGAAATATTTCCCCATTTTTTAGAAAAAAGGATGGCTGCAGAGAAATAAGTGCACTGATATATTGTTGGTGGAGTTGTGAATTAGTCTCACCATTCTGGAAAACAATTTGGAGCTATTCCCTAAAAGTAACTAAATTAATGGTGCATATCCATTGATCTAGTGATGCTACTACTAATCCTATACCACAAAGAGATCAAAGAGGAATTTGACTCATATGTACAAAAATATTTATATCAACTCCTTTCATAACAGCAAAAAAATCTCTGTAAACTAAGGCTGGGGGTGCCCACCTACTCAACAATGGCTAATTTTGTCATTTTGAAATAAACATCTAATTTACTTTTATTATGGAATTAGCTTAAAGACTGATGAAATGGACAGTTTTAGAGAAAACTGGAAGAACCTAAATAAGCTGATGCAGAGTAAAGTGAGTAGAACCAGGAGAAAAAATTATACAATAACAATAACCTTATAGAGAAAAACAACTTTGAATGACTTCAGAATTCTGATCAGTATAGTGACAAAACACAGTTCTGGAGGACTAGTGTTACCAATCTCCTGACAAAGAGGTAATGAACTCAAAATGTAGAAGGAGATGTACATTTTTGTACATAGCTTTATTTGTGAATATTTATTGTGAAGGTTTTTTCTCTTTTTTTTTAATTGGGAAGAAGAGAGTAAGTGCTTCTTAATAAAGAAATAGGAAAAATAGAATGACTACTTCAAATTGCTTAGTGATTCCAGTGATGCTTATGGGACAAACCACATTTTCTTCTAACTTTATTCTTTTTCTAGTCTTGAGTGATGAGACTATAGCCTGAGTTAGAACAATACATCGGGACTTTATGGAAAGTTGGAACTGGAAGGGACATTAAAGAGAATCTATTTTAACCATTTCATTTAATAGATGAAAAATCTAATCTATCCTCATAGACCTATTACATAGCAGACTTGGTCCTGTAAATCAGGGCTCCTGACTCCATCACATGAATACATGTCCCAGGGTGCTGTAATGGAAGGAGTACTTGACTTAGTATCAGGAAAGACTTGGGTATAGATTCAATCTCTTAGTATCTCTAACCTTGGAGAAATTGTTTAATCTCTCTAAATCTTGATTTCTTCACTTGGAAAAAGGGGACAAAAATATCTGTAGTGCTGTTTTTTTTTAGTTTCAATATTCATTTAAAAATTTTGAATTCAAAATTCTCTCCCTTCCCCTAACACCTCTCAAACTCATTGAGAAGGCAAGCAATATAGTACCCATTATACATGTGAAGTCATGTAAAACTTATTTCCATATTATCCACGTCCTAGTGTTATGAGGATCAAAGGCTTTATAAATATAATTTCTCATGATTGCGGAGAATAATCCCTTCAGTGCTTCAGATTGCAACACATTAGGGTTCTTGGATTGTATATCTTTTGTCTGAGATCTTCTTGAAATCTTACATGGAGGGGTCTTCCCAATATGCTATGGACCTTCTTGATCTTGTGTGTTTGCAAAAAGAGCACATAGGATGTCTATCCCTCACTTAACTTGCCTTTGGTGATCAGCCCATCTCCTTTTTTGGCCATGCATTTTCTTTGATCAGATCTTTTCTTCTTATTGTTATGTGTCTGGACCTGTGATCTCATTAATATAGGCACCTCCCAATGTCAAACTCCTTCCACCAATGCGGATTGCTAATGCCTCTGTAATTGATGGGATAGTTTTAGGAAATTACCTAGGGCATTTGTGACTTGCCCATGGTCACGCACCGTTGTGTCAGAGACAGGTCTTAAATATAGATCTTCCTGACTTCAAGTTTGGCCTTCTAGCCTCTATCCCATTCTGCATTTCTTATGATTAGCACCTTCACCCAGTCACAGTCTGACCTGGAGTAGCATAGAGTTCAGTATCAGGTGGGTCTTGCCCAATGGAGTTCAGTATTATAAGCAATGAATATCTTTTTGTATGATAAAATCTCATTTATATTATCCTAGACTTGGGCAGGCTTGGATTGTAGAGTACTTTTCTTCTATTACACTAAGATCTCTTAACCTTTTTTTGTGTGTGTCCCAGACTCTTTTGTTGGCTTGGTAAAGCTTATGGACCCCTTGTTAGAATAATGTTTTTTATTTTTTTTATTTTTTTATTATTTTTTAAATTTTTTATTTTATTTATAAATGTTCTACAATAACTTCCTTAAAATTAAGATTTTATCCCCCCACACCTTCTCCCCACTACCCCCCTCCCTCCCCATGACAGCATACAATTGTATATAGGTTCAACATATACTTTCCTATTGAGCATATTTTCACTATAGTGATGCTATGTAGTCGCACTAACATAAGTGGAAGAAATCATATAACAAATCAAAACATAATACACTAAAACCCCCACACACACAAACATGATCGCTACATTCTGCGAATGACTTCCATATAAAGACATAGGATTACAAAGGAAACCAAAAGTTAGTAAAAAAAAAAAAAGATGTATTTTTTCTCCATCCAAGTTCACAGAGCCCCTGAAATCTGTTCAGAGAAAGACTGGACCCCAGGTTCAGTATCCCTGCATTACACACAAGCCTGACTCAGTCAGTGAGCTATGATGAGGTTTTCAGGAATGGATTTTATTTTTTCTCTTACTTTGAACATATTCATTGAGAGAAAAATCTCTTCAACAACTGAATCCTTAGAGCATGTTTAGATGTCAGTTTGTTCTCTCTTCTTTTTCTCATAACTAAGAAAAAGTAAATCAGCATTAAACATTCATGTGTTATGTGACTTGCTTCCAGGAATTATCATAAATATTTGACACTTATCTTGTAGGCTGCCTCCTTCTATGTGGCAAGAAGAGGAAAGAAAAGGATCTGGGGAGAACCTTAGCATAAAAAACCAAACCACAATACTTTGCTATTCATGTGTCAGCTGATAATAATGTTTTTCTAACTATTCAAACATCGTCAGCTTGTTTGGCATATTTCTGTATTAATTCTTTAACAACACTATAGCTCTGTGAGTGGAAAGGGGTATATTATACAGCAATACTGAAACAGGCATATGAGAGCTTGGAGCAGATTCGAGGACTGTCACCTTATCATTTTCAGTGGCATCAGCGGCTCTGTGTGATAGCACACCTGAGCCCACATTATGCCCTTGAAATTTCTGTCCTGTGACCTTCAAAAACTGCCTCTTCCTGGTGCTTCACATTTAAAAGGGCTTCGGGGGAAAATATTTCCCTGCCTTCTGACAACAAAGGGACCCGATATGGCGTTCTTGTTTGTCAATAGCTATCTGAAGGGAAAACCTCCCTTGCTAAGATTTCTGCTTCCCTGCAGGTTTTCTTCAAGGGCACAGCAGTATGACCTCTCAATATAAAAGTACTTTGATAGGTGGGGTCCAGATTTAGACAAAAGATGACGTTATTATGGCTCCTTTATGATCATTTGGGATATAAAGAGAATTTGCAGGTGTAATTACTGAATCAAATTTAGGAATTATTTGCTCAGTTTTGACAACAAGCAAAGCACTTTTCTAGACATTAGGAGTTAAATAAAGATGAATAATTCAATTGATTTCCATTCAGCAAGTGTTTATTAACTATTCACGATGTGCCTAGCACTATGCTAATAGACAGAGTGCTGGATTTAAAAGTCAGAAAGGTTTAGAGAGGTTTAGAGAGATTATTGAGTTTCCCATGATTACACAGCTAATAACTGTCAGGGACAACATTTGAACCAATGTCTTAACTACACAATAGTATTTTCTATAAAACCTGAATCCTGGGGTTGAGAGTTTATAATGGATTTAGGGAGAAAAAAGATTGAGACATGAAAGAATTAAATAACAATACTTCAATGCTTCAAAATAATCTATGATTATTTTGGTGTGTTTTCTTTCTACTGCCACAGATTTTGCAACCCTTCCTTACCATAGTTGATAGATTGAAAAAGCTACTGATTAGAATGAGAAAGAAATGGTAGCTCCCCTGCTCCAGGGATATATTTATGAAGGCAAGATAAAATAAGGAAAGGCCCTGGACATTGGGTAAGGACACCTATGATGAACTTGGAGGGCAACATGGACAAAGATCTCTCAGGATGGAGAGGCATGTATGGGTTTGGGTCTGTATTGGTGGAAGGAGAATCCCATTGGTGAAATCACAGATTCATCTGCATACTCTTTTGAGTATGGTTAAAACAATAGAAACAAAATCACTGTTGACTAACCTTTTGGGGAGGAACCTCTCTGAAACTGACTAGAGACACACAAACCATGTCAAGTCCATATTTACCCTTACTGCTTTGTAGGTAGGACTTGCTCATGGTTCCCTGGCAAAACCTTCAAAAAAGAAGAGTCATTTCACATACCACGAGGCACCAAAATTTACTCCACTTTTCTAGAGTAAGTGATGGCACGTCATTAAAAAGTAAAATGATCAAGAAATGCAGGTATGAGGGGAATGAGAGCATAAAGAAAGGAGAAGTCCAGAAATTTCATGGGTAGGACATGACTTTAGTTTGGCCTTGATGGGCAGGTGGCTGGGATTTGGATAGGAAGAGATAGAAGGGCTGGTATTCCCAGATGTGTCATTCAAAGTCAGTCTATCGTTGGATCATTTCAGTCAAAAACTCTATTTGGGGTCTTATTGGCAAAGATACTAGATTGCTTGCCATTTCCTTCTCCAAAGCATTTATTAAGTGCCTACTACGGGCAAGACAATGTACTAAGTGCTGGAGATACAAAGAAAAGACAAAAAACACAGTCTCTGCTCTTACAGAACTTTTATGCTAAGGGGTAAGGCAACACGAGCAAATTTGTACATACAAGATATCTACAGAGTAAGTAGAAACTAATTTCAAGGGAGAGAGGCATGGGGTGATTTGAACTGAGTCTCAAAGGAAGCCAGGGAAGCAAGGAATCAGAGTTGAGGTGGGGAGGAGAATATTCCAGATGTGAGGGACAACCATGGAAAAACCATCAAGTTGGGAAAGAAAGTATTAGTGTTGTGGGGAGCATCTAAGAAAGCTAGATCATAAAATGTGTAGAGGGGAGTAAAATGTAAGACAATTGAAAAAATAGAAAGGGGGCAAGATTATAAAGGGCTTTAAAAGCTAATCCAGAGATTTGGTATTTGATATTTATATTTATATTTGATCTGGGATTTGAAACTGCAGAAAATTCAAGCGCAGAGTTACAGTGGTAAAGGTCCATTCTGTTAAAAGTCTGCTGTCCTGTTCCTGCACAGACCGTAGGCAGACAGCTCCATTAAGGTAAGCAGAATGTACAGTGCCAGTTGTTCCTTTCATGACTGGGGCTTTGGCTACAGCTGCATCAGAACCTTGGAGAGCACAGTTAGTACCCAGCTAGTTTCTTCTAGAAAACTTATCTTGTTTTTTCATTTCAAAGTATAAAGTCAGGAGGAGAAAATGACATGCTCTCTCTCTGTTTTTAAAAACTCTCATTACTCAGAGATTAGGCAAAAATGTGTGTAGGACATTTGTGGGATTGGCTATGGAAAATGCTGAGTACCATACATAACAAAATATTTTTACAAAGTATTTAACCACTTTTCACATGATAGAAATACATAAAATGCATTGATTTTCTAATGGACTTGGTAGAAGTGCTGAATCTCCTTCATTTCTTTGCACTTGGATTGACACAGTGAGAATATAGCTCCATTGAATGCCAAATTAGACAGTCTGGCTTGCCAAATAATTTAATAATATAATTTGTATTTGATTTTTTAGTAACTTAGAGATAAGAGCAGACCGTACATTTGGAGCTGAAAGGGAGACTTTTGAGGTCATTTAGTCCAATGTCCTCATTTTACAGATGAGGTAAATGATGCCCAGGTAAGTCACAAGAGTAATAAATGACAGTTGAGATTCAAACCCAGTTCCTCTTATTCCAAATTCCATGGTCTCCCCCCTCCCACAACCTTCTCACTTGGCTTGCTGGCCCTTTGTAATCCTGAGCAGCACAGCAGACCAGTAAGGCCTTCTCCTCAGGCCTCTGAAAATACTCCCCTCAGGGTTGACCATCCCAGATGTCTATCTTGCTAGCCAAAGGCATCCAAAGGAAGAGGAAGGTTAAGCTTCCTGTTGTGTCGGTTTTGGAGAACATCAATCAGGCCAAATTCAGCTTCATTGGGAAGAGAATTCTGTCATCTCCATTCTGATCAGTTATTTAACTTGATTCTTGATACTTGCTTCGTCAGTATCCTTCCTCATAGATCAATCTTATCCTGCCATATCCTAGTAGAAGATAATTTTCCTAATTCACTGTGGCTAAAAGTCAATATTTTAGTGATGAACTTTTCCTTACTATTCCAATTCAACAGAGGCAGTATGGTGGACTGAACAAAGTGCTGAACCAGGGGATGGGGAAGTAAGGAAACCTTGGTTTGAATTCTGGCATTGCTCCTACTATCAGTGTGTGACCTTGGGCACACAATCTCTTTGGGCCTCGGTTTCCACAACTGTAAAATGGGCAAGGGAATGTTGTACTAGACAGCCCCTAAGGTCTAAATATATAATCCCCATGGTTCCTTGGATTAGAGATACTCAATCCAGCACCAGACATTTTCTTGGTAGAAGCTATCATGGTGTAGCCTCCTGGATCCATTAAGGTATGAGTGGATGCTCTTTGTTTAAATGTGTTACTAATAGGAGAAGCAGGTAGCTTCAAGTTAGTAGAAGCCCTTGATCATGAAAGTCGTTCCTGAGGGCACTTTAAAAATAAGATAGCTTTATTTAATAAAACATTGTTTCTGAAGGCAAAGGATATTTTCCCTCCCTCCTTAGGGAAATGCTGAGCTGCTAAAAGCACACAGTGTGTTTTTCTTTCTGCCATCATCACTCTTGGCACTATGGGTTGAAATCTAAGAGATTAGTTATAGCTCTTTATTAGTATATTGATGACCCTTTGCCCTTATACAAGGGATCCTCAGGAGGAACAGGGCTCGTTACCAGTTTAATTGGACTTCAGAAGAGGGATCAAGTATTCAGAGCTGAGACGGATGTTGTGAATCACTTAGTTTAAAACTACTCACTTAACAGATTTGGTCAAAGTCATTTAGGTGCCCAGTGTGGTGTTCTTTCCTTTATACCATGAGAAATGGATCAAGTGTCAGAGATTTGAAATAGTCTCAAAAGATAACCCTAAACTTAAGCTTGAGATAATTTAATAAAAATAAATGACTAATCTAATATTGTTCTAAGTCTCATTTTAATTTATTTCATGTCATTTTGACATGTTCTATTCCTCCCCTTCCCCGTTTACCTCCTCTACCACTTTTTCTTCTTTTCTTATATGATACCTATTATGTAATATTAGATCCTTGGTAAAATTTGTCTTCTATCTGTGTGTCCCTGGGTATGCCACTTAAATTCTTTGGGTCTCTGTTCCCTTGTAAAATGAGGGTATTGGAATTGGTGACTTTGAGTTCCCTCTAGTCCTCAATCTGCCATCCCATCATCCTGCGCTTCCTATTGCTGCCTCAACTTTTAACCCTCATAGGCAGTGACTTGTGTTTTCTCCTTCATGGAAAATTGCTCTCAAGAAAGGTCCTGGCACTAATTTCCACAAACAGCCTGGTTTCTTCTCCCAAGAAGTTTTTACTTTTAACAAGGATAAAAGTTCTCTGTCCAAGGCATGATATGCCTGAAAATAAAGTTCTAGGTTTTACCGAGGAGGTGGAGATTTGTAGGTGTTGGGGGAAAGAGGGGAAACTTCTCACTGTTTCCTGAGATTATACTATTCCACTTATGTATACAGCCTAGAACAATTTTAAGCATAAAGTAATGGCAATTGCATCCACATTGGAATTCACTGTAACGCTACCATCAGCATGTAAAGCCATGATTTAGTCCTAATTCCAGTTATCATTATGTGATACCACTTTTCATATGAAAACTGCTTTTCTTCTTGGTGGGAAATGGAGGGGAGAGAATAGTTACTTCTATGATGTTAAAAATATGCGATAACATCATCTTAGAAAATGAGAAGACTGAAGTTCATTATTTCCTATCCTAGGAGTTATTTTGAATAATCTATGCAAATAAGATACAAAGAATAGGAAATAAGACCTTCTTCTCAATACCGAAGAAACCTGGTTTCTTTTCCTTAGCCTGTAGGTGCCTGGGAGGCCAGATGGCTAATTGTAATGAAACAGGTACATTGTGGGGTGGAAGGCTGAGAGCTGCATTTATGACCATATGTTTGGAGATTTAAATATTCAAAATGACCATTTATCACCAGCACACTGGGGAAAAGGCCAATGTTTATTCATATTTATAAATTTGGTGAGAAAAGTTCTTTCCAAGGCAATTTGGGAAGTTTTAATGTTAGATACGCTTATTAGCCTAAGGGGAAGAGCCAGAACTTATTAAAGGCCATAATTTAAAACATTAACCTAAATGCTTTGTTGAAATTATACTTGTATGTTTCATCATGGCATGGAGGTGACCCTGGTTTCTTGTGGGCTATGTCAATAGAACATCAATTCTGTTAATCATCCCTAGCTGGGAACAGGGTACATATGCTGTCCAAGAATAGAAATCCTTCCTACCTCTCCTTGTTTTGCTGCTTCCTTTTGTGTGATATTTTCATTAGATTGTAAACTTCTTGAGAGCAGGGACTGTCCTTTCTTATTTGTATCCCCAGTGCTTAGGCTAGCGTTTGGCATATAGCCAGTACTTAATATATGGTTGTTGAATTGAAGAGTCAGTCTAGCTATATTCAGAGAGGTTCCTCACCAGGTGATTGGCCACAGTTTGATGCAATTTTTCAGCTGCAGTAGTAACTCTTGAAAATTGTGTACTAAAATGTAGAGGAGTCAAACTCTACCTAGGAAAAGGAGTGTCCGCACTGATAAAAATAGGGGAATTTTAAAATATTAAGTCAGATAATGTCTAATTCATTTATGGCACTGAAAAGTATGGAGTATTTGCAGAATCCATCAATTTGCACATGAAATGTATTTTATTTTACTTTTGCTCATTTTTACATGATCTTTTTTAAACTAGCTCCACTATTCCTCCAAACATAGCAAGTCCATGGTACAGGCAGCATTACTTAGTGGGTAGCTGTTTTAAGATGAGTTCTGTTTTTAACTATTAAGTTTATCTTGTAAACTTTGCAAAGAAAAACATTTTAAGAGATTTGATTTGCAGGTATCTTAAGGAAGAAAGGATTTTGCTCTCTATATGGTCATGGAAGATTTGTGTCTTTTCTAGTCAATAATAACATTTCTGACACTTGTCTTCAATGCTATTTGAACTGGGCAGAATCACCTCTTAGAGACATTTGTTTGCTTGAAGGATGAAACTGTGCATCCAGACTTTGGCCAAGCCAGTCACATGCCACGAGAAGCCCCCAACAAGGCAGGCAAGTGGCTGGCAGGTCTGTTGTTTGGAGGAGAGTTTCACTGCATCCTGGGCCATCTCCAGTCATCCTGATGAGTATCTAGTCACTTGACCCAGAGGGCTCAGGAGAAGAAAGTGAGACTGGTGACCTGCACACCCCTCCCTCACTTAAAACAAAGTCAAGTGCAAGTCATGTCATCATTTCTCTGATGGCAACAAAGGACGAACACAACAACAACAACACAACATTTTAGCATTTGCTCCCTTTCTTGCTTACTTCAAAGTCAGCAAGCACCATGGAACTCCAGAGCTCAACCCTGTGACTTTGTTGTACCTATTCCCTATGTTGGATCCACGCATTTCTACTTGTTCATTTTCTATTTTGTTATTTATTTTCCTTTCTCTTTTTAATTAAGTTCACCTATTAATCTATTTTTTATTCTTTCCTAAGAATCAACTTTTAGTTTTACCATTTCTATAATAATTTCTTTTCCAATTTAGCTATTCTCCTTTAATTTTCAAAATTTCCTCTTTTGGCTTATTTTGACTTCATTTATAGATTTTCTAATTTTAAAAATTATATATTCAGTTTATGAATGTCATCTTTTTTCCCTAGCTTCTCATTGATTTACTTTTTCCTCTGAACATTTAATCTTATTAATTTTATCTGTTTTCTCATCACTCTTCTCTTTCACAGTGATTATTTTTATGTCTTATTTTTGACCCACTCATCATTTATGTCATTATTAAATCCTCATGTAGGTCTGCATGTTTTGCTTGTGTTCATTCTATGCTTTTCTCAAGCTTTATTTCTAAATAATTTTTAAATGTGAACAGATCTGTATTAAATATTGGTTTCAGCTGAGTAAGTTTACAAGTCTGGGACAGGAGGTGCTAGAGGGTACCACCATGGTTAATTCTTTGTGTGGTGCAAATTGACACTAGATGGTGCCCTCAGATACCCCGTGTTAATTTTCATCACTCTTCAGACTCAGTTTTTGACCCATTGCCTTAAGCCTGGATCCTCAGTGTTTTCTGCCTTATCTATTGAAGCTGTGAACTTGGGACCTGTTGGCTTCAGGTGCTAGGGTTGTAGCAAGCTGTAATCCTTGACTCTTCAGGTCACATCCTTCCCCCAGGTTTTTAATGCCCCCCTTTATGTTAAGTGATCAATAATGGGGAGTAGCTGAATGGGGAAGAGGAGCAACATACCTATTCCATTTAAAGATTTTTATGTAAATTGAATATTTACTATTCTGACTTGCAACAAGAAAACATAGACCTGTTTAATTTATTTTTGATTTTGATTATTATTGAGCAATCAATTAAGAAACATGTATTTAAGATTTAACTCTTTTATGGCCAAAATATGAAATTTTAACTCCTCCTCCCCACCCCTAAGCCAACAAACACTTCTCGACCTTCTTAAATAGGTTGAGGCAAACATCATAAAGTGATGGTCGGGCTATCTCAAGAATTTCAACTTCCTTTTCCACATCTGCCAGGAATTTCACTCCTTTTCCCTTCTTTTTTTCCCCACTGAGCTAACTAAGTGGTGCAATAGATAGATGACTGGGCCTGGAGTCACAAAGCCCTGCTTCAGACAAGTACTAACAGTGTGACCCCAGGCAAGTCACTTAACCTCTGGCTGCATCTGTATTCAAAAAAAAATTATATTCCAGTTGGGGAGATAATTTGGATCCAGTCTGGCTGAATTGCAGAGAGAATACTTCCACCAATATTTTCTCATTTGATGTTTGTAATCACTATGTGAAGTAGGAAGAGCAAGTACTATTGTCTCAACATTTCTAATAAAGAAATTGAGGTTTAAGCAAGATGATTTGCCCATAATCCTGGAATTAGGGTCAGGGTTGATGTCCTTTGTACTCTGAGTTTAATGTTTAATCTTTCCACCACATCATGTTATATCTCTGGCAGCATCATGTGAGAGTGTTATGGGCCGTGGACTGTATCTTTGACAATTCTGTCTGAGGTATCTCTCTAAGACTGTAAATTGCAGAGAAGGTGCCAATAGTGTGTTTGTCCTTCATTGCTGAAGAAGACCATGCCATCAGAGAAATAATGACATGACTTGCACTTGATTTTGTTTTGAGTGAGGGAGGGCTGTGCAGGTCACCAGCCTCACTTCTCCTCCAGAGCCACCTGAATCCAGTGACCAGATATACATCAGGAGGACTGGAGATGACCCACAATGAGGCAATTGGGGTTAAGTGACTTGCCCAAGGTCACACAGCTAGTGAGTGTCAAGTGTCTGAGGTGAGATTTGAACTCAGGTCCTCCTGACTCCTGCACTGGTGTTCTATCATTGCACCATCTAGCTGCCCCAATGTGTGATGAGAGAGGGTGTTTTATCCGCCAGTTATTCCCAATATCACTGAAATCATAGGTTCAGTGACTCTCTGTCCTCACAAGGTAGTGAAGAGAGCAGTAGATGAAGAGTCATGTAGACCTAGGCTACTGTTAAGAGCAGGATTAGATTCCACATATTGGGTTCATATAATCAGATATTGAGAAGAAAATGCAACCTCTTCCTTGTAGCTGTGTGACATCTGGCAAATTACTCACCTTCCCTGAGTCTCAGTTTCCTCATCTGTCAAAGAATGAAGATTAGGTGAGACTATCTTTCAAGTTCCTGAAAGCAATTTTTAAGAGATTAGGCATCATCTTGTTTGAAAACATATTTTGGTACTCATATTTTGAGTTTCAATTCAATCAAAAATGTCCTCATGCATCCTTAGCTGCTTTTTTGATGTATGTAGACTTGGTGAAATTTCCTTTCCCAGAATATTCAAAATTCATGGAAGTGAAAGGACAGTTTGGAATCAGTCCAGCATATTTATGCCAGTTTCAGAGATAAGGTCAGTGGTTTGAATTATCTAATATGAATTCATACTTTTGTTGGATGTATTGATTTTTACATGTAGGATATGGTATTATTACACTGAGATGAGAATGCGTGCCAAAAGAAAGTTACTTCTTTTGCAGTTTTCATTTCGTATTCTTCTATTCTAAAAGTGATTTTGAACACTATTGCTGTACTTTCTCTGAACGCCGCTGTGTGTCTTCACACCCTACCCATTCTTCCCCCATATGACTTACAGAAAACCTGAGTGCTTTATTATTTTATTATCATGCTGTTAATGTTGAAGAAGGGAAAGGAGAGAAGGGAATTAAGTGTGTTGGCTTAAGGAATTTAGATTTTATTCTCTTTTTTGAGTAAATTTTAAAATTTTATTTTAAACTTAAATAGAAAATTAGAAAAAAAATTACCATGTACCCAACAGGACATGAGAGGATTCAGTATAAAACATTGTCAAGAAAGCCTATATAATAAATACTTTACACTGTTTTCAAAGCTGCTTAGCTTTGCTTTGCTTCCTTGTAGGTTTTTTCTGTTTTCTGTTATGTAGTTTTTACTTTCTTTTTCCCCTTCTTCTCCCCCGACTATCCTAAAGAAGGCTATTATATATATATGTAATTTATACACATAAATTATATATACTTATGAATAAATGTGCATATATACATATATGCAAACATACATAAACATACATGTATACACATACATATGTATATACAAACATAGATACACACACCTATATACACACAAATATGTGTGCATATGTGTGTGTGTGTGTGTGTGTGTGTGTGTGTGTGTGTGTAAGACAATACTATGCTTATTTCCTCTTATCATCTGTTTCTCTGAAGGTAGATAGCATGTTCGTAAGTCCAGGTCTTTCCATGTTTTTCTGAATCAACTAGTTCATCATTTCCTACACCAGAGCAATATTTCAACCCAATCACATTCTATCTGAGAGATTATCATGACAGTTTTTCCCAGTTTTCTGTATTCCTTCTCATATTTTTTTCTCCAGGTGATAGGGAGCCACTGGATGGTCTTTGAGCAGGGGAGTACTGCATAAATTTTTCTATGTCTTTGTTGTTTTCCATATTAGAATGTAAACTTCTTGCAAGGAGGGATTATTTCGTTCATTCTATTTGTATCCCTAGCACTCAGCACAGTACCTGAGTCATAGTATTTATTAATAAATGCTTGTTCGTTGATTAATCTAGTTCATATCCCTCCTGCCCTCCCTTTTGTAGAAGAGGAACATGAGGCCCCCAGAGGTAAAGTGATTTGCCCAAGGTCAGTTAGGTTAATGGGCAGCACAGCTGTCTGGAGTTCAAGTTTGCCTATTCTTTCTGCTGTCACAGCTTGAAGAGCTCGGCCTTAACTTCCCATAGGCCTTGCGCTGGTAGGCCCTTACTTATTTTCAGGAGCATGTGCATTCTGGCTGAGCATGCCTGCTGACCTGTCTGCCAAAACCAAGGAAATAAACTCCCAGTTGGAGGGGAGAGAGGTTTAGAAGACTTGCTGAAATATTGGAAATCTGAAATAACAAGACAAAACAGAAATAACATATTTTGTTACATGAAACAGAAAAGGAAAATAAGCACTAGGGCTGCTTGAGAAGGTGGTTTCAGAACAGCCTCCAAAAGTGAAGGAACCCTAAGGAGTCATGGATCTTAACTTTAACTTTGCCAGATTTGCTTGGAAGTGAGTGCTGAGTGTCACAGTCTAAAAAATTCAGAGTGAAAAAGTATTTTCTGTTATTTCAGTATTGGTGAAACTGCTGATTGTATGAAGGTAACTGTATCTGGCCCTGTTGAAATCAGGACACATTCCTAAATTTAAGATTGGGGCTATTTTATGCTCTGTTAATCCTCTTGCATATGTGTGAGGAAATCATGTTTTGGAGGAAAGTTTTGAAAGTCTCTCTTAAGTGCTTATCTGATCTGAACAGTGCTGCAAGTATCCAGACTTCCGTTGATTAGGGGAAAAAAATCAGTGAATTCTGTCAGCTGGAGATTTTGAATCTTTTTTTAAGTTCAAAAGGGGGAATGTGCAGGCAAAATGTTAGTTAAATGCAGAAGTGATTTGTATATTCTTGCCACATTGGGTAATAAACTCTTCCGCTAAAGAGCTAGTTTCTTAAACTGGTAAGAGATGCAATAGTACACGTAAACTACATGCCTCCCAAACCTCTGATCAGTTTCCTTACTGTGTGCTTTTTTGTTTCTCTTTTTAATTTCCCTTTCTAATTTTTAGTCTCTGTTTTACTTTTTGGCATGTTCTTGCCTTCCTTCTATAACTACCATTTGCCTTTTTTGGATATCATCCTTTAGTAGAATTATAAAGGGGAAAATAAATCTATTGGTCAGTGACTCAGAGATTTGTAAATATAGAACTGGGGAGGAACCTTAGGGATAATCTGTTCTAATCTCCTCACTTTACAGATGAGGAAACTGAAGTCCAGACGGGTTACATGAAAGGTTATATAAGTAGTATGTATGTGTCAGAACTGATTTAGAACTCATATCCTTGGGTTTTAAATCTGACCTTCAATCCACCATGTCACACCATCCTAGGTATTGACTAGTTCCTTTGGGACCCTAATGAGAACTCTGTAAGTATGCTGTTGGAAGGAAAATCTTTGAAAAAGACATGCTGTCTTTTTTCATGTCTAGACTTGATTATTCATGGGTGACACAAGAATGGGATAATCTGCCCAGGGTCCTTGCTCACTACTGAAAGAGTGAGAGACTCATAGGGAAAAAGAGGAAACAGTCTTGAAGACAAGGGTGGAGGGTGGGGGTAGTGATGAAGCTGGCCCACCCAGACTCTTCTCTATTCCCTTGCACTCCTTTCCATTTAAGGAGCCCCTCTTCTAGCCCTTATCCTGTCTCTATGGGTAACAGTACAATTCCTGGGAAGTCAAACCCAAAGAATCAAGATTACAGTAAGATTTTTGAGAAGGCAAATCTTAACAAGAAGACAAAAGGGTTTGTTTGTTTTTTTTCATAAGAAGATAAAGTGAACCAGGAAAGCTCAGTGTGAGGCATCCAGCAGCAGGAATCTGGGACCCTGGGACTATTGTTTGCTTGTGCTAATGAGCGAAGGAATGATACTTGTCTATGAATGAGCACATGGGTATGTGTAGGCTGATGTTAGTACTAACGAACGAGATATTATATGTAAAGTGCTTTGCATATAGTAGGTCTTAATAAATGCTTGTTCCCTTCCTTGAGTGAAGGTTTGTAGTTCACAAACTCTTGCTAATTAATAAAAGTTTGGAAAATCTGAATTCTTTACTTGCTGACTTTGCCCTTAAGCAATCTGATCTTTTGACTTTAGCTGTTTAACAGCACAGATGCCATTTGAGGTTTTGTTGGTCTAACAAAAAGTCTATTACTCAATGGAGCATATGGCTTTCCATAGTAAGGACTTTGAAGGAGACATTACTCATTTGACTGTATAAAGTTTGATATATTTCTTTCTTGAGTATCAGTCACATTGAGTGTCCTATATTTTCTGTGCAACAATGACGCTTTTTGCTGAGTTACCAACTTTCTTTTCCACTTTAGAGCCCAATCATGTGTCATTTCTGTGCCTAAAGCTCCTCATTAAAACCAGTTCATTTCAAAATTTATGCATCATCTACTATGTGTAAGAAGCAGCACTTTGCTTGGTGATGTGGGTACAAAGATGAAAATGATAAAGTCTCTGTTTTCAATGAGCAAATATGACCATATTGGATCCTGGATGTAATAGGGAACCATAGGAGTTGATTGATTGAGTGTATGTGTGTGCGTGTGTGTGTGCCCACCCATGTATGTGTGTGTGTTTATATGTATGAGTGCTTGAGAGAGATATGGTTAAACCCATGATTTAGGAAAATTTCTTTGGCAGCTGAATGGATGGCAGATTGAAGTGGGGAGAGACCAGACATAAGTGTGTTGTGATAGTTCAACCAAGAGGTGATAGGGCCCTAGACTAGGGTGGTGGTTGTGTATTTGGAGCACTTATGAGAGAGATGATGTCAAAGTAGACATGACAAAATTGGCTAAAGGATTCTATTTGGGAGAAGAGTGAGAGTGAAAAACTGGGGATAACATCAAGGTTGTAGGTGTGGGTGACTGGGAGTATGACAGTGCCCTCAATAGTAATAGGGAAGTTGGGAAGAGGGAAAGGTTTGAGGGTAAAGATCTTAAGTACTAATCGAGTTCTGAGACATGATAGTTTGAGATGTCTCTGGGATATTCATTTTGAGATGATTAGGCAAGACTGGATCTCAAGAGAGAAACTAGGGCTATAGATATAGATCTGGGTATCATCTGAATAGAAATGATCATTGAATGCATGGGAACTGATGAGATCATCAAACGAGAGTATAGAACAGGAATTTTTAATTTGGGGTTCATGGATGGCTTTCAAGGAATCTGTAAACGAATGGGAAAAACACAGCATTGTTTTCACTAACTCTGGTTTCCTTTGTAATGCTATCTCTTTTACTTTATGCATTTAAAAATATTATTCTGAGAAGGGATGCATTAGTTTCACCAGGTTGCCTCAGGAATGCATGAAACAAAAAAAAGTTAAGAACCTCTGATGTAGAGAAAGAAGAGAAGAGGACCTAGGACAAAGCAATAGGAAACTATTAGCATTTTTTAGAGAAGTAAGTGACAAGGTCATATGTAAGCTTAAGGAAAATCATTTTATCAGCTTTGTGGAGTTTGGATTGAAGTGGTAAAAGACCCAAGGGCATAAATAGGGAAGTTTGGAAGAAGGTGGTTTTTTTAGGGGGGAGATATAATAAGTTCTTTTTTGGACATGTGGAATTTGTGAACTATCTGGGACATCCACCTGAAATTTCTGAGACAGTTGGAAAGGCTCAGGGGAGAGACTAAGACTGGATGTATAGACTTGTGAGTCATCTGCACAGAGATGATAATTAAACCCATGAGAGAGAGGGGAGGATGGAGGGAGGTACAGAGAGAGAGAGAGAGAGAGAGGGAGGGAGGGAGGGAGAGAGACAGAGAGAGAGGGAGGGAGGGAGAGAGAGAGAGAGAGAGAGAGAGAGAGAGAGAGAGAGAGAGAGAGAGAGAGAGAGAGAGATCCAGGACAGAACCTTGGACCACATTACTCAAATTCAGCTCCGAACAGGTAAAGCCTATATGAAGAGAAATGATTCTTGGTTAATCTGTCTTTATGAGAATCCTGAAAATAATAACGCTGGCTACTTTTTTTCTGTCCTCAAATCTTCATCATACGATAGTTTCTTAGACTTAGACCCTTTCCCCACCTTGGATGCTTTGGAAGATGTGTGATTTTTTTCACACATATATTTTTCTCTAATGCTTCTGAGAATGACTGAGGAAAATTCCAATCTCTCCATTCCTTCCTATCTCATACAGTCCATGTTTTTTTTTAAATATAAGTCTTCCATGTTTTAGTATGAATGCATCGTGCCGTCCAGCTTTTAGATAGCTCATTGGAGACCTTTTAATATCCTGATAGGGGGATGTTGTGATAAGAGTGAACCACACTTATCACAGCTGGGCCATCCCTTTCTTCTTACTCTTCGTCTCTGTGGGCTGTTACATTAAAGGCATTCACCCACTAATACTTCTGGCACCACTGCACATACAACCATCATCTAGTGCCTCAATTACCACTGAGGTATTTTTATATCAATAATTCATGTAATCCAACCATAGCAATTTGCTAATTACAAATGGTTCTTTACTCACAGCAAGGTAGACTTCTACTTAGCAGTCCATTGCTAGTCATTCAATTGTGTTAGCTGCATATACTGAAGAACATTGTAATGTTATCATAAATATTCCATCATTCAGACTTTTTCTTAATTCTGATTGGTTTTTTTTTGCCTTTCCTTCCCCTCAAAAGTAGTAAGTTTGTAAAGCATTCAAGATTGGATCTCAGTTCTTTGTTGAGACCACTAGGGGACAACATTAGATCTTGAAATCAGGTATACAGAACGTTCTGAATGGGACTTTCTGACTTGATTATAATGTATATCATGATTTTCCGGGAAGCCCATTTATACTCCAACAAAACTAGGCAAACTCCTTCTGGGAAAATACCATGAGGAGAGTTGATAAAGACTTGACACAGAGATAAATTTTATTTGAAACTCTTGCCAGTAGTCTTATTTTCCTTAATTATTTTCTGCCATTGGTAGAACCTATACAGAGTAATACCAAAGTTGTTAGCTTTATGGTTTCATATATATATATATTATATATATATATATATATATATATATATTACATATGACATTTCTTCTTGAAATAGATATCTACTCTCAAAATAGGTACTCTTAGCTGTAAATGTGTGGCTTGAAGGAAGCAGTTTTTAAATTGTTTTGATGGATCTCTAAGGTCCCTTGTAGCTCTAAAAGTCTCTCTTTTTCTTGGTTAGAAAATGAAGAGATGTCATCTATAGAATCTCAGAATTGGAAGGATCATCAGAAGCTATCTGATCAAACACACACCTCAAAAGCATCCTCTTGCCAATATAGCCATTAAGTGACCATCCAGCCTTTGCTTGAATCCTTCTAGAAAAATGGAATCTGCTACCTTCAGAGGCAGCTCATCATGCTTTTGGGCAGCAAGAATTATTTAGAATTTGTCTGAACCTAAACTTTCTTCTTTCCAACTTCTGGCTAGTGCTGCCAGTTCTGCCCTTTGGGTCCAAGTAGAACAGTTGAATCTCTCTTTCACATGGTGACCCTTCAGATGCTTGAAGTCATCTAGGAATCATGTCCTCTAAATCTTTTCTTCTCTGGGTGAAATAAGACATGAACTCAAGGCACTCAGCCTGTTTGTCCTCTGGTCATTCTCGAGTTGATCAATCTCCTTCTTAAAATGTGGAGCCC
This sequence comes from Potorous gilbertii, assembly GCA_028658325.1. Taxonomy (NCBI): domain Eukaryota; kingdom Metazoa; phylum Chordata; class Mammalia; order Diprotodontia; family Potoroidae; genus Potorous; species Potorous gilbertii. The sequence continues at coordinate 502,460,189 of CM053771.1, read as the reverse complement.
AGAACTGAACACAATGTACCAGCTGTGGTCTCCCATGGGCATGGTAGACCATCATCTACTTAGTCCTGGTTACTATACCTCTCTTAATGCACCCCAGGGTGGTTCTTTGTCTTTTTGGCTGTCAAACTGCCATGTTGACTTCTATGGAACTTACTTTCAACTAAGCCCACTGGAACTTTTTCAGATCATTTGTGAGATAGCATGCTTTTCAAATGTAAACTTGTGAAGTCGATTTTTTGATTATAAGTAAATGGTATATATATATATATATATATATATATATATATATATATATATATAAAATATTATATAAAATAAATTATGTCTTTGACTTAGCCCTATTCATTTTCATCTTATTTGCTGATATACAGGCAATGTTTTAATTTATCTAGATCTTTTTAAAATTCTGACTCTGTTATCCATCATATTAACTTGTCCTTTCTAGTTTAATCTGCAGATTTGATAATCAAATCATATAATCACAGTGAACATAATAATAACAGCAGCTCTTTTAGAGTTGTGGGGATCAAATGAGATAATGATTGTGAAGCACTGAGCGCGGTGCCTGCCACATAGTAGGTGCTGTATAAATGCTAGCTCTTATTGTGGATAACTAGTATTTTTATAGAACTTAAAGGCTGGCCAAGCACTTTACCAATGTTATCTCCTTTTATCTTTACAAAAATCCTGTGAAGAGTCTGCTCTTATTATTCTTATTTTACGGGGAATTGAGGCAGATCAAGTGATTTGCCCAAGTTCCTGAGGCCTGATTTGAGCTCAGGTCTTCTTGACTCTAGGTCCAGTGTCCTATCTTTTTTAATTTTTAAAAATTCTGTTTACTTTATTTTTAATTTATTAACTAAAACAAGCATTTCCATAACATAATAGAAGAAAAAAGTTGATTGCATATGAAATTGCAAATCTATTATGTACAACTTACTATTCCTTTTAAATATATAAGAAAAATTATCATATACATTTATTCCCCCCCTTTTCCTTCCCTTTCCTCCCTATCCAGAGATTGCTGTCATTAGACACAAATATGTGTATATATATATATATATATATATATATATATATATATATATATATAATATATTTAAATCATCCTATACATACTTCTATTTATCAGTTCTTTCTCTGGATGCAGATAGAATCTTCTTTCATAGGTCCTTTGTAGATAATTTGGGTATTTTTGTAAAAATGACTGAGTCCCTCAAAGTTGTTCTTAAAACAGTATTACTATTACTATATACACCATTCTCTTGATTCTCCTCATTTTACTCTTCATTATTTCATGTGAATCTATTCATGTTTTTCAAAAAGCAAAAATCTCATCATTTCCTATAGCACAGTAGCATTCCATCATGATCATATACCACAAAACTTGCTTAGCCATTCCCCAACTGATGGGCATCCCTGAGATTTCCAGGTCCTTGCCACCAAAAAGAGAGGATATAAATATTTTTAAACTTCTAAGGTCTTTCCCTTTTTCTCTAATCATCTTTGGAAATAGCTCTAGTAGTTGGTCAAAGGGTGTAGACAGTTTAAAAACTCTTTGGGCATAATTCCAGGTGACTCTCCAAAATGGGTGGATTAATTCACAGTTCACAGTTGAATCTGTGCTCTATTCTATTCGCCCCGTGGTTTTTTTTTCATCCAAGTCAGTCATAAAAATGTTGGACAGAACACTTTAAGTTAGAGATCCTTGGAGCATTCCACTGGATCTGGCTGGTCAATAAGTTCTGATTACACCTACTTATAACATCACCTAGCACATATCACCCTGTTTTTTTCTTTCTTCTTTTGACAAGAATAGAATGACAAACTTTGGCAAATGCTGTGTTAAAATCCTGGTAAATCAGTTCCACATAATTCTCTTGTTCTACACATTTAATAACTTTGTCAAAAAAGAGAAATTATGCCAATCAGGCATATCCTATTCTTGATGAAATCAAATCAGTCTTTTGTAATCACGGCTTTCTTTTCTAAATGTTCGCTAGTCATCTCTTCAATAATATATTCTAGAATTTTTCCCCCTAGAGTCGAAATCAAGTTGATTGACCTATGGTTTATAGCTCCCATTCCTTTTCATTTTTTTTTAAATTGGGACAGGTTTGTCCTTCTCAAATTCTGTGGTTCCTCTTCCAATTTCTTTGATCTTGGGTACAAGAGATTTCAAGACTCTCTAACAGCCTGGTACTATTGGAATTTTCCAAGCTTCTTTGCAAAAGTTGTCATAAATCTCAAAACAATGAGATTACTACATGACAACTAGTAATATTTTACAGATAGAATGGGGGATGATTTGCTGTCTTGCAAAGTGAAATGTCATAGTAATTCAGATGTTAACTTTAAGAAAGAATGTTAACTTAAAAAAAAGAAAGAATGGAGAAGTTCCACAAAGAAGACTTGGGAAATTCCAATGATATCAGGTGGTTAGGTGTTTCCAGGATGGTAATCTACTATGATCCTTTCTTTTGTAAGAAGAATATGAAAATCTTGCGAGTGAAAAGGGTAAATGGAAGAAAAGGGAGGAAATTAATTATTCATCAATTCAACAGACATTTGTTGGATGTCCTTTGGGGTTTGTACAAAGATGAATAAAATATTGTCTGTCCTTAATGATCAAGGGAGATAAGATATATGCTTGATTGTAAATTAATAAGGGAGATAAGACATGGACACAAATAACTATATCACAGGACAGAATATAATTGATGTTTCTAGATTTCAGGGAAGGGAGAGAGTATTTATGACTGGGATAGGGATCCAGGAAGAAATTGTGAAAGTATGGATTTTAAGTGGGTCTTCAAAAATGGGAGATGGCAAGGAGGGATGGCATTTCAGATAGAGGGAATGGCACAAAAGCACGAACTGTGGCTAGTTAAATTTGACTATTCTATAAGAAGGACAGTTAGGTGGCATAGCATAGGAAGACCTGAGTTCACATCTGGACATCAGACACTTCCTAGCTGACACTTAGACAAGTCATGTAGCCCTATTTGCTTCAGTTTCCTCATCTGTAAAATGAGCTGGAGAAAGAAATAGCAAACCACTCCAGGATCTTTGCTAAGAAAGCTCCAAATGGGGTCACAAAGAGATGGACATGACTGAATAAACTGAACAACCCATTAGGTACTTGTAGGAGCTAAAGTTGGAAAGGCCCATGGACCCAAAGCAAGGCTTCTGGGACCTTTCTCACTCCTGCTGATGTCCTGTCTCCAAACTCGGACTGTGCTTTTTGGTCAGAGCTTATCACATCTGCTCCGCCTCAGACATTGAGTCATGACATCTTTCTGTCATATTGACATGCCTGTACCATTTGGTAGCCACTAGAAAGCCAATGAGAAGATGAATGACATAATCACAGATGTCTTTTAGGAAGATTAATTTGTTGTTAGTCTGCAGGAAGGTGCATTAGTCTTGTTTTGGATCTCAAGGGACAGAAACGTAGTCATATCTACCTACAATTCAACCACAGGATTTATCTCCTGCATATAAGCCTTGAGTGGAAGATTCATTCATAAAGAGGACATACAAGAGACATGCTTTTCCACATCCCTGATGCCCATGGGCACAAGTTTTCTTCTGAACAATCTTATACATGATCACAAGCTGAGCAATTAGTAATTGACTCCACCAAAGGTTCTGTATCAGTTCTGTGTGATAGGAGAGCTTTTTGCTTTATTTTGTCCAGAACAGGCTCAGATCTCCCACCTTCCTTTCCAGTATCCCTTTCTACACTGTTTTCTGTCATTACATGTAAAGTCATTGGAGGCAAAAGACTTTTATTTGCTTTTACTTCTACCTCCACTGCTTATCACAGTGACGGATAACTAGTAAATGCTTAAAAAAATGCTCTTCCTATCAGGCCATCCATTTTTCTAATCAGTCATTCCAGCCATTTCTGTCTCCCTTTCCCCTTGAAGGAAGGGATTTATTTAGACCAGCCCACATCAGATAGGTTGAAGTGGGAGACAATGGCACACATAGTGATACCTCTTTTCAGGCTATTTATATAGTATATTAAATTGGCTATTACTGATTATACCATGATATTTATTTTAATCATAAAAAATGAATATTGAAAGTGTGGAGTAAAGCCATCACTGAGGTTTTACCATATTCCAGCACCATCAGAACCTTCTTGTGATTGATCTCTTTTTTTTTTGGCCCAGAAGGCAGTGCTAAAGGATCTGTCTGTGGTACTGATTTAGAAGAGTAAAACCTCTCCAGAGAAGATACTAAGCTCGCTGCAGATTTGATGGATTTGATCTCTTCTTCAAAGCTATTTTCCTACCACACAGTAGTAATATTTGCCTAGCCTTTTTGAAAAATAAGTATTGATTATTTGAAACTCAGGAGATTTCCAGCATTAGTTAATTTACTTGGTCTGGGGGAAAATGTAGGGGTAAAATGTGACTTACAAACATAAAAATAATTATAGTAATGTGTTGATAAAAAGTTAACTTAATTGGAATTAAATTAACTTTTGGTTCTGATTGGCCTTTCCTGTTGACACTTTCTTAACCATGTAAGCAGTTTTCTTTCTTCCTGTTAAGGCTTGTCTTGGCAAGTCTGCCTCTGGTCTCCGGCCTCCTTTTAGCCTAATTTGGTCTGGCATTTTGCTGGTGTCTATCTGTGCTCTTACAGTAATCATGAGCAGAGCTTATGAAATCTTCAAGGGTCTTTTGCTTAAGAAAAAAACCTCTGGATTAATTAGCTTCATCAGTCTGCTCCCCCCAAAACTTAACCCCACTGAATTTGCTTTTCTGTTTCGGAATGATAAAAGGAGCTTATCATAACTTGATCCCAGAAACCTCTTGATTCAGAGTGAAAGGAAAGAAGGCAGAAATGTAGGCTGAGAAAGCCCCAGGGGGAGGACAGAGCAGAAAATAAGAGTGATTTCATTTGTCCATGAGCTCATTGTCTCTTCACTTAGGCATTCGCACTGTGCGTTGTTACAAACCTTGCTTTAGTATTACAAACCTTGCTTTAGTACCGATGCTCCTGCGTTGGCCCACAGGGAGGGCAGAGAGCTGTACATTTCTACAGAAAGTGATGACTATTTCTAGAGGTAGTTTTGTCTTTGAATGCTTCTTCTTAGGACTGGCCCCATCCCTGTTAAAGAAGTTTTGCCATCTTGTTTTTTTCCCCAGTATTCTTGCTCCATTTGGGACTCATGTAATGCTCCAATACCTTCCTGGGAATACTTGCCAGGAAATTTACCTGGGGCTTAATTGTTGCTAAGCATTTCCTTGATATAACGCAACCAATGGTATAGACCTTTATTAACTTTATTAACTACCTACTGTATATTAGGAGCACTAGGGGAGATAACGTTTAAAGAGGACATTGTAAGTGTGATTGTGTGTGTGCGTGCGTGTGTGTGTGTGTGTGTGTGAGAGAGAGAGAGAGAGAGAGAGAGAGAGAAGTAGAGAGAGACAGAAATAGAGAGAGAATAGAGATAGAGAGAAAAAGAGGGAGAAAAATAGAGACCCAAAGAGAAAGGGATGGGAGATAGGAAGGAGGAAAGGAATGACGGGAGGGAGGGAGGAAGAGAAAGAGAGAGAGACAGAGAGAGAGAGAGAGAGAGAGAGAGAGAGAGGCAGGCTCAGGGAAAAGGGAATCATTGTTGGCAGGGATCAAGAGAGATGGAATCTCCATTTTTGGTTCTTGGTCTGAACTTAGCCCCTCCTGTTGAGGCCATGGCTTCTGTCCCAGAAGACAGAGAGAGGCTGCCTTGAAGGGCATACTAATGGTGGATGTGACTGCCTTCTGTATGAGAATGAACACTGGCTTTGGAATCAGTGCACCTGGGCCTGGAGCCCAGCTCAGTTACTGACCAGCTCTGTGACCTTGGTCAAATCACTTAACTTCTCTGGTGCTCAATTTGTTCATCTGGAAAATGAAGACGTTGGACTGGGCCCTCTGTGGGGTCCCTTACAATTCTATAATCTAGGATCCTTTGATTCCAGGGGCACACAAAGAGTGGGTTGTGTTGGTCATGAGTTCCACTGGGAAAGGAAGTGGGTAGACCTGGCAGGATTTCTAATGAGTGTGATCCAGGGAGCAAGCCTGGGGCCTGGAGCCAAGTAGCCAAGAAATGGAGAGTTCCATAATGGGGGAATCAGGCCATGGGCTGCTAACTGTAGCCCCCACTCTGGGCTCTTCATTCTGGGGGTGATTCTGCTTTGGGAGTGACTCTGCTCTTCCTGGGCATTTGTGCTGTCGTTAAAGTGCGGGAAAGTGGCATGACTGTCAAATGTTGAGAAAAGAAATTGAGTAGGAACAAAACACTTCCACCTTATTACATTTGATTTACATAATTTCTAATAAACATGACACTGTTGACATTACCCCCTTGCTTATTAATTTCCTCTCATTTATTAATTTAAGAGACTCTTTGCTCTAATTTGTAGAATTATTTTAGTTAATTAATATATACTAGGGGATAAATATTTTTGGTCACAAATAAAGGCTCTTCACAGGGACAGACCAACAGACACACGCTGAATCCAGTGACATATAATCATGCCAAGATTCTATTTCTGATCTTCCCTTCCATGTCTCCCCAATACTCAGCATAAACTTCCCCCCCACACACATATATAAACTGAGGTTCAGAGGCGAAAAGACTTTTCCACTATCACTTAGGTAGTAAGTGGCAGAACCAGGTTTTGCTCCCAGATTCTCTGATTTTAAATCAAATAATTCTTTCAAGGACATTGGAAAGATCCCTCCACCCCCACCTGATCACTGATGCCTGAAGATCTTTTGTCAGGTGACAACTTTCAGTCCACAGTTGGAGATAAGATCTAAAATGACTATATCTCTGGGAAAGGTAGCACTTTAATTCACACTAAGGTGTAAATGATATCTATCACATTCTTTTCTGAGAGCAGTGTTTGATGAGAGGAGGAGGTGAAGGAACCAGGTACCTACCTCAAGAAAGGAGGGGGGAGAGAAAACTTAGAAGAAAAGAATATGGAAAGTGATGACTGAGGTTAACAGGCTCCCACCATTTTTTGGTGAGGATTGACTCTGCTAATACCTAATGGAGAGGGACAGATTCCTTCTGAGGAGGATGGGGAGGACAATATCCACCTCACCCCTGAACTTTTAAATGCAGAGGTACAGATTAACACCTACATGGGATTATAACCAGAGTAGGTCAAGGCAGGGCAGAAGAGAATATTACCTATTTCCACTGACCATAGAGGTGGCAGAACTTTATACTGGGGATCTTTGTGACAATGAAGAGAGTATCTCCTGAATGTCTCCAGATGCTCCACTTTAATATTTAGTTATCATCCTGAAGCCTTGGGGGATATACCCTAGCAATGGACTTGGCATCAGGAGAGTTCTGAGTTAAAAACCTGACATTGATGTTGCTAGTTAAGAGACTATGGGCAAGTCACTCAATCATTGTCAGTCTTAGTTTTCTCATATATAAAATGGGGAAAATGCCTGTTGATGGGGATCTTCATACTTCAGGTATGGATCTGACTGGATGTCATTTAAGTCCTTCATAAGTTAAGGATTTTCTAATCCTCTGAGGCATCTCTTTTGTTGTTGCCACTCTGAACCCTTGTTCAGGAAGTTAAAAAAGAGAGAGCAGGAATGGGGAGGGGGTGGCAACCCAGGGACCAGAAACTTTGGAATGCAACTTCTCTTCAGAGGTAAGTTTACTAAACTGAGACTTGGCTTTGCATGCTGATTGGTAGTGCAGAGGCAGCCTAATCTTGATATTTACAGCAGAAAGAGCAAGACCTTTAGTAGGTGAAGTGATGTCTACCCCTACTTTTCATAGATAAACTCCAAGGGTAAACAATTAACTCAAGTTTAAATTCAAAATGGATAGAGAGAAGCTTTGGAAGTTTTTGGAGACCATGCACTAGTGAAGTGGGAATATTGTGCTACCTCAAGAGGAGGTGGATGAGAGAGCTCTGTAAGCCCAAAGAATTACTTCTCAGGTCCAGGAAGGGCATGGACTAGTCAATTAAAATGACTCCCTCAGTCAGATGCGCCAGGGAAAATGAGAGGCCAGCTGTGTGTGCTTTAGGCTGTGAATCAGGTTGAAAGATATGCAAGTCCATTCCCAGCAAGGAATGCTGAGCCCTGAAGATTGTGGGCTAAATGGAAAAGCCACACAAGCAAATTAGATCTAGACAGTGAATTGTAGCTCCTAGAAGGTAGAACTGGCTTGGACTTCGGTGACCTTCTGGTCTATAGTTTGTGATCCACCACTGGAGTGGGCCATCACTGCTCTGATGAAGGTCCCTGGGACATCCGCTTTCTACTGTCAGGTAGAAGTATCATGCTTGAAGTATACTTTCTTGTTATTAATTGAAGTATTATACTCAGTTTTACTGGGTAAGTGATTCTTAGTTTTACTTCTAGTAAACTTTTGAACCTCTAGTAAGCTTTTGAACCTCCTTTTCCATTTGACTAATTGCTTTTTAAAGCATTCTTTTCCTCATCAGCTTTTTGGACTTCCTTTCCCAGTTGAGTTAGCCTATTTTTAAAGGTGTTATTTTCTTCAGCATTTTTTTGGGGGTCTCCTTTAGCAAGCTGTTGACTCTCTTTTCAAGCTCTTCCATGGTCTGAGCCCATTGCATATTCATTTTGGAAGTACTGGATGCAGAAGCCTTGACTTCCTCTGACAGTATTCATTGTTCTTCCTCATCTGAAAGGATGAAAGGAAATAACTGTTCACCAAGAAAGTAATCTTCTATGGTCTTATTCCTCCCCCCCCTTTTTTTTTTGACATTTTCCCAGCCAGTTACTTGACTTCTGAATCCTTTGTCAAGAGGAGGGTCCTAGTGGTCCTCTTCACCCCAGGACCATGCTCAGGGCTGAGGTTTAGATCAGCTGCTCAATTCCCCCAGGGGCTTTAGGCAGAGTGCTTCTCAGATGGACACAGCCACCTCCTGAGGCCTGTGCTTGGGGAGACCCTGCTCCCCTCTTGCCCAGCTGGGAAAGCCCTCTCACTGATCTTTGAAGCTTTCTTTGGCATTTGTGAGTTGAGGGATCTGAGACCCTCCCTGCTAGGGATTCTGCTACGGAGGTCTGTTCCAGTCCTGTTTCTCCTGGTGCTGGTGCCGCATGTCCAGGGCTGGGCTCTGCTCCACTCAGTGTCCTGTGGGATAGACCTTTCCTGTTGACCTTCCAGGTTACCTTTGGCTGGAAATCTCTTTCACTCTGTCATTCTGTGGCTTCTGCTGCTTTAGAATTCGTTGACAACCATTTTTTACAGGTATTTTATGGGTGGTGGGGGAAGAACTAAAGTATGTGCATCTTTCTACTCTGCCATCTTGGGGCTACTCCCAAAACATAATCTTACATATTAACATGAATACAACATTTAATGAAAAAATATATTTCCCAAAACAGAAATAAATGAGTGAGAAGAGTGGCACTGTTTTATTTATTTTTTTTCAAATTTATACTGTTTGGCTTACTAGAAGACATCTGGATTCTCCTATCTCCTTCTCTATCCATAGTTGCAATATGTTGTTTTGGTTGAAGTTTAGAAAGAAAAGATGACCTCTCTCACATATAATTTGACGAAGGAGAAGTGTTTTGATAGCAAATAAAATATTAGCATTCTTATGAAAATAATTCTGACCCAGAAGACCCTCTGCTTGGGGACCTCCAGGTGTCCATAGACCATCCTTTAAGAACTTTGAGAACTGCTGGAGTGAATGAGGAGCAAAGTGTGGAAGGTGCAAGGAAGCAAATATTGGCTTGGTGTAAGGAAAAGCATGAAAAGTAGAAGAGACTGCCTTGAGAGATGATAGATTCCCCTTTGTTGTAGATCTTTGAGCAAAAACTGGAGGATAACTTGCCGGGTATTGCAGATGGGATTCTTGTATAGGGAGATTCCTACTGAGGACTTGCCCAACTCTGAGAATTGGGTCAGACCTCCATATTTAGCATATAAGGAAACTGAGGCCTCTGATATTAAGTGACGATCATTTTTCATAACTTATTGGGTTTAATATAGTGTTTTGAATTCCCTTGGCATCCAAGAATGATATGAAAATTCCAAATTACATTGGTCATTTTAGAATTGAAGAAAGAAAATAATTTTTGGATTATTCCCTAGTCTGGTATCTTTGCCAGTGCATATCATCATTAGTATGACTAATTAGCAGTAGATCATGCATCACGTCTGCTGAAACTGTGATGGATGATTCTGGAGTCTTTCCAATAATACTGGCAGATGTTTTTTTCTTTCTCTTTTCTGCTTGGGGTACCAAAGCTCTAGTTTATGGGGATCCCTAGGTATGCTATCCCTATGATAGCTTATGATACTGATAGCTCACATGCTGTAGGTAAGATTGGAGTGATAACAACCATTGTTCAATATCCAGCCAATGACGTCTGACTCTGGTTCCGGTTGCTAAGCTACTCATTACTGCTGTTAGCACAATCCACAGGGCATTCTGGCTCTTAAAAATTTCCTTCATTTACCAATAAACATTCTAATTTTGGAATTGATATTTATAGCAGTTAAGTGATTATTAATCCATATTGCATACTGCCAAATAAGAGATATTGTGGCTTTATTTGTGAATGTCTTCCCCACAGAGGCAGAAAATCAAACAACTTAAGGCTCTTAATCTTATTGGAGACTTTTTGTGGTGGCAGTGGGCTTATTCAGGATGCAGATGAGATGAGCTTTTAAGTGAACCCAAGTTCTCATCTTCTAGTAGCAAGCTTTCTGTAAGTTTTTCCTCTCCAGGATACATGTATTTCAGTTTTTTTAATCTGTAAAATGACTGGGAGAAGGAAATGGCAAACCAGTCCAATGTCTTCACTGCAAAAGCCCCAAATAGAGTCACAAAGAGTCAGACAAACTAAAAAAGACCAAATTATTGCAATTATTGTTTTTGTTTTAATGGATTTTAAGCCTTAAAGAAAAGAAGCACAGAGAAAAGTGATTTGCCTAAGGTCTCACAGGCCATAAGTAGCTGGGCTGGGATTTTAAACCACCTTTTCCAAATCTAGGGTTCTTTGCAGTTTCCCTCAGGTTGAATGTGAGGACAATGCTTTTGAATCATCAAGTACAATATAAAATGAGAATTGTTATTGTTGATGAAGTCAGCCTTTTAATTGTGATGGTTTCCTCGGGGATATAAATCAAGTTTATGCCATAAACCAAGCTTTTGAATGAATGACCAGATCATTGGCTTTCATTATAGGTATCCTTGTATTGGATAGTGACATCCACAAATGGAAAAGACCTAAGTTGCTGCTAAATATCCATACCTCTAAAGTGTTCCTGTTAGAGACTCTTGCATCATGAAGTGTTTGTGTCCATCTTGAAGAATTTTTCTACTCTCTTTCCTTATTCCCTTGTCCAGAAAAAAAGAAAGGGAAAATCTCTCTACTGGCCATTGTGAAAGAAGAGGGACAGGGGTATGAATAAATGCTGCCTACTCTCCTGCCAATGAATTGGCCTGTTCTTTCCCCACTTCAGTTCTCAAAAGGTCCATGCTAAGTGTTTAGTTGTCCATGCTGGTCTCGTGCTCCTGAGACAATCTAGCTGAGTTGCTGTGTATGAGCTCTATTTTTAATCTTTTCCTCAAAATCTGACCATGTCCTGCTTTATCTCTCTGCAACAAGTCTACTGGGCTCACCAGCTCCCTGTCCCCCATCCCCAGCATTTGTTGTTGATGAATTGTTTCAGTTGCATCCAACTCCTTGTGGTTCTCATGGCAAAGATATTGAAGTGGTTGGCCATTTCCTTCTCCATCTCATTTTACAGGTAAGGAAAATGGAGCAAACAGGATTAAGTGACTTGCTCTGGGTCACATAGCTAGTCTGAGGTTGGATTTGAACTCGTGATAATGAGTCTTACTGATTCCAAACTCAGTACTCACTACATTACCTACTGGCACTGGCTGACCTATAATGGGTGCTTAATAAATGTTTATTGACTATCTATACTTTAGCAGTTTTAGTAGGGTCTGTCAAAAAAAATCAAAGTCTAATTAGCTTGATGGCATATGTTTATAGTTTTAACCATAAAAATCATTTATCAACCATTTGTGATAAATTTTCTTGACTATGACAATATTTTAAATTGACTGTGTATACAGGAGACCACAGGTCATTGGATCTCTGCTTAGCCATTGACTCTCGATCTCTTTTGACCAAAAACTATGAATTCATCTTTGAGGAATTCTTGGTGTGGAAAACCCTTTTGCTCATCTAGATAAGCACTTCTCTGCAATTTATAATCTTAAAGAATTCACTGGGACCCTGAGACGTGGAACAACATGCCATGGTCACACAGCTAGTATATGTCATAGAGAGGACTTAAACCCAGGTCTTCTTGACTTTGAGGCCAGTTCTTTATCTATAATACCTTGCTATCTTTCTGACTCACTATGTTTGTGGTTCTCAAGATGTTTTGGGAAAGAATGTTGGGAATACTGGAAGACTAAAGTCTTCTTTCAAGGTGTTCTCTGCAGAAAGTAAGCTGCAGGTTCTACCAAAAGGGAAAGATTTTGAGAAAAGGCCAGGAATAAATTAAGCACTTATTTTCTGAGAATCAGCTGAAGTAAGTTTGGAAAGGCTCTTCACCAATTTGGCTGCAGGATGATAGATTTTTCAGCTCCAGCAAATCTTGAAGGCCATCTATTAGGCTTTGCAATCTGGAGACAGTGGGTATATGCATCAATGAAAATTATAGGTCCTTGGAGTATTAATGGTGAAAATTAGGAATGGCTAATAGGACACCTTGCTTTTTCATCAAAATATTGTCTTCTGTCCTGCAGCCAGAAGTATAAAGAATGGCTGGCTGCTAAGGATGCTTTCATGTTGGATATATTTTATGGGTGACAAGCTGCCAGGTTGCCATATTCATAGGATGAAAAAAATCATAGGATCTTAAAACTAGATTAGGAAGGGACCTCAGGGACAAGCTAGTGCATCCTCTTCATTTTTTTTTACAAGAATAAACCAAGTCCAAGAGAGGTGAAGGGATTTGTTGCTAAGGTCACTGAGGGTGGGATTTAGACCTTGCACTCTGCTGGTTCATATTCAGGCTAAAGATAGAATACTGAACCTAAAGGCTTTCAAGGAAGTAGTAAAGATAAAATAAGCAGGGACCTTCTTGCCTGAACAACTTCACATGCTGTCTTTTTATGTCATTTTCTAGCTTGGTTCTATATGTCAGTCATATATTAAGACAACTTTGCTTTATATTAATTAAGCATCTATGTAGTACAGATCACTATGCTAAGCACTGGGAGAGATAAAAAGATTCAGTGAGACATACTTCGTGCCCCTATGACCTGGTAGGCTGAGAAGATTCGCTTCTAGTCCATTTGACTTCATAGTTGGCATGATGATGGAGAATGGTACCAAAAGTGTTATTCTCTATATGCCAAGATAAAAACACAGAAAATGGTAGCCCACCATGACTAACATTTTGTTGCTCTAAGTAATGTCTTTTGCCTTACCATGGACAGTGCACCTGGGCTTTCACCTATAAATTGCCTTACCTCCCCAGATCACTTTTACCCTAACTGTTGTCTCATGATTCATATTATTTTAGGAGTCTTTGGTTGAGATTTGTTAGTGAAAAAAGCAGGGAATAGATAGTGTATAAACTACTTCTTGATAAATGCTTTGGGTAAAGGATGATTACTTGTAAAATTAATTGAGACTTGCTTCTATGTTGGTTCTTTAATCTTGTTTCAGTCATTGGGCAAAGGTTTGTAACTCCATCATTAATTCATTGTATGGTCTTGGGAAAGGCCCCTACATAAATTGAGAGTGTTAAACTAGACAATCTTTAAGATTTTTTCCCAACCCTAACGTTTCAAGATTCTCTATTAATGACTAATATGTTCCCAGATTTTGTAATTTCCTTTCTCTCACTGAGTTATATAGTGTATATTTGAAAATGAACTGAGATATTTTAAAACCATTTGGAAAAAATTGAGACATCTCTTGTGATTACTGCAGTCCTCTGCCAGAAGGTCCAATATTTCAGGGACCTAAAACAGAACCACATTCACTTGGGCATACTGATGACAAAGAAACCATGCATGGCATGCTTATATATACAAGAAGTATACAAGAAGACAGATGTACCAACCTCAACACCATTCTGAGTGTGGTTCTGAGAAATGAAGCTGATTCTCTTGAGGTCATAAATTAATTCTGGATGACCAATGGCTGTTAGGGGCTGAATAAGGTTTTTCACTGGAGAAGTCTCACTTTTGTACTTGTATCCTCAGAGCCTAGTCCAGTGTCTTGCACATAGTAGTTGCTTAATAAATTTTGTTGTTTAATTGAGTAAATGAAGAGACTTGGCACTTTTTACAGATGTACCGGGCTAGGCTAAGCAAACTTCAGACCACTTTGACTACATCTGATGTAAGTAGGTCAGATAAGGATAGAATCAAAAATTGGTATAATCCCAGGGGCTGCCCTCCTAAGATTAATCAATCTCTCCATCTTCCCTCCAGAGGAAGATACTTAGTTTAATAACCAGCCTGAATTATTCCTTTCATGTTACTCTTTATGGATCTGAGAGCTTCAGAATCTTCTTAAATTTGTTCCCCTGGACTCATTGGCAAAAGTTAGGGATCTGGTGAGGTGATATGTGGCCTGATTACTTACTGATTGTGTTCATCCTTTGTTGCCAAAGAAGACCATGCCGTCAGAGAAATGATAACATGACTTGCACTTGATTTTGTTTTGAGTGAGGAGTGGCTGTACTGGTCACCAGCCTCACATTTCCTCCAGAGCCATCTGAATTCAGTGACCAGATATTCATCAGGATGACTGGAGATGGCTCAGGATGCAATGGGAGACCTTGGCTACTTTAGGCCGAGACCTATTCAGGTACTCACTTAGAGTGAGGTAATGTCCATTCAGTGAATAGGCATGTTTAAGAAGTAGTCAGAGGATGGCCCCTTTAATGAGGCAAAGAAAAATAACTAAATCGGGTTGGGAGGGAAATAGCAACAGTTACTACTGATAATCACTCAAGCCAAGAGGGTCCAGAAAACAGCCCTTCAGTGGAGCTTGGGCAGGGGTCTAGTGTGGTGCTATCTATAGGCTTCAGAATGCAGTATGTTTAAGATTTCTTTACCTGTAAAATAAAGGCTTTAGACTAGATGGTCTCTAAGGACTTTGAGTTCTGAAGAAATGACACTGTACCTCTTACCCAATACCATTTGCCAAGGACTCCTGCATTTCCATTTGCTCTCTTACCCTCCTTACCACCCATGATGTCTTAAGGTTGCCATGAGTTGCTTGTAGTTGTTCAGTCATTTAGTGATGGCCAACTTTTTGTGAACTGTGGATCATAGCATGCCAATAACTGTCCATGGGATTTTCTTGGCAAAGATACTGGAGTGGTTTGCCATTTCCTTTTCCAGTGAATTAAGTCAAACAGAGGTTAAATGATTTGCCAAGGGTCACATAGCTGGTATGTGTCTGAGGTCAGTTTTGAACTCAGGTCTTTCTGACTCCAGGCACAGTGCCCTATTCACTTCCTAGTTGCCTTCTACTACCTCTATCTAGTTGCCTCTGTGAGAGGTTGATAAATTCCTTTTTGAAGAGCACTGTAATGGAGGAACAATACTTTGAGTAAATCCCTTGTTTGGGGGTGCCTGAGCATATGAACTCATTGCTTTTCTTTTCTGTACTATACTTTCTTAAATAGAGAGATCTGTTTTGATAAAGCTGTCTGAAAGCCCTAGATGAAAGGTGAAACAAGAGTATAAGTGATTATTGTTGTAGGACGATGTATTTCCATAGAAGCACTGGAATTATTCTGTAAGGAGAATCATTTTATGAATAATTAAAGGAACAAAAAATGAGTTGTTCCCTTACAGACTTGAGTGTGTCTGAACCAGGGCTCTGTGAGTTGGAGTTTCTTCCCTTACTATCTGATCTCCTATGAAGCCCAAGGTATAAATGGAATGGCAGATACTGGGGAGGACTCAGTTTTTGTCTTTACTTTGTAACTGAGCAAGTCTATTTTCCACATAAAAAGTATTATAAAAATTTAGGTGGCCAGCAAGAAAATAGATGTATTTTGGGAAATTTCCCGAGAAGCAATATGTTTTAAATGGGCAACATGTTAGTTGAATAGGCAGCTAATTATTGGATTTGGAGGAATTTGCCTATGTCTTTCTTTAGTTCATTTTTTAAAATGAAATAATATGGTCTTCAGACACTCAGATTCCACTTGTAGTTTCCTTTTATGAGGACTTATAAATGATTTAGGCCATACTAAAGAAAAGGGACAGATAGATTGACTTCAAGTAAAATCACTTAGAATTTTTTTTAAAAAGCATTTTTTTTGGTATTGAGGGCTTCCATTAGTTGCAAAGTATTTCCTTAAGTGCATCTCAAGTCCATAATACAGAGTTACAGTAATATCAAAGTAGATCTGTACCATTAAGGTGTGTGTATTGTAGTGCTCTCTTCAGTAAATGAAATGAGCGCTTTTCTTATTTTGAGCTGAAAAATGTTCGACATTTCCTGGCAGTGTCATTGTTGTAATGGCTCTCATGTCTTTAGTGGATGGTGGGTAGGAGGATGGTCCTTCAATATACTTGAGATCTCCATCAGATAAAATGAGAACAATAAATTGACAAATGAGACAAAAATACTACAACAGATAAATTAAGCAACAAGCATTTATTAAGCACCACTCTTTGCCACTCACTCTCCTAATCACTAGGGGTATAAGTACAACTCTAGTAATTTACTTTATGGTCCATGGATGCTATCTCCCAAGCAATGGGATTGGTTTTCCCTTGGAGAGTATTATCATTCTTTGTCATTCAAGCTCACAATCTTCACCATCTTTCATTCTTCCTTCTCCCTTATTCGTCCCATCTAGCCTATGACTAAATGTCATTTATTCTGCCTTCTATACCTTTTACTTCTCTACTGTTATCATTCTAGTTTTGGCTCTTAGCTCTTTGTAGATTCTGAATTTGTACCTCTTTTTTGGTTTTCCTCTACTCTTATCCCACTAGATTTAGCTTCCTGAACCAGAGCTCTGATTGTCTCTGCTCATCTCAGATTTTAATGGTTCCCCAATGTCTACAGGGCCCATAGACTCTACTCATTTTTCACTACTTCTCTATATGCACTTTTTGTTCCAGTCTACTCAATTTCCTTTGCCACCTGACTTCAGTTTTATTTGTCTGGACAGTACCCTTTTTTGCCACCTAATTCTTGCCCATAGTTTAAGACCCAATTCAAATCTTTCTTTCTTGAAACCTTTCAATCCTCTCTCATCCCCCTCCCCAGGCTTCTTTCCCTTTTCTGAATTTGGAATCACAAAATCTCATACATGGAAGTATCATCAGGGACCATTAAGTCTAATTCATATGTGACTGAGAGTCCCCTTTTTTTATAGCTTCCTCTTTCACAGAACATGTTAACTCCCTCTACAGAGAAGAAAAATATTTTGTTAGGTTAAATAGACCATTTGGGTCACTCAGAGTGGTGATTGTCATTCAGAAAATGATCTCTACTAAGAAGATGTTCAGTTTTTGCTAGCCATTGTCACCATTGCTTTTCATCGATAAGCAATAAAGACTTGTAATTGAGGAGACTTCAAGCAAATAAGTGATTACAGTTAGCAAGGGAACCATAACTATGCCTTCGAATAAATTTTGTTAATAATATTCCCTATTTGCAGAACCACCTGGTCAATTCTTGGTTTTTTGCAATAATAGGAGAGAAGGATAAATAAAATTCTCATATGATCTTCAACAAACCTATAAAGGACTTTGATTCTGAAGCAAAATTGCCTTAGTTAATTTTCACTGGTTTCTGATCTGTCTGCATTCTGAAGGGTGTGCTAATGAGTTGTATATTGATGAAAGGGTGAATTGGTGAATAAGCATTTATTAAGCACCTGCTATGTGCCTGGCATTCTGTCGAGTATGAGAAATACAAAGAGAGGCAAATATAGTCCCTGCTGTCAAGGAACTTACATTCTAGAGAAGGAATACAGTAACCAAAAGGAAACTGAGAGTTGGAGAGAGGGAAGGTGCATGTCTGGGGGACATGATGGGGAAATCCAGAGGAGTGCAGCAGGATAGAAAATGAAGAGATGATTGGCCTGGCCTTCCTCTTTTAATGGAGATTTTGGGAGGAGTTTTTCTGCCTTCCATCAGATCCAAGAAGCAAAAGGTACTGAGATGTGAGTTCTGGGCCTTCCAGGATGAAAGGACTGGGCAAGCAAGGGAGGCAGAAAGGAGGAAGAGAAGTTACCTTAAAGAAATGGGACAGAGAGATTGACTTCAATTAAAAAATTATATTGAGGGCTTCTGTTAGTTACAAAGTAATTCCGTAAGTGGATCTCAGGCCCACAATACAGTTACAGTAATATCAAAGCATATTTATTTTTTACAGTAAGGTTTGTAGTATTGTAGTGCTTTCTTGGACCCTGAGTCAAGGATAATCTGCTCTTCTCAGTTCATTTTGAATTGGGGTGGGGTGGAGAGAAGGAAGATTTGACTTAGGGTTAAAGGAGTAGAATAGAAAGTGAAAAAGACCAAGTTAGCCCCACTAGGTGAAAAACTTGGACCAAATATGTAGATTTAATACAAGTGAGTGTCGATTTAGCACCATCAGTAAAACCAAGCCCAAGTTAAATGCAAGAGGGAAAATATTAACCCATGGATGACCCTTATTTTGGCTGATTGCTTTAGCCAGTGTTATAAAAGTTATTCTCAAGAAATGATGGCCAAGAACAACAAGGGTTGCATATTCTTCATGTGAAGGTTTAATAATTATGAACTTCTCCTTTATTTTTCATTTTATAAATCAGGTATTTATTTGCTTGTGGTTTATATAAACCTTCAGGTTCTCAAAGCAATAACCCCCTAAAATAGGACATTTTCTTTCCCTTTGGTCTCTAGCATGGAGAAAGTTAGCAGTGATTTTAAGGAAAATTGTGCATATAAGAAATGATTATGACATCAGAGGTTCATCATCCAAAGGTTGTCATTTCATAAATTCCTTCTTAATGTGGCTGTTTAGCTTTTAATAAAAGGATATATCTGAAACTCAATTGTTAAATTTTCCCCTCACTTCCTTCTTGATAATTTGTTATTTCTTTTAGTCTCCCACTTCTATCACACTTCATTGATTTTGTTTCCAATTTTGTACATTTATCAGATTTAGGAAATCCAGCTGTTTAGAAAAGAAATTGCATCTTTTTTCTGTTAGTATTGTTCAATGAAACCTTTGTCTCCATGGCCATTTTTAGAGCTATCTCTACAGTATTTAAAATAAGGATGCCTCTTTGGGTTCTGACTTTGGAGGGTTCCAGTGCTGTTGCTTCTTGATAGTTAGGAAGCAGCTGGTGGGGGAGGGAGATGGTAACATCAGTGGGTGGTAATAGATATCTGAGGCTTATTCAGATACATGCAATTTGACCTGCAAAAACACCTCTGTCACTGAAGTAGAGAAGGTTCCCCACATATCTCTCAGAGGATTGCCCTTTTGTGACTTCTGTTTCCCCTCAAGGCTGGTCTTCACATCCACTTATACTTGATTTCCTTTGCATAAACAATTTGGTGAGGGAGAGAAGGGGCAGACTATATACATAGTGTGATGTGTCAAAGGCTCACTTCTCTGGAGGTGGTCTTGGACCCTCATCTCCTTTGAGGAAGTTCATCTTGGATTCCAATTATTGGCCTGCTGAGCTCTCTGGGAACTCCTTCTGTCCTTTATTTGTCCTTACCCACAGAAATGAAATACCTAGAAAAATCTTTTGTATATGAATCATAATTTATTTCTTGACTTTTATATATAAAAATTGGGCTACTAGCTTGATTTCTGGAGGAAATATACCTTACAGCCATTGTTGTTGTTGTTTTAAATAACAGGAATGCTGCTTTTTGCAAATAACTGGAAATAAAAGTAGATACCTATTTCCTATTGCCCATACACTACCATCCACATTGGAGAATGGCTGAGCAAATTGTGACACATGAATATAAAGGAATATTACTGTGCTATAAGAAACAATGAATACAATGAATACAGAGATGCATGAGAGTCTTATAGGAACTAATGCAGGATGAAATAAGTGAAGCCAAGACAATTATCTACACAATGACTATAATAAAGGAAATGGAAAACCAAGAAAAAATAGAAAAAGTGAATGTTGTGAAATTCCAAAGAACAAGTATGTCCCTAAAGAAGAAATATAATATAATATGATTCTTTCCCCAACTCCTTCACAGAGGTAGGAGCTTTGTGAACATGAAATGATATATATTGTCAGATTTTTAAAAAAGTACTGATTGGTTTTTATAATTTTAAAAAAAGTTATTTGTGATATGAGATGATTTTCTGGGAGTGGACAGAGGGAGGGATACAGGATAAAATCTAAGTGGTACAAAAAGATATTGACCTGTTTATTTAAATGATAGTACCAGTGCTGACTTGGATGAACCATTCGAGCTTCTAATCTGTTTATTCTTTTTTATCAACAATACACATTTGCAATGGTTGGCTAGGGCTAGGAATGATCTTTGGCTATGGGAGATACTTTCACCTAGTTATCAAATATTTGTTAAGTATTATGGGCAGAATATTGTTAAAGGCACTAGATTGGGTCAGGAAGGGAGATATAATTTCTGGAGCTCCAACAAGTTTCAAGACTCATATAGAGATACATATAGGTAAATATAGTATCTACTAGAATATGGTAGATGCTTGAGTACTACTAAAGGTTATTACTCTCAGGGGCTACATGGCAATAAAAACTTGTCAAATGAACAAATGAATTAATACGTAGACACGAGTGAAAAAAATATAATAATGACAGCTGGATTAGAGAGACATTCGTTTGTCTTGTACCCCAGGAATGGCCAGTCAAGTAATCAACGCGTCAACCAATGATCATTTATTAAGTACTTAGTGTGCCAGGCACTGAACTAACAGTAGACCTTCAAAGAACACTTTATATGTATGTGGGAGAGATGGGGCTAGACCCTGGGGGTAGATAAAGGAGGTGATCTTTTCATATCAGTTTTTTAAAACACCTCAAAGTTATGTAAAATGGTGACTCAGAGATGCATTGATGAAGAATGATTAATTCACATATGAACTAGGATACAAAGGCCAAGTAAAATCCTGAATTATCTTTCCTGTAAGGTGCCAGTCATTTTTTATGACTACCACAGAAAGTAAATACTGTTTAGGCATCCATCATGTCCATCAAATAATGGATTCATGCCATCAAATTGTTACTCATTTCACAAAGATTCTGGAATCACTAGGAAAGCAGTACAGGAGAAGGAGGAAGAGGAGGAGGAGGAGAGAAGCCATGAGGCTGAATCCACCTCTCTCAGACACTAACAAAGAAAGGGTGTCAAAACATGTGCCAAGTGAGATTTCTTTATTTTCAAATTTTTAGTGTCATTTGACATAACACTCTTTTAAAAATAACTCACCAGGTATCTCCTTTTAGAGACTCAGCTCTAGTTGACTCAAGCTTAGACTCACTTCCCAAAATAACTTGTCCTTGGAGTCGCTATTGTTTAGCATTTGAAGCTTGGGGGGCATTAAACTCTTCATTGTTAGAAGCTCACATAGTCGTATCTTTCCTTAGCTTACCAACTGGGTATATAGCCTTGGAAGGTTCTTTGTATGCAATTTAAAATGCATTTTCTACAACAGCTTTCTTTGTGGAACACAGAGTTTATCCTCTCCACTCCTGCCCCTACTCTGTCCTTCTCCAATAGATCCTGACTCTTAGCAGGGTGTAATTGACCCACTTACTGTTTCCTTTCAGTTTGTAGCAGACCCTTGTGCCAGCAACCCTTGTCTCCATGGCAACTGTAGCACCAGCGAGGATGGATACCTTTGCATTTGTGATGAAGGCTACGAAGGTATCAGTTGTGAGCATGAATCTCCCAAGCTCCTCCCTGCCTCCAGTTGGACAGAGTCCCCAGCTCCAAGGCAGCTCCAGCCTGTCTCCTCAACACAGGAGCCTGACGAAATCTTGCCCCCCTCACAAGCAACCGTGACCCTTCCCACATGGCAGCCAAAAGAGGGTCAGAAAGTTGTAAATATGAAATGGGATGAAATAGAGGTGAGTATGAAGTTTTTTATATGGATTTTTTTGCTACACTAGAAGAGATCAGGCATTCAGATGTATGGTCATTGATTTTTTAACAGTAAAAACAGTTCTTCCAGGGAGACTGGAACTGGATTACAAGTTCAGCTTGATTCCACTCAGGTTTACATGTATCTTTCTGAGTTACAGGAAATGACATGTATCCATGTTGTATGTGCATGTGCATGTGTATGTGTATGTATGCACATACAGAATATAAATGCAAATCCTTTCCTCAAACCCATAAAGACACATGTAAAGCTGAGGGGAATCAAGTTGAAGTTATTATATATATGGGCACATGTGTATATGTACACATATGCATACCCGTTATCTGTATTCACTATACACACAAACACACATGTGTACACACCATATATGAACATATGTATATGTATCCATACATATGTATACTGTGTATGTGCACACAACTTAGATGCAAGTCATTTCCTGTAACCCAGCAAGATATACAAAAAGCTGAGCTGTGTCAACTTGAGCTTGTTGTGTGTTTGTGAGTTCATGCGTGTGTACTACACAACATAACATTGTGTATACACACATATACATATGTATCCACATACATGGAAATACACACATGTACACATAATCACATATTGAGTATATCTATAAATATATGTATATATGTACACGTGTGTAATATAGATGTATACACACATGTATAGTCTGGATCTGTAATTTCAGCTCCTTTCTAGTGTCATTTTCCACAGATCAGTGAGTTGTCTGATTGCTATGAAGTTAAAGAGGCTTTCTCAGGATCACCCAACTCATAAGTGTAAAAGACAGGACTTGAACCTGGATCTCCCTGACTCCAAGGCCACATACCCCATTTACCATGCTATACTACCTTTCTTGTATGTATGATCCTAGTTTATAGTTACTTTGGAAGTAGAAAAAAGCAATGAAAAGGAAAAAATCCCCAGATACCATATAGTTTCGTTGGAGTTATTTGCTGATTAGACACTATTACAATAATACCATTTCAAGTTTCCATCTCTCAAGTGGAATTACATTTTCATTCTGGGTTAAATGGTAGATCTAGAAGGACATGGTTCAGTTTGTGGAATTTTCTAGAAGAAATGATAGCAGAATCTAACACTGCTCTCTGGAATCCCTCCAAAGCTGTTCTGTTTGGAGATTTTCTGATGTTTAGGCTTTGCTCATAGTACATTTATTTGCTTAGAGGCAGCATGGAATAGTGGATAGAAAGCCAGCCTTAGATTCAGGAAGCTCTCAATTTGAGATCAACAGTGTGGAACATTGAAAAACAAGTCCTGGGTTCAAATCTGGGCTTTGCCATTTACTGCTTGGATGATATTGGGGTCAGTTACTTCACCTCCCTGGGCCTCCATTTCTTTACCTGTAAAATGAGAGAATTGGATTAAATGGCCTTTAGCGTCCTTTCCAGTCAATCGATGCTATGATCTGAGTACCATGCTAGCTTTGTGACGCTGGGCATGTCACTTAATTTCATAGCCCCTTAGGTGACTCATTAAGAATTGAGGATCTACATTAGAGGAAGGAATGT
This sequence comes from Potorous gilbertii, assembly GCA_028658325.1. NCBI lineage: Eukaryota > Metazoa > Chordata > Mammalia > Diprotodontia > Potoroidae > Potorous > Potorous gilbertii. The sequence continues at coordinate 502,436,505 of CM053771.1, read as the reverse complement.
CCACACTGGGAATTTCCTGATAGGAAACCAGATTCTCCTCCTCCACACCCCATACAAACAAAAGGAACAAATTAAATAAAAACCTCCAAAGTCCAAACTAACACAACTTTGTAGCCCAAGTCATTTCAGTGTGATTGAAACTGAATGATTACCAACCTGAGAACATTTTCTTACTGTCATTCGATGATAGGAGATGTCGATTTATGGAGGGTTCTTTGAGACTGACTTCACAGATTTTTATTTATTGTTTTGGTAATAGCAACTTCTATTTGTTGACACTTGTTGAATCCTTGGCTATGAGTTATTACGCTATAGCTTCTTACTGGCAAAAAGAGTTATTAGCTCCCTAGATTTCAGTGAAGGAGCAAATTATTCAACAGATTCTTTAACTTACATGTGTAATGGATATAGAAATTGGGGAACAAATGCTGTCTACAGTTATGTAAGCACTGATTTTCAGCTGAATTGAAAGGATAAAGGTTTTCATCTTATATTCTATATATAGCATTGAAGACAGCCATGAGTACGTATTGTTAAATACTTTGCAGTTTCAGTGAGAGAAATCATAGATCTTTACTATATCTGAGAAATGTATCTGACAGTTTCCTCATTGGTCTTTTTGGGGGCCTACTTTATTACTAAAGAAATAATTCAATCTTCCTTCTGTTGTCTTTCTTTAGACAGAAATAAAGTATAGAAAACACAGTTGCTTATCAGATGACCCATTTCTTTTTTGACCCATTTGTTTTTGAAGGCTGAAGTCTGCCTGAGCTCTAGTGTTTCTCCTGCCTACTCCCTAAATATGGTGAATTTATGCCCTTTTCAATTAAAAAAAATTGTTCTCACGTTATGTTAGGCCTTCTTGAATGCATGCCAGATGTCATTATCAATTTATCAGGAAGACTTTTGAAAGCAAATCCATCTCCCTATAGCCACTTAAATCTGTGAATTGGTTGGCAAGAGATGCTACACTTCTTGTCATAAATATAAGATAGATTTGTCCCACTTTTCTGTCCCATTGAATTTTGTAGTTGGGGAACTTGAGAGAAGTTAAAGGAGTCAGATAGTAACAAACACATTTAGACTTGATTCTATCTCTTTATAAATATGAAGCTGTTTTAGACTTTGTGTAGTGAATGTGACTAATTTTGATCCTGGTGAAAATGCAAGCTGTCCTCCAGGTGAGATTAAAATTCCTTTAACATCACAATATTCAGGGTCTACCAAAGGGATCTCTTCATTAATAGTGTTTGTAGTCTTTGAGCTTGGGTGACAAGAATCAGTGGTTCTCCTTCTATAAGAAGAGATTAATCCAAGAAGGATGAGTACTTTCAGTAATCGTCTTTTTCCCTTTCATATGTGACATGAGTGGGTGATATGTTGGGGCTACCTTCAGAAGAATGGAATAATTTGGTAGTCATGACCATGATGCTAAGAAAATATCTCCTTTTGAGGGAATTATTTTTCATTCTGAGGTTATTTTCCATTTGTTTGTTTTGTAGAAAAGGGTAGTTTCCTTTTACTTCATATAGACACTAGTGTTTTTCTTCTAGGAACTTTGTCATTAGAAAATAAAGCAAAAAAGAGAAAATAAACTACACCTATGTCGCCATCTACATGAGCATGTACATACATGTACATACATATATATGTAATGACACTGACCTCACTAAACAACCCTGGCCACTTACACAAGGATACATGGTCCAGCTCAGAAGTAGAGAACTTTCACTGAGACACAAGCCCCTGTACCTAATTCTTCCCCATCTACCCCCAGTACCAATCAGTTGTGAGTTCTTGGTGGACTTTCTTTATCATAATTAGGAAGTATTTTTCTCCTTATTAGCATTACATGCTTTAAAGACTAAGCTTGATCTTTTAAGCACTTAATATGAATGAAAAATTGAACAATAAAAAGTTTAAACTTCATTGCTTCCTGCATACTCAATATTTTCCATTACCATAATTCATAGAAGGACCATGAGGGAAACTCTGGGTGTTAGAAGGATTGATGGTTTCTTAGTCCTTAGAGGTTTATTCTTTCTTCCTTAAACAGGAACTGAGAGAATGCTATTGGTGGTATTTCCTTATGATAAGATTTATTTTCCTTATCGACATATCAAGAATGAAAAATAACCAGCTATTATTGCTTTCAGATAATCCCGGATATTGCCTGTGGGAATGCCAGTTCCAATAATTCTTCTGGGGGCCGTCTGGTATCCTTCGAAGTACCACAAAATACTTCAGTAAAGTAAGAATGTGGTTTTATTTGCTTGATTTCAGATGCCTGACTTTGAAATGATAGGTATCATAGAAATGCTGCATTTGCTAAATGTTTACAGGAGTCAGTGTGTCGAATAAAATGGCTCCTTAGAGTTCTTAAGGGAATCGGTGAAATTTCAGGTTGGTTTGTGAGAGATAGTATTTAGTGGGTTAAAGTATAAGTGCTGTGCTCAGGATGTATTTACCCATGTAAACAATTTATTAGTGAGAGATCTCCACAGTTCCATGTATAGGGATGGCCGATACTACCCAGAGAACAGAGGACACAGTGTCATGTAATGATTGTTTATACCTATGAATTTATTTGGCAGCTTTGCATTAGGGCTCAGAATGCAGAAGAGATCAGTCAAGATCCAGACAGGCATGAGGACTTTTCCCAATCATGTTTGTCTTCAAAAAAGATGTTGAGTCTTTAACAATTTCAGTGGGTCATTTAATATTCATAGAATACCTAAATTGTAAACTGAAATATTAATCTTTCCCTGACCAAAAATAGATGAATGAAAATAGCAAGGACACCCTTATTTTTGTAGAGGGCCCTACCATCCTTACATGTTGGAGTTAGACTTGACTCTTCTCTCTTCCTCATCCTCCACATTTATTCATTTGCTAAGTTTATTAACAAAGTAGTTCTTGAGTTGAGTTTGAAATGAAGTAAGAGATTTTATAGGGTGGAGGTGAGGAGGGAGTATATCTAGGTGTGGGGATAGCCAATGCAAAAGAAAAGATAGGAGATGCACTATCTTGAGAAGAACAGAAAGTGTTCCTTGTCTAGAATTGCTGAGGAAAACTGGGAAATAGTTTGACCGAAATTGGGTTTAGAACAACAACTTACACCTTATATCACAGGATATATCTGAATACAAAAGGTCATACTATTAAAAAAAAAGATGAGAAACCAAGCAGATCACTTACCTTTCACAGCTATGGCTAAGGATAGAATTTTGATCAAAAATAAGGTATAGAAGCATTCCCCAAAGTTAGCAATTTTAGTTACATGAAATTGAAAAGTTTTTATCCAAACAAAATCACTACAGCTAGAATGAGAGAAGGTGTCATTTGGAAATCTGCTTTCTCTACTCACATACCCACCACATGGTTTGACTTCCCATAATCTCTTTTCCACACTACTGAAATAGTCAACTTCCAGTTTTTCCCATGTCAATTCCATCTTCCATACTGCAGCTGAATCCAGAAGAGTTAAGAGACTTTGCCAAGGTCATATAGCTATTGATATGAGAGAGAAAAGACATGGTTTTGAGTGCCACTCTAAGGCAGAGTTTTCTGGCCCAAGAGTACTGCTAGAATTTGTATGCCCTGCTATATATAATGTTGTTGGCCAGATGGATTTGACCACACTACTGGATACATTCCCTTTTGAGGCCCTTTATGAAGGAAGTGGTAGCTTCTTGATTCCAAAGCGAATCCATCCAAATCCTTCCTACCTTATCCATTTTACACATTATGGCACTGGAATATCTTTCATGCCCCAAATCAGGAGTTGTAAGCTTTTTTTTTTTCTAACCAGGCGTTCTTTTTCATTTTTGAAAAGCCCTGAGATCTCTATGGGTGGGTGGGTGCGGTGTAAATACTGGGAATTCTGCCAAAGGAAGCTCAGAGGTGGAGTTAGAGTAGGAACTCTGACTGATTGTGTTCCTTCGCTGACTGGAATCCCAGCAGATTGAACATATGCGACAGCAACCACCGGGGGGAAATCTGTTGCTAGATACTGACCTACTGGTTGGAAACCCCTGTGATAAACATTTTATCCCATAACATACAACTTGGAACCTGTTCCTCTCCTAGTCTCAGTGAGATTAGAAATAGCTAATTACTCTTATTTAAATATTATTACCTGTCATATGCTAATTTTGAATAGCTCATAGTGTTCCATTCTAATTGTCCCAGTTCTTCTTAGTTTTTCCTAAAAAAGCTTTTATGTTCAGACTCTTCAAAATTTTTTTATTATTGTTTCATGAACCATCTTGAAGCTGTTCCAGACTCTCTTAAATGATAGTGATTTGAACTGAACACATTGGCTTGCTAAGGCTTCATTATAAAGGAAGTATTATTTCTAGGGTCTTATGTGTTCTGTTGTTTAAAAAGTTACCCTTTACTCAATGTCTTATAATTTTTATACCATGTACTTCCTTTAAAGTACTTTCAATAACTGTGATACAGTGAAAAGAATTCTCTTCAGGTCAGTCGGATCATTTTGGTATGCCTCAGTTTCTTTGAATGTTATGATGAAGATGATTACTGTACCCTCTACATTATAGGAGTATTTTTAGGCTCCATGCAATAAGAGCCATAAAGTGCTTATTAAATCCAAGAGGGGCATATAAAGTACAGCTAATTGTTATTATTTAAATTCTGGATGTTCTTTATATGATGAGTAATTATTAGAATAACCTTTACATGAAAGAACATAATGTTTATTTTGTATTTCTTATTAAAATTGGAAGCTATTGAAAGCTCTTAAAAATTAAGATAGCTTAGACTGAGATCTCCTAGACCATATAAAAACAACCACTTTCTATATTTGAAATGAGAATAGGAGATAGAGTCTCAATTTTAATTTGTAGAAAGCCATGTAAAATAAATGAGTAAAATAAGTAACTGTATGGCTACTTGGTGTGCAATAATAGCTAGTATTTGTATAGCCCTATAAGGTTTTCAAAGAGCTTTACAAATAGTGTTTCATTTTGTCTTGGCAATAGCCCTGGGAGGAGGTACTATTATTTTCCCCATCTTATAGATGAGGAAACTGAGGCAAACTACTGGGACTCTCTTCATCTTATCATCATCATTATTTTTTGGTAGTTTGACTGCTTCTTGAGATGAGTTTTTCCACAAAGTGATTTGTGGCTCATTTTTTCCTTTGCTTCCATTTTCAGGATTTGGAAAGATGCCACAGCATCTCTTATTTTGCTCTGGAAAGTCACAGCAACTGGTTTTAAGCAATGCTCCCTTATTGATGGCAGAAGTGTTACTCTTCTTCAAGCATTGGGTGGCTTAGTGCTCTCTGAGGAAATGCTTGCCTTGGGAAACAATTACTTTATTGGTGAGTTTATGGAAAGTTGCTTTTCTCCCCCCAATCCCAAGGAGCCCCTTTTTATAATTTTACATAGTGTTGATTTAGTTAATAGAGAGCTTGCAAATGTATAACATTCATAATTGTCACCATTTCTCATATTTGGGACAGAGGTCTTTTGTTAGATTAACATGTTTTCCTAAAGTAACATTGCCAGTGTATGTTCTTGATGTTTATTTGAGAGACACTAAGTTTTGGGTGTATGTGTAAATTTGTGTGTGTGTGTGTGTGTGTTTGTCAAACTTTGATAAATATCAAGCAAATATAAATATAAATTTATTTGTTCTATTGGGATTCTGCCTACTTAGCCATCCTTGGTTATATATGATCCCAAATGACACTGAATTACCTTCTAGCTGCTTGTTATGGATTTGGGGTGGAGTAGGGAGAGAAAATAACTCATCCCTCTCTCACTTTGCTCTAGTCAGAATAATAGATGGCCTTTAATAAGCCAACATTGACTGGACTGAGGGTACTTCATGTTTATTAATGGGGAAAGACCTCCTTAATTCCAATTTGACTTGTCATTTGGACAAAGGGATGTGTGTGTGTGTGTGTGTGTGTGTGTCCCTTTACTGACTTTAAAATATTCATCCCAAGCTCTGCCAGAAAATCAGATATTGTGTGAATTCTCAAGAGAGCAGAGCTGAGTTAGCTCGATCCTAGCACATGACCTGATTTGATCATAAATGGTAGATGGCATTTAAGGACATACTGGTTCTGGGATCAGGAGACTTGGATTTAAACCTCACCTCTGATACTCATTACTTTCTGGGTTAATCATCAAATCTCCCCTAGCTTTAGTTTCCTCACCTGTCAAATGAAGAGGTTGGAATAATCAGGGATGGGAAACCTGTGGCCTTGAGACCACGTGTTGCCCGCTAGGTGCGCAAGTGCAGCCCTTTGACTGAACCCAAACTTCACAGAACCCATCCTACTTTCTTCCTGGTAGGCAGCATATTAGAAGGTTCTTTCTCCTTGAGCGGGGCAGAAGAACAAGTTTTAGTTCATCCTCCTGTTTCTTCTGCCTTCCTGTTGAGCTCTGGACTAGTTCCCTGCTTAGTTTTCTTTTTTATCAGAAGGCTTGGAGACAGGAGAGGAATAACTGTTGTGGTGAGTAGGATAGAGAAGGTTAGGGAGGAATAAAAGAGTTGCCTTATAATTTTGTAACTTAATGATAGTGACTACTCAGTGTCTGCTGTTAGAGTAGGTGGGATCTTATTCCTGCAGGAGAGCAACTAGGGAGTGATAATCTTGATTTTAGTGAGATAGTAAGTGGAGTCAGGAAGGCATCTCAGTGAGAAGAGAAGCAAGTGGGATAGATAGGTTGATATGGAACTACTGCATGAGCCAACCGCTAATAACTGCTAGATCTGGCCTTTGTCTGACAAGCCAATCAGCCTGCAGAGGTGCGTGTTCTACAAAGAGGTGAGGGAGAAACTATTTTGGCTTTCCTAAGGGTTATCTTAGGCTAGTGCCATTAAAAAAAAAGCAAAAAATAGCCCCACATTTCTCCCACCTCCCACCATAAGTCAGAACATAGGCGTTTTTACCACATGGCTGAAATAATACTTCACTGAATAGATATGATTTGGCTATTAAGTCACATATCTGGGACCTCTCAGAGTTATCTTAAAATGTAGTTTTGTTAAGTGGAGCAACAGATAAGATGCTTATATGTGCGGAAGCCTCCCTATTCAACTGCTAATGGCAACTATAAATCAAATTGTAAAAACAATTTCCTTTTAGGCGTACGTACTCTGACTATTTATTGAAGGAAGTTACCGTTGTGTGTATTTGAAGGCAGCATTTGGCTTGTTATGAGATTGTAGCATATAGCAAGGCATTATTTCTGTCTAAATAATACAAAACGTAAGGATTACTTCTATGGTAATTTAAAATTTGTGACGTCTTTTACATTTATTGTTTTATTTTAGCCCCAGGACAACGCTCTGAGATAGGTACTACAGGTGTCCTCATTTTACAGATGAGGAAACCGAGGTACCAAGAAAAATGATTTTCCCATGTATAAAATGATTTTCTCAGGGTTATGTACATCTAAACTAGAATTTGATCTGTCTTCCAACAAATACTAATGACTAAAATGATGATATTACATGATGATAAGTCATGTTTCTCTTGTGAAGTTTATGCCCCATTTCTCTCACAATCATTTAATCAAGTATCTTAGCCCTATTTTATAGATGAGAAAAGTAAGATCTTTGATGTCTTTGTGAAGTTTGTACTTGACAGATAATAGAGATACTGTTTTGAATTTTTTTCTCTAATTGTATTGTAGATGTAGTTATGGTCTAGGGCACAGACAGAATTAAAAAAGTAAAGATCTCCCTATCTTAGTCTACTTCTACTCATATCAAATTAAGAGTAAGTAATGGAGGCTCCTGGGAGATCCTGCTCAAATGAAGCCTAAGATTCATGGAGATAAATCTTTTTGTAGTAAAAACCAGTTCCACAAAAGTTTGGCTTTAATTGAAGTTCACATTTTCATAATTTTGTTTTTGAAAAACCATTTTCCTCCTTTAATTTACCAGTACCTAAAATGTGGAGGAAGCAAAATCTCCAAAATGACCCTATAGTCCGTAGTGCATTGAAAACCATTCGTAGTGAAACTCTTTATTTCTTAATTTCTGTGCTTTGAGAGCCTGTGATTCAAATTCCTTTTAATTTTAAATGCAGAACTTCTCAGGTGTTTCATCTAGCTTTGTGTTGGAGATCATAATCCTCTTTTTTTTTTTAAATTAAATAAAGGCAGAAGGCAGTGTTGTTACAAGTTACCTCCTGTGAAGACATGGCGGACTTCCCAACAAAGACAAATTGCTTACACCCACATACTGGGAGCTAATCCACAGTTTCTAAAATCATCTTTCTTATTTTAAAATAAAATAAAATAAATCTTTGTAATCTACATGGACTTTTTGCACTTTATATAGTAATATGTATTTAAGATACTTTATTACACTAAAAAAGACACTTCCTTTGGAATCCATTTTACATTTCTGGGAGTTCAAAATTCTGCTGATTGAACGGTGCACCGGAATATTGCTTAGAAGCACAGTAACAGCAGTAGGACTTTGCCCAGTTGATCAAGTGGAAGTGAGACTGAGGAGGTGATGACCTGAGTGCAAAATAGAATACAAGTCTAGGCTTCCATGACTGTCTTTAACCGGTAGTCTATGTCCCTTGCTGGTAATCAGTTTGACTTTTTCATATGACTAAGAAAATGTGTTTGTTAAGTGTCTACCCATGTGAAAAGTTGTGTTTAATTGTAAGTGGTGAAAGGAAAGAAATGGAAAGTAAGGGAAAGGGAAGAAACATTTATAGAGCACCCACTATGTGCATGCCAAGCACTTTCCAAATATTATCTCGTTTGATTCTCATAGCAACCCTGCAAGGAAGTTGCTGTTTCATAACCATTTTACAGATGAGGAAACAAGCAGAGGTTAAATGACTTATCCAGAGTCACATAACTAGAAATGTCTGAGACCAGATTTTAAATCAGTTCTACTTGACTCCAAAGCTTTTATTTTTTTGTAAGGCAGTTGGGGTTAAGTGACTTGCCCAGGGTCACACAACTAGTGGGTGTCAAGTGTTTGAGGCTAGATTTGAACTCAGGTCCTTCTCACTCCAGGGCTGGTTCTCTATCCATTGCACCACCTAGCTGCCCCTTCCAGAGCTCTTTCTACTAAACCTGTACCTGCCTGTCAATGAATTGTGTAGGGTGTAGGTATACACCTACAGAGAGATCTGGTATTAATAATATTAACTGAAATTCATGTAGCATTTTGAATTATTAAATGCTTTATGCCTATTTGCCCATTTGAGTTTTATAAACCTATAAGATAAGTACCATGATTACCCTTTTTTATAACAGAAGAAACTGTTGCTTGGGGAGGTTGTGACAGACCTTCTCTAAGGTCACACTCTAGTAAGTATCTGAAGCAAGATTTGAACTCATATCTTGTTGGTTCAAAGATATTTACACTGTACTGTGTTCCAAAAGTCTTAGTGCAATAGTGTAAACCTGTTTAAACCATGTATACTGCCTAGACTCAAGGCAAGAGAAATATTTGTAAGGCTTTTTTAGCTCAGTCATTCCTATTGTCAAGGCTTCCCAGGAATACAGTGATTTAGCTCTTAGGTGATGTAAATATTTAGAAGTTTTATTCACTACAAAGGTTCAGTCCATGAAGGAGGACTGTTGGTGGGCATCCCGTTCATCTAAAACTCAAATTTGTTCATCCTTTCAGAAACTTACATAATGGTGAACACCTCCTCCAAGGAGATAACCCACCATCATCCTTCTTCCTCCCCCTTCCCTTCCTCCTTCTCTTTCTCCTTCCCCTTCTCCTCTTCCTTCTTTATTTCACTTAGCCCTGATATGATCCATTTCATTAGAGGGCCGTGTTTCTTTAAAAAAATGCAGTTGGTAGTGAACCAGTGAACACTCTGAGTCCATGAGATTCTTAGTATTAAGCTTTTCTGCAAACAACAAGGTAAAGACAAACAGTATGTACTGCTGGCTTATCTCGTCTCTGACCTGCTTCATATTAAAGATCCGGGCAGGGTTTCTCCATCCCTCAGAATTCTGAACTTTAATCCCATTTGAATATTCAAAATCCTCCATGTACATAAGAGCATCCTTTTCTTTTCCTCATAGTGATGAGGGAAAACCATTGGAAGTTTGACATTTAGCTTTTAGAATGAGCGAGAGGAGATTATCCCCTTGTAAGTAGAACTCTGCCAGTTTCCCAGAGGGAGAGCTACATATCCTAAGGAATCCTATTAGGGAGTCACAGATTTAGAGGTATGAAGGTACTTAAGGTCATCTCATTCTGTAATTGGGAAGTGGTGACCCAGAGCTGTTACCTGATTTGTTCAAGGCCACAGAGGCAATAAACTGAAGAGCTGGGATTTGACCCCAAGGCCCTCTGGATCTAAAACTGTGCTCTTTTTCTAGTCTAAGCTCTTCAAAGTTTGGTTCTTTAGAGGCTGAATGGGGGCCCCAGGAGGCTTACCCCCAAGGCACAATATTTGGTTCTCTATAAGTAATGACACCCACCTCTACTCAAGGTTCAAGTAGAATGGCTTGATAGAAACTATTATTGAAATTTCCTTGAAGCCTTGTAAAAGCCTGCACTTACATTTCTCCCAAGTTTACCTAAATCTTTAAAATTAAAAGAAGTATCACAAAGGAAGATCAGTTACTGAGCATCCCTGTAGACACCCTTCTCCCCTCCCCCATCTATTTTCTATAAAAATAGCTTTCACTTTACAGTGGCTAGCAATACTTGTACTGCCAATAACAATGAATTTTTAGAATTTTAGGACTTGAAATTAGAAAGAATTGGAGAGATTACACAAACCCTCTCCTCCTTTCTTTGACAGATGAGGAAACTGAGCAGGATGGAGGCAAATTTTTTTGCTCCAAGTCCCTCTGATCAGAATTTGAAACTCATAGCATCTGACCCCAAATTCTTTGTTCTTTTTGCGAAGAGAAGAGTCTTTCTGGAAATTTCTTTTTTAAGATCCTCAATTTCCACGTACTCTTAAAAACAGTCTTACTTTTAGGGAGAATCCTGGCCAGAATTTGTTACAAAAAACATAGATTCCAGCATACACCATGAGATAATTATAGGAAATCTATATGAAACCTGTTTGTTTATAATATTGAAATATTTGATATTTTTAATTCTTTAATTTTATTCTGCCAACAACCTGATAACAACAGCAATAGTAAAGACATTTTATTTCACACAATTCACTTTTAATGCTATTTCTTCTTAGAAGTCAAGTGTCTAAGAATAATTGGTACTTTCCGTAAAAAGAAAAAGACAGTCGTAGATTTCGAGCAGGCAGAGACCTTTAGAAATCGTCTTGAGTAACTCCCTCTTTTTATAGATGTGGAAATGGATGCTCAGATAGGGCGCACCCATCGTCACATAAGTAGCAAAACATTGGGCTGGGATTAGAATCTAGGTTGTCCGACTGAATTCAGCACAATGACAGGAACTTTTCCCCCATGGCATGTATTTATACATATATGTATGCCCACACAATATATCCGTTTATATATGTACATATACATGTATAGATATGCACACACAATACATACAGACATGCGCACACACATATGTATATACATGGGTATATATGAAAGCATAGCATGTATATATACACAATATGCATACATATGTGTATGCAGATATATGCATATACATACATATATACATATATATGTGTGTGTATACACACACAAGCATCATTATATGTATTCTTACCCAGTACTGTCAAACTCAGAAAGGGGAGTCTGCTAAGCTATACATAAGAACCCCTAATGGCCACATGTGGATTTAGAAAACTGTATATTAACATTCTCTGCATTTTATTGTACTTTTATTTATTTTGTTAAATATTTCCCATTTATATTTTAATTTGGTTCTAACTCCATTGAGGAGTTGTTGCAGGCTTGTTGAAGACCATATTTGCTTACCTCTATTCTCACTATTTTCTCAAATTTTCTATTATTCTGTCCAGTCCCTTAATGATCTCTCAAGTCTTCCTGAAGATATCTGTTGTACCCTGAGACAGAACATTCAAAGCAATATATTATTTTCTCTATATTATGTTTCTTAGTGGTTAAGTAAATTAACCTTCATTTACAATGTGTTTACACATGGCTAAGTGCTTTCAGATAGGAGGCAGTCAGAGGTGCTGATTAACCACTGAGTGATTCATTGCCCTGGTGTATTTGCTTGGTAGGATCGAAATAGGGTGAGGGATATCAGATTTCTACAGAAGCACCGTAACAGGACAATCCTCCTAATTACCATAAACTGGTCCCCTTTGTGGCCTGCTGGGAAACACTAATTGTGACAGAGTAATTCAATGCTCACAGCTGAACCAACCGTACTGAATACACCTGTGGAAAAAGTCTTCGCCATATGGTTCACAGGACTTGTCCCCTGTGCCCTTATTCAAAAGCTTCAATGACTGTCCATCCTCTAGAGGATATAGTCCAGACTCCTTTGCCAGGAACTCAAGGTTCTTTACAATAGTCCCAGTTCAAGGAATGCTTGTGTTTGGGTTTTGGAGGGAGGAAACCTGGGTTCTCATCTCTACTACTGATCAGGGGTAAACCACTTCCCTTCCTTGACATTAGTCTCATGGGCAGAAAAGTGAGGGGCTTGGCCTACATGATATCTAAGGGCATCTCTCATTGTGTCATTCTGGGATTCTGTATTGTCACCCTCTCCTCCTGGTTAAATTGTCCTTCTTGGCATCTATGACACTACTCTCTCTTGGCTTTTCTCCTACTTGTTGGAACGATAATTTAATAATCCATCTCATATCCCTCAAGCAGGGAGGGAACTGTGCTACCTGAGCCTCTGTTCTGGACCCTCTTCTTTTCTTTCTCTTTACTCTTTCTTGGTGAACTCAGCAGCACCCACTGATTCAGTTATAATTCCTATGTACAAGATAGCCACGTTCTCTTTAGTACCAGTCTAGAGAGTCACTCTCTTTTGAACTTCAGTCCCATATCACCGACTGCCTGTTGGACATTTTGAACTGGATGTAATCTAGGGAATAAAGTAGTAGGGACCTGAAGTGGGAGAATGGTCATATAAGTGGAGAAAAAGGGACAGATGAGAGAAGAGTGGCAAGATAGAATTGGAAAGATTATGATTGAATAGTTGTGGGTAGAGGGTGATAAGAGAGGAAAATAAGAGAAGAAAAAGTCTAAGATGATGGAGAGGTTGTATACCTGATGAATGAAAGAATAAGACATGCTATGAGATAACATGAATTTGAGGAATTTTCAGAGACTCATGGAACAACTTATATGAATTGATACAAAATGGAATGAATTGAACTTGATAAACAATATACTGAATGATTACAACAAAATAGATGGAATGAGTAATAAAATAAAACTGAAATAAAAGTAAGCTCTTACAGGTAGAGACTTTTCAAAATAATTTCTTTATTTGCAACAATAGCTAACATTTATCTCACATTTACTATGTACTGGGCACTTTACAAATGTTATTTCATTTGATTCTTACAAGATACCCCCATTTTATAGATCAGCATTTCCCATTCCACCTTCAGACAATTCTCATTATTGAAAAGTTTATTCTTGTTTCTCAAACTGTATATGTCTGGTAATAATAAACTGCAAATAAATAATAAAATGCAAAATGTCAATCAGTGTTCACTTTGTGGATTTCACCCCCCTCCTCCACTGCAATGAAATGTCAAAGCTTTTCTTGTATCATACTACATTAAAAATAATTACTAAGGAATATTGTAGGGGTGGGGGGAATATTGGAACTCTGAAAACACTTAATTTTGTCTCTGGAGAAATGTTACTGCTGGGAGATGGAAGTTTGGAAGGGAACCCTTTGGTAGAATCTTTGACATTGCCTTTTTGTTCAAAGTTTGAGCTTCAACAAAGGAAATGCTAATTTCTTACTCTTTATGGTCACTGTTCAAACCCCAATTGAATGTGAATTTCTGCCCATTGCCTCCCAGAGGGGAGCCCAACTGCATATTGTAGGGCACTAGAGAAAATAGACTCAGAAATCACTCAAATAAAAGGCAAGACCCAGGAAAGAATCAGAGGAGAAAAAGGACTAAAAAAGATGGTGAGGGCCCTGGAGTTCATTTCAGACTCTCTTATCTTTTCTTTGTTTCCAGGGTTTGTAGGTTTGAGGTATATAATAGTAGCTCACATTTCTAGAGCCCTTTAAGCTTTCCAAACCACTTTGCTCACAACCCTGTGGGGCAGGCAGTGAAAATCTTATGTTAGTCTAGGAAGTTCAGGCATAAAGAATGAGATACTTACTACAACTAGTAAATGTTAGAGGCAGTACTGGAACCTAAGTCTCCCTGATTGTGAGTCCAGTGTTCTTTCTCCTGTATCACCCTTTCTCACCAAAGTACCTAACTTTGGTGAATATCAATTGAAAACACATTTCAGCTTCATCAGCAAGAATGGTCACTCACCCTGAGGATCATGGATCACATGTTTCAGCAGAGTTCAGATTGTTGGCCCTGAACTCATTTTCCCCTTTTGTCTTCTATCATCAGATGGTCCTTAGAACACTTTATCAAATCCCTATTTGTTCCTGGTGGTGTAAAGTGAAAAATGATAACATACCATAAAATGTGGGAGCTGAAAGGGACTTCAGAGACCAAATGATCCAACCCATTAATTTGATAGATGAGGAACTAGTTCCAGACAAATGCAATGATTTCCCCAAAGTTATAAAACTAGTTAGTTATTGAATTTGGATGCTAGTGTCCAGCTGTTCTATTGGATGAATGAATGAATAAAGCATTGATTAAATGCTTGCTCTGTGCAAAGCCCTCGGAATAGAAACAGGAAATGAGCCAGGCTCTGCTCTCAGGAATCTTGCCTTTTAATGAGGAAGATAAGACATGTGAAAAGTTTCACCTTAAAGTCAGACCACTCCAATGCATTCAATACATCAGGAACATTCATATCTCCTACTCCTTCGTCATATTATGTTGCATAATGACAAAGTTCTCTACAAAGAAGATACCTTGAACTATGTAATTTCAGTGTGCATACATCAGAAATAACTGATGAAAAATGTTTTGCAAATCTTAATCACTGGATAAATGTCATGTGACAAAATAGGCAGAACCGGATACCAGTATGTACCTAGATATTAAAGCATTAACACGTGGTCCTAGTCACTTTACAACTTTACTTTGTTATGTCATTACAATCTTTAGTAGAAAAAAAGATCTAAGGTTAATTTTCTTACAATTTTGGTACTCTATCACTAGGTGGCAATAGATACCTGGGTCTAGTGGTCTGATTTTTCAAGGGCTATGCTGTATGTAAATTTTAGATTATAGCTAGAAATCTCCCAACAAATGAGATCTTTTTCTTAAGACAAATTTAGTAGAGCAAATGATTCTTACAGATTAAGATTTCTTTTAAAGAATTATCTTTCTTATTTCTTGTCAGTTTATTCCACCACAACTTCTACACCCAGACTTAGATTAGAATTTCTTTATAATTTATTCTGCTTCCTGTATGTGCAGTGTTGGCTTCAAATCACATTATTGCCCGAATTCTTTGTAGCTTTCCTCATCTGTGGGTCTGGTCGTTACAAGTTAGAAAACTAGAAGATGGATTATCCCCTATCTAAACCTATTTGTAAACTCATTTCCCAAGGGTTTTAATACCTTCTAAGTTTTTACTTCACCTTTCTCCATAAATGAAAAGGTATTGTTATGATGGAAACTGAAAATCTTTGTGTTATTGCTTTCCGATCAGAAGATGTTCTATTTTATCCTTAAACAAGAATGAACTCCTTTATCCTTTTAGATTTCAACAGAGAAGATACTACATGTAATTTAAAATATTCACTCATATAATGACTTCCCTTAGCAACTCCTTAGCAACCTGTTTCTTCTACTAACTGCTTCAGGTAGAGAGTTCTTTAGAAACTACCCCCAGAAAAATTTGTTGTTCTTTAAAAATGCTTTAAACAAAACTTCAGTGAGACATTACTAACCATATACATCAGAGCGATTTAAAAATTTTTTTATTTAGCAAATGTTTATTTTCTACTTAGTTATTTCATTAAATTCCTTTTCTTCTTTCTGTGATCTCTTTGGGTGTATAGGTCTAATAGTGGTATTGCAGGATCAAAGACTTTAAAAATTTGGGGGATTATGATGTGTGAAATCTGAAATAACTGAGGAAACAAAGGTTTTTAGCATCTGAGCATATCAGTTTATTAAGCAATGAATGCCAATTGTATATCGAATCAGGATCAGGTCTCTTCAGCTTAACACTGGACCCTGAATAGAGAGGAAGATAGATATGAATGCATTAAAGGAAAATAATTAAAGAGGATAGAAACCAGGATACAAGATTAGGTATTTCTACTGTTTCTAATTGGAGGAAAGATTTGGGGTCTTTCAAGTTGAGAGGGGGATGAGTGAATAGGTGCAGTTCTCTGAAATCAGAAAAAGTGGTATTCCATTCTCCCCCACCTCACCTCCATGTTTACGCATTTAATCAAAGGAGTAAGGAAAGGGTAACTGATTGATTGATCACTTTGGGGCCAGTTTTCAGACATAACATATGGGTTGCTTGAGATGTATAATTGTGAGAAACTCCTCATATCAATCTTGGAGTCCGACTGGTTTCCTAGTTAATATAACCTAGGTCCTTAATTAAGGGTCTCTAAGAAGCAGGTAGAGATGGTCCAGTTTTCCAGGCACACAGGGCTAGGTCTAAACAATGCAATAAAGTTTTCTCACAATTCCCATAATTAAATCAAGTTTACTCACAAGATAAAAGTTGGATGAGACACATAATTGAATAGAAACGGAACTGAGCTAGATCCAGAACTGAGTCACAAGATGGAGTCAGTGTGATTCACTAAATTCCCACAATTCCCATAGGAAATTAGTTGCAAATTATCCTCCAGAATGTCTGGACCCAATCCCAGTTCTACCAACAGTGCATTAATGAGCAACACAACATTATATATAAAGTAAATAAAGTAGACAAAGGTCTAGAATGGAGAGTGAGAAGGTGGGGAAATAACTATGAGAGTTAACAATCAGTTTTCAAATAATTGGGGGCTTTTTTCCCCAAGGTTATGTGGAAGACTTTCACATTCAAGAAATGATCATTCCTGAAGTCAATTCACAAATTCCTCTGTAGAATTCCTTGGTCTTCCAACCAGAGAATTCTCTTTATGGAGTCTCATACTCAGAAACATTCAATGAGTATGGGAGAAATGCAGAGAAAACTAGGTTTCTTTAAATTTTCCTTAGTTTTCAAGACATAGGACACTCACTTCTTATAATTTGATGAAATACATGGGAACTACAAGGTGCCAGCAATAACCATTGTTTTTCTTTAGTCTTTCTTTTCTTTCCCTTAGAGACATTAGAGGGTAAGAAAAGTAGAGGTGGAGGGAGGGACAAAGGAATGGACAGAAATAGGTCATGTCACCTGGAGAAAATTGCTGAGTGTTTGATGAGGAAGATAATTAATTAGAACTGTATTTCAATAGGACTCTCTCTCCTTCTCTCTGCTAACTATCTCTCTGACATTTGGGTTCTGAATGCCATGATATTTTTAGTTTTCACATGCATCCTTAACAAGCAATGTTCACTTGCCTGTCCTGATTCTATGCTATAATTGTGGGTCTGACCTACAAAAGTCTGATGGTTTGCTAGGCAGTTACAAACTCTCCTTAAACTATTACCAGGGTAGGTGCACCATTTTACTGTCATTCCAAGTAACAGATAACAACCCAAGGCACTGTCATGTAGTGGAAGGAGCCCAGAATTTGGGTTCAGAGGACCTGGGTTCAATTCCTGTTTGTCTTCTTCACTTTCTGTGTGATCTTGGAAGAGTTACCCTTGGAAGAGTTCTTCCTCTTTTAAATTAAGCAGGTTGGACTAGATGACCTCCAAGGTCATCTAGTGTATGTGAGCACACTAGATTCTTGTTGTTGTCTAGTCATTTCAGTCATGTACGACTCTTTGTGACCCCTTTTGGGCTTTTCTTAGCAAAGACACTGGAGTGATTTGTCATTTCCTTCTCCAACTGATTTTATAGATGAGGAAACTGAGGCAAACAGGATTATGTGATTTGCCCAGTAAGCATGTAAGCATGAGGCCAGATTTGAACTCAAGTCTTTCTGGCTCTAGGTCAAGTGCTCTATGCACTGTGCCACATAGCTACCCCATATCCTAGCTGCTCTAAATCTTGGAAAGCTATGGATATGAATGCTCCAGCTCTTAAGTCCTACGATCCTGTAATTGTCAATAGAAAGCACCAGCAATCATGTTTCTTCTCCCAGCTTTTGGATCTTTTGTGGACTTCTTATCCTTTTGCTCCATAGAAATGGAGTTTCCCCAAAGTCTTGTTTTTGAGACCTCTTCTTTCTTACTACTCTTGCCCTTTGTGAGTCCATTTATCTCAATGCGGAGGATTCCTAATCTAAATCTTTAGCATTAACCTTTCTTCGGAATTCCTGCCCCATATTTCCTGCTGTCTACTTGGTATTTCTCCTTAGAGGCACTACCAGAATTTCAAAATCAACGTGTCCCAAACTGAACTTATCATCTTCCCCTCAAAACCTCCTCTTTCTCAACTTGTGTGTTTCTGTTAATGGTACCAACCAGTCCCTTAGTATCCCAGTCTTTGGATGTTTGAATCAGCTTTGCTTCTTTTCTCTTCCTCCTTCCAGACATCTTGTTCTGTTGGCAAATCTTGTCATCTATTTATCTGTAAGTATTCTTTACATCCAGAACTTCCTCTTAATTCCAAGTGATATCATTCTAGCTCATACCACTCTCTCTTTTAGTAATGGCTAACTTCTGTATAGTACTTTAAAATTTTGCAAAGTACTTTGCATATTTTAATTCATCTTATCCTCACAACTTGCAAGGTAGGTGATATTACTATTCCTATTTTGTAGCCGACAAAATGGAGACACAGAAAGGTTAAGCGACTTGCCTAGAGTCACACAGTTAATATATGCCTGAGAGCAGGGTTCAGACTCTTAACACCATGTTTCCTACTTTATCTACTGTACTGCTAGGCTGCCTCCAATCATTTTTCACCTAAATTATATTAAAAATGTCCTAACTTATATGGCTACTTCCATTCCCTCTCCAACCCTTCTCCCACATATCCAAGCAATTTGCCTAACTTGTTACTGTAATCAGGCAACATATGTACTCAAAAATTCAGTAGCTCTCTGTTGCCTATTGAAAAAAAAAAGGATATGTTTCTGACTGATAGTCATGGCTCTTGACAATCTGCCTCCAATGTTCCTTACCAACTTTATTTCATATCTCTTTCTATATTATCTATTGTATTCATCAAATATTTATGAAACTTCTACTATCTTTAAGGCATTGTGCTGAGTCCTGGGAGTATAAAGACATTTAAGAGTTTTTGCTCTCAAAGAGAGCTGTGGGGACAGTGCGTGAAACATTTATAAGCACTCTTCCAGATGAGCCAAATGCTTTCTCATGCGTTGTTTCACATGATCCTCACAGCAACTCAATGAGATCAAGACTACTGGTTTATTATTCCCATTTAACAGATGAAGAAATTAAGGCTTAGAAAAGTTAAGTGACTTTTTCATGGTCACACAACTAATAAGTGTCAGAAGTGGTTTTGGACCCAAGACTCTCCTGACTTGAAGTTTAACATCCCTTTTTACTACTTTCTATTGTCTTTTGACTGCATTCTATCCAAAATAGGAGTCTATCTTTTGCTCTCTTTAAGTTCTGTATAATTCCTATACCCCGTCCTCCTCATAATGGACTTCTCTTTCTTGGGGTCCATCTCTCATTCCCAAGATCCATCTATTGAAATTCCTTCCTTAAGGGAATCTTCTACTCATCTTCCTTCTACAACCTTAAGTGACACATAATACTTTGCCTGATTTGTTCCTTCATATTTATCTCACTGTCCCTTCTTATTTTCATGTTTCCTCTACCTCCATTAGATTGGGAGCTACTTTACAGCAGGGTGGTATAATATATATCCTTTAAAGTTTATCTAATGTTAACATAAACAGGATGATGTTGACATCAGAGTGACTAATCTTGAAGACCGACAAATTTCTACACTTGAACTGCTTTTTTTGAAGTTTAAAATGGTTAAAATTTTAATTTGCAAATTAAATTACTGTAATTATTTGTCTCACATGTTACACCATTTTTCTTGCAGACCACTTCATTCATTCTTTATTCAGTCAACATTCATCATATACCCACTATGTGCAATCCACTGGGTTCTGGGTATATGAAGATAAAAATTGCAATCTCACATTCTAATGGGGATGAACAGGTATGCAGATAAACAAATAAAACATAATATTGACCAGGGGATCCCACTAATAGTTGCAGGGCTTAGGAAAGGTCTTAGGCATGACTCTTAAGTTGAGGTTTGAAAATTAAGGAATTCTGAGAGTTGTGCATAGGTATGTGGTACAGTATGTCTAAGAGAATTAGGTGGCACAATGCATACAGTGCTAAACTTGGACTCAGAAAGACCTGAGTCTGAATCTCACTTCAGATATTTACTATCTGAACATTTCCCTGGGCAGGACACTTAACCCCTTACCTCTTGACTGCCTCAGTTACCTCATCTTTAAAATAGGGTTAGCAATAGCACCTACCTTGGAGGTGACATTAAAATTGTTCAAGGATTCATTGATAGGTACTGCTACTCATCAAAAATATCAGCGCACAGAAACATTTTAAAAAGTAGTTTTTCATATGCTTGGAACATAGACCCATGGTATACAAAAACTAGTGGATTGTATTTCAATTTCAGCAATGTCATATAGGTTTTAGTTACTTTGGCAGGATGGTCACTATGGAATTTTGTAGCATGCATATGGGAGGGGAAAGTAAAGATTTGCACAACAATGAATAGAGAACAGAAGGGGAAGACCTGCATCAGGTAAAATAATAAACTGATCAGTAAACACTAGGGTTATATGGGGTGGGGGGGACTTGTTAGATAAGAGGGGAAGCTATTGCAATAGTATGGGTGAGAGGTGATGGGGTAGGGTGCGTGGAAATGGAGAGAAGGGGATATATGTGAGAGATGGTGTAGAGAGAAAGAATTGACAAAACTTGTGTAATTGTATATGAGGGCATGGGAGTAATGATGAGGGGGAAGAGAGAGAGAGAGAGAGAGAGAGAGAGAGAGAGAGAGAGAGAGAGAGAGAGAGAGAGAGAGAGAGAGAGAGAGAGAGAAAGGGAGGAAGGGAGGGAGAGAGGGAGAAAGGGAGGGAATAAGAATTGAGGTCAAATGCAAGGTTGTGGACTTTCATGACTGTAATTTATCATATCAACAGCCAGATACAAACTTTTTTTGATCTTTGCTAAAAATAGGGTCTTAGAAGCATTGAACTTAGGCAAGATTGGGAAGATGGCTGGTTTAATTTTGGCCCTGGTACCTCCCATTTAGCTACTTGGATGTACTAGGAAACATCCCTCCACAGACTTCCATGATTCCTAGGTGAGTGCCAGCCCTTCTCTGGCTTCCTTTGAATAGGCTGCTGAACTGGACATTAGTCACAATGTGTAGGACACGAATATGCCAATACAAAATTCCATTTTCAGTGTCCATATGTAAAGAAGTGGTGTGAATAATGCAGAATAGCAAGTAATTAAGCCAATTATTATTAGGACTTTGAGTGAGTTCTGTCCTTCCCTCCATAAACATCTTAACTAGTTAGTTGATATTATTTCTGAAGGTTTCGGGAGAAGTAATTGGGGATTGGGTTTTAAAAGCAGACATCTTCCATTCTAGTTCCTTAGGTTATAATTTAGGCTGAGAATTGAGAGATGGGAATAACGTCAGCAGAGAAATTATGTAGACAGAGGAAAGGCATTGACAAATTACCAAGAGTTCGAATGGAACACGCCACTGTTCATGCCCCTGTCACCCAGGAATGAGCACGTAGGCAAACGTAATGTCAAAAATAACTTAAAAGTTAGATTTGTCATGAATGAGAAACAAAGAACCCAGGAAAAGTCAACATGACCATAATTTTGAAAGACTAAATGAGGAGCTATGATAAGAATTTTTTCCACATTAAAATGCTCCAAGGGTTGAAATTGTATCAAGTAGCTTTTATTTTTCTTCATTCATTCATTCATTCATTCATTCATTCACTCAGTGATCATTTAGGCTTAGTATGTACCAGGAACTGCGTAAGATAGTAGTAGAGTTACAAAACCAAATCATAGTCAGTGTCTTCAAGTCACTTTATTTTGGTAAACAACTTTAACATTAGGTTGCCTCAGTTTCCTCGTCTGTAAAATGGGGATAATTATAACAGCTACTTCCCAGGATTGTTGTAAGAATATGATAAGAAAATATTGGTAAAGCACTTTTTAAACCTTAAAGTACTATATAAAGGCTAGTGATTATTAACTTTGAGGAGTGTCCATTCTAATGAAGGAGATTGCTTGTAAATGTATGGGTATATGCAAGATATCTGCGAAGTGAATGCATGATAACCTGGCAGGGAAATGCTCCAGTTATAGAAAGGCATTGTTATAATGCATAATAAAGGAGCATCTAGTGCCTTCTTCCATCTCTCAATAATAAAATCTCTGAATCATCTTGCTATTTGAGTCAGTTTATGATCTTATAGATATGTACATTCCTTTCAATGATGGAGATCTCAACTCATCTCTGCCTTTCTATCCTGTGCAGATTTTTCTTCTGTGTCTTCCCGTAAATCTATCAAGTTTGGTTCACTTAACAGCCTGGGGATCTTCTTCTAAGATCAGAGATTGGCGAACAATGACCTGAGAGCCAAATGTGGTCCACTCCTTGTGTTTGTGTGGACCATGAGCTAAGAATGTCCTTTTTTCATTTTAAAATACAATATTTTTGTATTTTAAAATTCAAAAAAAGTTTGACTCCTGAGACAGAGATGTTTATCAAACAGTCAGTAAATATTTACTAAGCACTTTCATTGTGCTGAGAGCCTGGGTACTTGGGAACAATATTGCTGTTCCTATCCTCAAGGGGCTTATATTCTGTTCCTCCTATTTTCTATGACTTCTCTATCTCTCTCTCCCCTCATTTAAACATTTTCCTGAAAATACCCGTTACACTGCTTCTTTTGTGTAAGTTTTCATTTGTAATGTGTCCCATCTGGTGCACACCCACCATATAGTATTAATAAAATTTTAAAAACTTAACAAATTTTTTATAATATTAGCTGGCAGAACATTAATAACAGTTCAAATATCCAATCAGAGAAGCAATAGAAATGAACATAAATATGTGATGAAATAAGAAGTTTATTGCACATCTCTTCCTCCCAATAAAAAGGAACAAATGGAAACTATTTAGTAACACATTTGGGGGAAAAAACTATCTGAATCATAGATACCATAGAATACCTAGATACCTAGGATAGTGAATAATAAATTAGTTTTGATTTTATAATGTGGAATCACAACAAAAGTGGGCAGCGTTATTTTAGGTAGTAAGCTTTGTGCTACTAGGGGCAGGAAGAAGACACTGGTTTTCAAAAGAACTCTTGAGCTCTGGCATATACAGAATGGAGGGAACCAACACAATAGCTTTATTAATATGGTTTCTCCCATAGGCTACTTGCCCTATAAGGGGGGATCTTGGAAAAGGACATTGTCCCATTTTCAAGGTATTCTTTGAGTCCTGATGCTCCGAAGCCCTGTTAGTGCTTTTTAGTTTTCATTGCTGTCCATCTGTTGTTCTAGAAGAGGACTGATGACATCAGGAGGCTGATGTCTTGACATGCAAATGAATTGGAATTAAATGAGGCAGAGCTGGTCAAAGTCATCAACTTCACTCTCTCTTCCAGAGTCATTGGAATTCAGTAGCAAGATGACTGTCAGTTGCCTTGGATGCCATGTGAGACCTCGGACTTTTTAAGCTAAGGTCTTTCCCAGGTCTCAGTTAGTGTGATGCAGCACCCATTCAATGAATAAATTCAGTGATTAAAGGCTAGGTAAAAACTGAAGCAAAAGATGACCTAGTTTGACCTCCTAAAAGAGTCAATCAGAGTTTCTGGCCAGAACAGAAGATCGTCAGCCAGTAAAAACAATTAGCTTAAAGCAAAGGCATCGTGACAACAATAGTCATAAAACATTTTTGCCTAAGTCTGAGATGTACCATACCATAAATATACCTAATGTCAATGGTCAGCATGGGTGTGTAACATAGGGAACATATGTGACTGAAGTAACTCATAATTCTAGCTCTGCAAGTTGACAACTGTCTTTTTTCTTCTCACATTGTCTTCATGCAGTTCCTACTGGTGAAGATGTCTCTCCTGGACCACTTGGTCAGCAGGATTTCCTAGATCTGTTCCTCCCCTTAGCTTAGCTGCTAGTGGTCAGGATTAACTCTCTCTTGATTCACACATTCCATCTTTCCTATGCCTTGACTCACTGACTTGTCTCCTTTCTTGATACAGTGTCTCCTACTGGACAAATAGTTCTTTTGCTAGACATCATGGATGATGTAGGGGAGAGAGGGAAGAGGAAAAATCCCTTGCTTCTCTCAGGGTCAAGGAATATTTCCTTCTCAAAGACTGGGCTTATTCATATTTGGTTGTGTTTAAGATTCATAAAGACCATACTTCTCAGATATGTCTTCTGCCTTGACTCACTTACTACAGAAATTGTCTTGCTTCTTAATGCCTCCCTAGGAGCATGATTGAACCCTCAATGAGCCAATAATAAATGATGAAAATAGTGATTTTGATAATGAGTAGTAGTTAGTATTTATATAGGTCTTTGAGGTTCATGAAGTCAAATAGAAAGAAATTTAAGTCTTGCCTCAAATAATTAGCAGCTGTGCGACTCTTTTCTTTGTCAGCAAAATGAGATAATACTAGTAGCTACCTTAGAGGGTTATTTTGAAGATGAAATTGCAAAACACTTTGAAAATGCTGGCTGTTATTATGGTCTAATTTATGTTTAATATTATGTTATACATCTAATATTTTCTCCTTACTTTTAGATTGTAAGCTCCTTGAGGGAAAGGAACTAAACCTAAGTCTTTTTATTTCTAGCATTTGACACAGTACTACCTGCTTTTTTGGTGTTTGTGGAGCTAGTTTAAATTCCTTAGGGGTGAGCATTGTCCAGTCTAGGAAGTGGTGTTACAGAATACAAATATGTTTGGGATGATGGTGTATAAAATCAGAAACCATGTAATGTCAACTGGTTCAGTGCATGCCATTTATTCTTCTTATGATAGAAAAGTCCCAGTGTCCATGAGAATCCTGGCTAGGGGAGAAGAAAAGTGTTCAGAAAGGGGAAGAAAGGCAATATGGAAGACAAATTTTGTTTCTTTTACAGTTTTGCTCAAGGTCCATCCTGATTGGCCAGTTTACCAAAAAGAAGCAAAACAGTTGACTAGGACTCATCCTTCTTGGGGCAAGTTAAGTTAGGTAATTAGAAATGAAGTTGGCTATTATCTGAGATAAATTTTTCTTTTATAGGGTTCCAATTGGCCATTAAAAACCTATAGAATATCATTGTCTTAAGATGGGATAGATACAGGCACTAAAGAAATTGTCAAGAATAATTAATTTTTAATTTGTAATACTCAAAGAATGTACTGGAGTCAGAATCCTCCCAAGTAGAATTTATATATACTCATATAAACTTAGAGGGAACAAGAGATACTGGAGTTGTCCATAACCTGGATGAATTACAATGATCAGTATTGGCCCCTGAGAATATTCAATAAACACATTCAGTAACAAGATAGAAGGCTGTGTATGGGGTATGTTGGTTGCATTCACTTTCAGATATGCTTTCTTTGTTGGTTGACTTTTGCTTATTTTTTTCTGCTACAAGGGAAGATTCAATGAGTGAAATATATTAGGAATTGATTATGGTGTAAAAAATAAAAAAAAATCACTTAAACTTAGATGGGAAATTGAGATTTTGGACCATAGTGAGTTTAGAGTTACAATACCCTCTAAATAAATAAGGAATAATGTCTGTAAAAGGTAAACAGTTTGTTCAAATACCATGAATGATACTTGATTGTG
The DNA here is from genome assembly GCA_028658325.1 of Potorous gilbertii. Classification (NCBI taxonomy): domain Eukaryota; kingdom Metazoa; phylum Chordata; class Mammalia; order Diprotodontia; family Potoroidae; genus Potorous; species Potorous gilbertii. The sequence continues at coordinate 502,410,501 of CM053771.1, read as the reverse complement.
TGACATTGAGCAAATTTTGGCCTCCCTGTGCCTGAGTTTCTCCTGTAAAATGAAGGATTGGTATTGGGACACTCTAAGATACCTTACAGATATAGACAATATACATAATGGTATCTTAGATCTTAGATCTACAGGGCATCAAGCCCAAGTCTTTGATCCCATAGTACCCAAGGCTTATTCCAGCCAGAAGGCAATCTGTACCAGTCAGCCCCTTTCTGCCTTTGTTTATCTGAAGGCTTCTGAACAGCCTTCAACAATCCAGTTGGTCTTGAATTTGTAATCTCATAATACACCCAAACCAACAAATAGTACTCATTAGCTATTTTGGTATTCACAGTAATGCTAAAATTAAGATAGATTCATTTGCTATTAATGAGTGGACTTTGTCCATGATTGTATTTGAAATTCCATTGATTTACTAGCGTTTGATGAGTTGAAGCTGTATTAATTGAAAATTGAATGATACAGTTTTACCTGCTTATTAAAAAAGTGATCAAAGAGATATGGACAAAGGAAGAGATTAGAACAATGAAATATTTCCATTTTATGTACTGTTGGAGCCTTGACAATTTTAAAAGGAAAGAGCAAATTAATTTTCATGTTCAATCAATGTGCATTCAGAGCTGGCATTTAAAAAATGCATGTCTCATTAGAATGGGCATTTCATCTGCATTGAGAAAAATGACTTTAAATTTGTCCATTTAGCAATTTGACATGGCTACTAATAATTTCAGTGAAATTCATATTGAAAATAGGGTGACAGTTCTTTTTACCCTTTGAAATGCCATAGGCAGAGATGAGGTAGGTTCTCAAAGGCTATGTCACAGGCAGACCCCAAGCCTTGCTAGGTCTTTGTATGATGAAAATTCTTGGATACAACCCTAGGGATGAATTGTATATTCATTGTCTGAAGACTAGTCTAGTTGAATTGGAAAAAACTCATCACAAAGGTGACTGTAAAGTTATCGGTGAATTAGGTACAGCAACTCTCAATGATCATATATACTCAATATGAGAGGGGCTGGAAAGTGCATCCGGGGGTTGTGTCCACTCCAAGGAAACCACGGGTCCTAAAATACTGAAGCAACTGTTTGATAATTGCTTAGGCTTTCATGACAACCAATCTCTTCCTTCTTTTTCATAGTAGTTAATTGTTCTCAGGTGCCTCAAAGAATTTTCTTTAACAAATATTAAAGGCATGGATAATTGAAAATTCCCTGTTAAAAAAAACTGTGTTTTAAGGGTATGTTTCTACTTATATTTTAATATGATTGTGATGTTGGAAGAATCTCCTCAAAAATAAGAAAGACAAACTTTTACTAATGAGGAAATTGAGGTGTAGAGAAACAAGGGACCTTCATGATCACATGTCTTGTAAAGGTTGGAGCTGGGATGCAAACCCAGAACATCTGACTCTAGCTACATTTTCTTACACAGTATACCACATCACTTCTCTGGAAATAAATGTGTTAATTGATTCCATATAACAGATATTAATTTTAAAAATCACTTGACATTAAAACCTTGGGTGTCTAGAGCCCTGGGAGGAATTAATCATTCTGAATAGCTGAGATATCAGCATCAAAACTTTCATAAATTTAACCAATTTTAGATGGAAATGTTTCTAATTCTTTGACCTCTTAAGCAGAGTATACAAAATATAATTCAGGGCAAGGACAGGGAATAAATATTTATTAAGTATAACATATGTTACATGTAGCATATATAACTTATATGCCACCCACTGTGCTAAGTGGTTTTCAAATATTATTTGATCTTTATGACAACTCTGGGAGGTAGGTACTATTATAATTTCCCTTTTATAGTTGAGGAAACTGAGTCACACAGTGGTTAAGTGACTTGCCCATGATCACATAAGTAAGTGTTGGAGGGTGGATTTGAATTCAGGTCTTCCTGACTCCAGACCAAATGCTGTATACACTTTGCCACTTAGCCAACTTTTAAAAAAGCCTTTTTCTTAAAGACCTAAAAGTCATCATTATGTCAGTTTTTATTATATTTTAATACACAAATTTCTTATCACCCTAATTGAAGTGGCCCAATGCTGAATGGCCTTAGACTTTACCTCCTCAGACATTAATTGAGGGGAGAAATTGTGGAGAGGGACCTTACCTTTGATATTATCATTAGCAACAACTGCTCACTCACTTTCACCAAAAATCATGTTACACTTAGGTTAAAATAGGTAAGTCCCACTTCTGGCCCAAGCCTTATAGCCGTTGTCCAAGGAAGTGACTTGTGGGGGAAGGCCCAGACAGCATGTGTCATGCAAGCCAAACCACCACTACTACTATGTCCCTTTAGATATTTATAGAGATAGCCCAGGACCCTCAATCCAGGAGCCTTGGGAATATAGCATTGCTTCCACATTTGAGGGCATCCTGGAAGTATCTGACAACAGATGCTATAGCCAGAACTAATGAAGACCCTACAGAGAAAGTTCTTGTCATCAAAATCCTTGGCACTGGATTAAATCCCACGCTTGAAATCATGCTCTTGTCCCCTGATTTGGAAAGAGAATTCTTCCCTCTGCCTGGCTCCTTGGTCAAGGATGCAATTGGCTGTAATAATGAGTCTGAATGTATTACAGTGCTGCCCGTTGGGGCTATAATCTGAGTGTGTGTGTGTGTGTGTGTGTGTGTGTGTGTGTGTGTGACATTTCTGCTACCTGTTCATTGCTATAATACCATATCCCTCTATAACCCAATTCCTGGGAAGTGTAGGATGATGTGACTGTGAACTGAAGTGCACACACTTCCCATCTTAATTAACTATATTTGATGGTTGGTGACTATGTGTATCTTCTTTGACTCAGACCTGAACCTTGATTAAAAGTACTTTTGGATGGGTATAGCGGACTCAGTTTCTGGCCACCCCTAGTGATTTCTAAGACTCCTTCTAGTCTTAAGTCCTAGTCCTAGGATGACATGTAATCAATGGCAGAATCTCAGAGTTTTAATGGAACCCAGTGGCCATGGAGACCAACATGTATCCTCCAGGAGCACTCACTACAACACACCAGAAGGATAGTTCATTTTGCATTTGCTTGAACACTATCTGGTTAGGAGAAATCATTCTAATCCTCCCCATCACCTGGGACAACTTCTTCCACTTTAGGATTGCTCTAATTTTTAAGAAGCTTTTTCTGATATCAAGGCTAAATCTAGCCGCTTTGCATTTTTTTCCCAACGTTTCTATTTCAGCTGTCTGGGGAGAATGGAGGAATCTAATCCCTTTTTCACAAGACAACCCTTAAAATACTGAAAGTCAGTTGTCAGACCCCCAATGAGTCTCCCAGTCCCTTCAGCTGACATTCATACCACATGAGCTAAAGACTCTTCCTACTTAGCTTGTCTTCATTGGGTCACTTCCCATGTCCTTTCTAAAATATGGTGCCCAGAACTTAGCATGATGCTCCAGATGTAGTCAGATCAGGACAGAGTCCAGGGAGATGGTCTCTGGCTTATTCCTGGACACTATGCATCTTTTAAAGGAGGCCACAATTTAGCAAGTTTTATGGCTTCCATATCATTCTGTTGACTCACATTGCGTTTGGAGTTCACTAATGTCCAATTTATCTTGTCAGTATCGTCTTTGTGCATAGTTGTTTGCATGTTGCTTCCTTCATTAGATTGTGAGGTCTTTGAAATCAGGGACTGTCTTTTGCGTTTCTTTGTATTCCCAATCTTTAGTAGAGATCCTGGCACATAATAAGTGTTTAATAAATGTTTATTGATTGACTGAGAGGTGCTGCTATGTAGCCATGGCTTTCTCATGTGATATTTGTAAAGTTTCTCAGATCTAAGTGTCAAATTTTGTTGATTTCTACCAAATTTTATCTTTTTAGATTTAGCCCAACTTTCTAGCTTGTTAAATTCTTTATAGACCTTATGTTTCAGTACTTTGATCTCTTGGTCTTTGCCTTTGTTAAAATTTTCTGCTCAGGCTAACGTTCAATATGCCAAACAAAGACATACTTTTCTAGGTTGTCTTTTCAAATTAACCAAAAATGAGATACTCCATATGACATTTTTGTGAATCAATATTCTGTGATATCAATATGATTTTTTTGAAAACCTTGGGGAACTTTACAAAGCTCTGGGTGATCCTAATTCCTAAGAATGACAAAATCTGGGCAGACTCGGCACTTCCCAAAAGAAAGCCATGCCACTTACATGAGGTAAACCCCATGTCTCTGTGGGAAGGGCTACCTTTGCATCTTAAGATTTTTGAAACTAGAGAGTTTTAAGGGAATTATTCTTCCAAGGAAATTCCTCTGTCTTGGAAATCAGGTTGAAGTTTGTGTCTGTGAAATTTCCAACACTCCAGTTCCTTTGTAGTGCTTGCCAGGAGGATTCCATGGAACCTGCCTGGTTTTTAAAAAGCTATTGGTTAGTGCCAAATGACTCACTTCGGCTTAATGGAAAATTGAGCATCACTGATTTCCAACACGTGCTGCTCAAGAGCTCCTGTGTAGAACTTTTACTTCCCATATGTGCTTTACCTTTATGAGGAAAGACAATGATCTTGAAGTGAGCAAGTGAAGCAAAACATGTGTACGACAGTTGGTGTTAAATCCAATGAAGTGTGAAATCAAAGCCTATTTAAACATACTTAGTGTTTCCTACTGAAGAAGGAAGGTAGTAAACTAAACAGTTAACAGCCTGGCACCGAGCACTTTTCAAGACTTTACCTGCCTATTCCACTCAAGTTCCTCTTCCCCCTTGGCCTGCCTTAGAGGAGACTTAGGCTTTGCTAGGGAGGTTTGTGCCTCATTGAAAAGGCTTCAAGGATAAATCTGATACTAGAACCCTGTACCTCCTTACAGAAGACCTGCTTTTTCAAAGAGGTGGACAGAAGGCTGTACATCAATTCATGAACTTTTTAGGTCATTTATCAATTCCAGGAGAGGTTGTGATCTGCACTGCAGGGAGGGCTCCCCACATCAATGAAATCACAGATTTTGGGAAGTAATGAAATATCCATTAAAACTAGACCCATGTGCTTGACAGTAGTAGACTGTCTTCTTTTGGTGGTATACATGGTATATATGGTAGTTACATATAAACTTTTGCAGAAAAAGGAGACACATGCTGGGATAGGAGTTTTAGAAATACATTTTGTGGTAGCAAAGAACTGGAGACAAAGTGTATGCCCGTTGATTGGGGAATGGTTGAACAAACCTTGGTACAGGAATGTAATGGCATATTATCATACAGGTAGAAGTGAAGGAGGAATTCTGATATGATAATCAATTTTTTACTTTAACTTAGAATTCTTTAACCTAGAGTTAGAGGTCCTCTAACTTGTACAGTGGACAGAGTGCTTGGAGTCAGGAGGACCTGAGTTCCAGTTTGACCACAGACACTTCCTAGCTATGTGACCCTGGGCAAGTCAGTTTTCTCATAAATGATCTGAAGAGGGAAATGGCAAATCACCCCAGTGTCTCTGTCTAGAAAACCCCAAATGGGATCATGAAGAGAACTGAAAAAGCAAATGAACCCACAATCTATAGATGTTTTAATTTTAGAACATAAATCTAGCCCTTGAAGATTTGGTTGTAAAAGGCAGAAAAACTGGGGGGTAGAGGGTTGGCCCCTGAATCAGGAAGACCTGGATTCAAATTTCACCTGAGACATATCACATGGCCGGAGTAGTCTTGACAAGATTCTTAACCTGTTAAGAGGTTAAGACAGTTCTCTTAGAGATAATTCTCTAAGACCACAGATTTCAGAGCAGATGCCCTGCATTTGTAGAGGGCTTTTGTAGCATCATCGATTTAGAACTAAAAGGGACTTTCAAGACCATTTCCTGCATTTTACAGATGAGGAAACTGAGGCACAGAAATATTAATTGAATTAATTACAAGGTTACACAGCTAGTGATGTGGGCCTGGTTCTTCTTGACCCCAAGTTTAGAGCACTATCCACTATACCAACCTCTCTCTTTTCTTACTAAGATCTACCTAGTAATGATGAAGTTGCTGGTCTGGGAAAAAAAGGAAAAAGATATTTGATTACAATAACCAAAGAGTGAAGTAGCCCTCCTGTTTCTCCCTCAGATACATTTATTAATATAGATTGATTTTTATTTTCCTTCTAGGTTATTTGACAATTGATCCTCAAAATTGCATATTTGTCTTAGAATCAAAGGATCAGACTGTAATGAAAATGTGATTAAAACAAGGGTTTTGTTTAGTATCTTTCCTCTTTTTGATATGAGTAGGATAGAGGAGGAGATTAAGTACTGCAGTATTTAAGACACATTTTCAATAGAAGAAGTAATAAGGATAAAATTTAATTACCTTTGTAATGAAAAAGTGGGAGTATCACACAAACGCCTTGGTTTACCAGAAAGGCTCAATCTGCAAATGAGTCTTAGATTGTTAAAAAATGGTTTTCTTCTCTTTTTTCATCTCTCTTCTCCATTCTTCTACCTCATTTCATGTCACTCTTACTCTCTTAACCAACACTTAATAAATATTTTTGTATTTATTAAATATAAAATGTTTATGAAACATTTAATAAGTATTATTAATTTTTATGTAAACCTTTATTAAATACCTACTATGTGCTAGATACTGTGCTAAGATCTGGAAATCCAAATCCAAATCATAAAAGAATCCCTACTGTCAAGGAACATAAATACATGTATACGTATACGTAAAATAAACATTTTAAAAATGAATATAAGCAAATACAAAGTTGTTAGTAGGGTAGTTAGGGAAGGGGACAACACCAGTGGTTGAGGGAGGAGATCATGAAAGACTTCATGTATAAGGTGAGGCTTGAGCTGTGTCATAAAGAAGAGGTTTCTATCAGGGGAAAAGGAACAGGGAGTCCACTGCAAACATGTGGAACTGCCATTTTGAAGGGATGGAGATAAAAGAGAGAGTGCTGGGTATGATACTTACAGAAGAGGCTACTTTAGGTGTATTAAAGAATGTGGCAGTGGGGAGTAAAACCCAATCAGAAGACTGTGGGCCTGCCAGAGCCAGGCTTCTACACTACCTCCTCATCCCTACCTTTCTGTTTAAGGAGGGCACCCAAGCCAGCCATTTCTCAGTCCTAGTGACTCTCTATGTGTTCTCTTCTGGACACCTTACTCTTTCTCCCCCTCCCCTTTTCTTCCCCCATTAGAATATAAGAATCTTGAGGGTAGGTACTCTTTTTTTTTTCTGCCTGTATCTGGCACTGTGTTAAGTACTTAAATGCTTATTGACTGACTGATTTTTAATATTTGATTATCACAGTCCCTGGCACAAAGTAAGTACTTAATAAATGCTCATTCATTCATTCAAAAGATAAACAGAAGAATTTATACTGTCTTCTTGTACCTCTTCTCATTCCTCAGGAAAGTCATGTCTAAAGCAAGGATGGAGCTTACGAGCTCTCATGAAGAGAACCTTAAGTTGTTTTTTTTTTAAATTTTGGGTGAGGGTGAGAAAGGACACAGAGTTGTCATGGGGAACAGGAAGAAGGCGTTCTATTCAGTCAGCAGGCAGGGAGTCCTTTTGAGGTGGTCCTCCCTCCATGCGTGAAGTGCATCCAAGCTTCCTGCTTAGCATGATACAGAAGAGCATCTTTCTACTGAAGTCTTGGATTTAAGGAAGAGAAAAAGAACAGTATTTTCTGTACATTTCTTGGCTAAAGGGAGAAAGAAATTGGTGACTGCACATGCAGGTAAGTACACAGGTGTTGCAAGGCCCAATGCTGTCAGTATTTGAGTGACATGAGAAGAAATCCATTGACTTTCCTACAGCTCTCCAGTGACTGTTGAGAAAGCCTTTTTTTAAAATTTCAAATGAAGTTTATTCTATTTTGAGACTATTTTTCACATTTTGAGCCTCGGTCAAGGGCTGTGGTCTTGCCTTCTGCTCTTGAAATTACCTCGGGACTATTACTGTGTGCTTTACAATGACGAAAGTTAAATTGGGCAAAGTTGCTTTCCATTATGAAGAACCCCAAGCCTTCTTCTCCCGACATGGTCAAAAGGAGGTGTAAACAAGTTCAGGCAATTATGCGCTCACCTGGAAGTACCAAGTGGACTTCAGCATGCCTTGTTTACGTAATCAGTATACAATTGGGACGTCAACTGGCAATGATTCAGCTTTGAGTAGGATAGTGAACAATGGCAAGATGTAGCATTCTGCTGAATGGGATGATTCATTTCGAAGTTGGTCAAATGATTTTGTAGCCAGAAAATCCTTTACCTTACTAGGATTTAAGAATCTTACCAGGAGATAGTCTGATACTCCTGAGAGCTCATGATGATCAACTTAATGGAAGAGTTGTCTTTGGGGAGGACAAGGATTTTGTAGTAATGGTGGGAAGGCCAATGAAGGACTCACCCCTGGTTCCCACTCCTGCCGCCCACCACTGTTTTGGTTCTTTCTTTATCGGGACAATTTCATAATGAGATTATGGGAGTTATAGTCATAAAATCATAGATTTAGAGCTGGGAGAGACCTTAAAGCCATGGGATCCAACCCCTCATTCTTGCTGATATGAAAACTGAGGTTGAGAGAAATTAAGTAATTTTCCTAGGGTCACACAGCTAGAAATATCTGAGCTAAGATTTGAACCCAGGTCTTACTGAGTCCAAATCCAGTATTCTATTGCTCTACTACCCAGAATGGACCAATTAGGAAGGTTATCTGTCCTACCTGTATCATGTTTTTCTATTTAGCCTTCTGTGCATCCATACATATGCAAATATAGATGAGGCAGACCTCTCTATGTGTATGTATATATCTATATATATCGATATCTGTATTTAGATATATCTCTATCCACCCATCCATCATCCATCTGTCTGTCCATCTGTCTATCTTTACATCTTCTTTTGTTCAGTATTGTGTAACTTTATATGACCCTACATATATTTGTCTAAGGTGTTTCCTTGGCAAAGATACTGGAATGATTTGTCATTTCCTTCTCTGGCATGTCCCCTGAGATCATATAGCTACTAAATGTCTGAGGGCAGATTTGAACTCAGGAAGATGAGCCTTCCTAACTCCAGGCACTATGCTGTATGCATTATGGCACCGCCTAACGACCTTCCAGATGTCCTGAGATGAAGAAGGGGTAAATCAATCAGCAAATATTTATTAAGATATCAATATGTGCTGATCTCTGCATATACAAAGGAAAATGAACACAGGTACTATCCTAAGGGCATTACATTATAAAGGGGATAATATGTACATATTTAAGTGTATATGAAATATGTTCAAAGTAGATACAGGAAACCTTTGAGGGGAAGGCAGCAGTATCTAGAAGGAAGGGTGTCTTCCATAAGGTTACATTTGAGCTGACTCTTGAATGAAGTCAGGGATTCTAAGAGGTTCAAGTAAGGAGGGAGAACATTCCAGGGATCCTGTGGAAATGGGACTTAATGTGTGAAGGACCTCAAATAACCAGTACAACTGGAAGAGTGTGTGGAGGGGACAGAATTTAAAAAAGGTAGGAAAGGAAAGAAAATTAAGAAAGGAAAGGTAGGAAAGAGCCAGGTTGTAAAAAGCTTTACATGCCAAACAGAGGACTTTGTATTTGATTGTGGAGGCAATAGGAAGCAGCTGGTTACCACAGTGGTTAGAGTGCCAGGTCTGGTGTAGGAAGACCTGAGTTCAAATCTGGTGTCAGACACTATATTTGTGACCCTGGGCAAGTCATTTAACTTCAAATTTTTTTTCAGTTTTACTCAACTGTAAAATGGGGCTCATAATAGATAATATATATGAAGTTCCTGGTATACCGTATATGCTCTATAAATTTATATGCACTTCCCTTCCCTTATAGGGACCCTTTGGAGTTTATTGAGCATAAGAGGTGAGATAGTAATAAAAAAGAAAGCCACTCATTCTAATTCAGATAAAAGTCAGGGCTAGAGACCCTCTGTAAAAAGGAGACAAGAAATATTTCATAGTAGCTGCCTGAGAGGTTCTTTTGGATGAACCTGTGAAGCAGATGAAAAGAGAGATCAAAGAATGTATAGTCTGATTCTTAGCGAATCCTTCCCTGCATCCTGAAAGTTTGAATTTGAAAGAGCCTGTAAGCAGTAGCAGGTAGTCAGGTTTGGACAGCTGGTTGTATTATTTAATGTCAAAACTAAAAGAGAGAAAAAAAAGACAAAAGAAAAAAAGAGAAGAAAGGAGATGGAGATCTAAGCTTCCATAGGAGGTAGACAAGGAATAAGACAGTGAGCACATGTTTGGGGTGGAGAGGTAGCTACCAAGCTGGAAAGACTTTGAGAACAGGCCAACTATGTGTGCTCTATTGGAGGAAGACACTTTCTGGTGACGGCAAATTATGAGAGTATCATCTACTAAGGCATAGAGAGATTACCCAGACTGATAAAATTAAGACTCCTTGAAATATGGCTATATGAAGTTTACTCTTTCTAAAGGTCACTTCCTTGTTTTATGTTTCTCTATTGAATAGATGTGGTTGGACGTGATATAAATGAACACTATGGTTAAAAACATGTATAAGGTTCTTATGGTAAATTAATTTCTACAACATAATTATTATGACTGATTTAATGACTTTACTGGACTCTTTGGTTCATTTCAACAAGCATTTGTTAAATACCTAATATGGGTCAGTACTAGGTTCTGAAGCTACCAATATATTTTTTGGATTCTTTCCTGGGATCCAGTTTCTCTCCTTTCAATTCCCTACTTCCCTCCAAAGCTCAGTACAAGCATTCTCCTACTTGAGTTCTTTCTTGATTCCCCAGCTGTTAATTAGTGTCTCTCTCCCCGTTACCTTGTATTTATTTTGCATATATTTGCATTTTTCCTGCGGTTGAATGGAGACCCCTTGAATTCAAGAATTTTTGTATGTGTATCTCCATGGCCTACATATCTTTTCTTTGTAGATGCTTAAAATTCTTGTTGATTTCTTGATTATTGTAGTGACTTAAATAGTAATGCAAAAAAAATGATGCTTAGTCATATCCTTTTCCATGTCTCCTTCATCCCTCATCTCCTTTGTCCTCTGTCTAATGACACGGCACCTAGCTCAGCACCTTCAGTGCCTAGCCTAGGTTGATTTGAATTAAATCAGTAAGGAGTATAAGTGAGTAGTTACCATCTTGGAAAATATTCAGTGTCTAGGAGTAATTCATTCCATTGTCACACTTCATTGTGTTTGTTGCAACAGTGTTTAGCACAAAGTAATTGTTCAATAAATATTATTCATTCACAGTGACTTGGAACCCTTTCCCTACCCCCATGTGGGCAAGTAGTTTTATATATAAGTGTAGCTATGACATCATGGTTCTTGTGTAGTATGCTTAAATATATCCAAGAAAATATTGGCTAATTAATCTTAGATGCTGTAATACCCCCACCCCAAACCCAAACTCCCCCCCACTCCCAAAGCCCCCTTTTTCTAGAAACAGCTAGCAGAATAAGTCCATCACTGAACTTTTCTGGATAATCCTGTCATAGTTTTTCATGGTCTACTAATGAATCCATCATATTCCATATAGGGTTTTGACATCTTGTACAGTAAGTAAGATAGTGTGATTTCTCTTTCAGACACATGTACAAAAAATATTTCTGACAAGATTTGATGTACTTTCTTTAAAAAAGAGAGAGATGAGATTGTGGTTCATTCATTTATTTCCCAAAGGCTTTTTGTTTATTGATTTTTTTCCTGAGTTATAGTTTGGTGTTGATTTGCTTGAAAAGAAAATGAATATAATGAGGACTGGGGGTGGTGGTGGTACAGGAACTCCAAGACTGTGATTCCCTACCTGGGCCATCTGGAGAGGAATACATGGACTCAAGCATTGTTGAGGTCAAAGTAAAGATGGGCAAGAGTTCTTAGGGAACTTGAAACCTTATTGGGGCATAGGTAAAGTTTACATAGGATATTTTCCAGTGAAATATGTGCCAAATATGCTTACTAGGTCATTCAGGGAAGAATTAGGGAGTGGTTAAGGAGTGGTTAGTTCTTGAAGGAACATGCATTTTTGGTATCTGCTATGTAGGTATTTTACCCAGAGTTCATTGGGAAACAGTCCAAGGTGGGGCTACATGGAGGTATCTTTTTAGGCCTGAAATGTTACTAAGTCAACTAATGGTCAGGGCTGACTGAGAAATACCCAGGCTGCTCTCATCAGTGTCTTCTTAGACAAGATAAATGTAAGCAAGTATACACATATCTAAGTCCAGGATACATTTGATTGGTCAGTGAGTAGTAAATAACTTTATGACTCAGTACACAGCCAGTTCAGTCAGTGCACAGCTGGTTCAGACTAATAAGTTCTATAGGTGCAGCTGACTACTGTTATCAGGAAGGGAGATAATGTTTGTTGCTGGGGCAGGCTATGTCCTTGGGCTGGAAAGGAGCTGTCTGGGATAGTGTTTTGAAGCTAGGGAGAAATGTGATTTTTAAAGAGAAATGTGATTTTAGAATTGAGATCCAAGAACATGCACCCAAGCATCCCATCAAAAATACTAGAGTAGATAGAAGTGGGGTTTGAACTGGGGGTGGACCTTGGCTTTTAAAAATCAAAACTAGCACAGCACCTGGCATATAGTAAATGATATAGAAATGCCATTTTTATCATTCAATTCTACCCTCCAAACACAAGGACTGCCCCCACTGAGGAGCATAGGATTATCGATTTAGAGCTGGAAGAAAATGTAGAGATCATCTCTTGCAGTCAGATGGCCCAGGAGATAAGAGTGTTGGGGTCAGGAAGACTTGAGTTTGAAGACTGCCTTAGATAGGTGCAGCTATGTGACTCTGGACAATTCATCTAACCTCTCTCAGCCTTATCTGCAGGATACTTTGCAAATCATAAAACACTTTATATATGTTATAACAGTCGTGATAATGATGTTATTACCGTTCTGCCATTCTAATATTATAATTACCATGTTGCTATAATTTCCTCACTTGTCCAAAGTCATTCAGTAAGCTTGGGTTTGAACTTTTGTAATGACATTCCTCAAGTTCGGGAGGTGAGTTTTTTACTAGAGTTCCAACAAAGTTTTGAATAGTGATGAAATTATCAGAATAATTTTTGCCCTTCCCCAGGTGATTTTCGAAGAATAACACATGGTTTCTGGTGCATTTCATTTTTTAAAAAGTTGGCTCCATTACTTTATAACCCCATTTTATGTTTCATGGTTATTAGACTGAGAGGATTTGTAGTCTGGTTGTGGGTCAGAGGACAGAATGAGTCTTGGAGTGAGAATGCTGAATTCACCTCCTACCTCAGACACTTGTTGGGTATATCTTAGCGTCTTGCCCTCTCTGCCTCAGTTTTCCCATCTATAAAATGGAAATAATAATCTTTGTGTATCATAGTCACTGTTATGCAGAAGGTACTTTGCAAACCTTAAAGCAATATCATTTAGAATTGTGAGAAACAGACACTTGAATTAAGTAGAGAAGAGTGTACAAAGTATTTGATAACTGTCTTAAGTGACTCAGCTTATCTTTCTTTACAACTTCTTTTTGTTTTGTTTTGTAGGTTATTGGAAAATGTATTTTTTAATGCTTTAATAGTATTTTATTTTTTCTTCCAGTTACATGTCAAAAAATCTTTTTAGCATTCATTTTAACAAGATCTTCAGTTTCAAATTTTTCTTTCTCCTTCCCTCCAACCCCCTCTTCTGAAAATGGTAGGCAGTGTGATATAATTTATACATGTGCTGTTGTGTAAAAGTATTTTCATTTTACTCACAATTGTGAGAGAAGAAGCTCTATTTATGACTTCTATGTAAATTGTGGTACACTAGAAAAAATGCTGGGTCTGGATTTTGCGACCATGGGTTTGAATCCTGTCCTATCATAGACTACCTTTGTGACAGTACTCGCCCTCTCTGGGATTCAATTTTCAAACATACACAATGAAAGATCAGAGATATTAGCTGGTCTCCAAAGTCCTTTTTACAGCTAATCCTACAATGAATCTACTATAATCCTACAATTCCTCCTGACTTCTTAGTGTCTGTTATCAAGACAAACTGCTCTGTGTGCAAGCATCACCATCACCATCACCACCACCACCACCACCACCATCATCACAATATATGGTACTGTAAGATTTACAGAACACTTTACAAACATTATCTCATTTGATCCTCATAACACCTCTGGGAGGTGGATGCCGTTATAGTCTGCTACTATCATCATATTTTGAAATCCTCATTTTATGGATAGGAAAACTGTCTGAGAGAAGTTAAGTGACTTGCTCAGGATCTCATAGCTAGTGAGTGTCTGAGGCCAGATTTGAACTCGGGTCTCCCTGATTCTAGGTCCAGGACAATAATCCCAACTTCCCATCCTTCATTAGCTCTGCCAGTTACTCTCTCCAGCATCCATCTCACCTATGCTCCATTCCAGTTCCTATTCTCCCATGACAGAGCTCTTTTTATTAAAGATTTAAATTTATTTAGTTTTAGTTTTCACCATTCATTTCCACAAGATTTTGAGTTCCAAATTTTCTCCCCATCTTTCTCCTTCCCCCACTCTGAGGTGTCATGCATTCTGATTGCTCCTTCCCCCAGTCCACCCTCTCTTTTATTATCCCCCCTCTTATCCCCTACCCCTTTACTTTCTTGAAGGGCAAGATAGATTTCTGTATCCCATTGCCTGTATATCTTATTTCTCAATTGCATGTAAAAACAATTTTTTAACATTTGTTTTTAAAACTTTGAGTTCCAAACTCTCTCCCTTCTTCCCTCCCTTGAGAAGTCAAACAATTCAATATAGGTTATGCATGTGTAGTTATGCAAAACACCTCTGTAATAGTCAGATTGTGAAAGACTATTTCTCTCTATCCTATCCTGTCCCCCAATTATTTTCTCCTTTGATTCTGTCCCTTTTCTAAAATGTTTGCTTCTGACTAGCCCTCCCCCAATCTGCCCTCCCTTCTGTCATCCCCCTCTTATCTTCTTCCCCCCTACTTTCATGTAGGGTAAGATACCCAACTGAGTGTGTATGTTATTCCCTCCTTAAGCCAAATCCAATGAGAGTAAGGTTCATTCATTCCTTCTCACCTCTCCCCTCTTCTCCTCCATTGTGAAATCTTTTTCTTGCCTCTTTTATTTGAGATAATTTACTCCATTCTGTCTCTCCCCATTTTCCTTCTCCCAAGATATTCTTCTCTCACCCCTTAATGTTTTACTTAGATATCATTACTTCATATTTAACTCAGCTTGTGTCATCTCTCTCTCTCTCTCTCTCTCTCTCTCTCTCTCTCTCTCTCTCTCTCTCTCTCTCTCTCTCTCTGTCCTCCAACTACCCTAACACTGAGAAAGGTCTCATGATTTATAAATATCATCTTTCCATGTAGGAATGGAAACAGTTAAACTTTAATAACTCTTATTTCACTTTCCTGTTTACCTTTTCATGCTTTTCTTGACTCTTGTATTTGAAAGTCAAATTTTATATTCAGCTCTGGTCTTTTCATCAAGAATGCTTGAAAGTCTTCTATTTTATTGAATGTCCATTTTCCCCTCTGAAAGCTTATACTTGGTTTTTCTTGGTAGGTGATTCTTGGTTTTAATCCTGGGTCTTCTGGCCTCCTGAATACCATATTCAAAACCCTTTGATCCCTTAATGTAGAAGGTGCTAGATCATGTGATATCCTGATTGTATTTCCACAGTACTCTAATTATGTCTTTCTGGCTGCTTGCATTATTTTCTTCTTGACCTAGGAACTCTGGAATTTGGTTACAATATTCCTAGGAGTTTTCCTTTTAGGATTTATTTCCAGAGGTGATTGATTTCTTTCGATATCTATTTTACCCTCTGGTTCTAGAATATCAGGGCAGTTTTCCTTCATAATTTCTTGGAAGATGATGTGTAGGCTCTTTTTTTGATCATGGTAGTCCAATTGTTTTTAAATTGTCTCTCCTGGATCTGTTTGCAAGTCAGTGGTTTTTCCAATGAGATGTTTTACATTGTTTTTTCATTCTTTTGGTTTTGTTTTATGATTTCTTGATTTCTCATAAAGTCATTAGCTTCCATTGGCTCCATTCTAATTTTGAAGGAATTGGGACCTCCTTTTCCATTTGACCAATTCTGCTTTTTAAGGCATTTTTTCCCTCTTTGCCTTTTTGGATCTCTTTTTCCATTTGTGTTAGTCTGTTTTTTAAGGTGTTATTTTTCTTCAGTATTTTTGGGGTCTTCTTTGGAATCTGTTGACTTACTTGTTTCTTGCATCACTCTCATTTCTCTTCCCAATTTTTGCTCTACTTCTCTTACTTGATTTTCAAAATTCTTTTTGAGCTCTTCCATGGCCTGCAACCAATTCATATTCCTTTTGGAGGCTTTTGATGTAGGAGCTTTGACTCTACTGTCCTCCTCTTGTTGTATGCCCTGATTTTCCTTGTCACCAAAGTAAGATTCTATAGTCTGAGTTCGTTTATAATGTTTATTCACTTTACCAGTCAAGCACTTGACTTTCTAACTCTTTGTCAAGGTAGGACTTTGCTTCCAGTGGTTGTGGGTGTGGGTCCCAGGCTTCAGGGATTTTATATCAGCTGCTCTATCCTTCACCTTCTGTGGACCCAGAGTTCTGGAGGTAGCCTCTGCTGCTGCTTCAGGTGCTGCTGCTACAGCTCTGGGGCCAGATCCACCCAGATGGTGCACTACTCTTTCATCCAGGTCCCACAGAGTCTTTCCACTGACCTTTTTGGCATTTATAGGTTGAGAAGTCTGGATACTGCCACAGCTGCCAATGATTCTGTCCCCTGAGGCCTGCTCAGGCCAGTCTGTGCTGGTGTGACCCATGCCAGACTGTGCTCCACTCCCTGCCCAGGGTGAAAGACCCTCACTGTCAACTTTCCAGGTTATCTTGGGCTGGGGGTTTGTTTCACTCTGTCATTGTGTGGGTTCTGTAACTCTGGAATTTGTTTAGACTCATGTTTTTTACAGGTATTTGGAGAGCTTTAGGGGAGAACTCAGGAAAGTCCCTGCTTTTACTTTGCAATCTTGGCTCCACCTCCTGACTCTTTCACTATGTCCTTTGTAACCCTCTGTCCATAATTAGCAAACTCCCCTCTCTCTTGTATCTCTTAGCCTCACACCTCCATTTACCATGGCCCATTTCCATAAAGGCAACACAGTATGACAGAAAGACATCTTGATACAATCAAAAGAATCCTAGTTCTGGAGTTGTGGTGTCAAGTTTGAATCCTGCTTAGAGTGCTGCTTTTATGAGTGGGGGCATCCCTGAATATCTGGGGGCTTTTGTTTCCTTATCTGTAAAATGACGGAGTTTTATTAGATGACTTCTGAGTTCCCTGTCAGTTCCAAAACTGTTCCTATTCTGTTATGGATGTATTCAATGGTGGCAGATTTTGTGAGAATGGATTTGATATTTTATTTTTTAAAAAATAACCGTGAACATAAAGCTGAGGACTTTACATTCTCAGCTGATTGCTGCCTATTCTTCCCCTTGCGCTGCCCTCCAACTTCTCTGCTGTAGGGACTACATAGAGAATTGATCTATTTCTTGCTTCCCACATCCACTTTCAGACATTTCCATTGCCACCATGATACTTTAACATTTGTGCCATCCATCTATACTACTCTTTCCCAGTCATTATCCCTGCTCTATTCTGGCTTCTTGGTCACTCTTCCACCATCTCTATGATCCTGGCACTTGGCTTTAAATGATCCTCTCCATCCCTTCACATGCCATCACCTTTGGAGATTTCTGTGTCTCTTTGGATGACCCAGCTTACGTTCTGTCTTCATAGTGTTTTAAACTGCTCATCTCCTGGGTGCTTATTTCTGCTCTACTTCAGTCTTTCACCAGGGATGTCACAGACCAGACCTCAACATCTTTCAAAACTGTTTCATCTCTGAATGGACTAGATAGAGGAGTGGGGAACCTGCAGCCTCAAGGTCACATGTGGCCCTCTAGTTGTGGTCCTTTGACTGAATCCAAACTTTACAGAACAAATCCCCTTAGTAAAAGGATTTATTGTGTAAAACTTGGACTCAGTCAAAAGGCCACACCCAAGGACCTAGACGATCATATGTGACCTCAAGGCCTCAGGTTCCCCACCCCTGGTAGAACATCCCCAAAATCTAGAAATCTCCTCTTTGATTACAATCTTCAGGAAATAAAAATGGATTGGCAAGAAGTTTATGTAAAACTGTGGCTATAAGGAGCTTAGCTATACTGAGAGGGGCACGTGGGGCACATGAATTGAATTCTGGGCTTGAAATCAGGAAGATGAGTTAGAATTGAGACTTTCTTATTGTGTGATTCTGGGCAACTCATTTCAACTCATAGTGCCTCAGTTTACCAACTATAAAATGAAGGGATTAGAATTATCAGCCTCTATGATTCCTTCTAGACCTAAATCTAGGATCCTTTCATCTTTGAAAGCATATGTGAGAAATGATAACTCTGACCTCTATTTGACATTATTCTTTGGGACTAACATGGGTGGACCTTGGCACTGACTTAGGATAAGTATTCCTATGTAAAAAAACCTCTTAAAAGTAGAAAAAGCCAGTTCTCCCCATCTTTACAATCCAGGATGTCTTCAGTTTGATGTTGCATTTCTCCAGTGTACAAGTGTGCCCGTTTAAAAAAATAATTAATTTATTTTTAGTTTTCAACATTCACATCCACAAGATTTTGAGTTCCAAATTTTCTCTCCATCTCTCCCCTCCGCCGACCCCAAGACATCATACATTCCAATTGCCCCTTCCCCTAATCTGCCCTACCTTCTATCACACTTCTTCCTCCTCTCATCCCCTTCCACTCTATTTTCTTGTAGGACAAGATAGATTTATATATCCCATTGCCTGTATATCAGATTTCCCATTTACATGTAAAAGAAATTTTTAACATTCATTTTTAAAACTTTGAGTTCCAGCATCTCTCTCTTCCTCCCTCCCCTCTCATCTACACTGAGAAGGCTAGTAATTCGATATAAGTTATACATATGTAGTCATTCAAAAGACTTCCATAACAGTCATGATGTGAAAAACTAACTATATTTTTCTCCATCCTATCCTGCCCTCCATTTATTCTATTCTCTCTTTTGACCCTATCCCTCCTCAAAAGTATTTGCTTCTAATTACTCCCTCCTCCCATTTGCCCTCCCTTCTATCATCTTCCCATCCCTCTCTTATTTTCTTTCCCCCTGCTTTCCTGTAGTGTAAGATAGATTTTCATACCAAATTGCCTGTGGCAATTGCGGCCTCCTTAAGCCAAATCTGATGATAGTAAGATTCACTCTTTCTCTCTCCCCTCTTCCCCTTCATTGAAAAAGCTTTTCCTTACCCCTTTGATGTGAGAGATAATTTACTCCATTCTATTTCTCCCTTTCTTCTCTCAATATATTCCTCTCTCACCCCTTAATTTTATTTTTTTAGATATCATTCCTCCATATTCAACTCACCCTGTTCCCCCTGTCTGTATGTGTATAATCCCTCCAACTACCCTAATACTGAGAAAAGTCTCAAGAGTTACAAATATTATCTTTCCATGCAGGAATGTAAATAGCTCAACTTTAGTAAGTCCCTTATGATTTCTCTTTCGTGTTTCCTTTCTCATGCTTCTCTTGATTCTTGTGTTTGAAAGTGAAATTTTCTATTCAGCTTTGTTTTTTTCATCTAGAATACTTTAAAGTCCTCTATTTCATTGAATGACCATTTTCTCCCTGAAGTATTATATTTAATTTTGCTGTGAAGGTGGCTCTTGGTTTTAATCCAAGCTCCTTTGACCTTCCAAGCCCTCTGATCTTTTAATGTAGAAGCTGCTAGACCTTGTGTTATCCTGATTATGTTTCCTTAATACTTGAACTGTTTTTTTTCGGCTGCTTGCAATATTTTCTCCTTGACCTGGGAGTTCTGGAATTTGGCTACAATATTCCTAGGAGTTTTCCTTTTGGGATCTATTTCAGAAGGTGATTGGTGGATTCTTTCAATATCTATTTTACCCTCCGGTTCTAGAATATCAGGGCAGTTTTCCTTGATAATTTCTTGAAAGATGATGTCTATGAACTTTTTTGATCATGGTTTGAAATAATTTCTAAATTATCTCTCCTGGATCTATTTTCTAGGTCACTTGTTTTTCCTAATTCTTTAAGGAAATTCTTTAAGGAAGTTCTAATCTTTAAGGAATTATTTTTTTCAATGAGCTTTTGGACATCCTTTTCTATCTGGCTAATTCTCCTTTTTAAGGCATTCTCCTCTTTGGCTTTTTGGATCTCTTTTGATTTTTGGATTAGTCTGTTTAAAAGTTGTTATTTTCTTCAGCATTTTTGGGTCCCTTTTAGCAAGTTCTTGACTCGTTTTTCATGATTTTCTTGAATCTCTCTCTTTTCTCTTCCCAATTTTTGCTCTACTTCTCTTACTTGATTTTCAAAATTCATGTTGAGCTCTTCTATGGCCTGAGATGAATTCATATTTTTCTTGGAGGCTTTGGATGTAGAAACTTTGATTTTGTTGTCTTCTGTTTGTATATTTTGGTCTTGTCACCAAAGTAAGATTATATAGTCTGATTTTTTCCCCCTGTTTTTGCTTGTTTCCCCAGCCAATTGCTTGACTTTTGAGCTCTTTGTCAAGGTGTTTCTCTGCTTCCAGTAGGGTGAGGAGTTTACTATCAGGTGCTTGATCCCTCCACAATTGGTGGGCATAGAGTTCCAGAAAGAGCTGCTGCTGCTATTGCTACTGCTGCAGCCTCTATGGGCTCTTCATCCCTCTTTGCCCCTTCCCTGGAGCTGGGACCAGATCATTCTACTCTCTCACATGGGTCAGACAGGTTTTTTCCACTGATCTTCCAATTTGTCCTCAGCATTTTGGGGTTGTGAAGTCTGGAAGCAGTCATAGGTGCCAGAGAGTGCTTGACCCTCAGGTCATGAGAAGTCATGATGTTTTACCCTTTACTTCTGTCCCCCTTTACCCTTCTTAGGTTCTGCTTGTGTTGGCGTGGCCTATGCTGCACTGCACTTGGCTCCCAGTGTGGTACGACAGGTGTTCCTCTGGACCTTCCCAGGCCATCTTGGGCTGGAGATTTGTTTCACTCCATTGCTCTCTGGGTTTTGCAGCTCGAGAATTTTAGAGTCACTTTTTACAGATATTTGCTAGGTTTTGGGAGAGAGTGTTAGTAAGTCTCTGCTTCTATTCTGCCATCTTGACTCTGCTCCAATTGTGCCCATTTCACCAATGGGCACAACTTTATGATCTTTTTCATAAGTCCTTACTGTCCTTTGCATTCCCCTTGTGAAGCAGAAATTATCTCTCCACTTTCCCCTGAAAGGTTGCTTGACCCTCAGGTCATGAGAAAAGTCATGATGTTTTACTCTTTCCTTTTGCCATCTTGTTTATTGACCCATTTAAAGACCAAAACCAATTGAATATACCTTTAAAGATAGATTATTCCTCCTGTGGGACCTTCTTGTTAATTTTTAATGCTTCATGATGAGCTGTTTCCAGCAAGAAATAGTTGTTAGTTCACCTCAACTAATTAAGGCAGCAGGCCTGTGATTTCAATTAAGGAATAGGAAGTGGGAATAATTGAGTCCTTGTCAAACATTACTTTCTTGCAATACTTTTAAAAGAATAAAAAGGGAAAATATATGGAAAGCCTATTTTTATTTTTAATGTTTTCCACCAAATTTCTCCCAATGCACTTTTCCATTCCAGTGTGAAATGAAACTCAAATGACAGGTTGACAAGGTCTAATACATGTGTTTTAGTGACCTCCCATTCTGGCTTAAAAGGAGTGATAAGTGGGACCCATTGAAATGGAGGGAAGACTGTGGAACCATTATTGACTTCATTAAATGTGTTTATGACATGTCTGTCAGTTTCTGGGTTGGTGCCCTATACTGTATAAGCAAGTTAAATTGGTGGAGTTGTGATTTCTGGAAAGCTTACCATCGAAAAATGGACTGAAGTGGCATGAACAAATAAAAAACCCCTTTATCTAACCCTGATGCCCCACAGGGATAACTTGGGAAGGAATTTGACAAGGTGGAGAAGGGAAGATAGTTGTGACATAGGAAAGTAAATGTAGAAGTCATGTCTTATTAGCTGTGAAGCCGTTCACTCCTGGGCAGTGACTCAACTACATTTGGAGATAAAACATTTTCCAAGTCTCATTAGAGGTAGTCTAGAAGTGTTACATGACCAGACTGCAGTATAGCCTGGCTTGTCATCCCAGCCAGCCTAATGATCCGTGTTAGTGCCCCAGCAGTCATTCTGGCCATACTAGTTATTCGTGAACATGAAGAGACCTGAGGTGATTTGATAGGATGTGCTGTAGTCTTAGACGTTGATTGTCTACCACACAGGAAATGAACCAGTGCTTTATTTTTTAATTAGGAAATGTACATGAGTAAATGAGTGTTTTTGATGAGAAAATGAGAAATCCACCAAGGTGATACAATCAGGTTTCACTGATGTAGTTACGTTTTCTCAGTTCAGAAAAATGCTTCTGGTTGTTTTCCTCGGTATTACCATCAAACAACAATGTATATTCAAATATGTTTCAAATCCTCTCACATGGAAAAGGGATTAGCCTTACTCTGTTTGGCACCAGTCACCAGAATGAGAAACAGTAGGTAGAAGCTCAAAAGAGATAAATTTTTAGTCTTGAAAGGAAATGCTTCCCAAGTGTTGGAGCTATTGAGGGCTTTGAGCAAAGGGTCTACACCACTAATTTTGGTATGTCATAAAGGGGATTCTTGGTCAGCCTTGGGATAGACTGCATGATCTCTCAGGTCCTTTCACATGCGGAGATAAAACCCTTGCTGTTTCCTGCTTCAATTAGTGGGTTTAATTATATAGTTTAAAATCAGAGAGTTAATGACCAAATGAAATATTAATCAACATAATATTTGCTGATCACTTGCTATGTTAAATTTCATTGTCTTTGCCAGACTAGAATACTACTTTGATGGTGTTTTCTATCTTACTAGTGTGACAGCTTATCTGACCTTTTCTCAAAGGAAAAAAAAATGTTCCCTTTTCTTTCCAGGTTTCGTGAATGATTCTGTTAGTAAATGCATCGTGGCTTTGCGCTTGACTGTGGTCGTGAAGGTCAGCACTTGTGTGCCAGTGGATAGCAAGTCACATGATGTGCAGTGTTCTGGAAAGGGAAAATGTACCACCACACCAGTAGAGGTGAGGAAGGGGAAATTTTTCTATTTTAAACAGTATATATTCATTACTAAAAATCTGATGTATTTCTGTTTTCATATGTATCTATACAATGATTGTATGGGCATATTTTTTGAAATAATTAAGTGAGGATTATAAAATACACTTAAATAGGCATCATGGTATATAGTATGTGTGATGTTGGTTACAGTGCTGGACTTAGAGTCAAGAAGACCTGGGTTCAGATCCTGCTTTTGACATTTACTAGGTAAATTACTTAACCCCTCAGAATACCAATCAACTGCTTGATTTATCTACTAAGTTATAGATGGGTGATGACCTACATTTGTTGAAGTTATTCCCAACTTGGGATTCCTTACTCTCTGTACAATCACAGATTCCTCATGTACAAGCATAGAGTGCTGGCAATTAGGCTGGGTATATGCTTTGATGGAAGAGATGGATTTGTGAGAATGGGCATATATACTCCATCTGGCAGCAGATTCTCTGAGAGAGGAGGGGAGGTCTAGGACCATACCTTTCCCCTTCATTTTTTAAACCCTCTGATGACAAATATAGTAACTACTTCCCTAAATTTTTATGAGCTCTTCTGATGCTTAAATAATAGGCTGTCCCCTTCTCCTCTAACAGCTGAGATCATTTTTGGAAAGGGAAGTGTGGGAGGCTGTGGGAGAGAGGAATCTTTTAAACATACATCTTCTATCTCCTTTCTTCTTCTGATGGTTCTTGATGAGAATTCGTAGAATCATGAAGTTATAAAGGACCTTGGAGATCAACTAGTCTAGCTTCCCACCTAACGCAGGGCTCCTCTCTACCATGTTGCAAATATATCATTATCCAGCTTCTGTTTGAGCACATCTAGTGACAGGGAGCTCACTACCTCTAAAGGATCCCATTCTACTTTTGAATATCCATTTTCCCTCTTTATCATCTCATGTTATTGCACTTCTTCTAGCTGTCTTCATAAATGTTTCAAGTATTTTTACCTAAACTGCTGTTAAGTAGGAGCCAGAGCCTCCTAATCATTTAAGGATTCTTACAGCTCATTGATGTTGGCCTTTCCATGACTTCTCATCCTATGTAACTCTTGTCCACCGAAGAAACAGCAGCCTCCCTTGAAGGAAAGGGTTTGCTCTCTCCCCCTTTTTCCCCAGAGGTATCCCTATTGGCCATCATATAACTCAAAGAGGTCAAAGAAAGGTCTCATATACATAAAAATATTTATAGCAGCACTTTTTGTGGTAGCACAAACCTGGAAACAAGCCAGAAAGCCAACCATTGGGGAAGAGCTAAACATATTGTGGTACATAGATATAATGGGATATTTCTCCATCAAAAGAAATGAACATATAATAATTTAAAGAAGCATGGGAAAACTTGTGTGAACTGATTCAGCATGAAATAGACAAAACCAGGATATACCACTAAATGAACAGAAAGCACAAAAAATGAAACTGAACACTAGGTAACTAGAATGACAAGTTAAGTAGAAGGGGTATGGCATATTACACATGCTCTCGTGTAGTTGATGTGTCAGTTTTTCTGAATTCATATTTTTTTAAATCTGTGTTAGGTTAAGAAGGGAGTGAGCACTACTTTAGTGCCAGGAACTGTGCTAAGCATTTTACAAATATTATCTGTTTTTATTCTCCCAACAACTCTGTGAGGTAGATGCTGTTATTATTGCTGCAGTTTTACTGTTGAGGAAACTGAGGCACACATAAGTTAAGTGACTTGTCCAGGGTCACTCTGGTAAGGATCTGAGGGTGCATTTGAATGCCAGTCTTCTTGACTCCAAGTCCATTGCATTGTTGCCTCGTCTGTATTAAAAGGTAAGGGGTGGGGGTAGAATATATTCAGAAATGAAGGAATATAAAAAAAAATACCCATAAAGTAAGATTAAAAATCTGAGAAAGAAAAATAGACATTGCTTTCTGGGTGTAGAGACAGCAGCTTGTGCATTTTTTTTTCGGAATAGCTGAACATGTCAAAATCAGTAACAGTGAGAATTAGGAGAGGAAACCTAGTACAGGAGATGTAATAAGGTCCAGTGCAGGGAGCCAGCAGTCCTGCTTGAACCACTTTCTGGGTCACCTTAGTTAATCCATCACTCTGGGACTGTTGCTTCATCAATAAAGGAGAGGTTTGGACAAGCTGGTGGTCTTTCCAACTCCAAAAGTCTACAAAACTGATATTTTGTATTTGTATAAATTGTATCATAGAATTTAATATTGTATTACATTATTAATGAACACATTACTGTGTGACTTCTCACAGTCCTCCCTCCGATTCACTTGAAAGTCATGGCATCACCTTCCTGATTCCTGGTCATCTTTGAGAATGGAGGGCAAACCACAGTAACAACAATGAATTATGTTTCCAATAATAATTTGATACAATTTAATATTGTGTTCCTGAAAGAAATCATCTGTAGAGGGCAGAAGTTAGCCATGAAACTGGACAGGCAGCTCTGGCTGTGGCTTTGTCGTGACTCAAAAGCTTTGTCCAAGAGATGAAAAGAGTACAAATAAAAGCCAGAGCCAGAACATATTCTTGCTTTAGGGCAGATGGATGGGACTGAGGCCAAAAGGTGAAAGAAACCCAAGGAGGAGATTTCTTTTCCATCAGATAAACTTTTAGATTCCACTGTCTTACTTCTCAGCCAATTTGGAAGATTTTCTTCCCTCTCCTTGGGGAAGCCTCATTAATCAATATACCCTGTAGCAAAGGAGAGAATATGCAGTGCTTTTCTCTGGCTGTGGTGAAAAATAGACAGGAAGAAAAAGAACCCCACCAAAGTCATAGGAAAAGCTATTCCTTATGGGCAATGGAAACTATAAGCTTCTTGAGGGTAGGGACAGTTTTCACTTTTGTCTTTGCAGCCCATGTTATATAACAGAGAGCACAATGGACAGTCATATGGTAGGTGTAAGCAGGCTACAACATAAAGAACTTGGAAGAGCATAGGATCGTAGATTTTGAGCTGGAAGAGTCCTTAGAGACCAGAGTCCAACCTCTGTTTTACAGATGAAGAAACTGAGACCGAGAGAGGATCACACAACTGAAAAGATTAAAAAGCAAGATCTGAAATCAGATCTTCCTGACTCCAAGTCTGACATGCCACATAGCTACCTCAGGATCGTAGCATCATCTATTTAGGTCTGGAAGGGAATTAAGAACTCTTTGAGTCCCGCTCCCTCATTCTATAGGTGAGGAAACTCAGGCCCAGAGAAGTTAAGGCCATAGAAGCAGAACATAGCAGAGCTAGAATTTCAGCCCAGCTTTTCTGATTCTAAAAACCACACTTTTTCCATTATACCACACTGCCTCTTTCAAGAGTATAATATATTTTAAGGTAGGAAGAGAATAAAGGCAGATAATGTGGTAAAAGTATATCAGGATGTGAGGAAAAATCATAAATGGCTTCCAGTATATTGGGTAGACTCTTTTTGGCAAAGCTCTAGCAGGACATGGACAAGGGACGTGGGGCAGTACGCATGGATGAATTGTGACCTATGCTGCTGGAGGAAACATCCCAATCTGTGAGATCCCAGACCCACATGAGTATCCATATTGTTTAGTGTGGTGGCTGGCACATTGTAGATGTTGAATAAGTACAATCAAATTGAATTGAATCAGAAGCATCTGGAGACCATGGTAGAGATGGTACCATTAGAGATATAAAATGAGCAAAGAATGGACCAAATCCAACCCAGAATCATTCAGTTCAATTTAACATCCACCGAGTGCAGAGAACTGGGCTTATTGTTGGGAAAGATTGTAGTCACTAGATAGAGAACTGAAAGAGACCTCAGAAGTCATCTAGTCTGACCCTCTTTTTTAACAGATGGGGAAACTAATACCCAAGGATTTAAAGAATTTGCCTAAGGTTGTACTAGTAGTAAGCAGTGGAGGTGGGGGACTTTGAGCATCAGACTTGAAGGTATATCCTCTGACTCCGTGATGCTTTCTTTACTTTCCAGCTCTTAGATCATATGACCTATAGTGAGCTAGAAGAGATCTTAGAGAACAATTCCTTATAGATCAATTGATCCAATTTTATGGATGAGGAAATTGATACTTAGAGAAGCTACTTATCTTAAAGAGACCAAGGTAACATGGCTACTAAGTATTGGAGATGGGATTTGAAGTTAGTTTTTTTGACTCTAAGCCAAGTACTTTTCCTTTTACTCAGCAAATAATATAGACCCTATGGGCCTGTACTTTTAAAAGAGACCTTACCCATCTTTCTCATCCTTGTTCCTACTCTATTGAAACTGTTCTCTCCAAAGTCATCAAAGACCTTCTTAATCACCAAATCTAATGACCTGTTCTCAGTCTTCATACCCTTCTTTGGTCATTTGACCATTGCCTCATATTGGATAATTTCTTTCCACTTAGACACAACATTCTCAATTGTTCCTTCTTGGTCCCCTCATTGGTTCTTTGTCCTCTCCCTAGTCCTTTGGTATTCTTTAAGGGTCTCTTTTCTCTCCCCTTCCCTTCCTTTGCAAATCTCATTCTCTTTCATATCTTCAACTACTGTCTCTATATAGATGACTTGCAAATATTTATTTTTAGTCTTGACCTCTCATCTGACCTCTGAACCAGCACATCTCTGCCTAGATATCCTATGAGGTACAATGGAAAGAGCACTGGTCATCGAGTTTAAGGATCTGGGTTCAAGTCCCAACTCTGATACTACCAATGGACAAGTCATTTAACCTCTATAGACCTAGTTTTTCCTTATCTCTAAAATAAAGGGATTGGAGTAGATGGCCTCTAAGGTCCCTCTCAGCTCTAAATCTATGATATTACAATCTTATATCCCAAATTGAACTTATTTTCCCTCCTAAATCTGCTCCTCCTGTTATCAGTATTTATTATTGCCCTCTACACTGCCCCTATGTTCATTACTTTGAGCTCTTTTGGACTTTTTCTTCTCCTTTACCTCTTGTATTGAGGCAGGGGGATTAGCATATAGAATGGTAGACTTGGGGTTACCATACCTGGTTTTGAATCCCATGGAAGTGGGACAGTTAGTAGTGGTGTCACCATGGGTCAGAGCCTCATTTTCTGCATCTTGCAAGTGGGGAGAAGGATACTTGAACTCTGTACCCCACAGGGTTGGTGGGAGGAAAATGCTTTGCAAACCTTTTGGTTCTAGGTAAACATGAACAGCTACTGTTTCCTCAATAGCATCTTTGAAATCTATCCCTACTGATTATCAAAGAAAGTTTCAACTCCTCTGTCTGGTATTCAAGGTCCTCACACCTTCTTTTCTTGGCTTATCTCCTACCACTCCCCTCTAGACCCTGCATCCTGGTGAAAATAAACCATTCTTTGTTCCTGCATTGTGTGTAGTACTGTCTAGCCTCCACACCTTTGCTTACTCTGCTTTTTCTGTTTGGAAGATTCTCCTTCCTTTTTTTTTTTTTGCCTGTTGAATCACTATCCTTTCTTGAAAAGGCAATTGCAGTGCCAGGTCTCTTTTCTCCTCTTCCAGTTACCTTCTGCTTCAGCTTTCTCAAAGCACTGTGTTTATACATTTCAAATATAATTTGTATATAATATTGTATAATTATCCATGAATGATGTCCTATTTTCCTACTAGACCATAATCTTCCTGAGGGAAGAGATTGCATCTTATCTGTATGGCTTGCCTTCCCTAATACAATGTTTGCAATACAGGAGTCATCTAATTAGTCTCTGTGGCATTCATTATATTCTAATATTAAGTCTTCTCTCGAACTGAAACAGTTACGAGTTTTGGAAGGCCCTTATTTAGCAAGGTTATTCATTTCAGTTTACCAAGAGGAACCAAATCTGTTTTTTTCTTGTCAGATTTTTGTGGGACAAAGGATACTTCATATTCAAAAGCATGGGTAATTTTTTGTAATTTTGTAACAAATTTTGTAAATTGTTAATGTAATTTTGTTTTTTGTAAATTTGTAAAATTATAATTTGTTATTGCTCAACATTAACATTTTTGAAAAGAACATAACTCTGAAGTATGTCTTCAGCTCACAATAAGGTGAACATTTCTTCTTAGTTTTTCCGTCTTTATAAAAAAATTGCTTGATCTCCTCCTTCCACCATAAGTCACACCTTCCTATTGATGATCAAAATCTTACTCGGTAGTTACTGTGAAGCCCTTCTCTCCTTACTTCACCACCAAAGTTAATTGCATAAACCATGTAGTGAGACATTTTCTCCAAGGATAATTCCCATCTTCTTTAATTATGTTGGACTGGTTTCCCCTCTTCTGTTTTATTCATTGTTATGGGGATGACTTCATGTGTGCATGTGTTGTGGTGGGGAGGGAGCAGAATATAAAAACAAAAGCTATCAATAAAAAGGTTTTGTTTTGAAGTGTTTGGCTGTCAAAGTTATTTTCCTTTTTTTTCAATGTAATTTGCACCATAATTAGTCAAACTAACATTTCAAAGTCCTGGTTTACCAATGATTATTTCTAGCCCCAAGATTGTGGTCATGAGACAATAGAGGAAGTTTGACTCATAAGTATACCACCAGATTAGTCATTGGAACGTCCTGGTGGAGAACCAGATGTCTAATATTTGAGCAACATTTAGTGAATATCGCAGTGCAGAAGATGACTGATGAATGTCGTTATTGAGAATAATGAATTAGAAACAGTTTCTTCTCTAAGCCATTATTATGCCAATCTCACATATATTGTGGATCCAGGAAAAATGTAATAGTTACTTAAGAAAGAAATAGATACCATTACCAGCTCTTTCTCTTACTTGTCAAAAAGAAATGGGCCAGAATAATTCAAGAAATTGGTGCTCTCTTCCATGCCATCCATGTTTTTGATGGTCTTGTTGACTTGAAATGATCACTAGTCTGCCTTTTTAAATTTTAATTGTAGCGCATTGATGGTCTGTAATAGAGCTAATATTTACTCATTTGAGAGATATCTAAGAGATATGATTCTCAGGCCATAATTGGAATAAATTGAAAAGATTCTCATTAAAATGTAATCTCGTTGTAAAATGGCCTTATTCAGGCTTTTCAAAGACATTTTGCTATTGTAGGGTTGTAAGAAGGTAGATTAGAGGGTGGCAGAGAGAGCCCGTCCAGAAATAAAGGAAGATACTTTTATATTTCTCAAATGCAGTACAGTATAGTGAATAGAGGGCCAGCCTTGGAGTCAGAAAGACCTGGGTTCAAACCTTGGCTTTCATCCATACTAACTTTCTCACTCCAGGAAAGTAATTTAATCTCTCAGCACCCTAATCAACTCTCTTATCTTCTAGAATGATTAGTTAGAGACCAGTGCCAATCTATATCAGTGAAAGAGATTTCCATACCGGGGAAATGTGATGAAATCACAGGCATATGCCCAAGAAAAGAGCACTCAGGGTCGAAGAGGTGGTTGGCAATTAGTACATTGACTCCCTCTTAGGAATCTTTAGAGATCACTGCAGTTCTGATTCTGTTGGGTCTAGATTCCCAGTCACTATTGTTCTGGTTAAAAGAGGAACCTTCCCTTTGAAGTAGGTGACATGGCCAAGGTTTTTGGAGACTGAATGATTTATATTCAGTCAATCAACCATCGAGGGGAGTCTTTTTAGGGAAATAGTTGTACTAGATAGGTAGACAACATGTTGACAGAACACAAACACTTTTGGGATAGCAGTGAATATTGACCTAAAACCATACTGATGATTTATTGTGGCTGAAATGAAGATGGTAGAGATAAGAAAGTCAATTAAACACTTATTAAACCCCTGTTACAATTTAATGCAATCAAAATTACCCATTTTGTACCTCACTCTGTTCTCTATCTCATTTATTCATAAATTGTTCACTTATCTATAAGTCTGATAAGTAATATTTTTCATGTTCTTCAAGTTTTCTTGTAATATCTTTCTTTATATCTAGGTCATATATCCATTTTGACCTTATCTTGGTAAGTGATATAGGACATTGATCTATGCCAAATTTCTCCCATACTACTTTCTAGTTTTCCCAACGATTTTTACCAAGTAATAAATTGCTACCCCTAAATCTTGTCTTTACACTTGTCAAATACAAGGCTACTTTATTTATTTGCTGCTGTAAATTGTATGTCTACACTGTTCCATTGATCTACCTTTCTATTTCTTAGCCCCTCCAGCAGGCCTTGGAGCTAGAGGCAGACAGAACAGTCATAGATTGGAAGCAAGGGTAGTAGGAGAGGATACAACATGTACTCAGTAGCTTTACCAAAAGCTACTAAAACTTAAAACTGTATTAGGTCTTTTGGTACTCTTTGTTTAATGTAAGGTAGGGATTCAAGGAGGCGAATGAATGACAGATGTTCTAGATATATTGCAGATGGAGAGAAGACTCAGAAGTTGGGTTGTTGGAGTGGGTAGTGAATTCTATACAAGGGGAGAAAACTTGTGTGAATGCTTTTTAGGGAACAGAAGTGAGAGAGTTACAACAAGGGGAATGTTACTGGATTTTAAAGTATATGGGTACTAGACAGAGCCAGAATTTTGAGAAATATCCATGTTGAGGGGGAAGACGATGGATGATAGACTTGCTATGGAAACTGAGAAGGAGTGGTCAGACGGGTAGGAGGAGAACCAGGAGAGAACAGTGTCATGAAAGCCAACGTAGGAGAGGATATTTAGGAGGAGAGTGTGGCCAACAGTGTTAAGAACTAACAAAAAACCAAGGAGGATAAGGAAGAGAAAACATTATCAGGTTTAATCTTTGAGCCATTAATTATTCTTTGGAAAATTTCCTAATACTTGTGGTAGCAGAAGTGGGATTGCAAGTATTGAAGAGTGTGTGGATGGTGAGGAAGAGATGCCAGCAACAATAAAATTTTCCTGCTAGATTGTTACTAATGAAAAGGAGGAGAGATAGAAGAAAAGATTAAGGAGATAGCTTGACAAATGACCATTGGCAGCTAGATGTTGCAGTGGATTAGAGTGTTAGACCTGGAGTCAGGAAGATTCATCTTTCTGAGTTCAAATCTGGCCTCAGATACCTATTAGCTGTATAATCTTGGGAAAATCACTTAATGCTTTTTGCCTGAGTTTCTTCATCTGTACAATGAGCTGGAGAAGGAAAGGGCAAACCACTTCAGTATCTTTACCAAGAAATTATCGCAAATGAGGTCACGAAGACTTGGACATGACCAAAAATCATTCATCGACTCCTATATTGCCATTTATAGATTTAAGAATAACTACTTTCCAGTTTGATTGATGTGAGTTTGAATTGTATACATATATATTTTTTTAAAAATTAGAGTCTTCCTTATAGATGTAGAAAACATCTGAAAGGATGATTGTAACCCTGTCTGAATTAAAATGTGATATTACACATTTTATCTACTTGTAATAAATATTTAAAAGGAGCAATTACTAAGTAATTGTTTTATAAAATAGATAATCCATCCTGCATCTTCATTCCTTATTATCATAATTCAGAGAATCAAAATGTATTTTCAAAGTTAAGCCATTATTGTTTACAGTTAATGACTGTCTAAAGTTGACAGGTTAATGAAGGGGATTACATCATGTCTACACACTTCTCTTCCCACATTCCAAACACCAGACTGTACTTAGAAAATTATGACTTAAAGATGGTAGCCTACTGCCTGGGTGGTTGCTGTGTGCGGTGATTGACCATTTGATGAAATGAAAACAAGGTACCAGATAAAAATGTTTTAGCAACATGGCACCTTAGGGACCACATCTGTCCTGGCCTTTCAGAGCACATTTTTGATTCAGGAGATTTTGTTCAAATGAAATTACTTTGGAATGAATTCCACTTGAAGACCAAGCTAACTGTGCGCCCCTAAATCCTACGGAGAATCATTTGTTCAAAGGACATTATTGTTGTGAATCTGTCAAGAGAGAAGAAACAATCACTTTTCTTGATTCTGCAAATTGTAGACTAGTGATCATGAAAATGTTTAGACTTACATGTGTAACTTTTGCATACACGAATACATGCTCTTACCTCATGGAGAATAAAATGTCATCTTTGGGTTTGTTTTCTCTTCCCTCTTGGGGAAAAGCAGACCCAAACTGCTTTGTCTGTAAAATAGCTAACTGATTTTGAGACAATGTGAATGATATACTTTAATGACTTTGCCTAAGAGAGGTGTATGTTTAAATGAGTGGGACGGTTTTGCTTGCACGAGGTGAGATCTGTACTAATATTCCATTAAGTCACCCAATATTCTTTAGGTGCTGACTATAAAAGGGGCCCCATGGTAATCACTTGATACATAAAATGGAAAATGACACAGACCCTGACCTTAGGGATTTAATGATCAAATGGGTGGTGTGTGTGTGTGTGTGTGTGTGTGTGTGTGTGTGTGGTGTATGGTGTGTGTGTTGTGTGTGTGTGTGTGTGTGTGTGTGTGTGTGAGAGTATGGATAGATGGGGTAAAGTGACAAAAATATGACACAAGGTACATTATGGAAAGGACCAAAGAAAAATACAGACAATTTGCCATAAGGAAGTCAGTAAGGCCAATTATCGGGTGGGTCCTCTTGTTTAAATCTTGTTAAAATGATGTCCAGGTTTAACTTCACATGACCTCTGGGATCCCCTATCCCCTATGAGATTCTGTTGCTTGCTGCTAGAGAAATGAAGGAAGACACTGTAGAAGACATTTCTGAAGCCAGAAGAGGGGAAAGAATATTCAGTGGATAGAAATGGTGAGGAAGTACTTGGGAATATGTGAAAACAAGGGAAAGCAGGGCAAGATTGGACTGACCTAGTAGTGCAAGACTTTCCCTAGAATATAGAGTACTTGAAGAGGAGTAGTCTAAAATAAGGGTCCAGTGGCAGGTTCGCATCATTTGTGGAGAGTTTTGAATGCTAGACTAAAGAATCTTTATTTTAGCCTTTAGACAATAGGTAGGACCTGCTGGTGATTGAGCAGGGCAGTGACATCATCAGACTTTGGAAGTATATTTTGAAAGCTATTTGGAAGGATGGATTGGATAAAGGAGAGGTTAGAGATGGTAGGAGATTATGATAGTAATCTCGGGAAGTTGTGATGATGGCCTGAACTAGGATAGTGCCTGGATGAATGGAGAAAAGGGACAGATGAGAGAGATGTCAGGGAAGCAGGACTGGACAGCTAAAGATGTGAGCGTGTGTGGGGGGAGGAGCAGGAGAGAATGAGAGGATGGTGGTGACCTCCATAGAAAGAGGGAAATTAAATATGACACAATATTTTTAGAGTGTAATATGCAAATATAAATTATATTTAATTAAATATTTTAGATTAAATTTAAATATTTGAATTAAACATGAATAAAATAAATATATTTAAAACCTCTGCTCTAGCAGAGGCAGAATATATCTCCTAATTAAATCTTACCTCAGTTTCTCCATTTATCAAATGAGGCAATTGAACTAGATGGCCTCTAGATAGAAGACCCAGAGAGACATTCAAGAGTGCACAAAGTTGGGTGGAACATGGAGAAAACAGTTTGCCATGAGACAAAGAACCTCTAGTTTTTATGTGTCTGATAGGAGACCTGGGAACTAGAGAATATCATTCCTTAGAAAGAACCCATTGGATTTCCTTGGGAGAAGCATTGTCCTAAGTTCCTTCCCATTCCCTTCGCAGCAATGATAGCAATAACTGCTAATACGTATAGTGTTTAAGGTCTGCAGAGCACTTGACATGTATTAGCTCACTTAATCCCCAAGATGTGTGTAAATGCTATTATTAGTTCCATTTTATAGCTGAGGAAACTAAGGCTGATGGAGGTTAAGTGACTTGGCTGGGATTCCATGCCTAGTAAGTGTATGAAGTAGGATTCAAATTCATGTTGACTTCCTGTCCCCAAGTTTAGTGTTTGACAGAACACCATAGTATCAGGGCAAAAGGCCCTCCTTCAACTCCAACTTCTCACTATGGTGCAGCAATGACATTAGTTTCCCAAAGGCTCCATCAGTGAAACATACACTCTGGCAGATTTTATTTACCAAAAGGCTTAGGTTTTGTCTAAATGGAGGTCCTGAGAGGAAACCAGATGATGTCAGATGTGGAAAGAGCAGTGCAGAGAGGCTCATTCCAAGCAGGTATACCTCTTGGTTGTAGGTTCCTTGGGCATGAACAGTCAGTGAATAAACATTTATTAAGAGCCTTCTATGTGCCAGGTTTTGTTAAGCAGTAGAGACACATCAGCATATAAGATGAGGAAAAGGAAACAGAGGGTGCTGAGAATGAAATAATTTTTAGACCATAAATAAATATTAGTTTGCCTTTTGGTAGTTTATATGTTTACGATCTTTGTCTAGTGAACAGTGAGTTGAGGAAATGAACCCTATCAATACTGACATTCTGGTCAGATGCAAAAGTAGAACATAAGAAGTTTCCCTTAAATGAAAGATGCTTCATAAGATCTCTTCAGAGTGAGAAATGAAACAGTTGGTGAAGCTGGTTTCATTTTCTACCCATACCATCATTCAGCAGCCTTCTTATCCTCAAAGTTTCCTTTGCCACCATGCTCCCATGGCCTTTTCACCTTGGGAGATCCTTGTATCCATGTAACCATCTCTCCTTAGGAGATTCCTTCATCCTGTGGCCCCATCCTCTGACTGGTCATTTATTCCCAAGGCCCCCATTTAAAAAAGTGTCCACAGGTCAACCATCTTCACTCCTTCATCTTCTCTGTGCCCCACTCACGATTGTCTCTGCCCTACCCCAACCCTCTCTTCTTGGCTTTTTTACGTGTTGTCCTTCTTATTAGAATACAAGCTTCTCAGAAATGGGGATTGCCTTTCCTTTGTTTCTCTTTCCTGCTTCAGCATTTAGTAGAGTGCCTGGAATGTAGTAAGCACTCAATAAATGCTTGTTGACTTAACACTTGATCATATGCTCTTTGAGGGTTCATGATGAAGGAAGACAAAAAGGAAATTGACAAGTCAAAGAGCCTCTGGAGAAAGGCAACCACAATTCTGAGAGGTCCATCACTGTGTCACATGAGGTCTGGTTGAAGGAACTCAAAGGTTTAGCCTAGAGAATAGATGCCTTAGGGGAAACATGATAAATGTCTCCAAGTATTTGACAGGCTGTCACATGGTAGCAGTACCGGACTTGTTCTGCCGGGCCTGTGAAGGCAGACCTAGGAGTAATGGGTGGAAATAGTAGAAAAACACATTTCAGTTTAATGGAAAAAACCCAAACCAACTTTCCTAACAATTAAAACTATTAAAAATGCAGCAGACTGCTGCTTATACAGATTGACTGTGTGACCATGGACAGATCACCTAACTCTGCAGTGTTCCAGGCAGTTCTCTAAATTGTAAGTCTGTAATTGCAGAGAAGGTATCTACCAGCATTAGTGGATGGAGTTTTCTCACTTGGAGGTTCCCTACATCAATGAAATCACTGTTCTTGTCCTTATCTGTGAAGCACTGTGCTCACTGCACCAATTAACTTCTGGCCAAGTAAAAAAGAGAATTACAGAAAGAAGGAAATCATGTAAATTCATGGACACAGCCTTGTTCTTGTGGGTTGACCCTTGGTTGGTGATTCAGTTGGCATAACCTTTGAGGCTCCAGGGCTTTTTCACATTCTTATAGGCACTAGAATAAAACTAGTGACATTGCAAGACATCATGATCATCAGAGACTCACAAGTTAGCCATTCTAGCTGAGTCAAATTCAGACTATCAGCTAACTTGGAGGTTAAGGAAATCATCTTTTGTTGCCACTATTTTTAAGGTTGGTGGGCTGACAGGAGGAAGAGAGAGCAGATTTATTTTGCCTGGCCTCAGAAAGGAGATCAAACATCAATGGGTGGGAGTATTGAGGAGACAGTTTTTGCTCAATAGAAGGAAGAAGATGCTAAGAAATAATATTTCCTGAAAGTTGAATGGGCTGCTTGGAGGAGCTGGTCAATCAATTAACGAACTCTCACCATGTGTTAAGCATGTAGTAGGGGAAGAGAATGAATGTTTATTAAGAATAACTTTATGCCAGGCACTGTGTTAAGTGATTTGCAAATCTAATCTCATTTGATTCTCACCATAACCCTGGGAGGTAGGTACTATTATGAACTCCCTTTTATAGTAGAAGAAACTGAGGAAGGAAGAGCTTAAGTGACTTGCCTTGGGTCACACTAGTAAGTGCTAAGAGGTGGAAATACAAAGTAAGGCATGTGAGGGGCTCACATTCCAGTACGAGGAAAACATGCAAATGACTAGGCACATACAAGATTTGGTCATTTTTCTGTCATGAATATGTCATGAGAGTGGTTTGCCATTTTCTTCTCCAACTTATTTTACAGATGCAGAACCTGAGGCAAACAGGATTTAGTGACTTGTCCAGGGTCACACGGCTAGTAAATGACTGAGGTCAGATTTGAGTCCTCCTGACTCCAAGCCCAGGACTCTGTCCGTGGTACCACTTAGTTGTCCTACTTACGTGATAGATGTAACTGGAGTAGATGGAAGATAACTTCTGAGGGAAGGTACTAGCCCTAAGTGAAGGGTGTTAGAGGAGAAAGGGAGGAAAAAGCAGGAAAGGTCTTCTGGTGAAGGTGAGATTTGAACTGAGTCTTGTAAGAAGTTAGGGATAGCCAGAAGGCAGGCATTGTTGAATCATTAATAGAAGGAATAAAGTGTAAGAAGACTGAAAAAAATTGGATGAGTCAGGTTACATGCTTAACAGCCCTTTCTATTTGATCTTGGAGGTAATTGAGGGCCATGGGAGTTTATGGAGGAGAGGTGAAACAGTAAAGCCACTGCTTTGAGAAGATCACTTTGGCAGCTCAGTGGAGGAAGGATTGAGTAGGGACAGATTTTTGGGAGGCAGACCAAGCAGAAGGCTGTTACTGAAGTAGTCTAGTTCAGGATGAATGCTTGTTGGGGATATTATTGGGTGGTGGTGGTGGTGGGGTTCATGTTCTACATTAGATGAACTCCAGAGTCTCTTCAAGCTCTTAAGAATTTCTGACCCTATAGCACAATACTCTCTGGAGTAAACTTAGGATTACTAGACTGATTTAGGACAAGTATTGGGTGATTTGACCGCTTCCCAAATCAAACATAGCATAAAGGTCTTTTAGGAATCCAGTTTGGTTCCAGGGAATTTGAGATAGATCTATACCACTTCAATAGTTTGGCTTCAGGCTGGATGGGAAAGAGGACTGGAGGGGACCCAAATCTTCCCTTGCTCTCTGGCTGGCCTAGAATCTAACCAAACTCTTGTGGGAAGAGAGTGCAGGGTACATCTTCACCCTGACTTATGCCTGGCTGTTATACTGGTTTCTTCCTTTCCTCAGGTTCTTTCCAAAATATTGCAAGAACTAGAGTTTGAGTCTATCTTCTCCTTACTCATCTGTACCAGGGGATTGAGCCAATACTCTGCTTACTTGAAGTTAATGGGAATTTTGAGCTTTAGATCAGTGTATAATGGAGCCCCTGATATTAGTCTTTTCCAAGTGTACTATGGAAAAGAGTGTGGAGTTTAATGATAACTTTGTGGTTAAGCAGAATTTTTCCAAGTTTAGAAAGGATAGAGAGAATGCTGGCCCTGGAAGGGTAATGAGAAAGATCTCCCAGGAAAACAACAGCTGCTCAGTAATGAATAAACCAAGGAAGGTTAGTATGGAGCAACTTGGGCCATTGCCATTCCTATAATTTGCCCTCTTTTAAACTACTGTTAGTTGGTTTCAACAAACTTTCTGGGCAAGAATGTCCTGTTATGCCTAAGGCTCCGAAAGGAGGCTTGTTATAGAATATGCACAGTGGGGTTTTTGCTCAGTGCTTGAGTGTAGATGGGAAGGCTAGGGACAGTGGTTTGAAATCTTTCCAGAGAGTCTACAGCCTGCTCAGCAAATATGGAATGTTCAAACTCTGTCCAAAATTTAAAGATCATTAATTATGCAATACATCAAAACTGTCATTGATATACCTCCCTTTTGTACAATCACAGTATTTTGGCACAAAACAATAGGAGGAGAAAAAAATGAAACACATTTGCCAAGAAACACCCTAAGCAACTTATGATATGTTTTTATATTGCTCTCTCAAACTCTGTTGTTTCTTCTTTTTCTGTTTCTCCATGTTCTATTTGCAGGGAGGGTTTTCTCTTCTGGAGACCAAATGCTTTAATATATCTTCAGATTTTCAATTTTTAAAAAAAGATAGACTTTGTTGTTGTGGTTTTTGTTTTTAAAAAATTAAAATACATTTTATTGATATCTTGTTTTTATATCACCTATATTTTTCAGTGTATTCCATCCCTTTCTACTAGCTTTTTATAAAATTGTAACAACTTCAACCTAGGTAACATTTAATGATTTATGCAGTTGCTCAGGAAGACCTGAGTTCAAATTTGATCTTAGATAGTAGCTGTGTGTCTCTGAGCAAGTCACTTTAACCTTTGCCTCAGTTTCCTCAGTTGTGAAATAGGGGCAATAATATCAACCTACCTCCCAGGATGATGTGAGAATCAAATGAGATATTTGTTAGATAATGCTTAGCATTGTATCGACTACATAGTAGTGACTTATGCTCTTCCCATATTCCCCAGCCTCCCTTTTGAGTTTAATAGTCTAAGTAGGATTATCCCACTATTCCATATGAGGAAACCAAGCTGGAACTTGACCTCAGTTCTTTTGACTTCCAGTCCAAGACTCATTCCATTGCACCATGATGTCATCTCTTTTCTCTTTTGGGTGAAATCTTTCATATTTTCCTCTGTTTTCCTGTATTTTCTTGCTTTCCATTTGGATTCTTATCCAGATGTTGTCGAGCAGCATTTGCTAGGCACCCACCTGTTCAAGGCAGAGATCTCTGTACAAAGCTATAGAAATGGAAATCACTCAATGTATATGCTATGCATTAAAAGTATATGCTATGTTATGATGAATGGAAATGCTTGTTTTGTTCCATGATTGAAAAAAAAAGTAGTTACCAACCATAAGAAGTGTTGCTGGGAGTGGCAGCCATCACTCTCCCACTTGTAGCTGTTCTGGGGAGACATTGTAGAGAAAGAAGGCTATTAGGAGTTTGTAAATAGTGGATACCAAGGACCTTTATGACTTGAATCAGGAAAGGGTTACTATAGGGCAACAACATTGGCCTGGAAATCAAGTGATTGGTGTTTTCATTCAAGCTCCACTGGTAACTATCATCTTAGACCAGTCATTTCCTCTCCTGTGTACCTCTATTTCCTCATCCATAAGGTGAAAGATATCTGAGGTTCCTACTGTGACGTCTTCCAACTTGTAATGAAACCCAACCACTTTCTTCAGGTTTATGGAAATTTTTGACACGTAATAGCTTTGTGATCCTGGGCACGTCTTTTAACCTCAGGCTGTCCCAGTTTCCCCATCTATAAAATGAGGGTAACAATAGCTCCTATCATCCGGGGCTGTTATGAGGAGGAAATGACGTAATATTTTTAAAGGACTTTGGAAATCTGAAATGCTAATGATTATTTTCTTTGCTCTTTTAAATATAATTTAATTATAATTTATTATTTATAATTATATTATATATATACTTTATATATAATTTATTATATAAATTATACTACAATTATAAATATAAAAATAACTCCTTGCTATTTTAAATAGACACGGAAATGCTCATTTTCTCAACTGTTGAAGAGGAGGGGGACTCTCCATTCCAAATCATGTTGATTTTGAACATGTTGTGTTGTATTTAAAAAAATAGTACCATAGTTTCATATATGGATTATTGGGCAGAAATGAGTCTAGGATCTATTCCTTGTAAGATAATCACACACAGAGTGGGGCAATTAAAGGAAACTTTGACAAAGGAGGTCATTTGGAGCCAAAGTTGAAGAATGTATAGTTAACCACTAGTATTTCCTGGTGAGTTACTCCCACATTGTGGTTCCAAGCTATCCTTCCTGTACTTCTCTACTCTGGAAATGTCTTCCTTTTTCTGGAACAACACTGACCCCATCCAGCCATCATTCACAGAATGTGTGAAAATCCAGCATCTCCATGGCACCACATCAACCTTAGCTGAAGAAGGGCTATTGACTTTCCCACCCTGGACTTCATTCTATCTAAATACTTATTTCCAATCATTTTCTTTTTACAAAAGACTGTTTGTGCTACTTGTCCCACTCTATATAAATATCACATATATTTTAATTTATATCTTGGTTATTGCATGTATCATTGTCAGCATGGCCCTACATTAGTGCTACAATGCCAACTGAATTTCATCCTAAACTCTTAGAAACTTAAATTTTCTCCATAAAGCATCCCTTTTAGCATCTCTAAGAGACAGAAGTTTAAATGCTTCTGTTAATGATCGTGAAATAAAGATATTATAACACACACAGGTAGAGAGGGAGTGAGATGAATTCAACAGACCCTCTCTGTTATACAGATTTGAAAGGACAGAAACGTTTCATATTCCAGACTAGTTGTGTTAGGATGGGCCTTATGCCATATGTTTGGGGAATGCTTTATGCATGACCTCTCTGAATCTCAGCAAAGCTACTTTGGAATTGAAAGAATGAACAAAGTACTTAGTAAGTGTCTCTGGTGTGCTCCAAAGAGAAAAGTGAGACGATCCCAACTCTATGTTGCAATACAGAAATCATTCAGTGGAAGGGAGCTCCTAAGTTTAGGCTGGGGGTGCTCGTAACAGAGTTATGTTCCTGACAGCTACTCCATTTGTGGAGCCTTATTCATCTTTGGCCAATATTCAAGCTGTTCATAAATGTCCTTTTTAAATGGATGAAATCAATGACAATGAAAGTATCATAGACTTTCCCGCTTAGGCAATATTAATACATTCCACTTTCCTCTCATTTCCCATATTAAGAATTATTCACAGTACAGCTCGCCCAAACACAGAACATTACACTCAAAATGATTTAGATCAATGAGAAGCTAATAAGGCAGAATTGATATAAGTAATTGTTTAACATTAGCTCCATCGGGTTAAAGCAGCTCAAGGGCGTGGGTGTTTTGCCTTTTAAAATCCAATAACATCCATTAATTAAGGATTACTAAAGGCACTGAAAATCACAATTGACTTTGATTGGGTCAATGAAGAATCACATAAAAGCCTTATTACTACTGTCCTTTAACTGAAGAAAAGAGACCTGTTTTCAGCAAACTACAAAAAAGAAACATTTGTATAGCTGTATAGGTAGGGCCCAAGGGGTGGAGTAGAATTCACACTATTTAAAGTTATAATTGTATAAAATAGTTTATATTCTAGGAAATTACAATTGTCAATTTGAACTAGAGGGACCATCAAGAAAACCAGCTTCTTCATTTTACATATGAGGAAACTGAGGCACAGAAGCATTAAATGACTCTACCAGAGTCACACAGCTACCAAAGTCTGAGGCAGAATTAGAACCCAGGTCTTTCTGGCTCCAGTTCAGTTCCATTATCTTGAGTTGCTTCTCAGTTTAGATCGTTACAATTGAATACTACGGAGGTAGAAAATGGATTTTTTCAGCATGCTTTATTGACAGAACCTCTGTCATGTCAGTCAAAGTTACCATTAGAGTGGGTCTTATATTATCTTTCTTGATGTGTTTTTCATACCTAAACTTAGCTCCTTTAGCCTCTACTATTTATCTTATCTTTTCATCTATTGAAATGCTTTTGTACAAGATAATTGATTTTAGTGGAGAGAAGTGAAATTTGTGTGGGGGACCACATATTTTGTTTTTTCTGGAGAGTGCTAATTTACAAAAGTTTTTTTCTTAGAGAAACTGACTTTTAAGTGGAAACACAGGCTTTGCTATTTTAAGTAGTTGCCCAAATTAAAATTATCAGTAACCAAGTACCACCCAGTGGCCACTGGCTCCATACAACTTGCTTGATTGTATTGGAGGGATAGCACCTTATGCTATATAACAGTAAGCACTCTAGCATACCCAGGATGACTTCCTAGTACAGGTTCATGGATTTGCTTTTCTTTTTTTTTTTTTTAAATTAATTAATTTTATTTATTTTCAGTGTTCTACAATAACTACCATATAACTTAGATTATTATGTCCCCTCCCTCCCCCCTCTCACCCCTTTCTTTCCCTCCTCCTTCCCTGAGATAACATACAATTTTGGGTAGGTTCTACACGTATATTCC
Organism: Potorous gilbertii; assembly: GCA_028658325.1. NCBI lineage: Eukaryota > Metazoa > Chordata > Mammalia > Diprotodontia > Potoroidae > Potorous > Potorous gilbertii. The sequence goes on along the minus strand of CM053771.1, from coordinate 502,367,261 downwards.
TATTAAATACATTTTCACTATGGTCATGCTGGGGTTGAAGAATTAAAATGAGTGGGAGAAATCATCTAACAAACCAAAACACAATTCACGCGCACGCACACACACACACACACACACACACACAAAATGCTCTGCTACTTTCTATGATTGAATTCCATAGTTCTTTCTCTGGATGTGGAAGGCATTTTGCCTTAGAAGACCATTGGGAATTTTTTTTAAGTCCCTGCATTGCAATGCATTGTAATCCAAGTCTACCAGAAAAAACTCTCACACGCTGTGGTCGTTACTGTGCACAAAGTTCTCCTGGTTCTGCTTCTTTCACTCAACAACAGGTCATATAAGTCTTGCCAGGCCTCTCTGAAGTCTTCCTGTTCATCATTTCTTATAGCACAATACATTTCCATTACATTTATGTACCATAATTTATTCAGCCATTCCTCAATTGATGGGCATCCCCTTGATTTCCAATTTTTGGCCACCACAAAGAGTGCTGCTATAAATATTTTTGTACATGTGGGTCCCTTTTCCATTTTTATGATCTCTTGGGGATACAGTCCTAGAAGTGCTATTGCTGGGTCAAAGGGTATGCACATTTTTGTAGCCCTTTGGGCATAGTTTGGATCCGCTTTTCTTAAAGGAAAGCAACTTTTAAGGAGTCAACAATCACTTTAATTAAACATATATATCATTCACTTAGTTCAGGGGAAGAGTCAGCACCTTGAACTTCAGAGAAAATACACACAGAAATTACAGAGAAAATAGCATACAGACCAATGGACAGAACTTCTGTCTGACCATAAGCAACATATACATCATAGATCAACAGACAGATCCAGCTGTTTGACCATTACATACCTGCATAGTTACCAGAGACAGAAGCACCAATCTGGGTTTTCAAAGCCAGGATGATGGGGCTCCTTAGCAGCTGCCCAGAGTCTCCTCTGGCCAAATCACAATAACTTCCAACGAGTGAACTGCAAAGCAAAACCTCACCTCAGAGTATATATATATACATATATATATATGTATATGTATATATACATATACATATATGTATGTAGTGTCAGAAGGCATTCCAACCCACCTACTTCAGTGCCTAATTACCAAAAGGTATGAAAATCTTCAAGCAAGCAAGTCTCCCCAGTCAAGCTTCCCTTAATGGGCCCTCATGTGGGGCTCATTTAATAATGGGTAGGAAAGATCTTAAATCCCATAACATTACAGGAGTGTATGACTTGTTCTTGGCCCCATGTTCTGAAGAACTGAATTTCAGTTTGAGGTTTAAAAAGTCTTTGAAAACATTAGATTGTGTCTGTAAATACTCCCTATGTATTAATTTAGGAGAAAAATCTCATGAAATCTTTTCCAAAACTGGGCAAATAATTTATAGCAAACATTGACATAACACTTTAATGTTTGGAAAGCCCCTTATACATGTTATCTCATTTCAGTTTTAAATTACCATGAGAGATAGGTGCTATTATTAACCTTATTTTATAGATGAGGAAACTGAAGCAGAGGTCAAATGACTTATGCTTAGGGTCACACAGTAAGTGACTAAAATTGGATTTGAACTCAAGTCTTCCTTACCACAGCTCCATTGTTATATCCTCTATGTCACTTTAGTTGCCCTTGGGCTGAAGGCAAATTTATCATGTGGTATAATAAACAGTACAAGGGACTAGTGGTCAGAATTCCTCAATTTCTAGTCCTAATTCTGCTAGTGGCACATGACGTACTATTCTGATTGAGTCTGTGGACTACATTTGAATTCTATCCTGGTGTTGTGAAAGATTGAATGCAAAAGGAAAAGGGGATGGCAGAAGATGAAGTGGCTAGATAGCATAATGGAAACAATGGATATGAACTTGGAAGGATTTTGACATATAGTGGAGAGTAGAAGTGCCTGATGTGCTAACATCCATGCTGTCACAAAGAGTCAGATATGCCTGAGCAATATCAACAACAAAAACCTTTCTAGTTGATCCCAGTTTATAGATTGCTTTCAAAGGATACTTATATTGGATTGCTTACTTATTTTTTAAACAGCCAGAAAAAATTAAAAAAGCCCTAGCAAAATTAGAACTCAGATCTTCCTTAGTTCCATTAGCCCATATAGTCTCTCAGTTTCTCTCATTAAAACTTAATACCACTGAGGTAGAAAATGGGCTTTTAACAATATGCTACATTGACAGAATCTCTGTCATGTTAATCAAAGTTGCCATTAGAATGGAGATAGTGTTTTTCTTCTTGATGAATTTCACATATTCACTCCCATCTTCCTTAGTCTCTACCATTCATCTTTATCTTTTAGCATCTTAAAATGCTTCTGTGGAAGGTAATTTATTTTAGTGGAAGGAAGTGGAATTCATTTAGGGGAACACATATTTCATTTTCTTGAGACTGCTGTTTTATAAAAGGTGTGTCTTAGGAAAGCTGGCATTTAAGTGGAAACTCATGTCCTGATATTTTGAGTGGCTGCCCAAATTAAAAGTATCTGTAGCAGGGTTGTTTCATTTTGGTCATGGTATCTGAGTGTCTAGCATGGCATCTGGCACAGTGGAGGTATTTAATAAGTGTCTGTTGACTGAGAAGTGGCAAGCAACTTTATGATGGATTGTTGAGCATTACAAAGAAAGATGTCCATGAAATGATGTTTCCTGTTTTCCTGTTGAATTATGTGTCCAATGAAACTAAGTTTCTAATTCCTCTATATACCTTTCCATGGAAAACCTGCTAACCATCTTTCCAATTAAGTGCAACTTCTTTATGTCTTATAGTTTCATTTATAGTGAAAATATTAATGTGATTGGTTTTCTTTTCATACAACATAGTGTTGATTTGTTGGTCATTGAACAAAGATTACATGTTAAGAGTAACAGGCATTAAATTAATGTGTCAATTCTCTGACCAGCATCACAAAAAATAAAAATGATCACATCTTAACAGATACAGAGCAATTAGTGACAAATTTCAGAATTAGCCATATTTATTTAATCAGACATTGCTGTGTAGTGTGTAGGTCAAAATAAATACCAAACCAAAAGGAAGTCAGTGAAGGGCACAGAGATGTGGCTTGGAATTACAGAACTACAAGATGATCTTTTAAAATTAGAGAAATGAACAAAAGTAAAGCTACTGATTCTAAAAATGTTTACTGATTATGTGACACTGATCAAGTCATTTAAATTGCCAATGCCTCTTCATTTTCCCCTTCTATAATATGAATAAATTGAGTTAGAAGGATCATAGACTTAAAACTAGGAGAGACCCCAGAGATCATCTAGTCCACCCTCCTCTGGAAACTGAGACCCAGACACATTATGTAACTGGTCCAGGCTTACACAGGTAGTGAGTGAGGATTTGAACTGAAGACATCTGGTACCAAATTCACTGCTTTTTCCAGTGTACCATATGACCTCTCTGAGGACTCCTCTAACTCTATACCTGTGACTACATGATGCTCCAATCTTATGATTTTTGAGATTAAATTAGTTTATGCAAAATAGTCTTTGCAACAAGGAGGCAATAGGGTAGGTAGATGGAGCCTTGAAATTGCCATTTCTACCGAATACCTAATCTTGAAGCACAGAGGTATGTTATCTAAGAACACAATTTATTTACAATACAAGCTTCCTTGAGACACTTTATGGAAGAAAATATTAGAACACTATAAGCAGTATCACACAAAGTGTCTATAAGCATTTGAAAAGAAATGACTCAATGTATGAAGTGTGCTGAACTCTATTATATAATTATATAGAACTTCAGATATTCAATATACGATGATCTTTCTCAAGAACCCCTTCGTGTATATTATAGAGCATGACAGATTAATTTATCATGTGATTATGAACTCATGTTTGAATTAATAGACTCATAGACCTTTTGACCTGGAAAGAGTTTGAAGGTATTTATACCAACTTTCATTTTGTAGATGGTAAGAGGTTAATGTTTTGCCCAAGGACATATAGCTGTTTCCTTTCTCGTAGAATAAGGACTCTGAAATCAAAATCCTAGCCACTGAATTGTGAACAACAAACAAGAATTAAAAAGAGGTTACAATCATCTTACTGGTTAAGAGGTGACATATTGGTCAAGAGGTTATATAATACCAAATAGAAGATTTGTTTGTGATAAAAGGTAGTTCTCATAGTCATGATTTTCATTCAGGGATCCTCAAAAAACAGGGTAAAATTCTCAGTCAAGAAAACTGAAATGACTTGATGGGATAGAAGTAAACAGTCACAGACATAAAAATTTCATTTGAAAGCAAGGCAGGGTGACCCTATTCACTGGCTCTGTTTCTTTTCTGCTGCTAGGCTACACATTTTGGTGGGTTTCTCATGGGTGATATTTGGATGCTTACAGAATATTTAACTACTCTAGAGAAACACATTTACCAGTGTAGTCAGCCTTTCATGCAGCAACTAGACAATGAACATGATTAGCATCTAAGTCGTCACCAAGAGGGTTTCATTAAAATGAGCAATGGGAACCTTGTACCTCTCTGGCTATTATTACTTCAATCTGGGAAGTTGTAGATTTAGCAAAAACAGAAATGCATTGATTAAGCTGGGGACTCTAGTGTGTACAAACAAAACCTAACAAAAATTTAAATTTTTAAAAAAATACCCAAATGATTCTTCAGTATTAACTTATGGGTCCAAGGTTTAGCTCTAACAGTGTTAGGAAATCTATGCCATCCATTCTGTGGCATGGTGGAAAAGATCATTGACCCTGGAGGAAGATTCACATCCCACCTTTGGTGATCCTACCTATGTGATATTGGGCAAAGCATTTAACCTCTTGGGCCTCACTTTTCTCATCCATATGATGAGATTTTGGCTAAGGGTGGGCAACCTGCACATTTGAGGCCACATGTGGTCCTCTAAGTCCTCACGTGGGGCCCTTTGACTGAATTCAAACATAACAAATTCCTTTTGTGAAGTTTGGATTCAGTCTGGTCTGTATGGTGAACAAACTTCCTTGTAACTAAATCTACAATCCTATCATCACATAGTAGGTGGGTAATTGTTCATTTGTTTTTTCTTGAGTAGAGGGATAGAAAATAGATTTTTCTCTGTCAAATGGAAGATGAATTGGTAGCTTATTAAAACTTAGTGTAAAATTATTGGCTTTTTTATATTAAATTTTTCTTGACTCAATTATGAACAATTCTACCTACTGATACCTACCCCTGGTACCTACTTGTTTTTTGCAGGGAAGTCACACGTTAGGACCTAAGAGATTCAAACTTTCTTGGACTAGATCTTATGATCATACTCACTTTCTTTCTCTCCCCTTCCATGAACTCATGAACTCATTCATATTACCCTCTTCCATCTCCTTGGCCACCCAAACTACATTGGATGGTGGAGTGAGAGAGTGACTTGGATGTGCTGGGAGTCATCAATTCTAATCCTTTTGGTTCTGATGTTTTAGACCTTTTCACCTGCTACTACATCCTAATATTCTCAAGGTTTTACTTTTTGCTCTGTTTCTACAACTCCTAGACCTCTCAAGGGACTGTGGCCAGTCTGGACCTTAAGGACCCCTGGGCCTTGCCATTTACACTGTCACTGAACATTACAGTATTTGTGAGCCTTTTCTTACACCACACAACCAAACTCTGATTTATGAGTTGTTTTCTCCAATTAGAATATGAGCTCCTTGAAAGCGTAGACTATCTCCAGTTTTCCATTTGTATCCCCAGCACCCAGTGCAGTGATTGGCCCATACTAAGTTCTTAAGAGTTTTCTTTCATTCATTCATTCACCAAACATTTACCAATAAAAATAAATACCTTTTAATCTGGTGCCTATGTATTGGTCTTATAAAGTATTTATGTGAAGGATACCAAAAAGGGGTGGAAGAAGGAGTAGAAGAAATGAAAGGGGAAAGAACAGAACAGCCAAGCCCCCCTGACATTCTGAGATGGATAAAACTTTTCAAAGGCCAAGTGTTTTATAATTGCCCTTCCAGCCAGATAATAGTGAATAGGGGATTTGTTGCGTTAGAAGATGCTTAGAACTTGATGATTCAGTTCCAGAAAAAGACTCATCCTTCCACTAAGAAAGTCACTTTCACGTTCAGTCTGGTCCTTGAGTTTCATTGCTCAGTCCAGATACAGATCAATTCCCACTCTGGTCTCTATAGACAGCTGTGTGCTACCAACCCATGGTAGTTTTTGTTTCTTTACCTCACTATTCAGATCAGGAGAATGTCCAGTTCGGAAGCAAAGAGGTTGATAATCTCAGCCTGTCTACTCCCAGTCTATCTATACCTAGTTCCTTCCCCCTGTCCTACCTCTTATGATTTTTGGTATCTTGCTTAGCTATGGATAGCAGTTGCAATGTGCTGGGGGTGATTGGGAAAGGATTAGACTGTCATACTCTTGCCAACATGAAAAGGGAATTCTTTTTTTCCACCCTTCCTTCCTTCCTTCCTTCCTTTCTTCCTTCCTTCCTTCCTCCCCCTTCTCTCCCTCCCCTTCCCTCCTTCACTTCCTTCCCTTTCCCTCCTTCCCTCCCTCCCTTCCTTCCTTTCTTCATTTTCTCTCTCTTTCTTTTTCTCCCTCTCTCCTTCTCTCCCCCGCCCCAAGGACTTATTAAGCATCTATTATGCTAGTTGTTGGAAATAGAAATACAAAAGTAAGACAGCCCCCATTCTCAAGGAGCTTATATTTTGCTAAGGGGATATCTCATCACAATAAGGGCAGTTTCCCATGGGTAGGTGATTCTGTCTCCAGGCATATATAATGGAGGCCCATGCTCTCTAATTTAGATCCTATGCTGCAGTTCTGTGACTGCTTCATATCTGCTTAATGTGTTTTATCGAGTGCCTTTGTGATTGAATGCTGAGCCAGAAAAGACTGAATACAAAATGATACTAATAGACCAAATCAGTTTTCTTTTCTCTCATGGGGAGTGAGGTAATAATTGCCATCAAGTGATCAGAGGAAGGTAGCAGAATGTGACCCATTGAGCTCTATTGTATATAGTACTAAATCAGAAAATGTGGAGATAGCTTGTGACAGTCATTTGGCACTTATCCTAAACATGTCACATTAATAGCACCTGTTGTTGAACTTTTGTACTGTCTCCCTAGCTAGACTGTAAGCTCTTCAAGGTAGGAACAAGGTCTCAAGGTCCTTTGAATCCACCAAAATGCTGCCTATACTTTACATAAAATCATTAAGAATACTAATTGTTAATATTAGTGTCGAAGTAAAAGTGACTAAATTCAGGTAGTTTAAGAAATTTGAACATTTTTTTCTCATATTTTCCTGCATTCTGATACCCCCCCAAACCTGTTTTATTTCATGAACTGCCAAGCATTTTTGTTTCTTACTCAGATAAAAGAAATGATGGAAAAGGAAATAGCCTAGAGGACTAGGAAACAGGTAGAGACTATAATGTGCAATTTACTTAATGGAAAAATGTAATGACATATCTGACTTCCCATAATCCCTCAATCTATAATTATGTTGCCAGTCATCTACTAAATGCAATTGCATATAGGAAAAAAAATGTCTTGTGCTGAACTATGAAAATTTGGCCTTATTGGACCTAAGTTAATAGAAGAAATCTCAGATCACATTTTATCTAGACCTGACTGATGGACTTACTATGTTCTCGTGTGTGTGTGTGTGTGTGTGTGTGTGTGTGTGTGTGTGTGTGTGTAAGACAGTGATAAAAGGAGATTATACCCTCTTTCCAGTCCTCCATCCCAAACTAGCTTCTGATCCATAAGGAAAGGAACCATTTCTTAGTTAATCCTGGTATCTTTCCCAGAAACTGGCACAGGGTTTTTTTATGCCAGGAATGTTTGCTAAATTTTATTGAATTGAATTAAATTAAATTTCTTTGTACTCAGAATAAAATCAAGTTCAAAAGTCATATCTATAATGGGTCCTGCCAAGTTAGGAAAATGTAGGCTTAGGTTACCTCTAAAATGCTGTGGGGGCAGTGATTCTACTCAGTGTAGGTGTACTTGAAGAGCTAATTAAGTAAGACTTAACTACTATAAATTCCTGCCTCTGTATCATAGTGTCTGAAGCTATTGTCTACTAAAGGTGATTGTTGAGATGTAAGTAACTTATCTGGGAAGGAAAATTATTTTTATTAATATTACCTTTTAATGACTTGAAAATATCCTTATGGATCAGTTTTACGTTTAATAGACAGTAGAAGATAGGACCCAGGACCCACTGTTTACACATATGGAGAGAAGTTCCTCCTTGCAGTGGTCCAGAGAAAGCCTTGTCATTCTCTGCCATCTTGTGCCATGTGGTGCGAATTCACTACCTCACTTAGCTCTTGACTGCCCAAGAGTTCCATGATTGTGACACCTCTCATGTGGTACTTGCTTTTCTCTGCATTCCCTTGAAGAGGTATTGCCCAACTCTATGGAAAATCAGTCAATCAATTGATATTTAATAAACATACTATGTGCCAGAGATTGGAAATGGGCCATCTGCTTTTTTGGTACAATTGATATAATTTGGCTGTCCTCAGTACTATCGTTGTAACCACATTCTTCCCCCAACAATTTTGGGAAAATAGAAAATCAGTATAACAAAATGAGAAAAGTAATCCCTAGTCTTGGAGTTTCCAGGAGAGGCACATTGGGCTGGGTAGGGTAGATTGAAGCTATGTTTGGGAGTGATCAGACCTGTGGTTGAAAATGTGTTGTAGAAAACAGAGCAATTAGGCAGGTAGAATGAGGATGGGGGGGAGTGGTGGAGAAGGGGGAAGGTGAGGACAGGCACATGCTGAAAAGGGAGTCAGGAGGGACAGGAATATTAGGAGATGCTAGAGTCCAACTTTTCTCACTTTAGAGCTTTGTTGAGATTCTATGATTGATACGGTCTTTAACTCCATTCTCAGTTTTGTTCCATTCTCATCATTTCTACCATCTTTATGAGAATCATGATAGTAAAGGCATCTTTAGTGGAATGGAAGAGAGAGTAGTAAAAATGTAACCCCCCAAACCTAATACCTTCCACATCAAAAAAGATATTTTGATGATTCTTTTATGTAATTAAATTCCATTCAAAGAGATATCATTTTAGTGGTGTGGTCTATATCTTGACCAATGCAGCACATAAAAAAATATAGTGAAACTTCATCTTTTCTGTGTAACGATGGAAATTCATAATGAACTGATAGTATGCAACTGAAAAGCAAAAAAAAAAAGCCAAAAATAAAAAATCAAAAAACCCAAGTAGCTTCTGAAGTAAGTAATAGTGTTTTTGATTGATAAATTAAAATTCCTGTTTCTTCAGAATGCACTGGAGCATTTTTTTGGGTGAACCTGAAATAAAAAGGTGGAGTATTTGGAAAGGAGTCTTATTCTTACCTGTCTCTGTTGCTAATTTCACATCTATTATTGCATTGGCACATTTGCTTAAAAATGAATATTTGACTTTTCTTCTATCATGGAAAACATTGCCATCTGATAGAACCTCATTTTCCAGGAAATCATTGATCAGTTTAAAATGTAGATTAAAGACAATTAAAAAGTATAGAATGTTACCTGGCTACATTTAGGAGATGGTCTTTTTTTCCCCAAAAGTTCCTCATTTTCATTAGAAAGAAAACATTATTTCATTGAGGGCAGTTGAAAATTTTGCAAAGAATCCAATGACATGCAAGAATTTCAGTGACAAAATAAGCAAAACTAAATGTTTTTTAAATGTGATTAAATTGAACTTTTATCTCTAAGAACTCCAAAATGATCAGGATAAGACCACCACTAAAGTCACTGTGGCAAGATGGTGACTCCTCTGAGTTCCCAAAAGCAAAGCTGGAAAGACTTAGGAAAGACCCAGGAAATCTGTCTTTTGAGTATTAGAATGATCTTCTTTTGCAAGAGTTCTCTGAGATCATCAGTTTAGTTAAATAAGGGTTGTCATCTGTGTTGATGAGAAAGAATGCCCACATGGAAAAACTTACAGAATATAATAATAGATGGTGCTTTAAGGTTTACAAATTTCATGTGTGTTATCTCACTTGAGCCTCATCATGATACTCTGGGGATTAGTTTTTGGTCCAAACTTGTGATTTCATTGGCAGGGGAGGGAAGTTCTTGTATGAAAATCCCTTCCTCTGATACAGATCAGCCACTCCTCTCTGCTATGTTGTTGTTTGTCATTGTTCTCCAAGAGGACTATGATGTCAATTAGGTGATGCCATGACATGCAAGTGAATTGGATTTTAGTGAGGGAGGGCAAAGTCACCAGCCTCACTTTATCTTCTGGAACCACCTGGATCCAGTGGCCAAATAAGGATCAGGACAACCAGAGAACCCCAGATGCAGGGGTGGGACCTGAGACTTTTCAGGCTAAGATCTTTAATAAAGGTCACATTTTGACTAAGGCAAAGACCATTCAGTGATTAAGACTTAATAAAAAATGAGGCAAAGATTGGCCACTTTACCTAGTTTTAAAAAATCCATCTGGGAAGAGAAGACCCTCAGGGTTTCTGGCCAAGACAGAAACTATTGCTATTTACCTTCACTCTGAGCCAAACTGAGCCCAAACAATGAGCAAGTAGGACTTGACTAGGGTTAGTGGCTAAGAAGAGACTTGACCATGATTACAAAGCTAGTATATGTCAGAGATGGAGCTTGAATTCTGGTCCCATCAATTCTTTTTTCCCCCCACTTAATGGTATTTTATTTTTGCAATTACCTGTATAGATAGTTTTCAACATTCACTTTTATAAGATTTTGAGTTCCAAACTTTTTTCTTTCTCCCTCTCATTTCCCCCTCCCAAAGATGGCATATAATCTGATATAGGCTGTACATGTATAATCATATTAAATGTATTTCCAAATTAGTCATGTTGTGAAAGAAGAATCAGAACAAAAAGGGAAAACCATTAGAAAAAAAGAGAGAAAATAGCATACTTTCATCTGCATTCAGACTCCATAGTATTTTCTTTCGTTTTCGATGTGCCATCATGAATCTATAGGAATTGTCATTACATTGCTGAGAAGAGCTAAGTCTATCAAAGTTAGTCATCAAACCATGTTGCTGTTAGTGGGTTCCTTTTTTTGGATGTCTTTGGGATACAGACCTAATGGTATTGCTGGATCAAAGGGTATGCACATTTTGTAGCCCTTTGGGCATAGAACCAAATTGCTCTCCAGGATGGTTGAATCAATTCACAACTCCACCAACAATGCATCAATGTTCCAATTTGATGATCACACATTTAAGAGACTCATGATGGCATGGATTCTGGGGGGTCCAAATAGTCTCCAACGTTCAGGGGAGATAGACAAGTAAGGAGGTAGAATTGGTGGGGGCCCATCAGTGGGCCAGGCATGGTCTCACCCATCATCTGCCAGTGTATCATAGGAAGAGACAGGGATAGGGATGGGGGCAAGGACCAGGCTTGTGATTTCTTTGGGGAACTCAGGTAAACCCTTGTGTAGATGAACACCTTTCCTGATACTTCTAGGGAGCCTAGAGTTGTAGGTCACATGAGGGATCCTGGCCAGTAGCATCAGTGAATGGTCTGGGAATTGAGGGGAAGAAGGATAGGGGAAGGGCCTGGTACTGGTTTTTTTTTTTTAAAATTCAGTCAACTGTTTTAATACTACTTGTTTTTACATCACTTTGTAACATGTCCAATTTTTCTCCCCATCTCTCCCCTCCCCCACCCCTTAATATTTTGCATTCTGATTACCCCTTCCATCAATGAGCCCTCCCTTCTATCACACCCCATCGTTCCCTTATTCCCCATCTTCTGTCTTTTCTTGTAGGGCAAGATAAATTTCTATAATCAATTAACTGTTTTCTTATTTCCTGGTTATATGCAATAATAATTCTTAACATTCGTTTCTAATACTTTGAATTCCACCTTTTTTCCCTCCCTCCCTACCTCTTCACCCATCCCCACTGAGAAGGCAAGCAATTCAATACAGGCTATATATGTTTTGTTTTGCAAAAGACTTCCATAATAATCACGTTGTGTAATAGTAATCATATTGCCCTCTATCCTACTCTATCCCCCCTTATTTTTTTATTCCCTCATTTGACCTTGTCCTTTCCCAACAGTGTTTATTTCTAGTTACTCCCTTCTCCCATTTGCCCTCCCTTTTATCATTTCCCTCACCCCACTTGTTACCTCCTCCCCTATTTTCCTGTAGTATAAGATAGATTTTCTTACCAAATTTAGTGAGCATGTTATTTCCTCCTTCAGCCATATGTGGAGAGAGTAGCTTTACTTTTCCCCTCTCCCCTTCTCCCTTTTCTCTTCCATTGAACAAGATTTTTCCTTATGTATTGTACGAGTTACAGCCCACCACATTCCATTTCTCCCTTTCTCCTCCCAGTATTTTCCTCCCTCACCCTTTAATTTTTGTTTTATATATATATATATTTTTTGTGGATACTATCTCTTCTGATTCAACACAGCCTATATTCTCTGTCTATACGTGTATGAGTGTGTGTGTGTAAGTGTGTGTATGTACAGTCCCTCTACCTACTCAATACTGAGAAAAGTCTCAAGAGTTATAAATATTTTCTTTCCATGAAGGAATGTAAACAGTTAAACTTTAGAAAGTCTTTTATAATTTCTCTTTCCTGTTTACCTTTTCAAGCTTCTCTTGATTTTTGTGTTTAAATGTCAAATTTTCCATCTGGTCTTTTCAACTTGAATGCTTGAAAGTTGTCTATATCATTGAATGACCATTTGTTCCCTTGAGGTAGTATACTCAGTTTTGCTGGGTAGGTGATTCTTGGTTTTAATCCCAGTTCCTTTGACTTTTGGAATATCCTATTCCAAGCCCTTCAATCCCTTAATGTTGAAGCTGCCAGATCCTGTGTTATCCTGATCGTATTTCCACAATACTCGAATTGTTTCTTTCTAGTTACTTGCAGCATTTTCTCCTTGACCTTGGAACTCTGAAATTTGGCCATTATATTCCTAGGAGTTTCTCTTTTTGGGTCTCTTTCAGGAGGTGGTGGGTGGATTATTTCAATATTTATTTTGCCCTCTGGTTCTAGAATATCAGGACAGTTTTCCTAGATAATTTAATGGAAGATACTGTCTAGGCTCTTTTTTTGATCATGGCTTTCAGGTAGCCCATAATTTTAAAATTGTCTCTACTGGATCTATTTTCCAGGTCAGTTGTTTTTCCAATGAGATGTTTCACATTATTTTCCACTTTTTCAAACTTTTGGTTTTGTTTTCTAACTACTTGGTTTATCTCATAGTCATTCATGTCTCTGAACTCAGTTCCCTCTTTCAGAGACCTATTTTGTTCAGTGAGCTTTTGAACCTTCTTCGCTATTTGACTAATTCTGCTTTTTAATGCCTCCTTCTCCTCATTGGCTTTTTGGACCTCTTTTTTTCCAGTTGAGTTAGTCTCTTTTTAAAGGTGTTATTTTCCTCTGCACTTTTTTGGTTCTCCTTTAGCAAGCTGCTAACTTGCTTTTCAAGCTCTTCTATTGCCTGAGCTGAGTTTAAGTTCACTTTGGAGGCCCTGGGGGCAGGGATTTTAACTTCCTGTGACAGTAAGCCTTGTTCTTCCTTATCTGAAAGGATGGGAGGAGACACCTCTTCACCAAGAAAGTAATCTTCTATGGTCTTATTTTTTTCCCCCCTTTTTTTGGGCATTTCCCCAGCCAGTTACTCGACTTCTGAATCCTTTTTCAAGAGATTAGACTCAGCTGCATGGTTCCCCTGGGCTTTGGGCAGGGGCAAGGTCATCACTCAGGGCTGGGGTTTGGATCAGCTGCTCTTTGCCACCAGAGGCTTTAAACTGAGCTGCCTGAACAATGGATCCAGGTTGCTTCCCAGCCTCTGTAGCTGCCTACAGTCTGCTGCTGTGGCCTCTGCCATTGCCTGGGGCTATTGCTGGAGAAACCCATTCCCAGTTAAAGCCTGCCCCCAATGACCTTTGTGGTCTCATCAATTCTAAGGATCATGGGATCATAGATTTAGGAAGGAAAGAAGGAAGGAGGGAAGGAATAAAAATTGAAGGAAGGAAAGAAGAGAGGAAGAAAGGAAGGAAGGAAAGGAGGGAAGAAATGAAGGAAGGGAGGAAATAAAGAAGAAAGGAAGGAAAAAAGAAGGAAAAAGGAAAGAAGGAAAGCAGAAAGGAAGGAAACAAGCATTTATTAAGTGCTTATCTATCCTAGATTTATAATTGGAAGGCTTGGTCACTGAAAGTGTTCCTGTTCAATCCTCAACACGCTGAGGTTTAGTAACTTGCCTAAGATTATGTAACTAGCATTTGAACACAGGTCCTATGACTCCAAATCTCCTACAACATCATTCTGGCTCTTTACTAATATAGTTATTATTCTAATTTTACAAATAAAGAAATTTACAAATTAAGTAAATTATTTGTAAAATAATTCACAAAATTATTTTAATTTTACAATGACTTGCTCATAGTTGGACTCAGTGATAGAGTAGAATTTTAGCTCAAGTCATAGGGTTCGTTGCTCTCTCTGCACTGTCAAACTGCCTCATATCTCTGACCTTCATTTTCTCCCCTCATCAAGGGTTTGACTCTAGCTGGAGATGACTTCTACTTCCCTCAGCTCAGCCAATCTAGGCAACTGAAGTTTGAAATTCCCCTGCCCCTGCCTCAACATCTCAAACAGGTTGTTATGTTTGTCCTTAAAGATATTTACTTACCTATATCATGAATGATACAGTAAATCTCTGTGTCCTTTGAAAGGAAAGGGCACCTACTGTCATTATTTCTACCATTATTTAAAATTTAACATTTAAGGCCAAAGAAAGAGTAGTATGAATTCATGAATGCCAGGTTATGGACTTATTGGGTATATATGTTCTACTCTCCATATTTCCAAGCTTGTCTTTCTTACTAAACACTGCATTTGAAGGGAAGGACTCAAAGCTATAGAATGAAGATGTAGCCTTGAAAAAGACCCACGACTTAAAAACCAGAGGGCCATTGTAGTTTAAACTATGTGAATATTGAACAACACAATTCAGAGACCCAGCCAGGCGGCAGGAATTTTCAGAATCCTTTAACATACTTTATGGAAGTTCATCACAGTATGATTTCTTTCCAAACAGCATGGTGAGTTTTCCTCTGAGAGGGCTCATCCATCGTTCCTAAGAAGGGTGTATTCCCAGGAGGAAGTACCATTTTATCTCTATGGCCAAATTCCAGATGTTTCTGTGTGGCCCAGTCTCAGGAAGAGGAATTTATGGGTAATTTTACATTAGAAACAGAACTCTAAGACCCTCATTGAAGTCTTCCTTTTGCTCTCCTTATGAGGGTAGTACAGAATTCATGCTTAGTAAGAATTCCCAATGATGAAGTCAGTTCTTGTAAGTGAACATGTTCAAGTGATCTCTTGACTCTGTGAAAGTTTTAAATTATGCTTAAGCAGATGAAACCATCTATTACCATTAAAAATTGCTGCCTGAGTTTTTGTATTTGTCAGTAGAAAGTAATTTCAGTTCTAGAAACTATCTTTAAAAAAAATCAAATTGGGCAAAATTTCTTTTCAAAAATTATCCTTCTTTCACCAGGTGTACCATTAGAGTCACATTAAATACCAAGTAAGTCGAGACCAAATGAAAGTGATTGTTACTCAGTTGAGAAATCCTCAAGTCACCCCATCTTCACAGAACTCAGAGTTTAGGAAATATGGATGCAACAAGCTCCCACCTAGCATAATTAAAGTGATCTGGAAATGTTGTCTGGCAAAACACACAAAAAGAGCAATGGAAGTTTTCAACTTTTTCTCTCAGGGTACCAGGGTAGGAGCCTGGGATGATTGGCACATTGATAGACCTTGCCTGGGTAAGAGTACTGTGGTTTCTAGCCCCAAAGGAATTTGCTTTGGCACTAAATGAGACTAGAGTTCCTCAGGATAAGACTCTGGTTTTTTCTGACTTGTATGGAGTTGCTAGGATTTCATTGTACCTCTGATATATGAACAAGATTATGGCGGCTTTAAGCAATAATTGGAAGTAGCAAAGCTTACACCTAGGCTGGGACTGCTCCCAAGTGACTCCAGACTATTGCCAGTGGATATTATGGGTGTTTATGGTAGGCTGCTTGAACCCAGGAGTCTCCAGTTTTTGTTTTTTATTTTTACTTAGTAGGGAAACTCAGTTTTTCATTCATTAAACATCTTACTATATGCAAGGCACTGTGATGTTAACTGGGAATACAAAAACAAAATGATCCTTTCCCTCACAGAACTTAGGGAGAGAGTATTGACTACTAGAGGGGTGAGAAAAGGAGGTGGTCAAAGTTTGGTAATTAGAACTGTGATTTAGGAAGGTTATTTTGCTAGCTGGATTTGAGAAAGGTAATATTAAAAATATGGAGATTAAATGTGAAGCCATTATCATAGTCTAGATTTGAGACCATGAGACTTTTATGAGTAGGAAGAAAGAGATGATATGAAGTTAGGGAGTTAGGTAGGTAGCATCAATACAACCAAGAAACCTATTGGATATTGGGAGGTGAGAACCAAGATGGTGGAATAAGTGGTAAACTGCTGCAACTGTCCCCTGCTCACCTCCAAATAAATATAAAATAGACCCTTAAAACAAATCTTAGAAAAGCAGAACCAGCAAAAAGATGGGGTGAAACAATATTTTAGCCCAAGAAACTTGGAGGATTGGCAAGAAATGTCCATCTCATTCAGGTAAAAGGGGAGCACAACCCAGAATTAGAAAGCCAGCAGTAAGCCTCACCTCAGCAAACCAGCAAGAGAGACAGATATTGGGAGGTGAGGGAGAAGTGATGAGTTAAGGTTAATACTCAAACCATAAGCCTCGGTGACTGGAAGAATGAAAGTACCTACAACAGAAAGAGGGAAGTTTAGAGAAAGGTTAGGGTTAAAGGGAAGATGTAATGAGTTTCATTTTAGACATGTACCATTTGAGATGCTAATGAGACATTCAGATATCTGTCTCATTACAATATACAACTGGAGATATACTGAAGTAGAGGAAAGAATTTAGAGATGGACATACAGATTTGGGAGATACCTGTATGGAAATAATAAATGAAGCTATAGGAACAACATGATGTAGCAGACTGTAGACAGAGAAGTGGAAGTAGCCAAGGGCAGGGCACTGGAGAATGTATGTTAAAGGAATGAGATAGATGATGGTCTAGCAAAGGAGTCTGAGAAGGTGAAGTCAGACAGGTGGAGAAACAAGAAAATGATGTCAAGGAAGCCTAGTTAAGAGAAATTAAGCAGGTGATCAAATAAGGTCAGAAGTTTCAGAGAAGTGAAAATTAAGCAGTTAAGAGATCATTTGTAACCTTGCAGAGGATAGTTTCTATTGCATGGTCAAGTAGGAAGCTATATTGAAAGATGGCAAGAATGACTGGGAAGTGAATAAGTGGGGGTAATGAGTCTAGATGACCTTTTTCAAAGAGTGTGGCTATGAAAGATAAGGTAAAAGGGGGTGGCTTGAAGGACAAGTGAAGACTATTAAGTCAGGGGAGACCTGAGAATGTCTGTAGGTGCTGAGGAAGGAAGCATTAGAAAAAGTGAGATTAAAGATTAAAAAGGGAGTAATGCAACGACCTTTGGGTAAGTTCCTAGAGGATATGGGAAAGGATAGGATCCATGGTATAAATAATGGGATTGGTTATACCAAAGAGAAGCACCATGTCCTTATCAGAGAGTGGAACAAATAAGGAATAGTGGATGGGGAATGAAGTAGAAGAGTTTTCAGGTAAGAAGTAGCAAAGGAATCTGTAGGAGATAGTTTCTTTTTTTTTCCCAATTGCATTGGGACATTCTTTGTCGTATATGTGCCCCTAGAAAAATGACCTTAGCTTTGAAAAGTTTTATGGGTTAGTTCCATGTAGAATCATAGCTCAAAAGTTCCCACCATATTTTAATTTTTTTCCTGATAGAGGATGTATTAAGTAAAAATGAAATACATTTAATTAAACACAATAGCAAAGAAAGTAACAAGATGCACCAACTAGATATATTTTCCCAATGGTTATCAGACCCCTCATGGGGTGGAGAATGTACAAGAATAGATGGTATGTGACCAAGGCATAAGCATGGAGAGCACGTATGTAAGAAACAAATGACTATTAAAACACTGACCACCATACTCTAGGACTACTGAAAGAGTAGTAACTCATACTTCTAGAGGCTCAGTATTAAGGTATATGTAACATTAGATGCTTATGTTGATATGGGATAATTAAAAAAGGTTAGATAATGTATAATGCATATGTTTATAAAAATGGGGAGCTATGAATTATATTTCAGGAAGATTCCTGTCCAAAATAGCCCAGATGAGATGTTTTGGTACTTAAAGAGAGAAACTCCTAAGTGTTAGAAAATTTATCAGTTTAGAATAAAATCTTCCCCATGGGTTGCAGATTTGACTATGAATTTTCTTTTAGATTAAGGTAGAATTGTTGATACATAGAATATTTAATGGATGCTAGACTTCACAAAATGAAAAATATTCATTCCCACTAGTTTTTAAGATTAAGCATGAAAAACTGGGCATGCACTCCAATCTCTTAATATTCTTGACATATTTTCCAATTATGAAAATTTCCACAAAATAGTGATTAAATAAAAAGGAGGCCAAAGGCTAAAACTGTGTTCGTGTAACATTAAAATGCCAGATTCATACAAGATCAGTGTCATCTTTAGACCTTTTAAAAGAGAATTGTTATCACTGCACAATTCATTACACTGCCCATTAGCACACAAAATTGATCAATGACAAAGTCAAAGAGGGAAAAACTAAAAACCTAAATACCCTTAGATTCACCCTAAGAAAAATCTCTACTTTTATCCACATGTCAGGATGGTCCCAGTCCTCTCTAGATCAGGGTTAGAGTCTACTATTTGACCATTTTGAGAAGGTCTTTACTCCCTTCTTTGTGCCTTGTCCTAGTTGAGTGCAGAACAATCAAATGCCTTATCAAAAATTAAATTCACTGTTTAAAAATAGTCATAGGAAATCAGACTGTTCAAAAGGAAATAACATTTTTAGCTGAATCATTTACACTAATGAAAATGTAAATTGAATATTTCATTCTCATTACTTGTTTGACCTTTTGGATAGAAAAACTTCCAATGATTAGCTCTTATTTTTTTTAAATGTTAAAAAATTGGAGTAGCTCTGTAGCTTAGGTCTAGGAAGTTGTTTTTATGATGTGTAAATCACAATATAAGTCAAGATAACATACACTGGTTAGTGCGTCTTTTAAAATTTTTCTTTTCTCTTTCATGTTCATCATTATGTTGGTTTGAGAGAACTTGTAGTTCTTACCCAGGTCGCTAGGGAGTGTAGTAGACAGAGTGTTAGATGTAGAGTCGGAAAGACCTGTGTTCAGATTAATCCTGAGATGTTGAAGAGCTACAGAACCTTGGACAAGTCACTTAATCTTTACTTCCATTTTCTCATCCGTTAAACAGAGATAGTAATAGCACCTACCTCCCTTGGTTGTTGTGAATCTAAAATGAAATAATATTTGTAATGCACTCTGCAAACCTTAAAGTGCTATATAAATATTCACTCTTACTATTTTTTAAAAATTTCATGCTCATAAAAGTATTTTGAGGCAAACAGTATGAAACTCTATGTGAACAATTGGGGGCATAATTTCTCCAAACTTGTTAAAATTGGGAGGATGTTGGGGACAGCCACAGGAAGGGGAGACATTACATTCGGAGGAGCGATAGGACGAGTTCAGTTTAGGGCATGTTGGCATATCCAACTCTGGAGGGCCATTGGGCAGTTGGAATTCTGAGATTCAGAGGAGAAGGGACTCCTGGAGATGGAGATTTGGGGGTCTTCCATACAGACATTAATAATGAAGTCTTGAGAGTGGGTAAAGGAGAAGGTTCAGAAAGAAGGGGACTGAGGGCAATTCTAAAGGGAATGAATGAATGCATTGATTCTGGCTGATGTGGAGACAGGAGGAAATGGGGATGGGGATCTCCAGAGACATAGCAGACCAGTAGCATCACAGAATTCAGAGGAGAGGAAAGATCCAGAAGAAGAGCTTATTCAAGTGTTAAACAAATACTGTGGTTTAAACAAGGAACATAATTGAAAAGCTGCCAGGTTTGGGGTTAAGGGAGTCATTGGAGTGAATTCAAAGTGGTAATGGTCAACTTAAACCAAAATAGGCGGAAAAATATTTATTTCAGTTGTGAGCCTTCAATTTTGTTATTATATGTTTCCTGACGTCCCTGTGAAAGATCAGTGATTAAATGTTGGAGTTATATAAGACATATTCAATGTGAGGAACTCCCACCGTGGAAACTTCCTCTTTTAATATGATTTGAAAATCATCTGTAACTTAGATATTCCTGGTATGAGAATTCCTCCCACCAATATAGACCACTACACATCTGTGGCTTAATAGCCAAGATTGAGCAAGTTGCCTGATAATCTAACAGATTCAATGACTCACTTGAGATAATGCTGCAAGTCAATATGAGTAGGGTTAAAGAAAATACATAAATATGAAAATACAGGAATATTCCTGACTCCAAATTCAGTTGTCTATCCACTCTGTTTTATTAGAAAATGCATTTTCTTTAACTTCATGATCATGTATTAAGAGCTTGCTTTGTGCAGAAGACTTTTGAGGGTAGTAGGGGAGGTACAAAGTTTAAATAAGACAAGCTTCCTGTGCTTTGGAGGTTTAGCAGGTCCCTTGTGTCTACTTCCCCAATCTACACTCAGCTTTGAAGATTGGATTTCCAGAGAGACACTTCCTCCTTCAAACTCTAGGGATAACCTAGGGGGCCTGTTCTTCTTATCAGTATATCTTATAAGCCCCCACCAAGATACTTATTAGCAAGCAGTCAGTAGACACAGCTCTTAACAAAGGTATTTGCTATTATGCGTTGTGATAACATTAGGTACAGAGCATCCTCCCCACAATAATAAGGTGTAATCTCTGACAAATGCTCAGTGTCTATGGGAATATTGGAATCTGACTTTGTACAGTGAAAGTGATAGGTATTCATATCTCCTGGTATTACTCAAAGTTTCCTTTCTTTTCACCGAGTCCTTGTGCTGGGTTCCCACAGTCTATTCCTCTCCATAGGAGGTTGTCTGTGCACTATGGCCCCTCTGACTGCTAGGGATCGTGCTGTCTTTGCATCTGAGTCTGTCTGGATTCTACATCTCTGTTTCCCAAGGGGTGTAGTGTCTGGTCCAGTAGCTCTCCTGTAATAGAGATGTCTTTCATTGATACTTCTTAGCTTTCAAAATCTCCAAGTCTTAAACTTGAGCTCTCCAATTTCTGGATGAATTTCTTTGAAAAATATTTAGGCCCACAGGGCTTGACTAAGTTCTCTAAGTAAACACAAAATGTTTTCTGTGTGGTTTTATAGACTAGAGATTCTCAGAATTTTTGACCTCAGGTTTCCTTTGTGCTCTTAAAATGTTGTTGGGGACCCTCCAAAATGTTTTATGTGGGTTGTGTCTATTAATGTTTACTATATTGGAAATTAAAATATTTTAGCATTATTATGAAAATAGTTTTGACCTCATGGCCTCCTGGAAAGGGTTCCACATGACCCCCAGAGCATACTTTGAGAAGTGATGGAATATAGAGCATTGTAAGCAATGTTTCTACTCATCCTTATTCCACATCCTTTAAAGGTTTTCTGTTATATTTGTAGTTATGTTTCCAAGTTCATCAAACATTTGTGTATTTGTTCTGGTAATAACAGAAACTGTTAACTAGTTAATTGGTTGGATTTTTTCACAAATTTTGAAGGCACCCGATGTCTGAACTAATAAAAATCGCCATCTTGGTATCCAGACAGCCAAAATGTTTTTTCAGCTTTTGATTCAGTTGAAACAGCCTTTCACTATTGTTACTTCTTTTTAATCTGGAAAATGTAGAAACACGATTATGATTGTAAACCTAAATGCTTGAAATTAGACTTTGAGACAATTTAGTATCTTTTGAATCGAAGGATTTTGACCATGGAATGTTATGAATGATGGCTTTTAAACTACATTTACCAAAGGCATTTTTCGCTTTATTACAGAAGAGAATACTGTTAGTCTGTATGGGTTTTGGAGCAGAAATGGGGATTTGGAAGGACTCACAGTCATACATAATAACAGCATGTTTGTTTTTAGGCAACTTTTTCCTGTGACTGTGAGGACCAGTATGTGGGCACTTTCTGTGAAGAACTCGATGCCTGCCAAGGACAGCCATGTCAGAACAATGGGAGCTGTGTTGATGTGATTGAAAAACATGATGGGAGCAATTTCACCTGTGTTTGCCTGGCTGGTAGGTTTGAAATGGTATTTTGCACCAAGTCTTAGCATTTATCCCTTATGTACAATTTATCCTTCTGAAATATGTTTGCTACATTTAGGTATAACTTAGAGGGAGTAAGAAGGCTTTATGCATTTGAAGGATTGTCCCACAGAAGAGGTATTAGACACCGTCTGCCTGGCTTCAGAGGAGAGAACTGGGAGAAATAGAAATTTTAAAAGGACAAATTTATTTTATTTTTGAAAAATTAATTACTTTTTCACTTTTCTATAATCACTTCCATATATCTTAAAATTCCGCCCCCGCTGCTGCCTCCCTGGGAAGGTGTGCAATCTTATATAGGTTATACACATACATTCTTATTAAATACATTCTCACCTTAGTTATGTTGCATAGAAGAATTAAAATGAATGACAGAAATGATGAAAACAAAACTGAACACAAGAGAAAATGGTCTGCTTCGTTCTGTGATCCAATTCCATAGTTCTTTTTCTGGATGTGGAAGGCATTTTGCCTCAAGAGTCCATTGGGAATTTTTTAGATTCTTGCTTTGCTGTGAAGGGCTACATCTACCAGAAAGATTCCTCACACGCTGTGGTTGTTGCTGTGTACAAAGTTCTCCTGGTTCTGCTCCTTTCACTCAGCTTTAGTTCATATAGGTCCTTCCAGGCCTCTCTGAAGTCTTCCTGTTCATCATTTCTTATAGCACAATAGTATTCCATTACATTCATATACCACAACTTGTTCAACCATTCCCCAATTGATGGGAATCCTCTCAATTTCCAGTTCTTGGCCACTACAAAGAGAGCTGCTATAAATACTTCCGTACATATGGGACCCTTTCCCATTTTTCTGATCTCTTTGGGATATAGTCCTAGAAGCAGTATTGCTGGATCTAAGGGTATGCACATTTTTGTAGCCCTTTAGGCCAAGTTCCAAATTGCTCTGCAGAATGGTTGGATCAGCTCACAGCTCCACCAACAATGAATTAGTGTTCCAACTCTCCCACATCTTCTCCAGCATTTATCATCTTCCTCTTTTGTCATGCTAACCAATCTGATAGATGTCATGTAGTACCTCAGAATTGTTTTGATTTGCATCTCTCTAATCAATAGTGATTTAGAACATTTTTTCATATGACTATAGGTAGCTTTAATTTCTTCCTCTGAAAACTCCCTGTTCATTTCCTTCAACCACTTGTCAATTGAGGAATGACTTGTATTCTTGTACATCTGACTCAGTTCTCTATATATTTTAGAAATGAGGCCTTTATCACAGATACTAGTTGTAAAAATCTTTCCCAGTTTGCTGCTTCAAAAGGGCTAATTTAGACATTGTTAAGGAACAAGGGAAAGATCTGTGGATTAGTCATCTAATTGGCATGGGGAAATGATGGATGAGAGAATGTCTATATCTCAACTGATTCTGGTATTTCTTCTCTGACTTACAGTCTTAGAGTGTTGCCCAGAACACCAATGGGTTAAGATACCTGCTTAGGATCACACAGTCTATATGAATCAGAGGGAGGATTAAAGAAAACTTCCTATAATTAGAACCATTGCAAAGTGGTAAGGGATGCCTCAGGAGGTGATTGGCTCCCCTTCCTTGGAAGGTTTTAAGCAAAGATTGGATAACCCTTTGTCAGGTGTCTTTTTGAAGGGATCATTGTTTAAGTCCAGTTTGGACTAGCACCTCGAGGTTCCATTTAGTTCCAGTCAACAGATTGCTATGAGATTCTATGATTCTTCATCTTTATTTGACATTAGCTGATGACTAATTAGGCTCATGACCCCTTTTAAGACCTGGCTCTCTCTATTAAAAAGTAGGGTAAATGATTGTGGAAGTCTGTATGAGTTAAATAGCTTTCCTCCTATGTTCTTCCTTTTATTTATGAGCATATGTTGGTCAAGTGCCATGGGTAGTCTGGAGGATAGGTAGAACATTTGGGAAAATAGGCACAAAGTCTAGAAGAAAGGGCTATACCAATAAGTAACCACTAAAAGGCTGCAGATTCTAGAATAGGCCAATGAAGATGGGACATTTCTAAGATTTCAGTTTTTGGATAGATACAGACATACTTATGTGAATGCAGATAATAGAATAGCTCCTTCAGTCCTTCAAAATATCCATGATTCTGGTAGTGTGGATACTTTCCTTATTACATGGACTGTAGAATCTCCACTATGTAAAAGAAAATCTTCATGAGTTTCTGTGGTTAAAAATTTTTATTACCCTCTGGTCAACTATCCATTGATTATGGGATTATGGATGTGGAGCTGGAAGAGACCCCAAAGGCCATCTAGTCTAACACAGTCATTTTTAAGATGTGGAATCTGAAACCTATAAATGGGAGGGAGATTGTATTTTGCCTAAGGTTCTAAAGGGACCCAAAACAGGATTCAGACTCAGGTTCCCAGAAGAACCACTCTCTAGTTCGTTAAAGGTTCCATCTAGTGCATGGTAGCTGACATTTGCATATCACTTTTGATTTTAATACATTATCATCTCATTTGATCACAGCAATTCTATAAATGAGCCCCCATAGGTATGTATTTCTCCAAGCATAGCAAGACTAGTCTTTGGACAGCAGACATATATAGTATGTGGCATTATAAGGTACCCTATAAAAATGAAATGAATTTTATCTTCAGGGACATCTCAGGAGACCTAGCATAATTTCCAAGGAACTTCTACTTACAAACTACATCTGCAAATTACATATTTCCCCCCTAAACCCTAGACTTCTTTTCTTCTTTCCCTAAATTTTCTCCCCTTGTATTTTCATCCATGCTATGATCTCAGTGAACATCTGAGTTTCAATGATTCCCAATCTCATATCTCTAGCCTCTCATTATCTCCTGAACTCTAGACCTATATTTCCAACTTCTTACCAGACATCTCCATTTTGTAGATCAACCAATTAAGTGCCTACTATATACACTGGGTATTGTCCTAGGCCCTGGAGATATAAACAAAAGTGGGAAAAACCTCTGCTCTCAAGGAACTTACATTCCAGTGGGGATAAATATGCAGATAAAATGCATACATAGAAGTACATAGAGAATTTATCCAAATGATACTCGATTGTTTTGGGAGTGAGATCACTACCAGGTGGAGAGGATGAATTAGGAAACATGGTGTAGAAAGTGCTGCTTGAGCTGAGTTTTGGTTGAATGAAGATAGGCTGATCATTTTTATTTCCTGGGAAATAAATACACTTAAATAATCTAAGGGTTATTAGCTTTTTATATCTATCTTCTCTCAGATCCAAAATTTAATATTTTAAATTTCAATTGAACAAATTCCCCCCAAATATGTTCCTTTTTCTTATTTTCATGTCACCATCAATGGCACCCCCATTTTGTCACTCAGACTCAAAACCTTGGAATAGTTTTTGACTCTGCTCTCTCCTTTGCTCTCCTCATATCCAGCAAATCACGAGATCCTGCTATCTCAACCTTCATAATCTTTACCGCATCTTCCTCTTTTAGAGATACCTAACTCAAGCCAATTTTACCTCTTTTTATTCCTTTCTAACTTTATCTTTTAAATTTTTTTAGTTTTTTGCATTGTTGTGATTTACCAGTTACTGTCATACCCTTGTAACCACCAAGTTAAGCAAACTGACACAATGACTGTGCCTGACAGCATATACCTCATTCCCTATCTGCAGTCAACCACCTCTCTCCTTAAAGGGGTAAATTAGGTTTGGTGATTAATCTTCTGGAGTCAAGACTGGCCATTGCATTCATCCAAACTCCTACATGTAATTTTCTCTAATTGTGGTTGTTGGATTGTTTCCTAGACTCTACTTATTTTGCTCTGCATCAGTTCATACAAATTGTCCCTGGTTTCTTTGAATTCTTCATGTTTGTTATTTCTTATGTTGCAAAAATATTCCATTAGAGTCTCATAACACATTTTTTTCAACTATTCCCTGGTTGATGCATGCCCTTTTTGTGTCCTTTTGTTCTTCAGTAGACTCTGAACTGACCTATATAACCAACAGCCCTTATAGACCATCTCCTCAGGGATTATTTCCCTCTCTCTCTCTGGGACCAGCGATCAGGCTGGAAGAGGAAGTTTCCATGATGAGTCTTCTTTAAATCAACTTTTAATGCAGTTGGAATTTCAATTTCTCCTTCTATGTCTCCTTAACTGTTTTGCATATATGGCTAATAACTAATTTGTATTTATATGTTTTTTCCACATGAGAAACCAGATTTATATTTAAATGAAGATAGAAGTTAGAAATGACCTTGCAGTGTATGCCTGCTTTCATTGCTTGTTTTTCATAAATATGCAGATGGAGCCAAATGGCTCTTTCAGTAAGGATATGTAACACCTGCTAAGTAATGCTTTAATTTTGCTTAAATGTACTTAGCAATGAAAATGGAGACTAGACTTGAAATTGAGTGATTTATCAAATCTTTATCATTTAGGACCCATTCAATTGCATTCAATTCAACAAACATTAACCGCCTACCAAGCGTTAGTCACCATGCTAGGTGCTAGGCTTGTAAAGGAAAAAATGAAACAGTCTTCACCCTCACAGAGCTTAAATCCCACATAGACTTCCAAATCCCCACTGAAAACATAGCGTGACTTAACTACTTACCTCTTGGGAAGCAAAGCTGAGAAAAAATGATTGGAATGATCATTCTTTTTCCTATATAACTAACAGGCACAAACCATCTCAGGGGTCTTTTTTGGTCCAATAATAATTCCACTATCATTATTATCAGAATAATAAACTTTAGAGCTCTTTCAAAAATAAGAAGGCAATAGTTACTTATGCAAAGCCTGTTGAAACTTAACTGAATCTCTTTCATTGATAATGAGCCTGCAAGTTTCACAAGCAGGGCTTCATTTTTCTCATCTCTTGATCCTTCAGGCAAAGAGGTGAGACTTTATGATGCAAAACCAGTAGAGCATCCTTGCATTTTTCCTTCCTTTCTAAATGGGGAGAGGCAAGCATGTGGTTGGCCATAGCTTGTTGTACCCCCATTTCTTCCTCCAAAAGAAGTGAGGGCTTTAAAAGGATTATGGTTTGATACATATTCTTTTTTCTCATCAGCATATATTTAAGAGTAAATGTGAAAATCTCATTTTTTTTTCCAAATGCTTCCCTCTATGGTGTTCAATTCACAGCCTTTTTAACATTGGAAGGATGTCAGAATCTGTTTTAGGCTCTTAATGCTGCAAAGTTACTACAAAAGGCTCTCCATTTCCAAGTCAGTTGTCATTTGCATCTTGTTTGGTTGAATTAAGATAAGCTAATCATTTTGATTTCTTCTGAACACAGCAGCTGGGCTTAGGCAGTCTGAAGGCTAGAGACTGGTTTGTTTGTTTTTTTTCAATGAGAGCTTTAACATCACCAAGTCTTTTTTCATCTTGGTGGGGTCTAATGGATACAGAAGTGTTTATCCTAGCTACCTGCCTATTTCCTGTAATGAGCCTCACGGGACTTTTGTCACAACATAGGAGCATCTTCCCTAGGAGATGACTTAGAGTATGGCTACCTTTGGACAAATCACTTAAAATCTTGGGGTCACAGAATCTCAAGCTGGAAAGAACCTTAGGGATCACCTAGTCCGACTGATTTTTACAACTGAGAGAGGTGAAATTCCTTGCCTGACACTGACAATGAATTAGAGATAGAATACTAGAACTGATCTCTTTACTCAGTGGCCTGTTCTTTCTACAACATCATGACCTTCCTCACTGGACCTCAGTTGGCCCCTCATCTATGAAAAGAAGGAACTGAACCAGATAACCACTAAAGCTCCTTTCCTAGCTAATATTCTAAGACCCTGTTTATCCTCTAGATAATATACTTGCATACAAAGTAGTTTATGTGATTTTTGAACAGACTCATTCATCAGAACATCCCAAGTGCTAAATGGATTGGGGTCTGTGGCCTGTGAATTATTCATAGCATGCCTTTCCAATGGTACATGTGAGATAATTGTCCAAGTTAGTTCCAAGAATAAGATTAGATTGAAGTGAGTGGCCATTGCTAGGTATTGTTTCTCTTAGAATACAAATCAATCAGTTGGCAGACCATGCATTTTCTATCAACCTGACTCATTTCAGTGGTTTGTTCAAGGTTTGACATTGGTGTGAATCTTTGTTTTATCACATGGTATCATGGAATTTGGAGCAAGAAGGGTCTTGGAGGCCACAGATTTTTTATCTATAAGATAGGGAATTGAACTAAATAGATTTTGAGGTTCTATCAGATCTAAACTTATGATACTCTGACCCTAATCAAATTCCTTATTTTACAAATCAAGAAACAAAGACCCACAGGGTTGAGTGACTTGCCCATGGTCACAAAGCTGGTGGCTAGGGGTCATGATAGATAGAATGCTGCCCTTGGAATCACCTACTCCCATGATTGCATGACTTCCTCTGTGTCTTCTGCCTCTAAAGAGCTATTGATGGAATTTGTGGCCGCTTGATAACAAATAAAATAAGGTTGATTTTGAGGTTATGTTTAGTTGTGGCCTTTACTTTGGAACATTACTATTTAGCCTTGTGGTAATTACTCATATTTATCTTGGACTTGACAGTTTATAAAGTGCTTTAGTCACCAAAATCTGTGGATCCTGCTATTGCTTTTATTATTTCAGTTCTATAAATATGGAAATTGAATTTCAATTCATAAAACTTTTTTTAAAAAACATATTCTCAGATTTTCAGTGATTTTTAAAAAGCTGAATAGAATTTTATATTTGATCCTAGTGGTAATAAAGGGTCACTAGAATTATTGAATTCAAGTTGATATGGTCAGAACCATTTTTTAGGAATAACAGTTTGAAAGCTGGGGTGATGACAGACTTGAAGAACCAGCCAGTAGGCTACTGCAAGAGTCCAGGCTTGAGGTGATGCTACATGGGTGGTGGCAGTGTCTGAAGAGAGGAGGAGGTTAGGAGGGGTGTTATGAAGGGCAATCCCAAGCTTGTGGACCTGGATGACTCAAAGAATGGTAGTATCCTTGACAGGAATGAAGAATTTAGGAGGAGGAGGATTAGAGGGAAAGAGAATGAGTTCCATTTTGGGCATGTTGTATTTATGGTTATGTCTAGATTATATCTGGAGGGGGAGGAGAGCGCCATGAAATAAAAAAACGTAGAAAGCAGTTCTTTCTCACAAAGGATTTGTCATTAAGATTGGTCAAGACACAAAAGGACTTAAGCACAATCCACAAATTGGTATGTAAATAAATAGAAACAAATGAAATATGGATTTTGTCCATAAAAAGGAAGGAGTCAAAGTGATGTGGCATGAGCTGGAGAAGGTTTCTGGAAGGATCAGGCACTTTTCTCATGTCAAGAACATACTAGCAAATTTTGCTTCTCAGAAGACCAGATCTATGATTTCTGTGTGAACTGCTTAGCATTTACAAAGCACTTTCCAACTTCAAAGTCTCTTTTACTGTTGACTAATTGGTGATTTCAACCCACTTTTGATAAAAAACAACCCCCCTTTCAAAGGCAGGGAGAAATTGAAGTCCCAGTTCTAGGTTAAGCTTTACTATTTTAAACAACTGCACTGAGAGAGGTAGCCAAGGTGCCCTTTGAGCTGTAAATGGGTCAGTTCCTACTTGGGGTGGGGGTGGGGAAACAGCGTAGATTATAGTTAGTTGGATGGGTCCCACTGAATCTCCCTCAACTGAGGATGGAGGGTGGCTTTTTTTTTTCTTTTTAAGAACATTAACCACATCATCTGGCTTTGCTTTTCATGCAAGTCACACTAATGAAAACTACTAACAGTGAGTTTTCTGCTGAAACCAAAGCTGCTCAGATAAAGCTTTAGCATTCCTGACAGGACTACGAATTCAGTGCTCTTGCCAGCCTGGTTCCACTCTAGGGCAGACCAAAATTCAGCTAACTTTTAAGTGCCTACTATGGGCAACTGGGCTCAGAGGTGGCACAGTGGAAAGAATCCTGGATTGAGAAGATCTAGGACCAAATCCTGCCTCTGGCACATACCTGTATCACCTTAAGCAAGTCACTCAACGGCTCTGTGCCTCAGTTTTCTTATTTGTAAAATGAGGGCATTAGAGCCAGTGCCATCTAATATCCCTCACAGCTCTCAGTCTAGGATAAAATGTGATTAAGGTTCTATATATATGAATACTAGTTATTATTTTAACATTATCCTATGATCTTTATCACCTTTTATCTTTGGGTCAGATTCCTCATCTATAAACTGAGAAGGCTGGACTATATAATCTCAACAGGTCATCTATGCTTTGTGAATTAAGGACAAAAATCTTGATTGTTAAAGCTAAACAAGCAAAGTGTTCTTAAGGTTCATGACATTTTTCAATTTCATGTTTTTATTCAAATGTTTTGTTGTTGTACCTGCCCACAAAGCCAGGGAGAGTATCTAAGCAGACAAATTTCCAATAGTGATCCAATAGAATATTTTTCTGCTTAAAAATCTTTAGTGGTCTTCTACTCCCTACCAATGAAGGCCTAATTCTTTTCAAGACCCTCTCCCCTTAGGTTTCCTTTCCAGGATATTACATAGCATAATTGAGTTATTTACCGTTGTTCACAAACCTTTACCTTTCTAATGTTCTTCAAGTGGTTACTCACCCAGTGTATATCAGTGTGGATAAAAACTCATGTTCCCTGACTGCAAGACCAGCATTCTTTCCATGCCTTTACTTTGCCTTTCACATATAGAAGGACAAAGTGGTAGGGAAGATATTCCAGATCTGAAAACTGCCCTCCTCCTCAAAACTTAAGGAGACCTTGGAGATTTTCTAGGTACTTTTCCTTCCACAACAATCAGCTCCCATTCCTTCAGTCCCTTGTAATGAGGCTTCTGTACTTGGCATTATTGAAGCTGCTCTGTCCAGGGTCACTAATCACTGCCTATTCTTCCAAGTTCAAGGACTTTCTCCATTCAGTTTTTTTTTAAAACTGTAGCATGACATTGCTGACTGCCCCATCCTTGTGAAAACTTTTTGTTTTCTTGGTTTTCATGACCTGGAAGTGTGCTGGATTTAGGAGTCAAGAGTGACTTGAGTTTTAAAAATACCCATTTTGACATTTACTGACTCTCTGACTCATATAATTCCTCAAAGCCTCAGTTTCCTCATCTGTAAAATGGAATTCCTTTTATCTATAGCACCTACCCCAGAAAATCAAATGAGATATAAAGCACTTTATAAGATCTTAACCTCAACTTTTTACTTGACTTAAAATATCTTTTTACCCATGTTCCTATATGCCCTGATCCCTAGTAACTGACATATTGAACATTTTATTTTGGATGTATGGATGTGTCTAAAATTCATCATAACATTAAAAGGATGGTTTGAGATAATTTAGAAAAAGCATTTGTGATTACTGAGACCCAGCATGGATTGGTTCATAAAGAAGGTTTTTCATATGTCAGGCTAACTTCGTTTCTTTTTTCTTTTTGACAGTGTTAGATCATGGGAATGTTATAGACATAGTACATCTGTGTTTCAGCAAGATCTTTGGGAAAGTATTCCACAATCTCCTGTTTCCTAGAAATGTTGGCTAGGCAACAGTTCAGAGGAAAAAGCCTTATGTGTTTTAGTGGACTGCTCACCCAATATGAGTTAACAATGACCGCTGGAGAAATTCTGTCTTGTATGTACATGGGAATATAAGGTGCAGGAGAAAATAACTGTGCCATTCCCGGATGATACCCTTCAGTTCTGGGTGACACATTTGTGGGATATTTGTGAGGTACTTATGATTTCTCATGATTTCTCCTCTTTTTCTTTTTGTAGTTATCCTGCCAGGACCCTGTATAATTCGATTTACATAGCGCAGCACTCAAGGTCCAACAAAATCTAGATCGCTTCTACCTTTCTAGTCTGATTTCCCATAGGAGCCTTCTCTACTTTATCTAGACTGGTATCTTTTGACAAGTCAACACTCCATGTTTCTTCTCACATCCAAGATTTTGGTATTGTTGTGCCCTCCTCTTGCAGTACTCTCTACTTTTTTTTTTTTTTTTACTAATTCTCAAAGAACTATGAAGCCTTTCCAACATCCCTGGCCACATTGATCTCTCCATCCTCATCTTCCAAGATGTTTATTCTCTGACTTGCTCATTTTGACACAAATCACTTTCCATTTTTGTCTTGCTATTTGTACATTCCTGTGATGGATTGTAATCTTTTTCATGGTAAGAAAGAGCCTTCCTGTAGTCCCTATGGGGAGTTAGGGATGTTAACATAGAGCTATGCACAGAGCAGGTGCTAATGAGTATTAGTTGAATGAAAAAGGTAGAAAATGTCCCCTTTCCTTTGATATAGTTCTTAAGAATAGAGCTCGACTGAGAACTATAAGTGAATCTACTTCCAGTCTAGCCTTTACTACAGTAGGACAATATAGTTATAATTAAATGAATGCTTCCTATTCTTTGGCTAGATTTTTAGAGAGGGGACAGCGGGTCGCTGTTAAAGAAGGTTGTTTCATCTTGAAAGTCAGCATATAGGATTTGGAGTCATTTGGTCCAATTGTGTTGTATTCCAGATGGGCAAACTTAAGTTGAGAGATTAAGTGATTTTTCTCAGTGGCATACAAGCCACAAGTGGCAGAAGAATAACTTAAACTCAGGTCCTTTGGCTCCACATTTAATGTTCTTTTCCCTGCACAACCGCTTCCCTTTTGTGATTATCAAACTTAAAAGTTTTTAAGACCAAGGACTTGAAAGATAAGTTGAGGCTCATAGCCTCTTCTTTTCTCCTTCCACCCCTTGTCTCCATCACTCTCTCTGTCTCTCCTTCCCTCTCTCTCCCCATTGTTTTCATCATTGCTATCTTTGTCATTGTCATTTTCTCCTCTTTTTTCTTTTTCTCCCTCCTCCATTTTCTTCCTTCTCCTCTTCCTCATCCTTTTCTTTTTCTTTTCCTCCTCCTGTTCCTTCCTCTCTTCTCTTTCTTCCCTTTATATTTTCTTTTTACTTATTAAATGATGTATTTTGATTTCACTTTCACTTTATTGTTTCTCCTTTTCTATTTCTCTCTTTCCTCATGTTAGTCCTTGTTATATGCAGGGCACCGTGGCTTTACGATACCATTCCAATGATGATTCATTTTCTTTT
This sequence comes from Potorous gilbertii, assembly GCA_028658325.1. Lineage (NCBI taxonomy): Eukaryota > Metazoa > Chordata > Mammalia > Diprotodontia > Potoroidae > Potorous > Potorous gilbertii. The sequence continues at coordinate 502,333,892 of CM053771.1, read as the reverse complement.
AAATTTGGAAACTAGGGAAGAGATATGAAAATAAGTGAACTTGAAAAAAATCCTACAGTACCTTGCTCATTGCATGGTACAAATAAGTTCTCCAAGAATATTATTTTAACTTGACATATGGTTTTCCTTACCCTGTACTTTTCTGCTAATTTTTCTTCTGAATTATTTGTGCACTGAAATCCCAGTCTAATGCCTTACTCTAGTGTTCAGAGAACCCCAAACTCTGACACATCCTAATAAGTTGAGGAAGGCTGAGAATATGACTTGATAATGGCCTGTAGGGAGTCTGTTGTCCCAGGACCTGCCCAGCTAAATTTGAAGAGATTCAGCAATAGGTTAGACAAAGGCTGATGAATTTTTTGAACATGACCCATCTCAAAGATTGCCCGCCCATTAAGTTACAAAGAGATTGAGGTTTGCATTGGTAGAGGCAACAGTCATGATAAAATTCCAGAACTTTGAATTATTGATGTCTGATATACATAAGCCATAAAATAAATTTCTTTGATTTATTATTTAACAGGATTATTTGATTTGTTTTTAAAAAATCTACTTCCTATGTAGTTTCTTGGGGATAAAAGGATTTAATGAAACATTTTATTTATAGAGTATAATAACTTAATGTATTTAGCTTATAATGCTTTGTTTTTCTAATTCTGCTGAATGCTTTTCTTTCAGGATTTCATTTTTTATTTCCTTTTTGATTTTGAGATGCTTTTCTTTTAGTTAATTACAGTCTGTTCCCTGGCTTTCTTGGATATTTATTATCTCTCTCTTTCTCTACCTCTGATATTTAAACTTTTCCCCCCTTTTTTCTTTGTTCATTTTGTGTTTTCCTGTTACTAATGCATATTCTTTTCCTTCTCTGGTAAATTGTTTTTGCCTTTAGATTTGGAAGTGGAATAACCCTGAAATTGAATGTCTGCCCAGTGAACTAACCTCACGCCTTTTCTTCATTTCATCCCTCAGTGCTAATCGCAGGCCCTCCACTCCATCTCAGCACCATGCCTGGACCCCCCAAGCACTAAAGCTGTGGGCCCTGGATGGGATCATTAGTTCAGTCAAAATCTTAGCAGCTTCACTTCACTGCACATGCTAATCTATTAAAAGAACCAGGAGGTAAAAATAGCACCCAGTACCATTCCCTCCCTGGCTGCTTTCAGGCCATGCCTCCAAAGAGGTGATTAGTTTCTGTCTTGTGTCTTGCAGAGGCTGAATAATGCCTCTCTCTCTCTCTGTCTGTCTCTCTCTCTCTCTCTCTGTCCCTCTCTCTCTTTCTGTCTCTGTCTCTCTCTGTCTCTCAAATATGTGTGTATACATGCACATGCACACATATAATTTTGAAACAAAGTTACACACAGATACAAAATTCAGAAGGAAAGCAAATATTTTCAAAGCAATGATTCGATAGATGGGCATTCTGGGATCAGACTCATTTAGCCAGCTCTGTTCATCTCTGTTATTGTTTGCTGTGGAAGGCCAAAAGATCTATTTTCTTTCAAGATCGCTTGTGACACAGGTAATGAGTAGAAGGAGTGGTCTCTTTGCAAGGAACTGACCGTTATGAAGTCACCACCTAGCAAGCAGTTTGCACTGAATTAGTCTGACAGAAAAGAGATAGTCGAGTAATTCTGCAGGATCTGATTAAAGAACTGCAGGCCCTCTTCTATTCCTTGATAGTCTAAAGTTTTTTGAGCTGTATAATCAATGTCAGGAGTCTAAACCACTTCCAAAAGACCAAAAAATTCCTAAATGTGTAGACCATGACAAAGCATTTCTTTGCTTAGAGATTATTTTCTTCATATGGTGGCATCAGAGAGTTGTTCTGCCAGGAATTTCAATGAATCTTGGCTCTTTGCCTTCTCAACTTGGGTGCTTCTTGCCCACCTTCTCCCATTGAACTTTTACATAATGTAATGAAGACCTTCCTTTGCATCTTTTAATGCTTTGTAGATGCCAGTATAACATATAGGCTATCCTTCTGTTAAATTTCACTCTCATGCCATAGCCAGCCCACCTTTTTCCAGCACTACATGTCCTTTTTTGCTACTTAGATTTAGTTTGAAATATGCTACAAACCAGCTGTAACTACTCTATACCTTGGCATTGTCTATTGGGCCATCTGTCATTTTGAATCTTCTGAGATCATTGTTTCCCATGATTCATAGCCATATAGCACTCCTAAGAGAATATTAGGATTTACAAAACATCACCCTTGGTGACAAGGAGTAGTTAGACTTTCTTAAGGAGCAGGTTAGTGGCACAGTGGATAGAATGCCAACTTAGAATCAGGAAGATTCCTCTTTCAGAGTTCAAATCTGGTCTCAGACACTTACTAGCTGTATCATCCTGGGCAAGTCACTTAAACCTGCTTGCCTCAGTTTCCTCATCCGTAAAATAAGCTGAAGAAGGAAATGCCAAACTATTGCAGTATCTTTGCCAAGAAGACCCCAAATGGGGTCATGGAGAGTCAGACAAGTCTGAAATAACTGAACATCAACCACAACCACAAATGCAATAGAGAAGCATAGTGAAGTAGAAATCACTTAACATGAATGAGCTTTAGCTTTTTCTAGCTCTAAATCTGTAATCTTATCTCTTCTATTTTGGGCTTGTCTCAAGAGACATGTACTCCCCAGAGTTCTTCACAGCCTGTGGCCCTTCATAGAGAAAGTCATTTAGAATTTACCAAGCTCATCCTGGCCTTCTGAGTGTCAATCCAGTGGAGCACCTATGAACTCTTAGTCTATGCATTTTTAAGATCATGTTCTACCTTTTTGTATATAATGGAGTAACTTTATTGTTAAATGTTTCTCTTCATCCTGAATTAGTAAAATGTGTGGAATTTGAAAAAGAGAGATATGTACCCCCCCTTAAAAGGCAATTGAAAATACACCAATGGTTATTGAGCTATGAATCCATTAATTCATCTCTATAAACATTTTTGGGGGTAAAAATTGCCTATGCATATATTGAGGACACCTTTGGTGAAAATATGAGGAGGAATAGGAAGACTTCTATAGATATTTTTTGTATAGCAAAATACATCTTTACAATAAAGATTGTAGATAATATAAGAGAATGCCACACTTCTCTATTGGTTACAAAAACCACTTTGGTTTGGTAGAAAAAAGTGCAACTAGAAGGGTTCTTTTTTGACATTTTGTCTCCTATGTCTATACCAGTTTCATAGAAGATTCCTTGATACAACCACAGAGATACCTTTTTTCAACTAGTGCCTGATTAGCAGTATCAAGCAAAGTATAAAAGAGAAGTGTATTCTTGACAGTGGTGCTTGCCAGTGTTATGGAGGATGTATTGCATAAAGAGGCATTCCCAGTGGAGAGTGGTTCTCTGTATTCTCTTCAATGGTATATTACAGAATACTAGGGGCTTCATCAATAAAAGCCATGGCCAATAATGAGAAATTGCTCATATGATCCACACCAAACATTGAAGAATACATATTGTCTGAATTTTGACCTGCAGTTGGATGGAAACACATTGAACTAGACCATTGGCTCATAGGTTCATAGGATAGCTGGAAGGGATATATTACATTTTCTAGACAAACCTCCTCATTCTACAGATGAAGAAATTAGGATCCAAAAGAAATTATGTGATTTGCCCAAGTTCATGAAGATGCTGAAAGAAAAATATTTTTCTAGACAAGAGCTTTTGAAACTTAAAAAGAGAAGTAATTATAACATAAAGGAAAAGATTCTGGGCAGGTCATATAGTAAGGATGATAGAAAGCAGATGAAGCGTTCAGCTAATATATTGTAACTTTTGGAATCAGAAAAGACTCATGAGTCCAAAAACATAACTAGGCAAACCAGTGGTTTTGCTATTTGACAGAAAGAGAAATGAGGCATCACAGAATTATTGATATTGGGGTTAAGTAGACCTGTACTTTCGTTGTGGTGCATAAAGACAGATTGAGATGTGAATGCGAATTTGAAAGCTCCACAGGGAGCAAAACTATGTATCTCACCTACTGTGTCTGTTTCTGCACCACCCTGAGGTCTGAGCAGCCACAGTGTGGAATGGCCTTCTGTCCCTCCCTTAGGATGAATCAGCTCTGATTCTGAAAAGCCCTATTAGACTGATTCACTTCTCCAGTATTTCTAGAGATTTAGGATCCAGGGGGATCCATACAGCCCAATAGTGAACTGTCACCAGGAAGCAGTCATAGTAGACAAACTTTACCTCTTTGTTGGTAGGTACTAGAGTGATTTGAGAAATACCGGATATGAATTTTGACTTGAGTTCATCAACAGATTTGGCCAAGATCCTCATAATATACTTTTTGAAATGATAGGGATATGTTGGCTGGATTTTGGTGGGGTTAAATGAGAACTGGGGACAACTGTACCCCAAGATTGTTAATCAGTGGATTGAAGGAAACAAGAAGAAAGATATTTAAAGATGTGCCTCGATTCTCTCCACTTTATTCTATATTCTACATGGAATTTAAAGTGTGAAAGGACTTTGGAGATCATAGCATCCTAGATCCAGAGAAGGGAAGGACCATAGATATCATCCATTCTAACCTCTTTGTTTTGTATATGGAGGAACTGAAATCAACAAGATGAAATTTACTAAGGATAAATATGAAATCTTGAACCTTAAAAAAATCTATTTCATAAGCATAGGATGAAAGAGAACTGCACTGAGACCAGTTTAAAGAAAAAGACCTGGACACTAAGTTGATTTTGATAGCAATATAAAACAGTGGGGTATTATTTCTGCTTCAAAAAGATAATGCCTTCTTAGGTTCAGCAATACCATGACTAGATCATAGGAGGTAATAGCTCCACTCTGTGCTGGTTAGATCTCATCATTTCTAGGCAGAACATTTTAAGGCAAAACTATCAATCTGAATTCTGTCCAGAAGAGAGTGAGCAAGATCATGATTTACCTGGAAACTGTGATATGTGAAGAATACTGAAGGATTTGGTGGGGAAATACTCTAGAGAAGACTTAGTGGGAAAAAGAGTCTGACTCTTTGTGACTCCATTTGGGGTTTTCTTGGCAAAGATACTGGAGTGGTTTGCCATTTCCTTCTCCAGGTGAAAAGAGATCTTGTCCAACATCATACAGCTTGAAAGTTTCCAAGGCTGGATTTGAATTCAAGTCTCTCTGACACCCAACACTCTATCCATTGTGCCACCTAGCTGCCTGGAGTCAGGAAAACCTAAGTTCAAATCTGGCCTAAGATATTCACTAGCCATATGATCCTGAGAATGTCACTTAACCTCTATTTGCCTCGGTTTCCTCATCTGCAAAATGGAGATAATAGTAGCATTTAACTTGAACGTTACTGTAAAGATCAAAGGAGGTAACGTGAAGTGCTTATCACAGTGCCTGGAACACAGTAAGCACTATGTCAATATTAGCTATTGTTATTATTGTATGTTTATTATAGGTATAGAATAAGGACAAGGTTTGTTTTATATGGCTGAGGAGAACTGGGATCAGTGGGTCAAAATTACAGGCAGGAATATTCAGTTTAATAAAATATAGAACTTCTAAAGAATATAGTTCTATAACACTGGAAAAGTAGAGAGTGAATACCTCTCAGCAATAGTATATAAAGGGATTTCTGCACTGGTGGAATTTGGACTAACTGGTCTTACAAGATCCCATTTAATTCTAAGAGTTGGTGATCCTTTGAGTCAAGACAAATCCTATGACAGATCAATTCCCTAGGCTCTAGTCCTGAACTGGCAACTGTTGGCACTAGGAAGATCACAGTACCAGATCACACTCCTAGGATTATGTCAAGTAGCACCAGTTGTCCTTTTATGGGTTCATAGATTTAATGCTAGAAGGGACCTTAGAAATCATCTTCAATTCAATCTGCTCATTTTACAGATGAAGACACCGAGGCACAGGGAGGTGAAGTGGATTTTTTAGTCACACAGATACTGATCATCAGAGGTGGGATTGGAACTCAGGTCCTCTGACTTATGGCCAGTGCTTGGTCTGTTGTATCCTGCTTGCACCCTTCTTACTTAAGCATGTCACTTGGTAACAGTTAACTCTTTTGGAGATGTGAAAGAATTAAAAGCTGCCCACATTTTGGAATCATCTGTATGTTTTACTCTCCAAAGAAAGAATTCAAATAGAAACAAAATGCTTTTGTCTTTTAACATGAAAAAGGAGAATGGGCATGATTATCTTTGTATTCCCTTTTTTAAAATCGCTTCTAATTCACTTGTTCAGGTAAGTATACCTGAGTCATGAGATCAAATTTTAAAGAGACAAAAAGAAAAAACATATCTATTCTTGATGGTGAAAAGTCCAGAAAAAAAAGGTTAAAAAACCCTGCATTTTGTCAACAAAAAGATGTCACACCTTCAGCTTAATTCATTGTACTCTGAGGCATTTGACAAATGACTGCCTAGGGTTTAAGAACAAGGAAAACTAGTCCCCCAAGACACTTGATTCCCTGCTGTCTCCCAGCTCAGCAGCCCTTAGCTTATCAAAGGGAACAGAGCAAGTGGGGATGACGTGATTGGATACGCCAACTAGAAATGTCTACCAGATTATTGAAAATGACTTGACATGATTCCAGAGTGGAGAGAAGAGCAGGTGAGCACCTCTTGGCTGCCTGGGCATTAACCATGATTAATGATGACATTTTCCATTTCTTAGAGCACCTTAGCATTTATAAAGCACTTTCCTAATCCTTCTAGCCACCAGAGAGGTTGCTGAGGTTGGACCTATTCTCTTTATTTGCTGGGCCTGTGGTTAGGAAGGCTCATCTGCTTGAGTTCAAATCTGGCCTCAGACACATTATTAGCTGTGTGACCCTGGGTAACTCACTTCATCCTGTTTGCCTCAGTTTCCTCATGTATAAAGTGAACTGAAGAAGGAAATGCAAACCACTTCAGTACCTCTGCCAAGAAAACTCCAAATTGGGACACAAAGAGTTGGACAGGACTGAAAAGACTGAATGATAACAACAAAGTTTCAGTGTCTGTTCCAAAGTCAAGAACTTAGGTCTTCTGAATTGCAGCCTGGTGACCTCATAGGTCATACTGCCTTGTTGTTCCTTGGGTCAAGGAAGTTCCCAAGTATTGCATCCAATGCCCTGCCAATTCCTTAGGGTTAACAGAGTCAGGAGTTCCACATGCTGACTGACAGGGATTGGACCTATTGCTTTGTAGTTTCCATTGGCACCAAGTCGAGCGTCAGTAGCAAAGAGGACATCCTCCACTTAGTGAGAAGGTGAACAAGTGGGGCCAGGCTTCCAATTTCTATGCATCTGACTGCACCTAGCTTGCATTAGTATAACTTGTTTAATTTAATTGAACTCTTGTAGCCTGAAAACATGCGACTTGTCTCTCGTCTGCTTTCCCTTATCTCAGGTCTTCTAATTCTGTGTGTCTAATCCTACTTTGAATCTTGATAATGATACTGTCAATAATAGATAGTATTATAGCACTTTACATATATGATCTCATTTGATTTTCACACAATGCTGTGAAGTAAGGTACTGTTATTGTCCCTATTTTGGTGAAACAGGAAACTGAGGCCAAGAATTTAAATGATACGTCCAAGGCTTCATGGCTAGTAAGTGTCTGAGACAGGATTTGAACTTCTTGACACCAAGCTCAGTACCCTATCCACTCTACCACCGAAAGCTTCTGAATTGCCTTCTGTCACGTATGGTCTCAAGCTAATTTCTTCAAATACCTAATTCTGCATAGTTGAACTTTAGCCTCATGACATTCCTTCTTCACCCAATTCTCCCTGTTTCTGGACAAGTGAGATTTTGGTACCATGGACTCAATCTAGTCTCCATCCTCACCCACCTTAGGGATGTAGGAAGGTAGTTTGGTGTGGCAGGAAGGATGCCGGATTCGTTGTCACAGAACATGGATTTAAATGCTTGTGTGGCTGCTTACTAGCAGTACGACCTTAGCCAATATTTAGCTTTCTTGGTCCTCAGTTTCCTCATTTGTAAAATGAGGGACTTGGATTAGATGACCTCTTAAACTTCTCCCAACTCTAAATCTATGATCCTGTAGTTCTTGGAATCTCTTTGGATCTCAGTTTCCACATCTGCCAAAGGGAGGGATTGGACTGACTGGTTTTTAAGGTCAACTTCCACTCTAAATCCAAGATCCTGATTGTATGATCTCTGTGTCTTAGTTCCCTTATTTGTAAAATGAGGACATTGGACTAAATGATCTCTAAGGTCCTTTTCAGTCCTAAAGCCACGACCTTATTGTGTTCCTGTTTGACTACTTACATCATTCTCTTCAGGATGTATTAACATCACCATCATCGTCTCAATCCCATCATAATTCACCCTATATGGCCTGATGCTCCCATTGTATCTAACAAGTTAAGATGTTATTTAAAAAAAATACCCAGGAGCTTATGTTCTATAATGCCACTGTTTCCCTTTGTAGAGAGCTAATCCATCAATCTGTCAATCATCAAGCATTTATTAAGCACCAACTATGTGCCAGGTGCTAGGCCAGGTGTTTGGGGATAAATGTTCAAAGGATGAAATGAGCATTTTGGGGAGAGACTGAGAGATTTATTTGCAATTTCAAGTTGTTGCAGCCTAGCAACAATTGATGGTTTGTTCCAGTCGATTGCCTGGCAGCTTCTTGGTTTGTAAGCTTAGGAAAATAAATTGTTTCTTTCCTGATGAATATAGAACAAGCAGGTGAACAGCATTGCCTGATGTAAGAAAAGACTCTTCAGAGTCCTGTTTCTGTTCCCTCAAGTTTCCTCAGTATCCTCAGGGGCTGTGCAAATTGGATCTTGGGTGTCATGTACAGGAGAGTCTTCACTGTTTCACCAGCTTCTGTTCCAAATGTACTATGTTCATTTGCAAATGAAACTCTGACCCAAGAGCCATTAGCAGTGGTGGACTTAAGCTGGAAAACAATTAGATCTTTCCATCTGGGGTTTTCATGGAAACTGAGGGGTTTTTGGGTGTTTTCTTCAGATCTCTTTAATTATGTAGACTTCGTTGCATAGTATTCAAATATGTGAGGAAGAGGGAGACTCTAGACAACTGGCATTCCATTTGCAATCTGTAGCTTGTAACTCATTTGGCAGGAATTTGCAACTCTGGTGAATAGCTCCCCACAGCTTTCATCTGAAATCATGCATTCTTTGCAAGGCCTGGGACCAAGGACTAATGATAGTCATTCAACACAAATAATTCAGAAAGGCTAGTCTTATTGAAAGTCCCCCAGGAGAACTGCGTTGCCAAATTAACAATAAATTTGAATTTCATTGGAAGCCCTTTGTGCTTATGCAGGTGCTGAGAGAGATTTCAATCCCTACATATCATGCCTTCCTGCAAAATTAAAATATTAGTATCAATCAATATGACAATAGTAAGCCTGCTTCATAGAGAATTATTTGAGTTGAGTTTGTGGTCTGGCATGAAGCTGTTGATTGATGCTTAGTGCTTAACATGATATGTGCCTCCATTTTTTTTTTCCATCTCTAAAACACTGGGGTTGAACTATCTAGAAGGTCTCCTCCCAGGTATTTTTCGTTCCATGGGTCTTTGGATAGTAACTAGTATGATTTGTACAGCATGTGTGTAGATCATCTAAGATGATGTCACTCCATGTAGAGGACACTAGGGGAATTGTGATGATGTGAAAGAAAAATGTCTCGGTAAGCCTGGAATAGGTGTAGACATTCTGTAACTGGTTCTAGTCAGCTAACCATGTGATGAAGAGGAGGCCCCTTAATTGATTGTGAAGTCATTCAAAAAGGCCTTTCAGATTCAGACTCCTCCTCTTTGGTTTAGCACTCTTGAGAGAATTTGGCCACTAGTGAAAAGGAGTGGAGTCTATGAACTTGTGAGTCCAGAGTCCAACATCCTTTCGTTCTAGAGTCCAGGTTTGCAGTTCACATAGCAGTAATGCTTCAAAGAGTAAAGAATTCTCTTAAGGAGAAATCTCTTGACCCTTCATCCCGTAATAGCTAAGATATGGAATCATCCTGCTGCAGTGTAGCCTCTGGATGTGAACTTGGTGAGAATGATGCTATGTAAAAACTGAGCTAAATTGAACCAAGGAGGAGAGTATGCCCCTAAGGAGAAAGACAAAAGGACTGTTTTTATATCCTTGCTAAATCTTTGAAGTAAATATCCTTTAGTAAAATCTAATTCATTTTTAAGTAAAGAGAAATGGGTCCCTAGTCATAGGCCCCAACCAAATGGTGAAACATCACCAATGGCGACTTAAGCTGATGGACAGCAGAGACACTCCAGTCAACCTCTAGAACCTTGAAGGGCAATATCGCAGGCCTATCTGTGCCTGAAACAGTTGAGTCAGGACATGGAGTTTATATAATATGTGCTATAAAGTTTCACATATACTATAGATAATTTCAAACAACAAGCAAATCAGTACATTTTGTTTGTGATGACGTTTCTTGTGAATGTAACTTGTGTAGCCTTGGACTCAAATCCCCTCATTTTACAGATGAAGAAACTGAGGCATAGAGAAATTAAATGACTTGGCCATGGCCACACAGATAATAAGGATCCTCTTTGGATTTAGGGATTCTGATTCCAGGACCCAAGTTCTTCCCATTTTATCATGCTGCTTAGATTGTTATACATGGAAGGAATTCCCCAAACATACTTTACAGATGAAAAAACCATTCAGATCATTCAAAATGTATAAAGAGACTGAAAAAAATGTTTTGGGATGGTAAAGGCATTTTATTAAAAGAATGGAAGTTATTATGAGTGTGTCAAGAATAATATCATGTGCTTTTGTGAAAATTAGCTTGTTTTTCTAATGTGAAAAATTAACACCATGTTTCAGGTTACACGGGCGAGCTTTGCCAGTCCATGGTGGATTACTGTGTTTCAGAACCATGCAAAAATGGAGCGACATGCATTTCGAATCTTGGTGGATTCAGCTGCCAATGTCCGGAAGGTAAATAGCATCATTACTCAAACAATACCTTTTCTGTTAACGTTGTAAACAAAATTTAGAAGTAAGGCTGTTGTGTCTTCATTTTTAAAGTGCTTTAAAAAAAGATTGTGGTTTTTGTTACTGTTGTTTTATACTTCCAATAGAAGGACATATAGATTCCTGTCCATATGGTAGAAGAATATGAGTTATGTCAGTCTTTTTGGTATTAAAAATATTCTAGTGAGGCTCTATTATTTTAAGAATCCATTGAAAGCTATTTGGCCCAAAAAATGGAACCAATTTAAATAAAAAAAATATTAATAGAGGGAGTTCAGTGGATAAAATTCACTCAACTATTTTTTGATTTATCCACTTCAAAAGATTTAAATGTCAACTTTGTTGATTCAAATCTTTTCAGCTAGTAAATTGATTATGAAGTCTCATCAAATTAGATTTACCTGATTGACTGCTGGCTCTCTCTAATTCCAGAACTGCTTTTCTCATTGAATATTTTTTCCCCCTGCTTTGATTGTCTTTAGCAAGAAGTTATACCTGGGAAATCAGTTCTGTCAAACCAGTGTTATTAACTGAGCATTTCTGAATTCTAAAGAAATGTATTCTTCCCATTCCAGTTTTGGATGGATTTACAGAAAGTGAGGCAGTGTTGTAGATAGTCTTGGGATCCAAAAGGCTTCAAGTCGTACTTCTGACATATACTTAACTATAAAATTGTGGTTAAATTTACTTAACCTTTCAGTACCCCAGCAACTCTTAATCAACAAGCACTTATTGAGCTCCTACTATGTGCTGCACACTGGAGAATACAAAGGAAAAAAGTAAAAAACAAAACACAGCCATCTTTGACCCTTAGGATCTGATATTCTAGAAAAGAAATGCTATGAATAGATCCAACACTGGGGGATCCCAAAATACTTCATAGCCATCTCCAGCATTTCTTAGAAACTCACTGGGATCAGGCAACATTCTGAGTGCAGATAATTTTTAATTACATAGTGTTGGATTTCACCAGTATAATAATTTCCTCAAAATAATAAATTAAATCATTTTCCATACAGACTCTATTATTCTGACTTTCTTGAAGTGTCATGCCCCATTGTCATTGACTATGGAGACATGGAGGGCTTGAGAGTTCTTGAAAAGATTTAGGTATTAGAAAATGAAGCTCTGAAAGCAAACTACAGAAATTTAGGATTATCCTGTCTCAGAAAGAAAATGCTAAAGGACCATTGAATAAATTTTTTTTTCATTTTTGGTGCTCAAAAGGTTACCTGCATTGAAGACTAAGGATAAGTAAACATATTTTTAATATCTATATCAAAGGAGTTATTGACTATAAGAAAAATTTTTCAGATAGTTGGGCTGTTTGATGTTGGATTAAATGTTTGAGTGAGACTGTGTTTTCTTCTTGTATCATAATATAATTCTTATAATCTTTTTTCCTATTGATCTTTAAAGACAGAATATATGTTGTCTATTCAGCATAGCTTAGGGGTAACACTGACTGAAGAAAGGAAGAGAGAAGGAAAAAAGAATGGTTTTGGAAGATTTTTTCCAGACTAATAATTCTGTAATAAAAACTCATATTCAAATAAATGGTGCTTTCAGATTTACAGAGGGCTTTCCTTATAATAGTCTGGCAAAGGAAGAAGGACAGATTTTACAGATGTGTAATTTGAGGCTCAGAGAAGCAGGGACCTAGGAATAGAAGGGGCCAGACATGAGTTGATTCCATAAGGTACATGTTCAAGCTCTCTTTTGAGAATTCTCTCTAGAACTCGGATTGTCAATAAACTTAAAGGAAGAAGATTGATAACCAAAATGCATTGTTAAAAAATTTACTTAAAAGAGTGACTTAGGCAGGATTGGAGACAATGGTTTATTTAGGACCCCTTGGTTTTGCTTAGTTAAAAAAAATTAAAATATTTTTGATGATAGTATAGTTAGTATGTAATTATATAGTTTAAAAAATTAAAATATTTTTGATGATAGTATAGTTAGTATGTAATTATATATTTAAGAAGTGCATTTTTTCCTGCTGGTCTAATAAAATATCAGTAAAACAACTTTAAATATAAATTTACACTGACTTTTCTATTTTCTACAAAGCAGTTACTGTACTTTGATATTTGGCTCCCTTTCTCCCCCATTCCTCCCCTCCCCCAGCAAAGGAAACAAAATCTTGAATGTTAATGAAAAGTCTATCTTCAGAACCTATTTTCCAGGACCAAGGTTATGGAATGCAAAGTAACTATAAGAAAAATTTCAATTCATGGTTATAAAAGCATAGGAGGAATTGAATCAGAAAAAAAATTAAATGTGTTTCCTGTTTTTTGAGTTGATATGGGTATTATGATTTTCTGGAAGATCTTTGAAGTCTTTGTTTTTTTTAAAATTTGGTGCATTTTAATTTAGAACACATAATTATGCATGTATACTCTGATTATCTATTAGAATTTGAAAGCGTGCATAAAATGTAGATACTAGAAACAAGTGAACTTGACCTCATCTCCTACAATTTTCATCCGGTCTTATTTTTCTTTGAAGTATCACATTGACTAAATTTAGATAGAATAAAATGAAAAAAATGATCTGTAGCAGAGAGTCTCTGTTCATTCCAAAGATGACATTTGTTTTCACATCTAATTACATTCCTGACACAAATGTGTCCCATAAAAGTGCATGATCATCAGAGATTGGTTAGAGATTCACAATCTACCTTGAGAAAATGTCTCATGTGAAATGTTTTTGGGAAGCTAATTTAAAGAGACTTTTCCCTTTACAAATGAATAAAGCATTTACTGAACACTTACTGTGTGCATAACACTGTACTAAGAACTGGGGATACAGATAGATGAATAAAGTGCCCCCGCTCTCATGAAGGTCTCATTTTAATGGGGGAGGCCAGGGGAGGTTTCAGTTGCAAATGAGATGGAAAGGTCCTACGGTCCATGGGATGAAGTGGCAAAAGAGATGCTGATGCTTCTTCTTTGATGTCCTTTTCACTGATAATATCACATTACTCTCCAATGCTGACCCATTCGACAGCACTGAGGACTTGGGTAGGAAGAATTTTCTTTGCTAAATTTTTGATGACTGTGGCTATAGCTATAGCCCCTGTAAGGAGAGTCGCCAGGCTGCATCTCCTGGTGCTGGATTTAACAGTAAGGATCCAGATACTCTAGATTTTGTATTGACCTACTTGGATGAACTGAATGAATGAATATTCCTGAAGCATTTGCAATGTATCAGCTACTGCTCCAAGTTCTCCTTTGTTTTACTTAGAATCTGTCACCATTAAGGTGTGACACCCAGGTGAATGGAGATGGTTGTAAATCCCAGACCCAATCAGAATTCTAACTTTTCTGTGGCAGCAATGGCATTTTGATATGGAGTAACTCACATTCTTATAATATGAAAAGCCCCGTAATCACATGTATAATCATTGTGTAATGAAAAAAAATGCTCAATTTGGGAACACAGATCCTGGGTTCTAATTCTTTTACTGCCACATACTACGTATGACACTAGGAACTCAATTCATTGCTCTGTGTGTCAATTTTCTCATCTATAAAATTGCTGGGTTGGACTAGATGACCTAAGGTCTCTCCTAGCTCTATGTTCATGTTTCTATGAATAACTTAGGACCTTTTAAAAACAGCTAGCTAGCATTTATATAGTGCTTTAAGATTTGCAAAGCACTTCAGAGATATCTCATTTTATCCTTTAACAGCCCTGGGAGGAAGGCACTATCATTATCCCCATTTTAGAGGCAAGGAGACTGAAGCAGATAGCATTTACAGTGACATGTCCAAGGTCACACAACTATTAAGTGTCAGAGGCCAGATTTTATTTTTGGACTTTCCTAATTCTAGATCCAGAGCTCTAGTCACAGTAACAGCCAGTTGCCTTGACCCAAATAACTCCTTGTTAGACTGGTGAATACATCGTTCAGTGTGATAAAGCAGAAGAAAAAATCCCAGGAAATACATATTCATTAATAATATAAGAAACTGTCACCTGTGAAGAGGCTCTAAACTATTAGGGAAAATTTGTTCTCAAAGTTTTAATAGCAGCCTTTTGAATCCTTCTGTCAAACATGAGTAATGAAAACGACTCCTCACCTCTTAATAAATGTTAATGCATTAGCATTCTAAATACTTTTTGACACCTTCAACTTCACACATACTGGGGGCCCACAATATCCTTAAATGAACAATTTGTTGGGTGGAAATGGTATGAATTCTGAGAAAACACACACTCTCAACGATATGATGACTCAGTTGAAGAGTCATGGAATGCTCAAGACTACATTTGTTTTTGAAGGTATTTGTCATCTCATGTGGTGATGCATAAATGTGTTTCCCTCCTTCTGTGTTGCATTTAGGAAATGTCCAGTCATGTATTTCATAATTTTCTTGTCAGTTAAAGACGGTTTTACATATTTCCATGAATCCTCCTTCTCCTCTTCCTCCTCCTCCTCCTCCTCGTCCTTCTCCTCCTCTTTCTTCTTCCTCCTCTTCTTCTTCTACTACTGCAGTAATGACAGTGATGACAGACTAGACCACTGGCATAGGATATTCATGACTGAGAAGGCTCCTTACACCAATGTACCAATGCAATTTATGGTTGTAGAGTGATGAAATAACTTTTTTAGCTACCCATGCCTAGATTTGTCATACTTGGGCCTTGAACCAGCCTTCCTGGCTGCAAAGATATCTTTACATGTATACACACATATGTGTGTGTATATACATATATAATATTTTATGCATAAATATAATACACTATAGAAGCATATGTGTGTATATATGTGCATATGTGTGTATATACATATATGTATTGCATATATATAGTTTTACATATATATCTCTGTGGATAAATATTTATATACCTCTAGATAAATGTTTGTTTATTCCTAGATATCTATCTATCTGTTTATCTATTGGGAGTGTTGTATGTATCATATGGAGGAACATATGCTGTGACTCCTGGCTGGTAGACAGAATGGTGAGCTTGATGCTTGTGTGCCCTTGTAAAGGATATAAGGAGTTGATTCAGTAGCTTTTAGGGAAAGACATGTGGACAGAGGATATATCAGGGAGAAGAGAGACTTCAGGATGGCAGACATACACAGGAAGCCATTTGGGTAAGAACTGGGTCACATTTGTTATATCTATCTAGATATTAATGCACATTCACACACAAGTGTGTATATAAATACACAAATACATATACATAAATATTTTATCTTTCTTTTCCTACTATTGTCACTACCACATCTTGATCTAAATTTACAAAAGAAAAGTCAGGAAATTCACCATGTCCTTGTTAGCATCTCGCAGGGCTTACCATTTGGGAAGGAGTGGGCCTGTATGTTGCTTTGACAGTGCTATAAACCAATCTCCTGCTCTTCAGGTAACCTTGCAGCTGGGATCCTGTTATCAGGAGCAGAATGTCAATATTAGAGGAAAGCTGTTTTGATTAGAATATATTTGAATTTCATTAAAATATTTGGCCCTATAATTCCAAAATTTCACTTGCAGACTTCATTTCCATGTTCCTTGAGAAATAATACTGTCACATAAATTAAGAGGTAAAGGAAAACTCATTGAAAAATTGGTAGGAATTTCCAGGCATGGTGGCATAGGCCTTTATTGCCTTCCATTGATTGAGCTTGGGAGTTCTGAGCTACAGGGGGCCAAGCCAATTGGGTGTCCACAGTCAGTCAGCCAACAAATATTTATTAAGTACCTACTATGTGTCAGGCACTGTGCTAAGGGCATTGAGTCCAATACCAGTACAGTGAGTCCTTGAGAGTGGGGAGAGAGGCACTAGGTTATCTATTGAGGGATGAGGTGGCTCAGCCTGGAAATGGAGCAGATCAAACATTCTATGTCAATTAGCAGTGGGATCTGGCCCATGAGTAACCTCTACACTTTGACCTTGGATGAGATAGGGAGACCTAATCTCAAAAAAGGGGGAATGAATGAATATTTGTTGTGTTTTTGTTGTACTGCCAAGAACAACATGGCACAATGGATATTATGTTGTACTTCGAGACAGGAAGACTCACATTCAAATCCTGTCTCAAAGTCTGTTCAAATCCTAGCTATGTAGTCATGTACAAACCATTGTATCTCCCTGCACTGAATTTCCTTATCTGCAAAATGAGAAGGCTAGAATAGATTTGTTCCAGTTTTAAAGCATGATTTTATGATCCTATTAACTTTCTTGGAATATCTCAAAAAAAGAAATAAAGCTTATTATTTAATGTTGATATCTTTAGGGATGAACACAATCTAAAATGAATCTTATAAAAATCTCTTTCCTTTGGGATATTGATGAAAGGAACATGTATAGATCCAAAGATAATTTATGTAGTGGATCGACAGGCCATCACTAAATAGATGTCTATTTTAGGAAAAAAAACCTGGCCCTGCTTTATGTCTGCATCCAAACTTTGTGAGATTGCTGCATTTGGAATCAGGAAGAGTTGTGTTCAAATCCTGCCTCTGAAACTTATTTACTACGTGGTCCTGAGCAAAGTCATTTAAATCTTGTCAGCCTCAGTTTACTCTCTTATAAAACAGGGATACTAATACCCATCATATTTGTCTCATAGGACTTTTATGTGGCTTAACAAAATCAATCAATAAACACTTATTAAGCACCAATTGTATGCTTAGTGAAGGCACTGTACTGGATGTATAAAGCACTTTTAACACTTTAAAACTATATAAATACATATATGTATATACACACATATAAATATAAGTGGAAGATTATGTATGCACATACATATGTAAATGGAAGAGATTGATGGAGGAAGATGGGAAATAAATACCCTAATATCGATAGGTAATTTTAGGGCCATAGTGATACCATAGTGCAGTGAACTCATTATGCTCTACCCCTTATCCCAGCCCTTCTCCTGACTTCTCTATTTCTATTGAGGGTGACATCATTCTTCTAATTATAAACTCTGATTTGAAACCTAACGGTCATACTGACTCCACTCTTTTTCACCCCTCATATCTAATCAGTTTCAGACTCTCCTAGACCCTGCTTCCACAGTGTCATTCACATCCATCTACTCACACACAACGAAACTAGTTTAGACCCACCTTACCTCTTACCTGGAAAACTAGGGGAGTCTCCTACCTGGTCTCCCTGAAGACAGCCCTCTTGCTCTTCTCCACAGGAGTCAAAGAGGTATTCCTGAAACACAAGCATCATCACCTTGCACCTCTGCTCCACAAATGTCATGGGCTTTCTTTTGTTTCTAGTCTAAAAGAAAGCATTTAAAGGTATTGAAAAACTTTTGGAGTTTTGCTCCAGAGACTGTGCATTCCATTTAGACTGACTGACTTGTTTTTCCTATCTCCATGACTTTGCCCAAGCTGTTCTCTGTACCTAGAATAGTCTGTCTTCTCCTCTCTCTCTCTTGTAACATCTAGATCTCTTCCAGGCTTCACTCAAGTGCCATCTCCTTCAAGAGACTTTCCCTAGTTGTTTCCCTTAGTTGTAAGTGACCTCTGAGATTTATTTCTATTTAATTTGTGTGTATTTATATGTATTTATGTATATAATATATAGATATGCATATGTTTGCCTATATATCTATCTACTTAACATCTATATCTGTCAACCTATCATCTATTTCTGTCCACCTACTTATTTTCTCATCTTTTCCTCATCTCTCTGCCTCCCTCCCTCCCCCTTTCTCCACTATCATCTATCTGTCTGTCTGTCAATCTGCCATCTGTATCTGTCTACCTACTTATTCTCTCTCCCTCACTGTCTCCCTCCCTCTCTCCTTCCCTCTCTCCCTGTTTCTCTTCCCCTTTCTTCTTCCTTCCCTACCTATCATCTATGTGTCTGTATGTCTATCTGTCTATCTCTGTCAGTCATCTATATCCATCTATCCATCATATGTCTTTTGCCACCTTTGTCTTTTTTATCATCTCAGCCCTCCCTCATTCAAAACAAAGTCAAGTGCAAGTCATGTCATCATTTCTCTGATGTCATGATCCTCTTCAAAAATGAAGGACAAATACATGCACTTTTTATCATCCATTTAGCTATCTCTTTTACTTGCTGATTGGGTAGCATGTTATATCCCCTTAATAGACTGGAATCTACCTAAAGGCAGCTCATATAACTGTCCCACTTTTGTCTTTGTATCCCCAGCATCTAGCACAATGCCTGGTATAGGCCCTTAATAAATTTTTTGTTCATTGATTGCTTGATTGATATATCAAAGGAGAAATTTTCATATTAATTTGCTAAGTAATTCCTTGACCATCATAATTGGTGGTTTGGAATTCAAAGGACTTGCATTCAAATTTGTGTGCTGCTAGTGACTGTGCTGCTCTGGGTCTTGGTTTCCTCAGTTGTGAAATGAAGGTTTTGGGCTATATGATTCCTGTTTTCCCTTCTAGCTCTAAATATTATGGAGCATAAACTATTGAAGAGAATTAATAAATCATTGAGATGAAGGCCAAGGGACTTTGGCTAGAAGTACAACCGAGTTTTCTATCTCGCTCCCTTTCTTAATCATGGGACTAAAATATAGGGAGAAATAGATATTGTGAAATTCTATTTAGGCTTAGACCACCCAGACAAAGGCCACCCAGCTTATATGCTAACAATACTGGTATTTGGTGAGCAAGAGAAAGTTGGAACTTTATAGGACTGATTGGGCAGCCAAATGCTAAACTAGAAATGTAATAAAATAGAGAAAATGCTAATGCTTTATGGATTTAATAGAAATTTCATTACATGGTTGGAAGGTTCTGGTAAATATTTGTATGACTTGATCCAGATCTTACTAGGAATTAATATATTCTGTTTCGGACATATCTCCATAATAGAAAAAAATCAAGAGAGAAGATAAATATCTTCCCCTTTCCCTTTCCTACTGTTATGAAGTTGATAAATCGACATATGGGGAAAGTTGTGAAATACAGAGAGGTTTAGATAACGAGAGTGAGAGACAAAGTCATCATTTTCAATCCAAGGCTGGGTCTGCATGATATCAAAGCAACCACTTAGAACAATGAAAACCCAGGTCAGTTTAGTCATTTGGTGAATGGTGAACTCTTTCTACTGCCTTGATTTGTTTTTTAGAGAATTGACAGATCAATTCAGTGAAGACATGAACCTGATAATGAACTGTGTGGACACAGATAAAGATGAGAGGATGTTAGAAAAGAGAAAACCAGTTAACACCAGGCCAGGAATATAATTTATAAATGAAATAAATCAAAATAAATATAATTGGTATTTCAGAGAAAATGATCAGTTTACAAAAGTAAAAAGTATAAAACTTCATTTTTTTCATATTCTAAGGAGTATTTTAAAAATCTTGAAGAAGTAATCACGATAATAGCTCGTTTCTCTGGTGCTTGATTGACAAAGTACATTATTTATAACCATCCTGCAAGAGAGAGTAATCCTGTGTTTGCAAGGTATTAGGTTGTTGTGACCTAGAAATTATATATGTGTATATGTATATATATATGTACATATATATATTATTTCTTGCTTTCCATACTCTATACTGTGTAGCCTGGGGGGTGGGGAGGAGACAGATAGGGAGACAAAGAGACAGACAGAGACAAAGAGAGACAGAGAGAGAAGGAGTAGAAAGAAAAGGAGGAGGAGGAAGAGGAAAAGGAGGGAGAGTCAGACTACATATCAGGATAAACTGGCTTCAAGTCTCTCCATGTAACCCTGACCAAATTCTTTCCCTTCTCAATACTGTTGTCGACTCTCCAAGACACCAACTTGCAGAGAAATTTACATCGTATTGGTCGTTGGTTTTCTCACCTTATGCTGATGATATCATGAATCTAGATCCATATAACTAGATAGTATGTACATATATACATTATTTGTGTAGATAATACCATACATATGAAATGCTCTCTTCAAGATGATTATTTGTTCTTTAGTCTCATTATCTAAAAACATTTTATATATGAAGGAGGGCAGTGGCATACCATGATGTTCTAGGTTTTGTACTAATACAAACCTAGTCGCTGTTCATCCTTCGTTCTCAGAAAGAACCAGTGACATCAAAGAGTGATGTTCTGACTGCTCATCAGTTGGATTTGCGTATAGCAGGGGTGGGTAAAGTCATCGGCCTCGCTCTCTCTTCCTGAGTTATTGAAGTTCAGTGGCAGGAAAAAAGTCAAGATGACTGGCATCTTAGCTCTCTAGAAGCAGTCTAAGATGGTCAGCCTTAGGTACATATAGGTATAAAGGGCACATGTAAAACAACTGAGCCAACATTGTGATTTTGGCTCAGTGTGATTTTGGACAATGAAGAGGGAGAGGAAATTTATTTTAGGGGGTCTGGCTTAAATTCCCAACTTTGCTACTTATAAAATCTGGCATAAGTTGGTTAAAATTCTCTGAACTTCTGTTTTCTCATCTATAAAGACTAGGGATTGAACTGCATGACATCTAAGTTTCTTCCCAACTCCATTATCCTGTGATTTTTTCCTTTCTAAAGGAAACGCCCTATAACAAAGAGATCCATAGTCTGTGAGCCTGGAGACCATAGCTCCAGAACAAGGTATCCACTGATAGGCTGTGTGGTCTAGGACAAGCTGCTCAACTTCCTTTCTTACTCTACAATCTATGATTCCTAAGGTAGTGTTTTGCTGAACTTTCCAATGATATAAGATAATGAAACTTCAGCTGAATGAGTGAAATGTTACTTTAATTTGTTCTTTCAAAGCCCTTCTGGTCTCATTTAATATTATGACATTGTATTAAAGAGACAGACTGCCAAAGCAAATCAGTTATTCATACCACTCCTTAGTAGTGTTCATGAACCTTGTGATATTTTTCCAGTATTTTTTTGGGGGGGGGAATAGGCCTAAGAAGAGTTGCCTCAAATTTTCAGGGACAACTCCTTATTTTTAAGAGTGCCCTTCAATAGCATTTATTTAATATTTTCAGCTGTTCCTCTGATATATTGCTTAATACTTGAGAACCATCCCTCCAGTGTCTTCTGTTTCTGCTGATACCTTTTATCCAGAATCATGTTGTACCCTTCTATGGGCTCATAGAGGTAACTAATATGTTGGCTGATTGCTTATTCTATTGTAGAGGTCACCATGTTCATCAAATATCCCCTACCAGTATCAATGTACTATCACCAAACCTCATATTGTCTTAAGAACTGTGGTGTAATGCCATTTGGTCATTTGCTCCTAAATAGTGAAATGAATATGGGGCTTGGAATTTGAGGACTGGAATTATAACACTGACTCTTGTGCTTATTAGCTGTATGGACATGGGCAAGTCAATTGACATCTTTGAGGCTTAGTACCTTGAACTATGAAATGAACATGATAAATTTTACACTATTTCTCTTGCAGAGCTGTTATGGGAGAAAGTGCTTTGCAAGCTTAAAGGCATTGTATATCTATCTCTGTATCTGCATCTATATATCTTTATCTCTTTCTCTATCTATCTATCTATCCACCCATTCATCTATCTGTATATCTCGATCTATGCATATATCTATCTATGTATGTGTCTATTTATGTACGTATCTATCTATCTCTGTATCCATATCCATACATATTCTCTCTCTCTCTCTCTCTCTCTCTCCATATGTGTGAATTAATATTTAAACACTTCCAAGGTCTACAGTTTCATTATGTAGCTGCCAAACCTATCCTAGCCTTACTCTTTGTAAGTTGTTGAGGTTAAAGATTCCTCACATTGCAGCTAGCTTTCTAATGATGATGAGTGCCTCTCACATTAGCAAAATTACTTCCCAAATAATGAGGCAATGGGCACCTTATTACCATGTCATATCTGAAGCCTTTTCAGCTTGATAGGACCTGTTGAAAGTAGTCTTCTACTGGTAAAACCTTTGATAATTCAGTTATGCTTCTATGACAAGATGAGGCACTGGGAAAGGGAAATGTTGTTCTCATGGAACCAACTGACCTCTATAATATTGTTATACTCAGCACCAGTTTTGGGTGCCACTCATTGACAGTGTTACATGAAGCACGCCTACACATAGATTCAGGTGGGCCCTCCGGACACCCTGATTTTCCTATGAGGAGCAATCGAACTCCACACTATTAGGAGTAATATAAAACTGGAGAATAAATATACTCACTATACACTGAGAAAACAACCATGTAACTGTATCAATACTCTATTGTGCTTTGTTATTTAAATGAAATTGAAAGTGCTCAGGGAGATGAGGGAGAGGCTAAGTGCCTATAACAAGAAGGCTTAGTCGAGTTAGATTAATCAGTAATCTTGAAATATCTATGTAAACTAACTTAAAGTTCTATTAATGCTCTTTGGTTTTCTTTAACTGTCATTTCTGTACATATACTTACCTGTTCCACCCCAACCACCAAGTGTCTTCCTTTAAAAAAAGAACAATTAAGTAAAACCATCTGGCACAGTGAAATCTTCAGTAGCGTATGCATCTTTCTACATCCGTAGGTCTTCACCTCTCTAATGAAAAGAAGAAGTTATATACATAAAAGAACATTTAAAGTCCCTCTTATCTTAAAAGATCAGCTGGAAAATGGAGCGTTGATAATCTGATTGCAAAGATAAATTTCCTGATGGATGGAGTCACATGGAAATAGTCACATGGAAGTAATTGTGGCAACAATTAGCGCTTTTTTCTTTTTCTTTCTTTTTTTTTTTTTGGCAATGAAGAAGAGAGAATGCAGTCGTTAGTAGCAGAGGGAAGCTATATTGATAGAGGAAGTTCTTTCCTGACCAAAAGAATACAGAGATTAACTTTGCTCCTTGGGGTAAGCAGGAGGCATATGTAGATAAAGCATTTTTCTCTAGGATGATTATGCCCAGCTAGGATAGAATTGATGATGGTCGTGGAAGCACTTTTGTTGTTGCCAAAATTGGAAGTTAAAGTATGACCCACAGCTGAACATAGAGAAAGGTTTTAGCCCTCAGTTAGTTCAAGGAAAATAAAGGTTGTTTTTTTATTTAGTAGGAAAAGTAAATAGTAATTAATGACCATTAAGTCAAATATACTTGAAAATCTTTGATGGTTCATAGGATACCTAAAATATGCATGTATACATTTCTTTAAATTTTGTTCAGTACCATTTTTTTTACATTACTTATGGGGTAGGAAGGGATTGATTAAAGGGATAGGTCTAGACCCACCAACCAAATTAGTCAGCCAAATCAAAGAATCAACCAAACTCATCCTCGATAGATAACCATTTCTCAGGGCACCACCTGGCAGCAATTCCTTGAATTATAGGCTAAGTACCGAAAATGGCACTTTGTGAGTAGGTCACAGAGGTTTTTTTTGGCCTCATTTCTTACCTAGCCTTAATCACTGAATGGGTGTTGCTTCAGGCAAAAAGACCTGGGAAAGACTTTAGCTTAAAAAGGTCAAGGTCTCCTACTACATCTGGAGTCATCTCCAGTCTTCCTGATCTATGTCTTGCCACTGGATCCAGGTGTTTCCAGAGGAGAAAGTGAGACTGGTGACTTTGCACAGTCCTGCCTCACTTAAATCCAATTCACTTGCAAGTTAAGACATCATCCTCATGATGTCATTTGTCCTCTCTGTGAATAAAGGACAAACAACAAGAAGTGCCTAAAATAAAATGCTCATGGATTCAGAACTGAAAGGGATCAGGTCGTCCAGTCCTCTCCTTTTTCAGATGAGAAAAGCAAAGCCCAGAGATGTTAGGTGACTTGCTCAAGGTCATGCAGTCAAGACTATATTTGAATGCAGTTTTCTGATTCTCAAACCCACACTCTTTCTGCATAATTCCTCATTGTGGTATTGACCTTAGCTGGCCCAAGCCTTGGTCTGTATAGTGGAAAAGTCAGAGATTCTAGCCAATTGTGAGGGATCTTGATTGTTTCATAACCGAATGAATGAATTCTTTATTTCCATGGACTTTTATTAGGGCCATGCTTAAGTACCCTTCTAATGGTCCAGGAGTTTCACTGCACTACAGGAACCTCACAATGTAAATGGCATTAGCAGCAGAAAATAGGCCAATATAGAAAATCACACAGCAGGCCAATGAAAATGTCAGCTGAGACTTTAGAAAAATAATGTGGGAGTTAGGTACTTTGGTTGATTTTTTTTTTTGCCTGGCATAGTAATTGACTGGCCCCAAATATTCAGATCCTGTTAAGTTATTTCAGTGTTCTAGAGTAGATTTTGAGCAGCTAAGTGGCACAGTGGGTAGAGTATCAGGCCTGGAATCAGGAAGACTCATCTTTTGTGAGTTCAAATCTGGCCTTGGACACTTATTAGCTATGTGACACTAGGCAAACCACTTAACCCTGTTTGCCTCAGTTTCCTGATCTGTAAAATCAACTGCAGAAGAAAATGGCAAACTACTCTAACATCTTTGCTAAGAAAACCTTAAATGGGGTCACAAGGAGACATAATTGAAAAATGACTAAGCAGAGTAGATTTTGAGCCTTTCACCTTTGTATAGAACCAACCCTTAATAACGATTAACCTAGTAACGGGATGTGATGGATATTACCTTTCAATAAGGGCAGCTTGGTGGCGCAGTAGATAGAGCATTGGGCCCATGGAATCAGGAAGACTCATCTCCTAAGTGTGATCCTGGACAAGTCACTTAACCCTATTTGCCTCAGTTTCCTCATCCATAAAATAATCTGGAAAAGGAAATGGCAAACCACTCTAGCATCTTTGTCAAGAAAGCCCCAATATGGGGTTATAGAGGGTTGGACATGACTGAAGTGACTGAAAAACAATAAAAACTCTCCTTCCAATAAATATGGAGAGTATCCTTTCTTGGTGCAAACCATAGAGGTTTTAGGTACATTCTGATGAGGTTAAAGAGGTTAATGATAAGACACAAAACAGTGGTGGGGAAAACAACCTTGAATCAATATGACTCAGAGACAGAAAGTGTTAAAAGGATGGCTGTGAGTAAGAGTAGAGACTACAAAGACTGAAGATTGAAATTCTTTGTAAGTAGGGATTATCTTCTTCATTTCTTTTGTATCTCCAGCACTTGGTAAAGTACCAGGAAAATTGTAGGCACTTAATAAATGTTTCTTGATTAATTGATTACTCAAAGCCAGCTCTGGGAGAGCAGTTTGTGGAATCTGACTTCAGCTGTTCTCCTAGAAAACAGACACATTCAAGAGATTTGGGTGTATAGCAACCATCTTGAGACATGGCAGGGCTATGTGGAGAGCTAGAGTTGTCTCTAAAGAGTCAGTCAGAACAGGTTTGGTTTCTCTTTGGGTCTGGAAGCTGAGATTCTAGCCAGCTGAGTAGCTAGTAGTGAAAGAAGTGGGAAAGTGTGTGTCTATGGAGAAGCCAGACTTTTCTTGTGATTTGGGCAAAGCTAGCCTCTAAAAGTATCTAGTTCTCGCCCCAATATTCATCATTTTATGGTAGATCTTTGTCAGTGCCAAGAATGTAAACAACCCTGTTGGATGGAAGGCAAGGAGCCAGGACTGAGAAAGGATTGAGAAGTAGAAAAAGAAATGAGCTAGATATTAGAGCATACTTGGAAGTTGATGGTCATAGGATCATACATTTACCGCTAGAAAGGGGCCTCAGAGGCCTTCTAGTTCAATTCTCTCATTTTAGAGATGAAGAAAATGAACCTCAGATCTCATTTTGTGATATACCCAAGGTCACAATGGTAGTAAAAATTCAGAAACGGGATAAACACATTTATTCAAAGGCTTTCACTTTTCCCACAAGACGTGGGAATCTAAAACTAGATTCAAACTAAGCAATCCAGAGAGGTGGAATTGCATTGAATGTCAGAACCAACAGATTATGTCTAAAATTCGAGGATTATAGCAAGACCTTAGGTAAGATTAGGATGGAAGCAAAGGTCAGATAACCCAGGAACCCAGGTAGATAGACTGGGCATTTGGCAGGAAGACTGGGTAGTAGAGATTCAGGATGTGACCAGTTTGGTTAAAAAGAGGGGCAGACCCAGATATTAAGGGTCGGATCAAGCAGTTCATAAATAGATGGAAAATGTGGGAACATGGTGTCATGGCAAGAGCACTAGAAAGGGTTGGATTTAAATGCTGGTTTGTTGACTGATTATCGAATGTGATTTCAAGTGTCAGACCTAAGTTTGAACAAAAATGGAGGACCACTGCATCAAAGGATCAAATGAGATAGGACTGGAGGCATTGAGGTGCTCCACTGTTCTCTCCTGGTCCTTCTACCTTGACTCCTTCCTTAATTCTTCTTCACCCAAAGTTCTTCTTGGTTCCACTCTAAATGTAAGAATTTCCTAAGATCCTTCTTCTCTCCTGTCTCCTTTTCACCATTGGAGAGTCCATCCACTCTCATGGATTCTGCCATCACTTCAGAGGAGTCCTTATGCCTGTAACTATGGATATCTTTGGGGAATTTACATTATGGACTCTTTGGGACTAAAAGGTGACCCCTAAAGGATTTCTGTCTTGTCTTCCTTGTTCTTCTGATAGAGCTTTCTTTCTGTCACTTAAATAATGCATTCTCAAATGTGGATTGGGCCTCATTATACTGGGCACAACTGTAGAATTTAGGGTCTTGAGGAACCTTAGATCTCATCTAGTGAGTTATGGACCCCATATGGGGTCACAACCCACTATTTAGAGCACTAACAGGGTTGTGAGTGGAAAAAGTTTAAGAAACCTTCCTACTTATTTTACAGATGAGGTCAAATGGCTTGACTAGTCAGTCAGGTGGGAATCTCCTGACTCCAAGTTCTGTCTACTATCTCCTATACCCCAGTATCTTGGTGGGGCCGAGTAGATATTCCTCCAGGTTCCCTAGGATGAGTCATATGAACTAATAACAACAAAGTTTCCCAGAAAGGTATCTAGACCCTTTGTGACAAGAGTCAAGACCATTATATCGTAAGGATGAAATCAATAGGGGACACATGAGTTTATCAAAAACCTCAAAAAGCTCTACATCTTTTAAATACATCAGGGATTCATTTTTTAAAAAAAGAATATGGAACCCAAACTTCAAGTGTCAGCTTCCCATGTAATCTGGATGATTCATGATGTCTACTTTTAACTAAACTCTTTATAGGGAAACTCAGTTTCTACTATTTCTCCCCCATCCCATAAAGAGAGACAGCCTTGTGAGTATCTTCATTGTTTAGTGGGAGAAGGCATCCCACAATGGTGGATGTACCATCATGAAATCACTTTGCACACACAGAATTTGACTTCTGAGTATGTCAGTACATGATGATGAACATAAACCACCATTTTTAACCAATGATAGTTCACCTTGTGAATAATTATTTTGCCCATTGAAAATATTAACAAGATAGTACTACTCAAGAGGTGATTTTAAAAGCCCTTTCTGTTTTCTCAGGAGACTTATATTTCCCATTAACCTCAAGACCATGACTTTACAATATTTACTAATTATCAAGGTTCTATCAAGGGCAATGATAAGCCCATATTTTAAAATATTTCACCACATACACAGCAATGTAATGGGGTCTGCATTTTTGATATACTCATTTCTAATCCTGGGCAAGCAAAAATAAAAGGCATTTCTTAAATTTCTATTATGTAATAGGAACTGTTGTAAGTCCAGAGAAAGAAATAACCGAAGTGAGATGCTCTTAACCCTTAGGAAGCGTATATTCTTTTAACCTACATTCTCATGTCAAATGCTGGGGCTGAGATCTTGGTCACTAGAGGTCCCAGGCGGTTCTAAGCTGCCTTCACACATAGACAAACTATCCCTATCATACAGTATTATTGTATCGTACCGCATATGCTGTTCCCCAGTTGTCTTAAACATTCACATCTTACCTTTCCAGTTGCAGGGTTAATTCCTAGTGGTTGGAGTGGTTGTCATCTTTTCCCCCTTCCCTCAAAGAGCCTATTCAATAAGTATTCAAAAAGTTCAATATGCAAATGATTTTTGCTGTTGCTTTCATGTAAATATGATTCTTTAAATATTAAATAAAATCTAGGAGGAAAAAATATGGAGGAGTTGTAGCCTTTTTAAATGGAGGTGGCTTTCCTACTTCTCACTTTCTTACTTTCCCTATAACAACTAGGTGGTGCAGTGGATAGAGGACCAGTACAGGAGTCAGGAGGACCTGAGTTCAAATCTTACCCCAGCCACAACACTCAATAGCTCTGCGACCTTGGACAAGTCACTTAACCCCAACTGCCTCATCCTGGATCATCTCCAGTCATCCTGATGAATATCTGGTCACTGGATTCAGATGGCTCTGAAAGAGAAGTGAGGCTGGTGACCTGCACAGCCCTCCCTCACTCAAAACAAAGTCAACTGAAGGATGAACACACACATAACTTCCCTATTACAATAGAGGGTAACCTATCCTCCCAGTCTCTTAGGCTCACAACATAGGAGTGATGTTGGGCTCCTCACTACCTCTCATTCCCCCGATCACCAAGCTGTTTCTAAGGCCTATCAATTTCAACTTTGCAGCTCTTCTTGAATAGTCCTCCTTCTCTCTTCTGAGACTGCCACCACTCTGGTACAGTCCCTCATTGCCTCACACCTGATCTGTTGCAATAGGCTGCAGGTGGATCTACCGGCCTCAAGTCTCTTCCCTCCCCAATCCTCCATTCAACCATCAGAATGATTTTCCTAAAGAAAAAGTCTGGTCATGTCACACACCCACCCACCCCCAACTCAGTAAACTTTAGTGGCTTTCTATTGTCTCTAGGGGCAAATACAACATGCTTTGTTTGGCATCCTAACCTTCATATTCTAGCCCATTTCCTACCTTTCCAGTCTTCTTACCCCTTACTACAGGGGTGTGTGGGGTGATCAGAGAGGACTAGCCCCTCTGGTGTGAGGGCTGCCAAGACCTTTTCAGGATTACTCATCCATATTTGGTATCCATCTTCATCCAACTCTCACATGTGTTTCCAAGAAGCTATAGCATGTACAATGGCCACGCCTTGGCAGATGGGCCAAACTAGGCTTAGGGTAAGCAACGTGCCTCAAACCTTTGGTGAGTTAGGGGGATGCCCACCCCAAGCATATGAAGATTTACCCAGTGGAATGGGAGTATGAGAACGATTCATTCCAATAGCTATGTAGGAGACTGAAGTAGGTACTATGGAGTGCTTAGAACTTGGTCAGATGTTAAAAATGACAAGATCATCTACTGAATCCTGGGCCATCACCAACACTTCCGACTTTCGTCCTGCTATTGGACATCAATTATTCTTGAAGAAAGAATAAGACTGACAACTTTGTCAGTGCCTCACAAATTCAATTCATGAGCAAATCAAAATGTCACTCCATGATGTTATAGTTCTTCCAAAATAAAGTGTGACCAAAAATACCACCCTACTCCTGGACAGCTACCTTTTGAACCTGGCCTTCTGGTTGTTCCATAACAAGACACTCCATCTCTTGGCTCTGTACATTTTCTCTGGCTGTTCTCCATGCATGGAACATTCTCCCCGTTCTGCTCTGACTACTGACCTCCCTGACTTTTTTTAAAAAGTTCTATCTAAACTATCACCTATAGGAAGCCTTCTCCAACCCATCTTAATTCTAGTGCCTTGCCTCTTTTGTATCCCCAGTGCTTAAGTACAGTGCCTAGCACATAGGCACTTAATAAATTGATGGATCGACTGACATTATAGATCCATCCTAATGATTAAAAATATCAAGACACTTAAGTCTTAAAGTTCTACTTCTTCCTAGTGATCTCATTATTTAAATATAAAAGCACACATCATTCTTTGTCATCTGACCATTTTCAACTTTTGGGGAAGTTTGCTGCAAAATTTTAAACTTTTCATTAATTGCTTCTATAAATTTAGATATAGATTTAGTTTTGGAAGGGATGTTAGGTGTTATCTGGTCAAAATCCCTCATTTTACAAAGGAGGAAACTAAGGTCCTGAGAGGTTAAATTACTTGACCAAGATTACACAGAGAGTAAATAACAGATCTGGAATTTGAACCCAGGTTTCCAGTCTCCAAATGCAGAGCTCTTATCACTGTATCACATTTTTTTCCTCAGAAAAATCGTTGATACTATTTTAATCTGTAACATTCTTTACTAATGTTGTAAGCCTTCTGACCTCTAGGTTTACTTCTGACAGTATCTCACTGCTATTATGACTTCATTATTTTGAAATTTAAAATCCTCAGGAAATTTCTTGTTTCCGACTTGATTCTCTTACTCCAATAATGTATATATCCCTGGGGGTGTTGGCTTCTTCCCATTTGCATGCTAAAATATTCCAGGGGCATGATGTTTTGAAGTTTTTGCTAACAAATATTGGTTAGAATCCATTATCTTTTACCAAGAGGACTGAAGTTAAACATAACGAATTATATGTATTCCTGCATTAACCTACGTGATTCTTAGGTAGAATTTTTTTCATAGCTGTACTTTATTTACTTTCTGTTTTAAATCTTTAATTTTTCATCATTATTTGCTTTTCTTCTTACAATCAGTTGTTTCAAATCTCTTGGCTGCTAATATGACTTCAGTGTGGCTTGAGATGTAGTTTTTCTTTCCAGCAATTTTTCCTTCTCTCTGAGATATTTCCTGTTGTTGCCCTGTGATTGCCTATTCCCTTATGCCTTGAAATGAACCATTCTCTCTGTGCTGCACAATCCTCTCAGCAGGATGCTGTATAGAAAATAGGAAAATACATGATCTTACACTTATTTTCAGAGTAAAGAATTATAAATATCTTTACTTGATTGCCACCTCCCAGGAATGGGGAGTGGAATGAGCTCTGCTTTGTCCTTGTAAATAAGAGTGGAGGAAAAATTCCTTCTTGGGAAATGGAGACATGATCTATTCCATAATTTGAGACAATGAACTGGGGCCAATGTCAAGCCAAGCCAGATTTCACTAGGAATACTTTATCCAAGGGGAAAGGTAGGAGGTGGGAACCATATCCAAGACAGAAATCTAAAGCCAAGGAAATTAGGATAGGGTCAGAAAAGACATCCTACTGAGGGAGCATCCCTGAAGTCTGTCCCATGGAACTTCCTTGTCAAAGACATCATTCTCTTATGGCAGTAACTCTTTATTTCTTTTAGAAGTGTTACTCCTGTTTATAAGCCTTCCAGATCCATTATTGGAACATCATCCAAAACACGGCTGCATTTCTCATTCCAAATTAAGACCTTTAAAGAGTATTATAGAGGATTGGCTTTGGAAGAGGAATTCCCAGGTTCATGTCTAGCCTCTGACAAGATCTGGAGCAATGCTTTACCTTGTCACAGAAGGAAGCTGGGCTTGCATAAGCCTCATGTCTCATAGAGTAAGTTGTGTATACAAATTCTTTTTCAAAGATCTGTGATACCCTTGGTATGGCTACTTCCTCTATAAACTCAGATCACAGACCGTTTCTAAATTAGGAGATAGTCTTTGAGAGGTGCCCTTAGCAACAGCTTCATTACCTTCTAGTTGACTTTTCTGAATGTAGCTAGATATTTCTCATAAAAGTTACAGGCTGACAGTCACAACTGAAATTCTCATTGCTAATGGGACTGTGATCTGATATGTTGAATCTGTTTTCTCCACAAGCTTCTACAGACTTTCCTTAAGACTTATAATGCTATTCTGTATTTTGCATTCTTGATGGAAAGCAAACACACTTTGGGGATGCTGGATGGACAGCCTCCTTATCATTGGAAATGTGCTCTCTGAATCACTAAAGGGGACTGTGGGGCATAATACCAGTCGCTTTTCCCAATGTCCTAACTTTAGTCTTTCAGCTAAAGGGGTCATGTGGATGATGCCCTTCTTATTTTGCTTAGAAACTCCCAAATTTCAGGTTATGCTTAAGGATACAAAGTTGGTGCTGCCAAAGAAATTTCCCTTCTTTGACTTGAGGTCTAGCTTTTGTGTATTATCCTCCCTTTTGTACAAACATAGGGTTCAGGTACACTTCTAATGTACATGCTCTCTATTCACTTATTTAAGCACATGCCCGCCTTTACCATATGCTCCTATAGGAACTCTTAATTATTTCATCATTGTCCTTGCTCTTGCAATCTCTTGCACTGAAAGAGTCCATAATGAGAAACTCTCAAATCAGGTTAAGAGGTACAGGTACGAAAACTCACATTTGAATTGCTCAAAAGTAAGTCATAGTTATACAAAGGCAACATTCAATTACATCTTTTTCTTATGAGATTGTGTCCACTCAGCATCAAAAAATTCTGTTTGAGTTGGTCAATTCAGGACAAAAACAAGTTTCTTTTTTAATGCATGGTGTATATATATTATATATATAATATATATGCATATATATATTATATATGTATATATAATAATATATAATATATATACACACACATATATGTATATATACGTGTGTATGCATGCATGCATATATTTATTTAATTATTCATCTATCTTTCTATCTATGTCCATTTATTTATTAAACTATATCTTACCTATTTGTATCTATACATTTATTCATCTACGTATATCTTAATCCATTTATTTATTAATCTATCTATATCTCTATATGTAGATGTAAGACAAATCAAACAGTGAGTGGTTTGAAAAAATTTTTCATTTTTCACTTGATATGGTACCATTCTGCAGTCTACCTAAAGCAAAACTATGCACAGGAAAGAGATTGTTAGGACTGGACTATGATATTCTGCTTTTGAAACTATCCTGTGTGTGAAATTTCCTAAAGATAATAAACCTAATAGTGCTATCAAATGGTGATGGCCATTTGATGGATTATCTTATTTTCAGAGGAAACTGTCGGCCCAGGCACGGAATTGGAAATTGAGGGGGATGCCCATCACTTGGGGAATGACTGAAAAAGTTGTGGTATAGGAATATTTATTGTGCCATACAAAATGATGAGCAGGCAGATTTCAGAAAAACCTGGGAAGACTTACATGAACTGATGCTGAATGAAGGGAGCAGAATAGAACATTGTACACAGTAATTCAGCATTATTTGATGATCAAGTAAGATACACTTAGCTCTTCGCAGCAATACAGTGATCTAAGACAATTCCAAAAGACTCCCGATGGAAAATGTTGTCCACATACTGAAAAAAGAAATATGGAGTTTGAATGCAGATTGAAACATACTATTTTCTCTTTTTTTTTAGTGGGTGTTTTTTCTTTCTCGAGTTTTCCCTTTTATTCTGATTCTTCTTTCACAGCATGATTAACGTGGAAATACGTTTAATATGATTGTACCTGTATAGACTATGTATATATACTATCAAATTGCTTGCCATATTTGAGAGAGAGGAGGCAAAGGAGGGAGGAAGAAAGATTGGGAACACAAAATCTTATAAAAGTGAATGTTGAAAAATGACTGCCTATTATAAAGGGTGGAATTATATCCCATGCTTAGTAGTGAAATCACCATTCAGGGAATATCACATCCTTTAAAAACTGATTACACGATCATTTGTTGGTCTACTTTCTACACTTTAATGCTAGGATCTTCATAAAATCCTTAACAGTGCCAGGTTTTGTGTCTTCATACAGAAAAATAGCAAGTCTCTCATGCCAATGTGTATGGCAGAGAAAGGAAGTGAATTTGTATTTGATTCGTCTGTTACCCATTCAGTCATCCACATTTACTATCACTGGGAGCCTTTGAGTGAGAAGGGTGACATGGGACTCAAGCTGAGATCAGAAAGATTCAACGGGAAGCCAATAGACACATAATAGGAGTTCAAAACTATTTTTCATTTAATTTCTGAAGTGTCAGTGATTTGTAGTCATCTCAGGTCATTTTTTTTACAGCATCAGTCAAAGATTAAGTTGAACTTAGAGAATGCAATATTTAACTGAAGAATATTTCATATAAGAACATATTTTAAGATGAAAGGCTGCTTTGCATTAGTTAGATATTCTCCTCATTCTTATTAATCAAACAAACCTAGCTGGAAGAATGGGACTGATCACGACCTCTCAAAGCCACAGTGTTGTAGAACTCTGAACACCACCATAGTTCACTGTCTTCTAAACCTCCTCCATGCATTTGACCAGAACCCCTAACAAAGAAGGTGGAAAATCCAGGAACCTTCTGCTTGGCAATGGGACTGTTAGCAGTTGTGTGAGCATCAGTTAGATAGGATTGGGTCATTTGGAATGGGATGCTTCTAACCAAACTACTCAACACACAAGAGGCAATGGAATGTTGTACGTAAAAGAAAAATGCCAGCTCAATGGTTAGACAATCTACTTCTGGATCTTTGTGCTTCTTGGTAGTGTGGTCTTTTCACTACTTTGGGACTCTTTTGGCTTCTGTAAAGTAATGGATCTGACTAAATCACCTCTAATAATCTAGCTCTAGAGATCTGATTTTGATGGATATATGTAGAGCGTCACATGGCTACTGGGTGTCAGAGGTCAGCCTTGAAGCCAGGTTTTCCTGACTCCGAAATTCTATAAGAAATCATCTTCCATTTGGGGAAATTTTTGAACCCTTAAAGGATTTCATTATATACTCTTTGAAAATCTTAAAACTCTCTATAAATATTGTTATCATTATTGCATATACCAATGTGAATATTTACAAAGCACCTTAAGGTGGCTGTGGAGGATCCATGACATTGGATGACATCTTTATTTTCACTAACCTCTGATTTAAAATTTAGAAATTCCTTCAATTACTTGAAAACATTATTCTGAGAAGGTGTTCACAGGCTTCACCCAACTTCCAGAAGGGGTCCATGACACAAAAAAAGGTTAAGGACCACTATCTTAAAGTGTACAGATTCTTTCCTTTCATTGATCCCATAAAGGAGGTGGTAAGTATACTACTATCCTATTTTATATGGAAGAGAACTGAGATTCAAAGCAGTTAAATAAGTGACTTTTACATGGTCACCCAACTATGAAGTGTCAGGTAATTACAAAAACTAACATTTGTGTAGCGTGTGCTACACACCAGGCACTGGGCTAAGCAATTCTGGATTATTGTCTCAGTTGATCCTTACAACAACTGTGGGAGGTAGGGGCTTGATTATTCCCATTTTATAGATGAGGAAGCTGAGATAGACAGAGGTTAAACTAGTAAATGTCTCAGGTTGGTTTTGAACTCAAGACTTTCTGACTCCAGATCCAGGGCTCTCTCAGTGCTCTCCCTATCTAGCCCAGACCCAGGATTTGAATCCATATCCTCTGACTCACAGGACCACGTGGCTTCCCCCATATCTCTTTTTCTGTGGAAAACTATGAGAACTAGACATACAATGGACAAAAGGCAGAAGAAATATATACAAAATATCTATTTGAATGGATATGGCCTGAATTTGTCTACTTGGAAATTTGAATTCTAAAAAGGAAAAAAATCTGTCTTTTGTTTCTCCTAGAATATTCTGGCCCATCTTGTGAAGGGAAAGTGGATCCATGTGCCTCATTGCCCTGCCAGAATAATGGGACATGCTATGCTGCTCGGGCTCACTTTACCTGCAGCTGTAGTGCAGGATTCACTGGACCCACGTGTGCCCAGCTGATCGACTTCTGTGCCCTGAATCCCTGTGCTCATGGAACATGCCGCAGCGTTGGGACGAGCTATAAGTGTCTCTGTGATCCTGGTTTGTATTAGCTTCTTACACATATTAGAAATTTCACTAGTGTCTAAATCATGTCTCTTAAATAAAAGGAGCACATTTCCCCCCAGTTGGCATTTAATAACTATTGAATGCCGGCATGCCTTATTTTAAGAATATCAGATGTGAAAAGTTCTTATTCTGAGTGTCATACAGGATGCATGAGTACTTCCTACATATGAACACCATGTGTCTATGCAAGGCAACAGGGTGCAGTGGAAACGAGTCAGGAAAGCTTAAGTTTTGGCTCTGGCTCCTGCACAACTAGGCAGCCCTGGGCAAGTCATTGAAATTCTCTGAGCCTCAGGCTTCACATCTATAAAATGGGCATATTAGCGATCTTCTAAGATGATTGTGAGAAAAGCTCCTTGTAAAACTTTAAATGCTAAATAAATGTGATTTATTATGTATTGTCATCATTATTAGAACAGACTTGCAACTTTATTGGTGCAGGAAACTTCTGATAAGAAAATTCCCTCCATCAATGCAGATCTGCATCTGTCGTACAGGAGTAGATTGAAGTTAAGTGACTTGCCCAGGGTCACACAGCTACTGTGTATCAGAGGCCACACTTGAACCCAGGTTTTCTGAACTCAAAGACTGGCTCTTTCTATCCATTACGCTTCTAGGAATAATTAAGGAAATTGGGGAGCTATAGAAAAATTCAACGAGGCAGGGGAAGGGTGCTTACTGGTTTCTTCCATAAAAATTGCAATTTTTTTTTTTTGGTGTTGTTAGATTCACAGGACCTTGAAGCCTGTAGAAAACACTTCCTTCTCTCACACTCATTAAAACATTTCAGGAAGCTGGTTTTCTTCTCTATTCTCTAAAACATAGAAGATCCGGGTGGGGTTTGGGTTCAACCTGCCCAATAGCTCAGTCTAGCGTCTCATAACCCTTGTAATCACAGACTTCTGATAAATGTGCATGTAAACACCCTATAGTGTACTTAGACCCTGTTTCCTCTTCTTTGGTTCTCGGTAGAAATAGGAGACATCTACTCATTATGTCTGTCAACATCCCCTCATATCCACTCTACTATGTGCTTGGGGTGAACCTTCTGAAAAAGAAAAGATTCCAGTGAGTGATGCCTTACTCTTCTGGGAAATTTCAACACTGGGATGTGTGTGTGTGTGTGTGTGTGTGTGTGTGTGTGTGTGTGTGTGTATGCGTGTGCGTGTGCATGCACGTTCCTGTGCATCCATTGAGACTAACGATGATGATAAGAACTTTGCTGTTGTTTTAAATGTGAGATGACTCACCCTTTCCAAAGCACTTCTCTGAATATGAAAACATGTAGAATCATTTCCCACAGAGAGGCCCTGATCTCAAACCCTCTTTGGAGGCTACAGTCTTTAATCTTCTATCATCACCCTTCTCGGTCCTCCTTTCACCATCTCCTAGGAATTTTACTTTCCTTATGAAGCGCTCAAAGAAAAGGATTAGATATTGGAATACTAGCTAACTTTCAGTCCCTCCTTTTCCTTCTTAAGCTTTATAAAATTTTCACTTGATTTTAGGAATTTTATGGTATAGTGAAAAGGGGGATGGATTTGGAATGGGAAGACCTGGTTTCACTGCCGCTTACTATCTGAGTGAACTTGGTAAGGCTTAACCTCTCTGGGACTCAGTTTCTACAAGTGTAGAATGAGGAGAAGGCAGCTAGGTGATACAGAGGATAGAGTACTGGGCTTTGAATGATGAAGACTCATCTCCATGAGTTCAAATCCAGTCTCAAACACTTATTAACTGTATGACTCTTGGCAAGTCACTCAACCCTGTTTGCCTTAGTTTCCTCATGTATAAAATGAGCTGGAGAAGGCAATGGTAAACTCCTCCAGTATCTTTGCCATGAAAATCTTAAATGGGGTCACAAAGAATTGCACATGGCTAAAAAATGACTTTGAAATATAAGGGGAGTTGAACTAGATGGTTTCTGAGATCTCTTCCAGTTCTAATCTATGAGGCTAGGAATTGAATCTATTTTAATTTCTCAATTAAAAGGAATTGTTTGAAGAAAAAAATGCTAATTCTTAACAATGAAGAATAGAAAATTTTGAACATGGGTGAAGAGGAAGACATGCTCTTTTTATATAAAATCTACTGCTCAGTGATGCCCTTCCCATCGAGGCAGTGTTATCTTGCTTTTCCTAGACCTTATAGTGGAAGACACCTTCCCTCTTCACCCTCCCCCAGAATCCTCTGCTCATATCTCACAGGCAGCCAGCTCAGTGATCAGCTATGGTTGGGCTCCTGATCCCTTTGAGTTTTCAAGTGCCACTGACAACCAATGCTACAACAAGATTTTCCTCCAGGAACTACATTTGAGGGCACAATAATTGAACACATGAACTTGCTTTTTCTCATGGAAACACCT
This sequence comes from Potorous gilbertii, assembly GCA_028658325.1. Classification (NCBI taxonomy): domain Eukaryota; kingdom Metazoa; phylum Chordata; class Mammalia; order Diprotodontia; family Potoroidae; genus Potorous; species Potorous gilbertii. Next base: position 502,295,004 of record CM053771.1, on the reverse strand, counting down.
GAACTGGGAATTTGTTAGCAAGGATACTTAGGAAAAATAGAAAACTCCGGGGTATGGTTATTAACACCTATCTGTAAACCACTTCAATAACTTATTTCTACTTCCTACCTAGCTGTACTTAATTACTCTTTGTATGACGCCCCTCTCTCTTTTTCTTCTACTTTCATCCCTGTCCTTGTCAAACCAAATGGGGCTATTCAGTCTTGTGTGACTTAAAGTAATAAGGAAATGTTGTATATAACAGGTCATGGGAGGTTGGGTATGGTAGCACATGCTTATAATCCTGGTAGCTGTGTGAGGTTGAAGCTGGTGGATCCCATGAGTTCAGGAGTCCTGAACTGCAGTAGGGTTAAAGGTGTCTGTATTAAATCTAGCACCAAAATGGTGAACCCCGAGGAGTGCAAGGCCATCAGGATGCCAAAGGAGAGGTAAACAAGCCCAGGTCAGAAAAGTGGAACTGGTTAGAGATTCCTACTCATCAAAATTAGGATTAAGCCTCTGCATTTCCTTAATAGGCAAGATAGGGAGACCCAGTCTCAAAAAACGAACCAACCAAACAAAAAACCCCAGTGGATCCTGAAAGTCATTTTTTGCTCTGCCATCTCCCACCCCAAGCCCCATGATGTCATCAAACAGAGGGCTTCTTTCATTATTTTTTATCATTCTTTCATTCGCTAATCTGTGGGTTTAGATAACTGGAGTTTACTTGATCAGTTCATTAGCATAAGTCACTGACCACTCACTTTCCACATCTACAAAATGGGCATAATCACACATGTACTCTATACCCCCACAGGGTTCTGTGAAGACTCAGATGTGATCATGTATGTGGAAGTATTCTACATCTATACAATGCCTGAAAAAAATAAAATACATCTCTCCATGTCATTCCTTAATAATAAAGGGAAAGTCCTTTGATGGAGTGAAAGGACATCAGATTTGGATCCTCAAGACCTAGGTCTGAATACTCGATGGGTTGCTTACAATATTTGCAATGCTGGGTTTGTTGCCACCTCTGGGCTTCAGTTTCCTCATCCTGGAGATGAGGGGGCTTTACTAGATGACATCCAAGGTCCCTGCCAGATATGTCTTAGGAATGCTCCTATGAATAGGAGCCATTAAAGAGCAGCCAGAATGAGAATTTCATTATTGAGATTCATCCACCTATAGGACAGGGGAGTTACAAAGGCAACAATATTATTAGCAATATTACTATAAACCAGACCCTCTTAACACTTGACCATGGAATAGGATTTCTTATACGACAGGCTTATCTTAAATCCCATGTAAAAGCAGTGTATGTGGTATACAGAGAATTTAGCTGGGAATCAGGGAGGACCTGAGTTTAAATCTTGCCTGGATTTGAGCTGTGTGATTCTTGGGGCATGTCACAATTTGGATAAGCCTCAGTTTCGTTGCGTGGCAAATAGGGATAATGATACCTGTAGGACCCACCCGACTAGGTTCTTGTGACCTTAAGAAAATAACTTAGCCACCCTAGCTTGTTTCCCCATCTGGAAAATAATAGTAACAGTGATGGTAACAAGCATTGGCGTTGATTACTGTGCTTTGAGGTCTGCAAAGTCCTTTACAAATATCTCATTTTATGCTCATAAAGCACTGGGTGGTTGGTTGGCTGCTTTTATCCCCACTTTACAGATGAGGAAATTGAGGCAGCCAGAGTTTAAGTGACTTGCCCAGGGTCATATAATTAGTAAATGTTGAGGCTGGATTTGAACTCACGTCTTCCTCACTCTAGGTTTAGCATGGTACCACTTCATTGCTTCTTATGAGAAGAATGCTCTAGATCATCTCAGAGACCCCTCCCAACTTGAAATCTATGAAACTATGAAATGAGATAAGATTTGCCGAACACCTCAGAAACTCAGAAGGCCTATATTTATGTGTGAGCAGGCACAGTATAGGAGTCTCCTGACACAGACTTCCAAACACTATGTTACCAAAGGGCTCTTGTAAATACTTTAAAATGGCTCTTTGGGCTGATGCTGTTCCAGAAGCTGCCTTTGGATCCAGCATTGTGTGAGAAAAAGGCACCCTAACATCTGGTCTGAATTTCCATTTTAAGAGGTGACGATGACAAGTCTCTCAATGCACTGTTTCTGGTCTTAATCTCTTGGAGCATGTAATTGCCTTACGACTCCTTTGCATAATGGAAGAATCCCACGAGAATAGGTTAAATTGGGTATCAAGCTGGAGAACAACATACACAGTCATCTTTATGGATCACTAACACATCCAATTCCATAATGGGGCAGATCAGGCTGATAATTATTCTACAACTGACACGCAAAAAAATGCCTTTTTGATTACAGAAATTTAGATCTGCCAGGCACTCCTTTTTTCAAACCTCATTTTCAGGTTATTGAACGATAGATTTTGATGGGGTTTTAATATTATGTAATAAAATGTCAGTGCTGTATAATCACCCTAAAGTTTTCTCTCAAATAGCCATGTTAATGGATAAGCGATGCATATTCTAAAAAATTTACAGGTTGGCCGCACATGGCCTTAAAAAAAATTACAGATTGATGTCTCCTGACACTGAAACCGAGCATTAAAATGTGCAAGACTCGTGTGCACAAATTTCATATCCAGGCTGTGGTTTACATCTGATTGTCTCTGTGGCATGCATTTAAAATAAAACAGCAGACATTTGGAAAACAACTCCCATGGCCAGTGGTATACAGGCTGACTTAAATTGTGGGCTTATGAAGTAAAGCCAGGAATATAAAAGATGTGGCTTAGTTATAATTGAATGGAAGCATTAAAGTGCCTCCCATGTACCAGGCACTTTAAAATTATTATGCTGTTTGTTTTTCACAACAGTCCTTAGACACAGGATCTGTTATTTATTCCCATTTACAGTTGAGGAAACTGAGGCAGATAAAGGTTAAGTGATTTGTTCTGGGTCACATAGCTGATAATATCTGAGGCTGGATTTGAACTCAGAGCTTGTTAATTCCATGCCTGGCGCTATATCTGCTGCACCACCAAGTTAATACACAGAGAAATGCATGAGATCGTGAAGAAAGAGCTAAGAATCAATTTTCTTCCCCCTTTTTGCACTTCGCCTCCACCTTTCCCAACCTTCTTGATTTCCTTAATTCTGTGAGTTGTTTAAAATATGTATATACATATATATATATGTGTACATACATACACATGTGTGTATATATACACATACATATGTACATACATATATATATATGTATATATGATTAGCATAATATCTTTCAAGGGAGAGGGAAAGCTGTAACTGAAGAATGTTTTTGGAAGGTGTGTTTTCTTTGGGATAAGTTGGTACATGTGAGAGGGAAGTGCTGATGAGGGCGCTCTCTTTACCACCTAAGACTGATGACTACCATCTTCTTCACATCTCAGAGTCTTAGAGAATCACCTGGAGTACTGAGAGTTTAAGCCACTTGCCCAGGGTCACATGGCCAGTATGCATCAGAGGACACTCTTGAACCTGTCTTCACAACTCCAAGCCCAGTTCTGTGGTGTATTACCTTTGGCTTTTCTTTATGTTCCTGCAAATTGACAATTTGGACAAGTGGTATAAAAGCAAAGAGATTACCCAGCTGTCATGTACAAGATTGGACCCCATGAGCAAAAGGAGGCAGTACTTCCATTCTTTCCTTCCCAGCAGAATGCAGGCTCTTTCACAATGCAAATGATTACATTTTTGTCTTTTAATCCCCAGGACCTAACACAATGTCTGAGACACAGTGAACATTTAAGAAATCCTTGTTGAGTTAGATTCTCTGCCTTATTTGAGGAATTGGAGCTGTCAGAGATCCTGAGACTCTTTAAAAGGCTCATAGTAAGGGTGGGTGCGGTACCAGTGATCAAGCAACCATAGGCCAGTCCCTTCCCCTCTCTGGTTCTCACTTCCCCCATCTGCAAAATATGGGAAGCTCTAAGATCTCTTCCAATTCTATATCCATAATCTTAATGTCATTACAAGTGACCCAAAAACAATGGATAAAAAAAAAAAAAACAGGAATTTTTGCTAATTCATCACTATTATCTTCGTGGCTGTTCATTCATTTCAGTTGAGTCTGACTTTGTGATTTCATTTGGGGTTTTCTTGTTAAAGATACTGGAATGGCTTGCCATTTCCTTCTCCAGCTCATTTTACAGATGAGGAAAATGAGGAAAGCAGAGTTAAAGTGACTTGTCCAAGTTTACACAGCTAGAAAGTATCACAGACTGGATTTGTTCTCATTGATCTCTATTATCTAGTGTGTTATTAATAATTTGATCAGGGCATCTGAATTTAGTCATTAGAAACAGGCAGCACATTAGGCTTCTTCATAGGGAAGGATGGATCTTTTTCTCCTCAAAGGGTTTCACACATGCATGGTTTCAGGAATCTGTAACAAGGTTATTTCTCCTTTTATACTTAGGATACATGACTGCATAGTAGGACCAGTCATGTCATGTCTTGCTTTCCGTTGCCAGAAATATTCAGAGGCCATTGCCTTCTTCTTGAGAGCCCACAGCTAGTGGTTCCACTCTTTCACTGTTGGATGAGATCCTGCTGGCTAAATTCCAATGCCTGTTGTGTAGCCATACAGAAATGAGACTATTGTAGCATCAGGAATTCTTGGCTGGCCCATGGACTTAAGGTGGCTTTTGCCATCCTACCTAAGTCTGATTAGGGAGCATTTGCTCTAGCACATTGAATGGAAAACTTGATCCATTCTCCCAATTAGGATGTTGATGACTGTACTTGTCATATCTTAGGCAGAGGTTGGTGACATCCTTTGCCTCTCCCTCCAGATTCCCATGAAAGGGTGCAACAACAGGCATTAAAAACATCTCTTATGCTCCTCAGGTTCTCATTGGTTCATTCAAGTGAGGCATTGGCTACTGTTGATAGTGGATTAAGTTTCAGATTCGTGCCTTTCCTTTCAAGGTCCTGAATAGGTTATTAGTGATCTGGCTGAAACACTACCTCACTCTTTAGCATCTCTATACCCCCTTGTAGAATATACATGACTTACTATACTTACTTCAAAGTCTGCATTTCCTATTTTTTTCTTACATTATTTCCTTCATACATTTTATGTACCAGTCAAACTCAATTACTGGACGTTCTTAAAACCCTACATTGTATCCCCTGCTTCTGTTCCCTTGATTGCCCCTGCCCTTGCCCCACCACCCTGTTTCTCCAAGGAGGAAAATACACCCCCTCCTTAGTTTTACTTCAGCATCTGTGGCTTCCTTCCAGCTCAGCTGAGGTGGTACCTCTGAAAGGCACCTTCCCTCATGTCCCTAGGTGTTAGATGCCCTATGTCTCTCTCCTCACATACTTGTGAATATCTTTATGCCCCCATAGTACAATGGGTGCTCCTTAAGGACAGGAGCTGTTGTTCAGTTCTTATGATCCCTAGCCCCTAGCTCAGTGCCTTGAACATAGTAGACACTTAATAAATATGTGTTGGATGGAGTGGAATTGGAATTGGATGGAACACTTCAGGCATCTATGTGGGTACCCCTTATACAGGTTACAAACAGTCCCTACCTCAGTAGATGGTCTTTATGAGTTTCTATAGCTGAGAATATTCAATGTATGATGGCCAAACTTCTGATCATATTCCTCTAGGAACTTGGCTTCTTAGCCCTTATAGGCAGACATATAGATTATTGACAGGCACCCTACTTGAAGATCTTCCAGACTGATAGGAACTGCCAGAACTTGTGATTCAATGGCATAATCTTTGGAGGTAATCACTCCTATGAGGATAGATGAGACTACAAAGGGAAATAAGAAAGAGACAGAGGGAGGAAAGGAAAGACAGAGAGAGAGAGAGAGAGAGAGAGAGAGAGAGAGAGAGAGAGAGAGAGAGAGAGAGAGAGAGAGGGAGGAAGGGGGAGAGAGAGAGAGAGGAAGGGGGAGAGAGAGAGAGAGAGGAAGGCGGGGAGGGAGACAGAGATGGAGAGAGACATAGAGACAGACAGATGGAGACACAAAGACAGAGACAGAGAGAGGGAGACAGAGATAGGAAGAGAGAGAGAGACAGAGAGAGAGAGATACATTCACAGAGACACCAGGGTAAACCACCAGGGGGAAAAATGCACTATTTTTTATTTGAATGTGTCTTATCTTAATTGTTGTGTACAAGATACTTGTTTACTTACTCCCAACTCTGGCTGTCCCTCATGCCTGTAATTCTCTCCTTCCTCATCTGCCTTCTGGCTTCCTTATCCTCCTTCAAGCTACAACTCCATCTTCTACAGGTCCCCTGATCCCCCTTTGCCCTCATTCCCCTTAATTCAAATCCTTGCCCTCTGTTAATTACCTCCAACTTCTGTCTCTGTCTTGTTATTCAGTTGTTTGGAGGTTGTTTCACCCATTGGACTGTGAACTTCTTGAGAACAGGGGCTGTTTTTTGCCTTTCTTTGTATCCCCAGCACTTGGCACAGTCTCTGGCACTAGAAGTCATTTAATCAATATTTATTGACTGGCTGACTAACTTGCTATCTCTTCCTGACTTTTTTGGCCTTCTGAGACTGCTTTATTTTATCCTTGAAATTGAGAGGTGAAATTGAGAAGAGGGAAAGGAACTCTAGTTTTGGATTTAGAGAATCCATGTTCAAATCTCACTTCTAATAGCTCCTACTCATGCAGCCTTTCTGCCTGGATGACAAAATGTGATTTGTGTAAGTCATCAATCCCTCCCCCTCCCCCTTAATTTCCTTATCTGTAAAATAGGAGTATTGTCTCATGGCCTCTGAAGTCCCTTCTAGATTTAGAGCCAATGTTTTTATTGCCTTTCTTTTCTCATTTCTTTGTTTGGTTTTGCCTTTGGTATCCTAGCACCCCAGTATTTAGCCATACACAGGTTGTCTGCAAACATCATTCACCCTGAAGCATCACTTGATCTCCCAGACCTCCCTGTTGGAGATCTCATCTTGCCATCCATCACTGATTGTATGACATCTGCTAAGATCTGTTTTCTGTCAATGTGAATAGCCAGATTAGATCACCACAAGAGAGACTGACCTGCTTCCCTTATCTTTTTAGATCCTTTTTAACTCAAGCTGTTGCTTAATTCCTTATTGATTTGATATTTGTGGGAAATTTCAGGAAAAGATAGACTTGTTTTCTTGATTGGCTTTTCTCCTCCCTTGTTTCTGAACGCCCTGTTTTGAAGAATACAGCTGAAGCCTCTCCATTCACCGACTGCTTTTTCATCTGCCCTGTTGGGGATGATTCCAGGCCCTGTGTGAGGTTTGCTGTGAAGGACATGGATAGACGACCTGATTTGGCAAAATGGTGTGTCTTCATGCCACCATTCTGAACATTTTTTTTTAATGCCATGTTACTGTGCTCCATTTTTTGTCATTTGCTCAGCTTTGCATGAGATAGGTCACCTAGAGAGACTAGTAAAGGTTCTGCCATGAAGTCTCGCTGGTTCTGTTGATGGCTACATGCTTCTTTTGACTTTACTGAGAAGACATTTGGACGATGTGTGTAAGAGTGGCTGTTAAAAGGCTTAATCTGTTTAGAAAAGGGCTTTGAAAAGCATTTGTTAATGTGTTCAGTCCTTTTTCATCCTGTAAGACTCTTCATGACCCCATTTGGAGTTTTCTTGAAAGATATACTAGAGTGGTTTGCCATTTCCTTCTCCAGTTTGTTTTACAGATGAAAAAATGGAGATAAAGAGAGTTAAGTGACTTGCCCAGAGTGACTTACACAGCTAGTAAGGGTCTGAGGCCAGATCTGAACTGAGGAAGAGGAGTCTTCCTGACTCCATGCTCTATGTATGGCCCCACAGTCCTGCCCAATTAAAAAGCATTTAGAGAAAGCTTTTAGAGATTTCCTTGTGACTGCTGTTCAGTCATTTCAGTTGTGTACTCCCTGTGACATCTATTTTGGGGTTTTCTTGGCAGAGATATTGGAGTAGCTTACTATTTCCTTCTCCAGTTCATTTTACAGATGAGGAGCTAAGACCAACAGGGTTAAGTGATTTGCCCAGGGTCAGACACCTAGTAAGTGTCTGAGGCTGGATTTGAATTCATGAAGGTGACCCTTGCTGACTCCAAGCCCAGTGCTCAATCCACGATACCACCGAGATTTTTTTTTTTTTTTTGCTAATGCCTCAGGGCTCCCCATTAGAGTTTCCTTGCAATGACTCAAAAATATTGTCCTCTGTTAAAATTTAAATGTCCCTGGGAAAAATGACAGAATAAACCTTGTTGACCATTTATACTTTTGTACAAATGAGTTTTTGAAATTATTTCATGAGAAATAAAAAATTATTACTCATATTTTCCCTTCCATCTTGAGCAATTTCAAGGAGAAGACCCATGACTTATTTCATGAGAAATAAAAAAGGAAGAAAAAAGTCCCAAAAGAGATTATGAGGCTGCTGGCTATCTGAAAGGAGAGGATGGGCCTCATAGTGTAATTTTGCTTCCTAAATATGAGTAGGTCTTGCTCAATTAATTCAACTCAATTAGGTTCAATTCAATAATCATTTATTAAGCACCTACTATGTGCAAGGCACAATGCGATATGCTAGGGATACAGAGGCCAGAAAAGAAAGTCTTCCTGCCATTGAGGACCTCACATTTTCCAGAGTTGATGTTTGGGTTACATATTAAAGGAAGCTAGAGATTGCAAGAGGTGAAAGTGAGGAGGGAGCGAATTCTAGACCTCAAATCAGGAGCCACCCAAACAAGGGATGGAGTCCAGGAGATGGACCGTCCTACAGAAAGAACCGATAAACTCCAGAAGTAGGGAAGCTCTGCCTCTTCCTTTCCAGATTAAGCTTTTCTAGTCCCCTGAGAATCTTAAGTAGCAGCAGTGGGCAAAATAAAAGCTACACTTTTGATATTTCACGGCTGTCTGACCTCCTGGGTGAGCAAATGTATTTTTCTTGAGGCTACTTTTAACAACCTCTCCATCAATGCAGTCAGCACAGAATATAGGCTTGGCTCCACTTCGAGGGCACATATTACATTTCATATGTCCTCTGAAGTTTTCTCTGCAAGCCAGTTTTCTTCCAGGTGAGGTTTCATGTAGTTAATTTTCTCTATAAAGTTCTTTGTGGTTTAAGCTCTGAATATCAAAGAGTCATATACTGTCTAGCTTTCCCACTGTGGCCTTGGGAACTGGCAGGGCTGACATCTTTTTAAGTGAAAGGCTTATATCTGAAACTCCTCACGGATATTCACAAGTAGCTTGTTCTACTCGAGTATATTAACTTGGATCAAGTTTTAACTAAGGGATACTAATAAGAGGATGGAGGATGGGAATAATGTTTCTCAAGGCAACTGAATGGTGACTTTGAATATCTCCAACTTGTTTAGGATTAAATAAACCAGCCCCCAAAAGAATCTATCACCTGTATTATAGACATAGCGTATCTGAGGGCTAGTTTCTGTTGTCTGTTCCCCTCAAGCCTAAATGGGATGGCCCCTCAAGGACTGGTGAAAACTTGGGCAGCTGGATCAAATAGAAGGAGAAAGGAATGAATTATTCAGCCAGTAAAAATCTCAATTCAGATTCTGGTTTCTTTGTGTGTCTGGGACGCTTGAAGTCATTCTGATCGGGAGAAAGTTTGCGATGGAGGTGAGGAATATAGTATGACTGATCCAAGTCTGCAACCCTTCCATGGCCCCAAATGGACACCTTCCTCCATCATAGGAAGTGGTGGCTGTCACTCAATTTTTTCTGTTGTTGTTTATTTCTGTCCTGTCTCTGAAATGAAATCTGGGTGGAATTTTAAATAGCTCCCATTGGTCCAAATGTGTCTGGCTGGTGGACTCCTTCATTTCTGTATTTTATGACCAGTTTGTTTTTCTGCTTGAGGGATATGACAAACACATTACCACATTTCCCATACCCCATTAGCACTTGGCTTTTACCATGGCTGACTTCACAGAATTGGACCTCGGAGATTATGAAATCCAACCCCCTCGTTTCACAGATTAGGAAATGGAGGACTGCAAAGGTGAGGTGACTTACCAAGGGCATGCAGACACTAAGTGATGAAACCAAATTAGAACTTGATTTCATTTTCACCTTTGACTGCTAGGGCTGAGAAAGGGAGGGATCATATTATAGGGATCATGTTATTGTCAGTGATGTGGTATTTTTTTAAACACACTACATAAATCACACAAAACACTCAGAAAGCACTTGCATTAATTAATGATAAACTCCTGTACTCTGATGAATCTGTATGATCCCATTAAATGTTGCTCCCAGCAAAGCAGATCATAGCCGTTCATGCCTGCCCATCTTAATGACTTACCCATGTCAACCAGACAATTCATCTACAAGTACTCATTAAATACCTACTACGTTCCACTGTGTTGTGCCCTAGAGTACAAATTAAAAGAATTGAACAATCCCTCATCTCAAGGAATTTGCATCTTATTAGGGGAGACAAATGTACAGATATAAATATATATGGAATAATTATAAATATATCCTCCCATAAACTCATTCACAGGAGTCAATCCAATGCCCTGAATGCCTTTCTTAAATTCTCTTGACATTACAAATATGCCAATGTAGCATCAATGATTCCTTCTCTTGCTATGAGATTGGACCATCTTCCTTTTCAATTATACAATTCTTTGATGACATTTTTTTCGAACACTTCTGTGTAATTTCATGTTTGCACTCTGTGGTAGCTTGCTCATTACATTAATGGCACTCCACTTCTAAGTTAAAATATGCTTTAAACCAATCTGATGAACCCACAAGGGATTTTATTTGAAATGAATCTCATGGTATCAGTTATATTTGGCTTCCCCTATTTTTTTTATTAGAGGCACTTGCTTAAGAATGAGAACCTCTCTTTCCCTTTTTACTCCTACAGCTTTGTAGCCTGCCTTAGTGTTTAATCTTTCTCCAGTATTCCATTCATTCCTTTTGTCACCTCAGCTCCCTCACTCCATCCATTCAGGAATGACAAGTACCTTGAATGGGAGACCTCAGTCGTATCCTTTTCCTGGCCCCAAATCCTATTCTTCAATGCTTTTTCCTTGTGCATTTGCAGAATATATACTGGTAGAAGTATATTGACTCTCATTTGAGGCTTGTAGGAGTCTTTGGTTAGAATGATTTTCTCATTGGAAAGTCTTGTACACATACAGAAACACAAACACACATATATGTATACATATATGTGTATATATATACACATACATACATATAAACATGTGCATGGGATACCATGATTATTTTTTCCTAGTTGTGATGACTTGAAGTAAAAATGATTTTGCCACAGTATTTAATACTGAATTTATAACCACAGATTTACAGCTTTTGAAAGAGAACACAGAATTAGATTAAAAAATATACTGGCATGTCATGTTTTAGCTATTGAAGGAGGTCTTTAAATGGAGCACTTTAGCAGGCTGGTAAAAGGTGAGCCTAATGTCGGGGGTGGGGAACTCCTCTTAATGCATTAATAAAATAACAGATTGATTGTGCTTTCCATCTTTCCAAACGCCCTCCCTCTCAGTTCCCCCTAACCTCACCAAATGGACTGCTCTACAATGAAACAGTGAAAATACTATGAGGGCCTGCTGAAAGCTACAGCTTGTCTCAAAGTAAGTCATGGACTGTTGAACCTTAACTTCTGTCCATAAGCATAACATTGCAAATATTTTTGCAAGTGTTTTTACTTATTTTCACACCCTACTTATTGTAGTTAAAGTTGACTGAGAAAATCAGTTGAAGAATATCAGGGAAACTTATTAATATTTGGAGGGAAACACTGAGAACTTTAAGAAAATTAGATTTCTGGGCAATCTTTTTTCATAGTTCTTCATTAAGCATCAGAGGAATTAAGAATATATAGTACTACCAGTCTTGCAGTGGCCTATTTACCTGAGGGGAATATATTTTAATGAGTCCATATTCCCCACCAGGGGAAATCATTTTAATGAATTCTGTTACCTGCATAGCCATTAAAATATTCAAAATAATTGCATAAAGAAAATGGCATTTCCTCCTGTATAACATTTAAAATATTTTTGCTGTTCATAGTCAATGACAAAATGGAAAACTGGATAGATGAATAATCATAGATTGAGATTTTTTTTCTTTATCATATAAAAGCAATGAATTTTTATATTTTAAATGTTAGAATGAATTAAATGTCCCATCAAACTAAGTAAATTTTTATTAGTTGTAACACAACAAGGACAAACTACTGTAGAGAATTGGTAAATATATTATTTATAAATAAAAATAAAAAATTGCCTGTCCTTGACAATCCTATCAGTATTTTGAAGAATAACTGTTTCTCATGAGAAAAAAAATGAAGGTCTTAGCAAAGCCAAAATTACAAATTTTAGTTTTTGTGTCTCTCAATGGAATTTTTTTGTCTCTTCCCTCCTTCCCTCCCTCCCTCCCTCCCTCCTTCCTTCCTTCCTTCCTTCCTTCCTTCCTTCCTTCCTTCCTTCCTCTCTTTCTCTCCTGCAAATTAAAGAGTGAAAACTCTTCCTCTCACTAGTGTAATGTCAGAGGCTAGATCAAATCATATGACATTGAATAGGGATAAATAAATAGAGATAAAGTCCTGTTATGGGACATCAACCAGGAGAAGTGTGTTAGATAATTGGGTTTCAGATAGTTAGCAAGGACATCAGGATGGTGAGCTGATTATAGACAAAGCATTGGAGAATCACTTGAAGGATCTGGGGATATTTAGCCTGCAGAAATAAAAAATGAGGAGAAGGATGATATGACAGCTGTCTTCAAATATTTAAAGGTCTATCATGTAGAAGGAGGTGTTAAATTTTTTCTGCTTGGCCCCAGAGGATGAAACCTAGAAGCAATGGGTAGGAGCTCCCAAGAGGCAGATATCAATCCACTATAGCCACAAATATGAAACAGCCTTGTTGAGAATGATAGTTTTCTTATCGATGGTGGTCTTTTCTGTCGGAGATGCTGTAGAAGGGGTCTTTGTTTCAGGAGGTGACCTTTGAGGTGCTTTCCAACTTTGTCTCAGATTCTTTCATTTTTAGGTGAAATCCACCCTCTAGTGGTCAAAAGAAGCATTCTTTTAAAAAGTCACATTAATCATGTTAGATTTTAATAAAACGACGAGACTGATTCTCTTGGGTTTCTGGTAAACTGCCCTGAATTCATTTGCCAAAGAGGAGCTCTAGCAACATTTGGAGAAGTGACAGTATTATAGGAATAAGTGTGTCTCTTCTGAGGTGACTACTTAAAAGGAAGATACCCATTGGTATGTTAAAGTTCTGTTTATTTGCTTAAAAAAGTTAGTTATTTTACTTGTACTTTCTCTTAGGGACACTATTCTATAATGTCCTTTATCCTATTATTTATATATCTATGATCTATCTCCTTTTCTTAAACAAATATTTTGAACAGAAATCCAATTAAGAGGAAGTAAAATAGACCTCTGGTCATTTTGCTATGGTTGCCCATAATATGGAGGAGTTTCTTAAGTAGGTATGTAATGTAAACAGAGATTGCATCCATGATTTCAAGCAGACATAAACTGGCTTCATAATTGCTATAGATTTCAACTTCTCTGGGCATATTCTCTTCCACATATTGAGACACAGAATTTTCTTATTATTAAACATATTTGAAATAGCTAATGCTTAATGATATGCTATTTTGTATGTTTAAAAAAATAAAAAGTCATCTTTTAAAATGGCCAGCACATTCCTCCTCATCCTTTATACTCACTTAGAGTGTGTTACTATTTCCTGTCCCACAAAAAAACCACAACAAAACAACCCTGAATGAGGTTAGACTTTTCCTAGAACAGGCAGTTATCAAACTGCTCATTGGAAATATTAGTGAGTGATCACCATATCCATCTGTAATGAGCCACAAGATGTAGAGCTGTTACAATGGAAAGAAAGACATCAGGCTGACTTGTTTGTTTTTATTTTAGCTCTTTGAAGGCTAGGATTATTTTCCTCCCTTCTCTCTCTGAATTGCTAGTACATATCATGGTGTTTACACACAGTAGACATTTAATAAATGCTTGTTGGATTGCATCAATTTCTATGCCATATGATGCTATTTCCATTACTTGGTTTCTAAATTACATTTTAGTATGCGGTTCAAGTCTTGTATTCATCTAGGGCTAAGTAGTTCAGTTGGTTAGAGGAATGGTCTTCAAAGTTAGGGCTGTGACCTCATCTCATCTGAAGGGATGTGTGATTAACCAATAAAAGGGCAGAAAAATGGGTTATATAATACTATCTCCATGATAGCTCTGAGGTTTGTCATCCACACAACCACATCTACCCTCATTCCCTAACACTGCCCAAGCAGCCTTCCCTTTCTACTATGCAAGTTTTCAACCTTTACATTTCCCTTTTCTAAATACCAATAGTCTGCTTCTAAATGCTCCCGAGGTACCAACCTCGCGAGGTGCCATCGGGAAAATTTCCTAAATTTCCCTAAAACATTTTTGGCTTCACTCTCAGCAAGCTCTAGATCTGGGCAGTGAAAAGTAAGTAAGAGGCTCATCTCCTTTTTAGTTTGGGTGAGACAGAGTGACTCCCATAGACTGAGTAGGCATGAGACCATCTCAGATCTCTTTACATTATCTTTCCTTCTGCACCCTTCCTGCGGTTCTTCTAGTCTTCCAGGTTCTTGACCTTTGGGTCATTTTACTTCTCATTCTCACTCACTTTACATATTCAGTCATTTGCCAAGAGTCTCCTTTTCTCTATTCACATGTCCACCATCCTAATTCAGACCCTTATCATCTTTAGCCTGGACTATTGGAAAGGTCTCCAATTCACTCTGTCTCTCTCAAATTTCTCTTCCCATTTCATCTCATCCTCAACATAGTTGTAAAAAGAATTTTCCCAAAGAGAAAGTCTGATCATGTCATTCCCCTGTTCACCAAACTTCAGGGGCTCCCCATTTTCTCTAGGATCAAATATTATTTCATTTTTATTTTATCTTTCTACAATGTCTATTTTTTGATCACTTGTAACGTAGATGAAATTGTTAGTTCACTAATACATGCACACACTTTACAAATAAGTAGATATGCAGAAAGTAGAGGTATATGCTAAAAAAATGTTTAGAGGAGTACATAATAAAAAAAATGAAAGACACCTGGATTATGGCCAGTTTTTTTCTTTTTTTAATATAAATTTATTTATTTAACTTTTTACATTCATTTTCAAAAAGTTTTGTCCCCTCCCCCCACCCCAGTACACTGAGCATTCTAATTTCCCCTATCACCAATCTGCCCTCTCTTCTATCATCCCTCCCTTCTCTTG